>CM062812.1:729995323-731195323 GCA_031772625.1 Pinus tabuliformis | reverse complement strand
ATGATGTAGAACATTAATGAGCAATAAAGGTAGCGATAAAGAACCATTAGTGGATATTCAATATGGGTTAATGGCATTTATGTTGAAAAGTGGCTCGAAGTGATATGCTATTTTTTCATCTGTGTTTAATTAAAGTCCTTTCTTGTCACCTTTTCAAGGTCATTTGTATCATTCATCCTCATTTTCATTCTCGCTTGCATCTATCTGATATTTTCCACTTTGCTCCATTTCAGGGAAAATCACAGGAAGAGTCAGTAGAAGCAATGGGAAAGAGGGGAAAGGTAGTTGCATCTGAAAAGCCAGAAATGATCCCGCTTTTCCCTAATACTACATGCAACAGAGACAAAGAAACTTCAACTTGGGAGGCCATGTATGATTTTTTAGAAGAGGAAAAACCAAGGCCATTAGTAGCAAAGGCCATGGTCAATGCTCATGTTTCATCTGACGCCTCCTACTTTGAGACAACGTGCTCATTCCTACACTGCGTAGTTGCAAGACCGAAGATAATCCCATACACGGATATGGTCAAGTGGATAATTAATGTGGTGGACATCTTAGACAGAGAATTCAAGAATCATAGGTAAGAGGTTATGGGATCTTTTTCAGCAGATAGCCTATGGCTAATGTACCATTTACGAGAGCCACGAAAGCTCTACAATAAACAGTTCCTTGAGAAATTTTCTAAGGAAAATGAAGACCCAATAAACGTCACGTGAGACTGGATAGCAAGCGAAGGAAAACTAAAATGGGATAAGACGGGTATGTATTCTACGACATCTATATCTCCCCCTTATAGTTTTGCAGCATCCATGATATGTAGATTGTTCGGTAAACCCGATAGCACCAAATTTTCCCCGGAATGGCTTCCATTAATAGATCAAGCTATGAACGCAAAAATAATGAATTGGGCTCAAATTATTTCTGATAATTTGGCAAAATCTATTATGAAATATACGAGAAAGAGAAGTCCCTCTTTAAGGATTTATCCCCTGTTTTTCTTGAGCGCTTTTGTAATGGACATAATCTATTTTAGTTCCAAATTTCCCATTATGGGATGGAAGTGGACTGCATATGATTGGCTTCCTATACATGTCTACCTTAAGATTTTGTGGGAGTCTCAGTTTCACACCCATTTTTATAAGATTTTTCAAGGAGTGATGCTACCCATCCATAAAAAAGTCTACAACACAACTGCCCCTAAGTTTTGAAAAGAAGTTGAAGTTGATATCTTGCATGTAGCTAGATGGTTTAGGGAGGTAATATTTACCTATATCAAAGTATTTGGGAGAATTTCTTCACCGCATGTTTTCCTATACTATGTCCCTGACAAGTTAATGGCCAAGGAGATAGCCTACCAAACGGTAGCGGATGGTGGGTTGAGAAAATGATTGAAAGAGAAGAAGAAGGCCATTTGGCCTACATTTCCATTGCAATGTGGTGCGTTTGCGCTACATGATTTTGGACATGCATGCAAAGAAGAGATCATGAAGTCTCTAAAATTAGCTACAATCCTGGGAAGGCAGTATGACCCAAATGGCACTGCTAAGGACCTGACTACTATGGTGAAAGTAAAACCATTCAACCATGAGGAGGATGCCTTCGATGACCTCTTCCTACAAAAGAAACATTTTCAGAAGTGACGCATATGACATCACTACTTTCTGCCCTAGATAATGTTGAATCTCTCCATGTGTATAAAAAGAGGATATTATTGAAGGTCCCATTGAACCTACTTCAGATTGAACCAATAAGGGAGCCAACTCCCAGTGTAAGCTTGGAGGATAGCTCCAAAGAGAATTCCGAAGAAGAAACCCAAAAAAGATCTACTAATGAGTTAGAGTAATTTGAGCACCAGTCTCAAAATGGGGGAGGCAATAAAAATGAAGTATCCAAAAAGGAAAAAGCTGGAATTGCAGAGGAAACATTCGAGCAAACCACAAAAAATAAACATGCAGAAGTTCACTCTACACCCACTCAATTAGAAAAAACCCCAGTTATTGATTTGGAAAAGGAATGGGAACATTTCAACAAGAAGCTTCAAACAGATGAAAAAACATCTGAGATACAGACTCCTAAGAAAGCACATCACAGGTCAACTCAAGGAACAACAGTAGAGAAAACTGTAGGCACTCACGATGTTGAGCTCATTCCTGCCACCCCCACTTCACAAATTATTTTGAGAATTGATGAAATTCCTCCACTGAATGTATTTTACAGTCCTACCCACAAAGGTGTCGTCAAAAGGCAGAGGAAGAAAAGAAAGTTAGATGTTGTAGCTGCTACAACTCCTAACAGTGAACCAATGGACATTGTATGGAAGGACTCGCCGATGGACCCATATGAAAATATCACAAGATTGTCGTAATTCATAGGAGCTATGCTACAAAAAATATTGACAAAGCAACAGAGGTCCAAATGCTGCTTAAATAAAATTAAAAAAGAATTTTGTTGTTGGAAGAACAATTGGCTCAGGAGAAATCCAATTAACAAGTAGAATTACAAGTAGCCCAGCTCCAGTAAGAATTTGAACAAATGCGAATACAACATCAGGCCAGCCTAGCAGAAAGAGATACACGGATACAAGCTATGATAGATAAGTATAAAGACAATCCACAAATCGACGAGTTCATAAAATAAGCACTCAGTCTTAACTCCCAACTTATGTAGCAGAAGGAAGTTCTTTGCGAGAAAATCTCGCAAATACGTCCATATTGCGATGTAAGTGATAAGCTAACAATCCAAGTTGTCAAATTGAGACTTGAATATGACAAAGTCCATAAAAAAAAATCATGACTTTTTCACCTGGCAAGAGTTGGAAGAAGGGAGAAAGGCTGATCTGCCAAAACTGGAGGAATCACATAAAGACATCTTATTCACAGATTGGGATTCTTGGATGAAGCAATCAGAAAGGGAAACAATAATCACAGTAGCAGTAGAAAAAAATGTTATAGAAGCCATCAATGAAAATCTGCATGGCCCCAACCTAGTTACAGAAAGCATACCAATATTTCTTCCAAATGTCAAACAATTAGAGCAGTAGTGGAGACAAGAAGCAAAGGAAAAAGAGGATGTCATTAGACAAATGAGCAAGTTAAACTAGGAAGCGTACTGGAAGTTCTTGGTAAAACCATACAACCATTGGATGACCTTGAGATGCTTAACAACCTCCACACAAAAAAGGGCGCCAGCACTAACAGATGCTATATTTGCTGGGCAATTGAAATCTCCGATCGACCAACTGACGCATCTCAAGCCTATGACAGATATTTCTGATCTCAATGATCGAATGCAAAGGAGTTAGTCACTTATTTTATTCTATTTTTAGTTTTATTTTTCGCATGATCTGAGGCAGGTCGTTTAAACCTCCTAAACTATTTTTGTAATAATCTATTTTAGGACCTATAGTTTAGTATTTAAACCCCTTTCATGCATATAGAGAGGGGTCCAAAAATTTTATCAGAAACATTCATTGAAAAATTGCACTTCTATACTTTTGAGGAGGTTCTAATGGAATGAGCAGAACATGATCTATTTTCTCTGAAATATCTAGCATGCTCTACTGAAATGCACTTTTGTACTCTTAAAATATGTTAGATTGATTGAAATTTGGTCAATATTGCTAAAGCACATGAGCAGGAATCGTCATATATGGTACTTTTATCTTATGATCTTGTTTTATTTATGTATTAGGCAATACTTATTCTTTTAATTGTTTTATGTGTGAAAGTATGAATTATAGTTTAGCATTATTACACTTTTGTATGATGTTGGCTTTGACTTTATTCTGGATACATGAACGACTTATATGTGATATATCTTTCACATTCGTTTTGGCTAACTATTTATCCAAAATGATTACTGTTAAACAATTACATTTCTTATTGCAGTTGAATGATCTATATTACCAATTGTTGTAGGACATTATTGTAGATCGCATATTGTATTGAATTCCTTGGTATATTTATATTTGAACAATTTTTAAACTAGGATATATGCATGTGTGTAGTAGTTTATATTAGAATACACTTAGCTTAATCATTCCTCCATTACGTCATATATCACCCCATCAACACTATCAAAATCTCTTCTAGGAAACTGGTTCCATTATCGCCAGTTGGAGCCACTATACCAACTGGAAAAGGAGCTGCTAACCAAGGTCTGGATTGGGTGGTTTTCCCGCATGTTGTAGCAATGAATTTTGCGGCTTAAACAGGTCCTAAACTCTTAAAGATAGTGTCTTCAAATTTTTAGTTATAGTTACTCCCTTAATTCTTGACCAAAATTGATATGATTATGGTTAGGAAACATGATAACTCAAGAACACCTTTTAACATTGTGAACACTCCACCATTTATTATATGCATGCCAAACTCTTAGCTCAATATTTAAACTAATGCGATAGCCTACTAGGGGTAAGTTTGAATCCATTGAGTTCCTCAACCATAAAATAGAGTTACAGTTTCATTCCTCTATATTTTTCTTGAAAGTATATACATATATATCCCTAATTGCATGATTAGTAAGGGCATCCTTTGATACCATGGTGGTAATCTTAGTAGGTCAACATGCAAGACACATAACCTTTTCACATAAATCCTAATTGTCATGATTCTCACACCGTTTGAAAGGTATATAAGTGTAAATTTTGGCTCCAAGGTCTCGTGAAAAAGTGGAAATGTTTTGGCAACAAAAAATTCTTTTTGATGCCGCAAAAGATATCTAAAAAATTGTAAACCCCAATTCTCCAAATAGTCCCCCCGTTAAAATGACCCTACTGGTATGTCCTTCTATCTTGAGAGTTTGAGAGACTTGGGGGGCTTGCTACTGGTAGAAGTCTTGCTTGAAATTCCCTTTAATTCCAAGACTTCATTAGTGAGTTCCTTTACAGACTTAGTTTCGTGCTATGTGTATTATCCAACCAAATTGGAAAAATGAAGCAAGGGATGAATGGAAGAATGACTAAGAAGTGTGGCCACTCATTCAAAAGTTGCAGAAGATCCTAGTTCAAATAATATTTCCAGAACTTGATGAGGAAGGAAAAATCATATTGGAACCGGAAGCAGTCATAGAACAAGAAATTGACAGCTACAAAATCGATCAATTTCAGAGTATCTCATCAAGTGGAAGAACTTACCCGCTAAAGATTCCACATGGGAGGATGAGAATTTTATACAGAAGCATCCAGAACTACTCAAGCATTGAGGACAACACTTTTTGAAGGGGAGGGGCATGTTAGGTCCCTATACTACTAGCGTAACCCCTTATTGTTATTAGTGCAACCCAATTATTATATTTTTGTGCCCATGTAGTCCCCATACTGTTATTATTGTGTCTCATAGAAGCCCACTATTGTTATTGTTGTGCCCTTACATTATTAGTGTTATGTTGATTGATGATTACATTATTGACCCCTTAGACTATTGTTATTGTTGTGCCCTTACATTATTATTGTTATGTTGATTGTGATTACATTATGACCCCTTAGACTCCGATATATAGTGAGGAGGTCTTGTCATTTTTATCATCCAAGAATTGTTCATTTATGTAATGTAAAGGGGGTTTCCCTCTCGAAGAGGCTAATTTCTAAGGCACTAATCTATTTTTCTATCTTTTTGTGAGTTGGTTTCATAGCAGACATATTTGAAAAGTAGTATAATGGTCCAATCTATATCATTAACACCTTATGGGTATATTTAAAACATATATACCTAATTTCAAAGATAGATTTGTGAACATAAGAGAAATTATGTCATTGGTAGTTGAAATGCTTAAAATATAGACATTATTATTGACAATATAATCAAGATATAAAATGAATATAAAAACAACGCGAATCAAATATGTGTTTGAATATTTTCAATGCATCTACACCTCAAATTAAGATAGGGTAGGTAGATGGTTATGGTTCCCATCAAAATATACCAAATTATTTTTATTTACAAATATCTTCAAGGGCCATCTTTTTTTTTTTTTCTAGTTAAGACTAACCTAAGTACCGACGGGGATTTGAACCGGTGACCTATCGCAAGGAGTGCCTTAACAACGCACCCTTTCACCGTCAATCCAAAGCCCCGTGAGCCTTCAAGGGCCATCTTAGAAATAAGAAAATGATCCAATTTTTTCAAAACACCAATCTTGACACTTTTGGAATTTCACCAAGTTGAATTCATCTTAATTTATTCAAAATCCATCAATAATAAGTCTTCAGATACATGAGTGATTTTTTTTTCTAGTAAATCTAATCTAAAAACCTCACCCTAGAATATGCTTGAATTCAAAGTAAGATTTAATTCAAATCCTATGATCACACTATCCCAACTGATGATTAATTAATATTTTAAATTATTCTAGAACTGGAACCCATTTTTATATGGAACCTACTAGTTCAAAATTTTGAATAACTCAAACCCTGAGGGATAGCTTAATTGGTCTAGTTCCTATCGCTAAAGAAAATCACAAATGGGAGATCACGAGGTTAATCCTCCTTGTTTCCCTCAAGGTTAGGCTCTACTAATAAGCAGGGAAGATGTGATCCCTTCGGGTGTCTTTGCCTACATATTTCCTTCAAAAAAATAAAAATAAAATAATAGCACATCTACATCCTTGGCCCTTCCCTCAACCATAATATTAGAAATGAGACAAATAAAATTAGTAGCCTCAAATCTCTCATTCTAACCAGTTAGCAGACCATTAGATAATCCTTGTGCATCCATACCACAATTTTTTTCTCCTTCAAGATAGAGGGAAGAAAATCAATTGCTTTAGTCTCCTCATACATTGTCTCTTGGACTATAATCACATCCAACCTATACATAGAAAGAAACATTATGAGGGATAAATTTAGTAAGAAAACCACATAACCTAGTAATATTAAAGTACAAAGAAATCATGATGTAGCAATCTTCCTAGGGTTATATATTCTAGGTATCCCTTGTATGGTCAATTACCTTCCTATATTTAACTCCTTTGAAGGCTTCAATTTTGTTTTGAAGATATATGATTTTCTCCCCACTAGATCCATTAGATCCATTTTATAGTGCATTAATCCTAAAGAACCCTTAATCCTTCCTCCTTCATTTTCTAAGATATATTTCCTACGAGAAACATGACATGTGAGATAAATTTTTTTATTATATAAGCATGCACAACTTGCTCAAGATTATTGAGTGGCCTCCCTTAATGCAACTCAAGAGATGCATTTTAAACCACATTAAAAAATCAATAATTCTCCAACTTCCATTAATGAAAGACCCCTAGGTAAAAAAACTATTTTAAGCTTCCCCTCCCAAATCTCTCCTTTATTTCATAGGGAATCTTAATTTAAAAATAAAAAATAAAAATGTGAATCCAAAGAAAGGGAGTCCTTACCTTTATATGCATCGATTAAAGTTGACTCCTATTGGGACTCCCTTTTTTCAGTTGGGAAGTCTTGTCTCTAATTAGGGAGAGATAAGTTGATGTCAACCCCCTGAATGGGTAACATTCTTCCTTTTTCTTCTTCTTGATCCAATGGAGTCTAATCAGTAAGGAAATCTTATTTTCTAATCCACCACTTCTTCTTAGTCTACCATTAAGATCTTTAGATGCTTCACTCTCTCCACAAAAGGGCCTTCCCAATGACACATTAAGTAATGAGACAACTATAGTAGTATAATGATTAAATTAGTAATGATTCCCCCTTAAAAAATTCAATCTATGTTGAAAACCTATTTGTAAAAGCAACTTTGATGAGCACATTCTCCATTCACTTGTCAAAGGAGTCCTAAAAATTTTCCTCAACATGTTGGATACTTATTAGTTCATGATGGGGGTCAAACCCTAGCTTTCAACTATGTAGTACCAAAGTGGAAGGACCCTACAAATAGTTGTTTTTAGATTATAGTATTATCCTTTTCTCTATTGAATTTGAAGGATATGCATCTTGTGACCATCAACTTATATTGGGGTGAATAACCAAGAGTATTTCACCATCTTTCTTTTAACCAAAGTATCGCAAAGTCTTATTTTACTAGTTTTCTGATAATCTTGTTGATCAAGGGTTGTTTCATTAAGACGTTGACCCTATCCATGCTACATCAAGTTTAAGCACTAGTTTCACCTTGTGCTTTCTATATCTGATACATATTTTTCCCTTTCTAAGTGTTAATGGATATTGGATTTACTTTTTATCTAAGATTCATGCTTTAGGATTTGACCTTAGGTCCATCCTCGATAACATCTCTCTCACTCCATACACAACCTCACTAGTGTTAAGGACTTTAAACTTCACAATATGATCTATACACAAAATTATAGATATCAAAGGCTCCAAAACTTGTAGTACATTAATCCTTGTTTCATTGCCTTTATGGTTAGAGTGAGATGATCTTATCTCATGATCTCTATCATTTATTAATGGAATTCCTAGCTTGACCATTGGTTTGCCATATGTCACTATATGTCTATGAATTCAAGGTATCGCTTAATAGGCTAAGTACTCCTTAAAATCTTGTGCATATCTCTTGATTTGGACATACTAATTATGCATCTAAAAATTGAATAACAGATTCCATGAGTCATCCTTCCCATTTAATATCCTCTATACATTGTGAGCCATGGCCTTGATGATAAACTAGGAAAATCTCTAGAGTTTAAATACCTAGAAAATAAATCATGAAAAAACCATATGATGACCCATTACCTTCATTAGAAGCCTCTGATTATATCCCCCAAGTCTTTCATTCTTAAAATGGCCACCATCATCTAATATAATATACCCATATAAGATAACATAATAAATGATATAACAATATATTCACTAATATATTAAAGGTCAAAACATAATATTTACTATTCATGTAATATATAGTATATCGCTTAATACATTAATAATTATTTAGTTATGTCTTTACTAAAGTCTCATAACTTTAGTTTTAATGATAACTTTAGCATTGTCATTTTATTATTAATAAGACAACTCTTTTTAGTATTTTACACTTTCATGGTTTACCTAGCAAATGTAAGCATATTCCATCCCAATGATACATCTTCGTTATTTATTATCAAATCCATTATTTTATTCTTTAAATATCTTAATGATGGACCTCGGTATGGATTTGAAATGCCAAGACCATGCCTACCAATATGAATAATTTAGAAGTCTTACATTCTAAAACAACTCACCGCAAAAATAAGAAAAGGCTACCTTGAAAAAAATTATGATTTTAGAGTACCACTTCTTAAACAAAAATAAAAACATCTAATAAATATGATATTTCATCTCAAAAAAGAGGAATTATAAAAGAATATGGTCGAAAGGAATTTATATTATTCTCAACCTTTAAAAATAAATAATATATATTTTTTCTAATGATTTTTCATATATTGTTCCGTATTTCAATTTCCATTTTTGAATTCTAAATTTATTGACTGAACTAAATTTTCTTTGTCATTTATAAATATTTTGACAAGATCCTTGTATTTTGCTTTTATAAACAAAATTGATAAGTAATTTTATATTAATAAAAGCTTGGATTTTGGCCTCGTACGCTTACATCAAAACCCTTATATCTTGAGCCATAAACAAAATGAAGATCTTTAAAGGAGTACGTAAATATATTGTTTAATGTCTCCATGACTATCAATGCTCTTGAAAAAGAAAATAAGTTGTCCATAAATCCTAAAAAAGAGTCCAATAGAAAACAAAATTTGCAAGCTAGAATAACTAAAATTTACATAGAAAGAGCAAACTGATATAAAAAAAAAAGAAACTGATTCACGACTAGGAGGAAAAATATTCGTGGGTCACATTCAATTTCTTCAATACCACATGCACGACGAGTCCTTCTGTGCCGAAAATAAATCCCAGCAGTGCTACATTCCTCAACATCTTTTTTATCACGAGCATTTGAAATTTCCAAAACCACCACCCGCGTGTTAAGGTGTCTAACCTCCTCTCTGAGTTTGTCCAACATGGGCTCCATATATGCATGGTGTTCCGATAGTTTTTATTCCACAAAGGATTGGAACAAACATCAATGTCACTCGATTAAATTATCTTTCTCTTGATTGTGGAGACCAAGCCCTGTGTAGAATCCAAAATATTTTCCATAAGCTTTGAGGCATTGTTAACCTCTTGAATTTCCTTAATTCTAGCATGAATCCCTGTAATATAATCATTGAAGTTTATTTATGGAACTGGAGGGGAATAATTTTGCGTTAATTTCTAGCATATCTTGAGTCAAATAGGCCCCTGTTTTCGCTAATTCATCAACATTTGAATTCACATTTCTATAAATGTGATAGAATTTTAATTGGTCAAATTTTGTCAATGATGCCTAGAACTTGTGTATAAATGGGGGAGATATGAAATTGATGGTCTTCTTCACTTAGAATAGTCAAATTACCAATAAGGAGTCCCCAAATATAGTGACATACTTACTTCCATGATCAGAGGTAAGCTCCAATGCTTTGTAAAGATCAACAAACTCAGCATGATTTTTTTTTGCTTTTAAGATTCCCCGCGCATACTGCAATACCATTGTTCCTTAGGGCCAAACAAGACCCATCCCACTCCTTCCTCCCAAGGTTTTCCTCTAGAAGCTCCATGTCACGCACCATTACAGATCTAATTTTTTTTTATATTTTACCACCATAAAATTATGCATATATGTCACATTGAATTTCTTCGCACAGCCAAACAAATTATAAATACTATTGTTGCCGAGCATTACAATCAAAGTTTACTTATTATAAAAACATTCAAGTATTATAAGTATATTTCTACCCGCTCATGCAAAGGTTAATAATGTCTCCCTATACACATCTTTCCATACCCATGATTCGATAACGATTAGGCAATGGATAACTCTTGATATGTTGTGAATTTCTAACATGCGGATTACAATTCAAAGGTATATACAGGGTGCTATGAACGGTACTCATTCTTAAATGTTTCTTTATGGCATTTACTATATTTATGTGCTGGTTTATGTCCCCGAGGAAGCTGAAGCCGTGGGTTCTGTCCGGCTCCGGCGCTCATCTAGCTGGCTTGTTTTGCATCGTCCATTTTGCTCGATGAACGGCTAGCTAACAGACCTTCATGTGCCTTCGCGTGCCTGATGCTCCAAACGCCATACGGCCTGACATCTCGAACTTGCCAAATCTCGGTTGCTTTTCCCGGTTCTTTTCCTGCTGATCGGACGATGGTAACAAGCTCGCCCAGATCCAGGGCTGTTGTTGAGCCACGAGGCAGAGAAAGTTGTTGAAGTATTTATGAGGTGATTCACTCTTTCGGCTTGTTTCTTGTTTTCAATATTGAACGACCGTCTGTCACTTACAGCGTTGTGGCGCTCTGCCTTACCCTGAACCTTCCGTCTCCAAGTGATCTGGTGCACAGCAGAATGTCTCTACCATCCTTCACGGATTCAGGTATTATTTCTTCTTATTCAGGTCCCGCTTCTCTCTTTCCTGCTTGTGTTTTGCACAACTCGGTTAAGGTTACAGTCTCTGCTAGCTCGTTTACGTTTCCTCTTAGCATTTTTATTTAGAGTTTCTCAGTTTATGGTTTGGTTGTTGTTCTCAGGAGGATGGCTCGATGGCTAACCAGCGATGTTGGGAGTCTTCTCCGCTTCTCTGCCATCCCAAATCCAGGTAAGAGCTATGCGTTTACCATAGACCTGTTTGGCTTTTCCCAAGGTAATGGCTGAACAGCTGTTCGTCTGAACAGGAATGTCGGGGTCTGCTCTTGTATTTGGAGTCCCTCCGCCATACTCAAGGGGTTTCCTCGCTTGGGAATTTCTATGTCTCATTCTCATATTTGGTGGTTGTATTATGTCTGGTTTTCCCGCCCACACTCAGGCGGGAACCACCGCTAAGAGGCGCTGTACACCGAGCTTAAATTGTATAACTTGTCTTTCATTATATGATCTAACGCTCTGAGCGCAGACAATACTTCTTGTTGAACAATGTTTTTGGTTTATATAATACTATTTCTCAGTTTAATCTTGGTTAAGAAATTGTTACTGTGACATGGGAATCTTTGTATGACTCTAGTTCTGTATTATGATGCTTTCTGGCGTACTCGCCTTCTCTGTAGCTTTACTGTGAACACGGGCTTGAATACTAGTCTCTAATCGTTTCTTTTCCAGTGTAAATTCGTTTTTATGGTTAGTTCTTCTATATTAATGGTTCGGACATTAGAAGCCCCTGCTGGCTAAGCACATACTTAAGCTCAGCCACGGCGATTCTTTTGGAGCCGGGACAATCTGTTAATAACTATTTTGCATGCATAATGTTAATGGTTCTTCTTTCGATCCATGGTGACAGGGATGTGTCCGACTGTGTTATGTTTCATCCTGCATACATATGTATATTCTGCCAAATGTTTCAGTTATATAAATGCTATTGAATGTTGTTGCTACGAAGCTCGTGCATGGTTCCGCCGACGATTCGTTCGGCCTGCGATTCTCCTTGGTAAGAGGTTTGGGTAGTTTTCGGTTGTTTTAATGCTGTTCTCGATTCGGAATATGAACCCATTACCTCCGCACAGTGTTAAATTTCTTTTCGTTTTCATTCCCAACTGGTTACAGAGAAGGGTTTTAACAGTATTCTTTTCTGTTTAACATTTCACAGAGATTTCAGTTCGATATGTTTTCTTTTTGCTTCTGTTCTTTGATTGAAAGGTCCAGATTCCGTCTCTGCCGGTTGCGCAGAGACTAGATTTCTAAAAAGAAATGATTAGATTGTTTTCCCATTATCTTTACTTGCCTATAAAAGACCATAAAAGGATTCCACAGATAAAATGCTTAGCAAGCCATACCTGTTTAGCAGCAAACCTGTTCGTAATGCTTGTCAACCTCCCGTCCGTAGGAAGATCCTCCTCGATCTTCCACCCCCAAGCACTTCTGCAGATCTTCTTGTCTGCGAACCCTCTGGCTATGCCAGGTCTCGCTATCTGATCCTAACCAGACGTAGCGGATTCAGGAAGTCTCTTCCTTCCAACACATGCTATCTGGTCACTACCAGACATAGCATCTCCCCATTCCTGCCATCTGATCCTAACCAGACTTGGCATTTTTCCCCTTTTCCTCCTGGGGTCTCAACTGTCTCATGAAGGTAGTTAGGTTTTTTTTATTTAACTACCTCAACAGTTATTAACCACAATTAATCATACACTCAAATTAAATAGTGATGACACAATTAATTATCATAATAATTAACAACACTAACAACAGAGTTTTTATACTTATCAAACAGAGTTTTAGCTCACAGTTAAATTTACTATTTTACCCAACATTATCACTTCACGAGGAGCATTACATCTCCCCCTCCTGAAGTTCAACATCGTCCCGATGTTGCTGTTCATCCAAAAACAGTCTGGGATAAGCTTCTTTCATACTCTGCTCATCCTCCCAGGTGGCCTCATCAGGCCCAAAGTGCTGCCATTGCACTTTAACCTGGTTGATGACCCTTTTCCGCAGCTCGACTCTTCTCCGATCTAGTATGTTCACTGGCTCGACCATGAACTCTCCTTCCGGTTCCACCTGAAACACATAATATTCAGATTAGCTGCTTTCTAACATTCCATTTTGGTTTACGTTTATTTACAGCCTTTTCTTACCTGAATGTCCTGCCAACTTATTATGTGCCTAGGGTCATAAACATATTTCTTTAAAACTGATACATGGAAGACATTATGGACCCGGATATGGCTGGGTAGGGCTAGCTGATAAGCTACCGGCCCCACTCGTGCTAAAATCTGGAAGGGCCCACAGAAGCGAGGTGCCAATTTGGCACAAGCATTCCATTGGAGAGTACTTCTCCTTGCTCGGATTCTGACATATACATGCTCACCCACCTGATATTCTTTAAATGTTCTTTTCCGATCTGCAAAATTTTTTTGTCTGTCCTGAGCTATTTTTAAATTAGCCCGGACCCTCTTGACCATGACTTCCATCTCTTCCAACATTTCAGGACCCAGCAAGAGTTTGTCCTCCGGTCCACCCCAACTGGATGGCGTACGACATCTTCGGCCGTAAAGCACTTCGAATGGACTCATCCGCAAGGATGCATGATATCCATTGTTATAAGCAAACTCTACAAGGTGTAAGTACTCCTCCCATCGGGTAGGTTGTTGCATCACATAAGACCTCAGCATGTCTTCCACCACTTGATTCACCCGCTCAGTCTGCCCGTCAGTCTGCGGATGATAAGCGGTGCTGAAATTCAATTGAGTCCCCAGACCTTCAAACAAGGTCCTCCAAAAAGCTGATGTGAATTTAACATCGCGATCGGATATTATTGTTTTTGGCAGCCCATGAAGTTTAAATATGTTCTGCATGAAAACATTTGCGATTTGAGCCGCACGATATGTAGATTGAACCGGTATGAAGTGAGCTGACTTACTGAGTTTGTCTACTACAACCATTATAGAGTCATTGTTCTTTTTGGATTTTGGCAATCCCGTAATAAAGTCCATGGTAATAGTCTCCCACTTCCATTCTGGTATGGGTAATGGCTGTAGTAAACCCGCAGGGTGTTGATGTTCAGCCTTAACCTGTTGACATTCTAAGCATCGCGCCAGATATTCTACCACATCCCTTTTCATGCCTGGCCAATGGTACTCCTTCCGAAGCGAGGTGATTAATTTTTGGTAGCCCGGATGTCCCGCATAAGGGCTTTTATGATATTCATCCAGAATCTTTTCTTTAATACCGCTCTGATTGGGTACATAAATTCTTTTCTGGTAACACAGAATTCCGGCTGCATTCAAATTGTACCCTTGTTGTATTATGTGGGTATTTAAATCCTGCACCAGCTGCTTCTTTTGTAGGTAAATTCGATCTTGTGCAGCAGCCTCTTCAATTTCTTTGTCAAGGGTGGACCGTCCTTCACTAATACCAATTTCATAAATGCAATGCACTTTTCGGCTCAGTGCATCAGCTACCCTGTTCTCTTTTCCTTTCAAGTGCTTAATTTCAAAATCGAAATTTCCCAAAAAGTCCACCCACCTAGCTTGTCTAGCGTTTAAGGTTGGTTGACTAAAGTAGCTAGTCAAACTATGGTGATCGGTCATCAGCAAGAATTTTCTTCCCACTAAATAATGGCGCCACATTTTCAGCGCATGAACTACCGCGGTTAATTCCAGATCATAGGCAGAATACTTCTGCTCATGTTCCTTTAACTTTCTGGATTCGTACGCGATCACTTTACCTTCCTGCATTAACACCCCACCTACGCCCTCTTTACTTGCATCTGTGCAAACTACATACTCCTTTTCTGGATCTGCAACACTCAGCACAGGTGCGGTGGTGAGCAGGTTTTTGAGCTGTTCAAAGCTCCGTTGACAATCTGCTGTCCACTTGAATACCTTGCCCTTCTTTTGCAAAGAGGTGATAGGGTATGCAACCCTGGAGAAACCTTCTACAAACCGCCGGTAATATCCAGCCAGCCCCATGAAAGATCTGATATCTGCCACGTCCTTGGGTATTGGCCATTCTATTATAGTTTTGATCTTTTCGGGGTCCACAACTATACCTTCTTTTGTAATGATATGTCCCAAATATTGGATCTGTTCTTTATAAAAATCACATTTGCATAATTTACCATATAGCTGATGCTCCCGTAGTGTCTGTAACACTATTCTGAGATGCTCCTCATGCTCTTTAATATTCCGGGAGTATATAAGTATATCATCAATAAAGATTAACACGAATTTGTCTAGGTACTGATGAAATACACTGTTCATCAAGCACATAAATGTCGCAGGTGCATTGGTCAACCTGAAAGGCAGTACCACAAACTCGTAGTGTCCATAACGAGTTCGAAAAGCTGTTTTGGCTATGTCCTCATCCTTAATTCTAATTTGATGAAAGCCCGACCTCAAGTCGATCTTTGAAAAGATTGTCGCCCCCTTCACCTGATCAAACAGTTCATCAATGCGAGGTAGTGGATATTTGTTTTTAACTGTCAATTTGTTCAGCTGTCTATAATCTATGCACATACGGAGAGTTCCATCCTTTTTCCTAACAAACAACACAAGGGCTCCCCAAGGGGATACACTGGGACGGATATACTTCTTGTCCAACAACTCTTGCAGCTGCATCTTTAACTCAGTTAATTCCAGCACACTCATCCGATAGGATGCTCGGGATACTGGGGCTGCACCGGGTACCAATTCAATGGTGAAGTCCAAATCTCTTTTGGGCGGCAGCCCTGGTATTTCTTCCTGAAATACATCTGTAAAATCTTGCACTACTGGTATATTCTCCACAGTCGCAACTTTATCTTCAGATCCAGCATACCCTACTTGTATTGCATATATTTGACATTTCTTTCGGACACTTTTAGCTAGCTGTGAGGCCGTAATTGGCCGGATCTGCACCGGTTTTTGGATACCTTGAATTTCCTTTTCTATTCCCAGTTCATCTCGGTAAGAGATTGTTTTTGTCTTGCAGTTTATTACAGACCACCGCTTTTCCAACCAGTCCATTCCTATCAGCACATCATATGATCCAAGAGGGAGTACATTCAATTCTGTTATTATTGTCTGACCAGCTAACCTTAGTGGACAGTTGCTGACCTTAGTCAGCACTCGTCTTTTGGCCCCGGTGGCAAGCTGTACTAACCAAGGATTTTTAAACTTAATAGTTTGCAAACTACAACTTTCCACGACTTTGGGACTTACATAGCTTAAAGTAGCTCCTGGGTCTACTAAAATGGAAACCGTTCGATCAAAGATCTTACCTTCAAATTCTATCATTGTTGGCTGGTAATCAGCTTGTCGATCCTCAAGTGCTGCATTTATTCTGGGCATGGACCGAGCCACATCTCCCACCGTAGAGGCTTCGTAGATCTGGGACACCTGATCGCTTTCCTTCCGATGAGGGCAATTTTTAATATAATGGGGTCCGCCACAACCCCAGCACTGAACCGGTGGCCTAGCTGAGCCCTCATTATCCACTCTAACCGGCTGTTCACTATATTTAGATTCAGCAGGTGGCTTAAATCTGATCTGACTTCTTGATGGGTTTCTAGTGCTGGCCCCTTTCGAGAATCCCTTGTGAAAGCTGCTGCGAGTTCCCTTAGCTCCTACAGTCATTCTGCTGCTCTTTTTATCTGCCCAGCGCTTCCCAGAATTTTCTCCTTTTTGTTTGCTCTGCTGATAACATAGTCTAGCCTTCCGAATCGCTTCATCCATCGTCTTCGGATTATCAAACTCGATTCTTTCCCGCATTGCCAGGGGTAGGCTGCTAACAAACCGCTGCACCTTAGCCTTCTCCTCTCGAATGTACGGTACATAGCGAAGCAGGGATGTAAATTTAGTTATGAACTCATCTATGGTCTGCTGTCCAAGCCGCAGATCATGAAATTCTCGTGCTTTTTCATCATAGAAGCGTTCTGTCAGGTATTTTTCCTTAAAATATCTTTGAAAAGTCTCCCAAGTCACATCTTGCTCACTCACCCCCCACACCATCTTGACTTCTTCCCACCATAATGTGGCCTTGGCCTGCAGCTGGAAAATAGCCAGTCGTGCCTTAAGATGGTGATCATACTCGTACACTTGGAAATACTTGTTCATATTGATTAGCCATGCCTCTGCAGCTTCTTCTGATTCCCCATCGAAATGAGGTGGTTTAATCTTCCGAAACTCCCCTTGTAATTCTATCCGCGGTCTTTTTGGAGTTTGATATTCAGAAGCGTTAACAGACTTCTCTCCTCGCGTCTCCGCCCTTTCCTCTGCTTCCTCCTGTTCAGTGTGATAGCTTTGTTCATCTGTTACTCGTGTCTGCTCAGGCCTAGGATGAGACCGCTGTTGATGTTGTTTATCAGATAAACTTTTCAGAATCCTCTCTTGTTCCATGTTTAATCTTGCGTTGTCCTCACGCAAACGGGCCATTTCGTCCTTCAGCTCCTGGACTGTCCTCAATATAGTCAAATCAGTGTTGCGGCCTTCTGCTCCCAGTTGTACCCATAACTCAGGATTCCCCTGAGGACGAGCAACATTATCTGGTTGATCCAAATTTCCATGAGGAGCGCTACTTGTTCTCCTCATTCCGCTGTTACCTGAACAAGATTAGCTCATTCAACAGTTGTAATTGTATATTCCAATATACTCTTTACTTGCTTGTTAAGATACTATTTATGCATTGCTGTTTTATTAAAATTAACCCGAGGTCACAGAGTTGTAACCTGGGCTCTGATACCAATTTGTCACGCACCATTACAGATCTAAATTTTTTTTATATTTTACCACCATAAAATTATGCATATATGTCACATTGAATTTCTTCGCACAGCCAAACAAATTATAAATACTATTGTTGCCGAGCATTACAATCAAAGTTTACTTATTATAAAAACATTCAAGTATTATAAGTATATTTCTACCCGCTCATGCAAAGGTTAATAATGTCTCCCTATACACATCTTTCCATACCCATGATTCGATAATGATTAGGCAATGGATAACTCTTGATATGTTGTGAATTTCTAACATGTGGATTACAATTCAAAGGTATATACAGGGTGCTATGAATGGTACTCATTCTTAAATGTTTCTTTATGGCATTTACTATATTTATGTGCTGGTTTATGTCCCCGAGGAAGCTGAAGCCGTGGGTTCTGTCCGGCTCCGGCGCTCATCTAGCTGGCTTGTTTTGCATCGTCCATTTGGCTCGATGAACGGCTAGCTAACAGACCTTCATGTGCCTTCGCGTGCCTGATGCTCCAAACGCCATACGGCCTGACATCTCGAACTTGCCAAATCTCGGTTGCTTTTCCCGGTTCTTTTCCTGCTGATCGGACGATGGTAACAAGCTCGCCCAGATCCAGGGCTGTTGTTGAGCCACGAGGCAGAGAAAGCTGTTGAAGTATTTATGAGGTGATTCACTCTTTCGGCTTGTTTCTTGTTTTCAATATTGAACGACCGTCTGTCACTTACAGCGTTGTGGCGCTCTGCCTTACCCTGAACCTTCCGTCTCCAAGTGATCTGGTGCACAGCAGAATGTCTCTGCCATCCTTCACGGATTCAGGTATTAATTCTTCTTATTCAGGTCCCGCTTCTCTCTTTCCTGCTTGTGTTTTGCACAGGTGCATGAGCTTCCGCAACTCGGTTAAGGTTACAGTCTCTGCTAGCTCGTTTACGTTTTCTCTCAGCGTTTTTATTTAGAGCTCTCAGTTTATGGTTTGGTTGTTGTTCTCAGGAGGATGGCTCGATGGCTAACCAGCGATGTTGGGAGTCTTCTCCGCTTCTCTGCCATCCCAAATCCAGGTAAGAGCTATGCGTTTACCATAGACCTGTTTGGCTTTTCCCAAGGTAATGGCTGAACAACTGTTCGTCTGAACAGGAATGTCGGGGTCTGCTCTTGTATTTGGAGTCCCTCCGCCATACTCAAGGGGTTTCCTCGCTTGGGAATTTCTATGTCTCATTCTCATATTTGGTGGTTGTATTATGTCTGGTTTTCCCGCCCACACTCAGGCGGGAACCACCGCTAAGAGGCGCTGTACGCCGAGCTTAAATTGTATAACTTGTCTTTCATTATATGATCTAACGCTCCTGAGCGCAGACAATACTTCTTGTTGAACAATGTTTTTGGTTTATATAATACTATTTCTCAGTTTAATCTTGGTTAAGAAATTGTTACTGTGACATGGGAATCTTTGTATGACTCTAGTTCTGTATTATGATGCTTTCTGGCATACTCGCCTTCTCTGTAGCTTTACTGTGAACACGGGCTTGAATACTAGTCTCTAATCGTTTCTTTTCCAGTGTAAATTCGTTTTTATGGTTAGTTCTTCTATATTAATGGTTCGGACATTAGAAGCCCCTGCTGGCTAAGCACATACTTAAGCTCAGCCACGGCGATTCTTTTGGAGTCGGGACAATCTGTTAATAACTGTTTTGCATGCATAATGTTAATGGTTCTTCTTTCGATCCACGGTGACAGGGATGTGTCCGACTGTGTTATGTTTCATCCTGCATACATATGTATATTCTGCCAAATGTTTCAGTTATATAAATGCTATTGAATGTTGTTGCTACGAAGCTCGTGCATGGTTCCGCCGACGATTCGTTCGGCCTGCGATTCTCCTTGGTAAGAGGTTTGGGTAGTTTTCGGTTGTTTTAATGTTGTTCTCGATTCGGAATATGAACCCATTACCTCCGCCCAGTGTTAAATTTCTTTTCGTTTTCATTCCCAACTGGTTACAGAGAAGGGTTTTAACAGTATTCTTTTCTGTTTAACATTTCACAGAGATTTCAGTTCGATATGTTTTCTTTTTGCTTCTGTTCTTTGATTGAAGGGTCCAGATTCCGTCTCTGCCGGTTGCGCAGAGACTAGATTTCTAAAAAGAAATGATTAGATTCTTTTCCCATTATCTTTATTTGCCTATAAAATACCATAAAAGGATTCCACAGATAAAATGCTTAGCAAGCCATACCTGTTTAGCAGCAAACCTGTTCGTAATGCTTGTCAACCTCCCGTCCGTAGGAAGATCCTCCTCGATCTTCCACCCCCAAGCACTTCTGCAGATCTTCTTGTCTGCAATCCCTCTGGCTATGCCAGGTCTCGCTATCTGATCCTAACCAGACGTAGCGGATTCAGGAAGTCTCTTCCTTCCAACACATGCTATCTGGTCACTACCAGACATAGCATCTCCCCATTCCTGCCATCTGATCCTAACCAGACTTGGCATTTTTCCCCTTTTCCTCCTGGGGTCTCAACTGTCTCATGAAGGTAGTTAGGTTTTTTTTATTTAACTACCTCAACAGTTATTAACCACAATTAATCATACACTCAAATTAAATAGTGATGACACAATTAATTATCATAATAATTAACAACACTAACAACAGAGTTTTTATACTTATCAAACAGAGTTTTAGCTCACAGTTAAATTTACTATTTTACCCAACATTATCACTTCACGAGGAGCATTACACTCCATTGATGAAAAACTGGAAGTTGGAATCACCCTTCCTCGATATCTTAAAGTCCCCTCGATTTAGATGAATGCAGAGTGTCCTGCTGAAGCGAAAATGAAATAGTTGCTTTGTGGGAGGTTGATAGACAATATTTTTTTTAATCTGCTCCCGTTCCTTTGTGTTGAAAATATTGACCCCATTGTGTTTAAAACCTACAGTGGAGATGGCCTCAGAAAGAATTTAATTGGATTTGCTCACCACTCGTAAGAGAGTGGAGGATTCATTTATAAAAATGATTTTATTTCGAGTAATACAAATCGAGCAACCAAGAAAATTTAGTAAATTCATGAAGCATATTATCTACTCCGAAGACGATTTCCAGAACTAGGGATATCGCCTCCCTCCAGTCAACCGTCAAGTCTTCCAAAGAGCGGGGGATGGATAGAATGTTTATGATGGCACTAAGGGAAAATTACCAAGTCCCCGTTGTAAAGGGGTAATACAAAAATAGATGCCGAATAGTTTTCTCATCATTGCAACATAGAACACACTTTGATGGCCCTGTAATATTACACTTTTTGAGGTTCTCAGATGTGATAAAAGAACCAACAAAAAGTGTTGATGCTTTGGATTCCATGAGGACTCTATATTTTTTCCCACACCTTCTTAGCAAGGGCATGAGGAAGACACTTTGCTAGGAGGGAATAGCTCGACTTAACTATGTAGTACATTTGTAAATTAACAAGGATTCTATATTTTTTCCCACACCACCTTAGCAAGGGCATGAGGAAGACACTTTGCTAAGAGGGAATAGCTCGACTTAACTATGTAGTACATTTGTAAACTAACATTCTATGTGTGATGATCCTTCATGTTAAATGAAATAGGGTTCATTCCTTTCAGAGAATGAATTATCATCTTCCATTTGCTTTCAATATGAGGTGATAGATCAGGCCTAAACCATCGTGATTAATGACCTCGATTATCCTAATTTGAAATATTTTTTAACTTTAAAAAGTTATAGACTTACATCATGGGCTAATGTCATGGCTTAAAAATCCTACATCTCCAAAAATCATAACCCATATTCATTTGACATTTTTAATTAATCGATTGACTTGATATGAAAGAAAAAAACTACTTTTGATATGTGATTACTACTAAGAGTATTCTAAAATATTCAATAAAGATTAAATCTCTACCATCCACTTAAAAATTATAAATGATTAACTTAAAACTCTAAAAATTTTATTCTAAAATAAATACACCTATCAATATAAATATTCTTAAACATAAATTTATATATAAAATATTTTCCATAATTAATTAAATATCAATATTTCGCATTCTAAACCGTTCACCCAAAAATCAACGATACGGGGAACTAATATTATCAGAAGGGAATAATGATACAAGGAACTAAGATGATCCCGAGAAAATTAAAATTGCATGACGTCGCAGTCCATTGATGCATCTTGCTTAAATTAAAGATAATTTTGAAGTTTACTTAAAATAAAAATAATAAATAATAAATGTGAATGTGTGGCGATATCTCGTGTGGCTGGGATGGCGTGCTATTTGCATCCCCACCCGGTTTCGGCCCATTGTTACATGTCGCGCTGCTGTCATTTAACGCAGCTATATTGAGCATCGGACCACCCATTGTTACATGTCCCGCTGCTGTCATTTAACGCAGCTATATTGAGCATCGGACCATCGTATATATTATAAATATTGTGTTATAAAGTTAATATAAAGCTTTTTCAGAGAGACTACCCCTCATCTTAAAAAAATATACCATTTTCTTAATATGATCTCTAATTTGGATACATTTTTTCCATTAAGTAAATCACCTATAATGAACCAAATCACTTCCCTAATTTACCAATTTAAATATAAATATTAAAACTACAGTATAAATAATGGTATAGTGTTGAATTTAGAAAGTTATGTTTAAATATAAAATAAAATGAAATTATTTTTAAATTTATAAATAAATTTCTTAAATATAATATAAATATAAAACATAAATATTTTACTACAAATTATATATTTAAATATATTTATAATTAAAAAATTAATTAAAAGATGATATAATAACTTAAAATATAGATTAAAGCAAACTGAAACTGGAATTTCATATTCACTTACTACTCGGGCTAAATCCTCTTTGTACATTAGTGCTGGTATGACCTTGGGAATAAGGAGAAAATTGAATTTTAAAATTTACTAAATGTAATTGAGTTTTGTTAAATACGTTTAAATATGAATAATGTACTTTAATTTTGATAAGTGCATATATATATATAAAGTTAAAGGAATGTAAAAGGAAAATAAAGATAAAATAATTTTTAATAATTTTAATATTTTAGTTTAATTAATTCTCTTTATAATCCTATTATATATATATATATATATATATATATATATATATATATATAAAATTTAATGTGGCCATTTTAAATACAAGTAATGGGTTAGTTTATAATAAAAATGAATAAAATTAATTGAAAATAAAATTATAATAATTTTTACCATTAGTATTATTACATATTAATTAATATCAGTATTATTACATATTAATTAATATCATAATATATTATGGTATGAATATTGAGTTAGGAAAGTGGTATGTTAGGAAAGTGGTATGAATTATATTTTCATATGTATAAAGAATGTCGAACATTACATTTGTTGGTGGGGTGTCCAATGTTGTTGACGATGTGATGCTTGGACAAATCACCTAGACTCTAAGCATTCTCCATTGTGACTGACTTAATTATACAAAGTTAACTTTAATAAAAGTTTTTGGAGAAGTGTCCACCCCCTCATGATCTAGAATTTTGATCATCCTTGGATCTTCAAGTAGTCACTTAGACCGTAACTTATTCAGAAGAGAATAATTTAGTTTTAAATGAAATTAAAGATGAAACAAAATCATATGAAACCCAAAATGATGAAAATGATAAAAAGAACTAAGTGATAATGGTGTTCATCTAGTGTGGACTACATCTCTGGGACCTACTTCAATGTCTAGGTTGCTTGATTGATCTCAACAACAAAAAGAGTACATTGGAAATCTTTGACTAATAGAGTAAACCTCCTTCTAGATTGGCACTCTTTCTCCTTGAAAAAAAGGTTCTCCTTCAGAGAACTATCACTCACATGTTGACCCACTTTAGCAAATAAATGATGGTGCTAAAAGAAAAGGGCTCTCTCACTGAATGTAGCAACAGATCCTCGTACTCATTCTAAGATCAATAAGGACAAATTCAACTGCTTCATATTGACGAGTTGAAATGGTCTTTTCCCACAATAATACTAATAGTACACTGAAAATGCTAGCTATAATGAGGAAAAGGTGTTGTAGATGAATCTAGATGGCTCGAAAACCCATTTGTCATCTCTTTCCATGCTAAAAAATGTCTTTGTATTGCCTCGAAGAATTCAAAAACATTCTTTGTCTACAACATAAAATCACTTGGCTCTACAAATTTTTTAACATACAATATTCAAATAATAAAAATAATGCTTCCATTGTGTCCATGACACCCTAAAGCCCTTGTGTAGGTTCTTCTTGAGCTCAAAAAGGATTGAAAAAAGGTGAAAATAGGCATACTTGCTCCTTTTTATGCTATATGTCCTCCAAATTGACAAATTACCTAACCAAGCAACGAACTCGTCATTTGGCAAGTCTGTTAGGCGAAAAGTTCACTTAGAATCAACATTGATTGTGCCACAATTGGTGCAAATTTTCTGATGATTAAAACATGCCATTAGGCCTTAGCGCTAATTTTCTAACCCTTTCTTTCGTTTGTATGGATGAACATAACCAAGGACACGGGCCACAGGACATGTGCCCGCTGACACTCTGCCCTAGGTCAGATATGTGCCATATGCCCTGGCGCTAGGCCACGCACATGCCTCGCACTTGAAGCCCTCCATCGATAACCCTACCTTTGGTCTCGTGCTATAATTGAAACTTTAGGCTACGACATACCTCCCCAACCCTTCTGCTCGCCATTGGTTACACGCCTGGTTATGGGTAATAAATGGGATCTCGGTTTGGGTTAACCACCCATCATCATTGCCTTTGTATTATTGTCATGTTATATAATATGACTAGGGACTAAGGCCAGTTGGGCGAGCCCAACAACCCGCCCCCCAACACATAAAACTATTGTAGAATAAACAGAAATGACCCATATGATATAACAAGGAACATAGTTGGCAAAATGGTAACACACTTAGTTAACTCGTCAGACATCTGGTGGTGAAAACTTGTCAGGTCAGTTGATCGGCCCAACAATATATTTCATAGAAACCGAGGGCCACATGGTGCCCTCCCATTGGGTCACATGGTGCCTTCCCATTGGGCCGCTTGGCCCCTCAGCATTGGTCCACCACAAAACTCAACAACTAATAAAATTCTGCCAAAAAAATTTGTATGACCTGCCACGTGTTAGCATGTGATTGGTCCATACTACACATTGTACCACCCATTCAGTTGCTGATGTCAACACCACATCACTTGTATGGCTTACCCCGTCAGTAGCCAAGTCAATGATGCAAGTTGACGTTTTAGTTGTTTTCCAAAAGCTTCAGAACACGATAACTTTCACATACGGTGTTAGATTGAGGAGATTTGAGTGTCGTTGGAATAAAAACAAAGAGATATATGATTTTCCACTAGTTTCAGGAAATTTTGAGCACTTTGATTTTTTAGCATATTTTTTATCCTTTAGATAATTTCTCCCCTCTAGAAGCTCTTGGATAGCCAAAAGTATGTTTTTACTCAGCAAGTAAGCGAGGTTACAATTTCCTCACTTTGGTAATCTCATTCCATGTTGTTATAGGCCCCCAACACAAACATTGTGACTCACCCTCAAGTCACTCTGTCGATGTGGAGATCCTTGCCTAGAGACCCTCCAATTCTGCTCGAACGGCTGCAAGGTCAGTAGCGCACTGAGCGGCTGCCTGCTGAATCTCTTGTACACGTTGTTTTAAGGCCGTGGTGTCGGAACTACTTCCCTGCATCTGTTCCTGTGTCCCTTGCATTTGCGTGAGTTTGCCTTAAATTGTTACTATAATGATGAAGGCCTCATCAATCCAAGGATGAATACGTTCCTTCAAAACTGCTTCTTTGTGTCATGCTGTGTCCACTTGCTCTTTCAGTGCTTTGGCTTGTTGCATTCGCATGAGCCTCTGAGTTAGGGCTACTTTTGTGCAGTCCCTTTGACGTTGTCGTACTGCTACTAGAGCTCACGTGCCTTTGTCTCTAAGTGCTAGCTATTAGGTCCTCTTGCAAATTAGTGAGGACCTTGAATGACCCTTCCAACATTCTGGTGCAGTCCCTCAATGCACTGCTGATCTCTTCCATCCCTGATGTAATAGCGCTGGCGCACCGTTCTCTAACTTCTGGAGGGGTGGACAACTGTGCCTTCAACTGCAGCTCTATTATCTGAAGCTTCAACTCTAGCTGAACCTTGGCCATTTCTTCTCATGCCTCGCACACCCCTACTGCTAGTCTTTGGATGCGCGCCTCTACTGGTGCTTCTGCTAGGATGGCCAGCTCAGGGACCATCTGGCAGGCTTCTTCCAGTACCTGTACCATCTGCCTTTCCTGTGACACGACCTGATCGCACTGCAAGCTAAACTTCTCCATGTTGATCTTCTGCTCGCTTAGCACCTGCAACACGCAACTCTCCCTAGCTCACAATTTTGCAGTAATCCCATCCTGCAGAACATAGAGCGTCTCCCACGAGAGCGTAGCCATGTTCATTTCGATGCCTTTCAGTGCACTAACCATAGGCTTGTTGGCCTTATTTTTTGTAACTATTGCCCCTTCTGGCAACAATATGTGTTGGTTGTCTGAGCGCGTAGCATTTGCTCAATTACAGCTATCCCTACAACGAGGTTGTTCGAAAGAGTACCAACGTGAGGAGTGTGTACCTGCAACTCCTGAATTTACGCTTGGAGGGCCCCCAACACAATCTAATGCTCCTCCGTGAAGTTCTGGAGGGCCCTAGTGGTGACGTCACACAACGTCTCGGTCATGTC
Source organism: Pinus tabuliformis (assembly GCA_031772625.1). Taxonomy (NCBI): domain Eukaryota; kingdom Viridiplantae; phylum Streptophyta; class Pinopsida; order Pinales; family Pinaceae; genus Pinus; species Pinus tabuliformis. The sequence goes on along the minus strand of CM062812.1, from coordinate 731,168,358 downwards.
ATGCAGATCCCCCTCCATAAGGGTGATCAGGTCGATAGACAGTTTAAATTCTTTGACATTCTTACACGGCCTGTCCCCTAACTCGGGTGCTAGCGCTTCAGGTGTGTTGATGATGTTTGTGGTTCTACGCCACTCTCCTCTTCCTCTGTTTCCATCTCTTCCTCTTGCCCATGCGAAGGTGACTTTTGGCCGTTCGACGCATTCTCAACTGCCTCCAGTGTTGCTGCTACTGCGACCTTTTTTTGTTCTAGTTCTACCTGCACTGCGTCTTGTGCCTCCTACACTTTTGTTGCCACTGCTTCTTGCCTTCTCTTTTCTGCCAACTACGCCATGCGTAATTTGGCCTCCTCTTTCTTCTTCTACGCATCAGACTTCTCCACCGTCGCGATGTTTGGGTGTGGCACTCCAGCGTCCATGTCTCCAGTACATCAAAAATCACATCATTTGTGGCTATGAAGGGTAGCTCACTCCATTTCTTCGCTGGGTCCTTGCACACTCTGAGATATATGTTGTGGAAGTCCATTTTAAATTCTGCAAAACTTTGCAGGCTGATGTAGACAGTCGGTGATAACCGTGGCTTGTGGTTAATCCCCATTCTAATTTTCATCTCCATGAACACCTAGAATATCATACAGTAGTGGATCTGGTTCGTGTCCTTAGTGGTCCATAGCGCAGCATACTTCGTGGCCTCCAATAGATCCCTTGAAATTGTGTGGAACTGGCTATCATCTAGTGATTCCCCTGCCTCTCGCACTATGGATAGCAGAAGCCATGCATAGTGGAGCAATTTTTCCTTGTTCATGTGCCTCACAGAAATTCTCTAGGAAATCTTTACATAAGAACTCAGACCAGTTAAACTAGACCCCTTCCACACCCTACTCAGCAAGTGCCACCACCGGTGTGGGTACCTCGTCTGCGTGGCACTTCCTCATGACCTTACCTGCCAGTATCTCAGTTGCAACTTTAATTGCTTTGTTGTTGATGCTGGATATGGCGTAGCCCCTTTTCTTCTTCTCCAGCTTGTGCTTCTTCTTCATGGCCTCTACAATGGCCAAATCATTGCTCTTCCCGTCTGAGATGTCTGCAGGGTCCTCTCTTTTGCATGAGAGCTGGGAAATGCGATGGATTAAGTGGTCCGTGATGGGGATGGGCTCCTCCAGCCACAAACACCCACCATGCACTAGACAGATAAAATTCTTGATGACAAAGATCGTCACTGGGGTGTGGTGGAAATGAGGCACCTAGAGCAGGTTTAATAACCTTACCTTTTCCACTCTGCGTAACCACTTTCATGGCTCCAATTCTATAACCCCCACCACAGTGTTCTGCTCGGGCTTCATGAGCTGCACGATCTCTAGGTGAAGTAATTTCTCATGGTCAGCGAGATCACAATCTTCAAACTTCAAGTTTGGCACCCGTCCTAGGTGCGTTGTTATGAAACCAGCTCAAGAAAAGATAGAAAAGATATATCAACACCTTAGAATTCAGCCTCTTCGAGGGGGAAACCTCCTTTACATTACATAAATGAACAATTCTTGGATGATTCAAATGACAAAACCTCCTTTCTATATATAGGAGTCTAAGGAGTCACAATATAATCCAGCCGACCTAACAATAATAATATAAAGCCACAAAAATAATAATAGAGGGATTCTATGGGGCACAGTAATAACAATATGGGGGCAATAGGGGCACAACAATATTAATAAGGGGTATAACTACAATAGTAATGGGGTAATCACTAGTATTATAGGGACCCAACATGCCCATCTCCTTCAAAAAAGTGTTGTCCTCAACGCTTGAGTAGTTCTGGATACTTCTGCATAAAATTCTCATCCTCCCATGTGGAATCTTTAGCGGATAATTTCTTCCACTTGATAAGATACTCTGAAATTGAACGATTTCGTAGCTGTTGAGTTCTTGTTTCTATGATTGCTTCTGGTTCCAATATAATTTTTCCTTCCTCGTCAAGTTCTGGCAATATTGTTTGAACTGGGAGCTTGTCACCTATAACCTTCTTTAAACATGAAACATGGAAAACTGGGTGCAATCGAGAAGTTGCAGGAAGCTCCAATTTGTATGCCATAGTACCAATCTTTTGCAACACCTTGTACGGACCATAATACTTTGGTGATAGTTTATTATCCTTCTTAGCTTGCTTGAGGGACATTTGCTTATATGGTTGTAGTTGTAGGAATACCCAATCACCTACATCAAAACTTCTTTCACTGCGATGTTGATCTGCCTATTGTTTCATTATATTCTGTGCCAACACGAGGTTATCCTTTAAGAGTTGGAGGACTTGTTGTTGATGTTCGATGTGATGTTCCGCTGCCTGAACCTTAGAATTTTCTCTTAAATATGATGTGATGGATGGTGGTTGATACCCATAAAGTGCCATAAATGGGGTCATTTTTGTTGATGTATGGAAGGAAGTGTTATACCACCATTCAGCCAGAGGCAACCATTTGACCCATTGTGTCTGTTTATCAGATACAAAGAAACGAAGATATCCTTCCAAACATTTTTTTACTATCTCAGTTTTCCCATCAGATTGAGGATGATAAGATGAGCTATGAGCTAACTGAGTACCAAGACAAGAAAATAATTTTGTCCAAAAATTTTCAGTGAAAATGGGATCTCTGTCACTTACAATAATCTTTGGGTTTCCATGTAGCTTTTGAATTGTTTCCATAAATGTAGTAGAAATTGTACTGGCTTTAAATGGATGTGATAATGCACAAAAGTGTGCATACTTGGTAAGTCTGTCAACTACCACCATGATGACACTCTTTCCTTCAGACTTGGGTAAACCTGTGATAAAATCCATTGAAACCTCCTCCCAACGTTGGCTTGGAATGGATAAAGGTTGTAATAGACCCGGTGTCTTAATTGTTTAAACTTTATTTTGTTGGCAAACCAAACATTCAGCCACAAACTTTTGAATATCTGATTTAAGGCCATCCCAAAAAAATTCCTTCTTAACCCTGTTGTAAGTTTTTAAAAATCCTGAGTGCCCTTCTAAGGGAGAAGTGTGCAATTCCATAAGAATCTTTTGTTTTAGCTGGGAATTCTTACAGAGGTATAAGCGATATTTGTACCATAACGAATCATTTTGCCAGCTAAATGTATCAGACGTACTGGAATCTTGTTGTAACTTTCGAATAAGTGCCCACACTTCTTCGTCATTCTTCCATTCCTCCCTTGCTTTGTTTATCCAATCTAGTTGGATAATAGAAATGGCGCACAACAATGCTTCCACATCCTCATCCTTTCTTGAGAGTGCATCTGCCACCACATTTTGCTTCCCTTTTTTTTAGATGATTTCAAAGTCATAACCCAACATCTTTGTGACCCACTTTTGTTGCTCTTCAGAGGATAATTTTTGTTCTAAAAAGTATTTAAGGCTATCATGATCCGTTTTTACCTTGAAGTGTCTACCCATTAGGTAGGGTTGCCATTTCTTAAGTGCATGGAGTATTGCCAACATTTCCTTCTCATAAATAGCTTTGCTTAAAAAATTTCCCTTGATTGGACGACTTTCAAAAGCAATGGGTCTTTCATCTTGCATTAGAACAACACCAATTCCATTTCCTGAAGCATCACATTCCACAATAAAGGTTTTTGTGAAGTCCAGTGTAGCTAAGACCGGTGCTTGGCACATTGCCTCTTTAAGATGTTCAAAGGCCTTTGTTGCTTCTGGAGTCCATGAAAATGCATCTTTCTTCAATAATGTTGTTAGAGGTGCTCCTATTCTCCCATAATTCTTAACAAACTTGCGATAATACCCTGTCAACCCGAGAAATCCTCGCAGATGCTTTATGGATGTGGGGATTTTCCATTCCTTAATGGCTTTACTTTTGCTAGGGTCTACCTTAACTCCTTCATGAGATACAATATGACCCAAATATTCCACCCCCTGGACTCCAAAGAAACATTTGGATCTTTTTGCATATAATTGTTTCTCCTTCAATAGTTGTAGCACCTTGTCAACATGTTCAACATGATCCTTCCAAGACTTGCTGTAGATTAGTATATCATCAAAAAATACTAACACAAATTTTCTAAGGAATGGTTTGAAAATTGAATTCATCAAACCTTGAAATGTTGAAGGTGCATTGGTAAGGCCAAAAGGCATGACCAAAAATTCATAATGACCCTCATGAGTTCTAAATGCTATTTTCGGAATGTCTTCAGTCTTCATTCTGATTTGATGATATCCTGAACGAAGATCCAACTTGGTGAAGTAAATTGATCCATGCAATTCATCCAGTAATTCATCAATGACAGGAATGGGGAACTTATCTTTAATAGTGAGCTTGTTGAGCTCCCTATAATCCGGACACATGCACCATGATCCATCCTTCTTGTGCACCAATACTACTGGAGAAGAGAAAGAACTTTGACTCGGTTGAATTATACCAGCCTCTAGCATTTCTGCAACCATACGTTCAATTTCACTCTTTTGGACATAGGGATATCTGTACGGCCTGATGTTTGGAGGAACACTTCCTGGAATCAGATGAATAGCATGATCATGATCACGCATAGGTGGGAGACCTTTGGGAGTCTCAAATACCTTGGAATGATTGTCCAGGACTTTTTGGAGATCTGGAGAAATAGATGATTCCGATGTGGAAACATCTAGCGAGCATAATTGTGCAATTACACCTCTTTGCTCCTTTTTTAGAAGCTTTGTCATACTGTTAGAGCTGATTATCTTTCCTGGTTTCCCTGCAATACCCCTTAATTCAACTTCCTTTCCTTCCATAGAAAATTTGATGAAAAGTTCTTGAAAATTAAAAGCTATTGTACCCAGGGATTGTAGCCATTGGACTCCTAGTACAACATCAGCACCTCCCATTGGAATGGAAAGCATTGGGCTAGTCAATACATATTCTCCCATGGATAGCTTGATATTATGGCACTTTCGAGAGCAATTTATTGTTCCTCCATTTGCAATCATCACTTGACACTCTGGTGCTGGATATAGGAAGCAATTCAATTCTTTTGCTACCTTACAATGAATAAAATTGTGGGTGCTTCCTGAATCAATCAACACTATTACCTTTTTCTTCTTGATTTGTCCTTCTATCTTGATGGTTTGAGGAGTGGTAATTCCTGCCAATGCATTACAAGATATGGTCGGATTTATTTGTTCTTCATCTAGGCTTTGTTCCTGGAGTATATCCTCTTCTTTTGACCTTTCTTGCTCCTTTTCTTCTTCCTCTTCACAATCTATGTAGAATAATTTCTTCTCAGCACACTTATGACCTTTAGTGTATTTGCTATCACAACTGTAACAAAGCCCTTTTGCTCTTTTTTCTTCCAATTGTTGTGGTGTCAACATTATAGGTTGTGGAAGATTAGGGGCAACAACACTTCCGTCTTTATAGTTGTGAGTGGTATGCTTCCCGGTTGCCATAATTTTGCTTTCCATTTTTCTTGCTAACCTGAATGCCTTCTCTAATGAATCAGGTTCCCAAAGGTGAACATCATGTTGGATATTATCCTTTAAAGACCCTATGAACACATCAATCTTATGCTCCTCTGGAATATCTTTTACCCTTATGTTCAATTTTTGGAACTCCTCAATGTGCTCCATTATTGAACCCTTTTGTTTGAGACTTATCAATTGGCTAAAAAAAGTGTTGCTTTTTGTATCCTCATAATGTGCTATCAATTCTTCCGTAAAAATTGCCCAAGTGATAAATGGTTTATGAGAGCAAAGCCATTGATACCATACAAACTGATTTGGTTCCAAATATAAAGTTGCCATACTTACCTTTTGTGTGTTTTGCACATTATTGAGATCGAAGAATTGCTCCATCTGTAATATCCATGTGGCAGGATCCTTGCCATCAAACTTCCTCATATCGATTTTTGGAATATGGTGAGTCTTCGATCCAACATTAGCGTCTATGGAATCATGATTAACATTTCTTTTGTTCTCATCATGAGTTTCCTTTAGTACCCTTTCACCCTTAGGGACCATTTCTTGTAGCAACTTATTCATATTTATCTTCAATTCATCCGTGTCTGTCTTCAAATCTATCTTCAAATCATCCATGTTAGCTTCCACGTCAATCATCTTAGCTTCTACGCCTTTCTTTAAACAGTCCATCTTAGCTTCTACACCTTTCTTTAAACCATCCATCTTAGCTTCTACATCTTTCTTTAAACCATCCATCTTAGATTCTGTTCCTTTTTGTGCAAGGGACAGTTGTTGCACTTGGTCTTGTAATTTTGATATATCATGTTGCATTTCTTCCTCTTCTTCATGAGTCATGCTAGAGCTTTCAGGTTCCTTACTAGGTGTTTGCATTTTCTTTCCTCGGGGCATCAGTTACCGATAAAAATTCTCTACTATGCCCTTTGAATTCCTTCAACATAAATTTTCAAACCAAGCTTAAGCAAAAATGTAAGAAAATCTACACACCTTTTTTCACTTTGTAGGAGCTCGATATTGCCTCTGATGTATCTCTGTACTTTCCAATCATCTAGTTCTGAATTTGTGAGCTGTAGTAGCCCTCTGTGTCCTCTTTCCAATGCCACAAGTCTGACCCAAATTGGATTCTCCAAGGAAGAGTTATGTGAAATCTCCCACAGTGACTCGCTTATAGACTAGTTCAGTAGAGCGAACTTGTACGACGTGCCACGTATCACTGTTTCAACCTTTGGATCTGAAGCATGCATACAAGAAACTACCGTCTGTCCTCTTTCTGTACCTTCTTACAAAATTTCAATCCGATCCCTAGAGAGAAAGTTATGACGATTTTCCCAAGGTCACCTGTTTTGAATGTAATTCAGGAATCTGCAAAAAGACCAACTTCCTCAGATCATATCTCCGCAAATATCGTGCGAAAGGCTCTAAAATTCGGACCCAAGGTTCAACGTGACTTCTTCTCAAATGGGTTTTTCTTGCGACTTCTGAAATGTCACATAATAAAATTTATAGCGAAAATTCCACGATGACCTGTTTGGAGCAGCGAAACCCTAGAATCCAAAGCTCTGATACCAAATGTTATGAAACCAGCTCAAGAAAAGATAGAAAAGATAGATCAACGCCTTAGAATTCAGCCTCTTCGAGGGGGAAACCTCCTTTACATTAAATAAATGAACAATTCTTGGATGATTCAAATGACAAAACCTCCTTTCTATATATAGGAGTCTAAGGAGTCACAATATAATCCAGCCGACCTAACAATAATAATATAAAGCCACAAAAATAATAATAGAGGGATTCTATGGGGCACAGTAATAACAATATGGGGGCAATAGGGGCACAACAATATTAATAAGGGGTATAACTACAATAGTAATGGGGTAATCACTAGTATTATAGGGACCCAACATGCATGCCCTCAAAGATGATGTCTTTTGGGAGGAGCGGAGTCTGGAGAGAGCTGTTGCTCTCATCAAGGTCCTTGGGTACTCTTTCCTTCCACTTTCGCTAGGGTATATACGCGGGCAGCTTTGTTGGAGAGTGTGCAGGCTCAATTTCTTCCTCCATGCCCTCATCCTTGTGTTCTTCAATTATGAGGTCCTCCAGGTATTCCTCCTCCTCATTGGTTTCCAAATTAACTGCTTTCCCTTTCTCCTCCATCATTAAGCTGGTGTGCAGCGAGTTTCGCAGAGACACAGACACCAGAATCATTGGTTGTTTATCCTTCTTCGGTCTTGTTGTGTGAGGTGATTTAGGGATTTCTGCCACAATCCCGGCGCCTTCAGGGGCATCTTCAACATTTAGGGCCTGCATGGCCTCGTCGGTGGTCATATCTGCAATTTCCTTCTTCAGAGACTGGCATCTTGCTTGTCCAGAAATCTCTTAATCGCTCAATCAAGGGCTCAATCAACTCTCTACATAGTGCAGCTAGGTCTTGACTGAAAATACGTGGGGCATACAACAACTTAATTCGAAAATGACCAAGTGTTGTTCGCTGCGCAACCCTTTGTAATTTATAACGTCTTTTGAATTTAAATTCAACTGTTCCCCCCAAATCTGGTTCATTAATGCTCCCTTGGCGGCATATTTTCCCAAATCTTGCCCATAAAGCGTGTCTTAAATGCCTGTCGCCCGCTCCATTTGGTCTAAAGTCGAGCATCACATCGTGAATAGCAACTACAATGGTCACTTTCTAGCCAAACTACATGGCAGCGTAGCCCCCCTTCTGCAATCGCGAACCTTGTGACACTTTTCTCTTGCGTGCAGCTCCAACATCGTGCAGCTCCAGGGCAGAGAATTTTATAGTCTCGCGTCTCCTTTCAACTGCTTGGAGCGCTAAGACTGTACTTCCCATGGCTAGTCAAGTGGCTGTGCCACCTGTATAAGGTTCCAACCAGTTATTTGTCACTTTTCCTGGAAAACATCCACCTTTTATTTTTATTGGCTGTGTCACACACTTTATCATCTGCAGCGCGCCACCATGGGTGATCCGTTTAGTAATATGCGGTCCAATCCAAGGCATCAAGCTAATCAACTCTCGGTGGTAGTCCCCAAATTCGTCAATGTGATCGTGCACACCCTGTTTTATCACCCTGGTTTCCTTATAGAGAAAATCTTTCTTTATTTCATCCTCAAGCTTCTTGAATTCTGATTCCACCCAAGTGTTGTTCTCCCTTAATCCCACCCTTTCTTTCATAAGTTCTTGGAGCCTAAGATCACCCTGTCGGATTTCTTCCTCAAATCCAAAGCATTCTACTTAGTTCAACTGTGTGACCCCTTCTTCCAAGGCTTCGTGAGCCGTCATATCTATCGGCGCTGCTATGCATGGACTAGGCATTTTATATTCTATGGGGATTGCATCATTTGCTCCATACTCTAGCCTTGGAGGCGTCTGCTCCATCAGTTTCTTGCACGTTGTCCTATAAGCCCACAGAACCGCTAGTACATGCAGGTCCCAATCTGTCCACTACGCATCATATACCTTGTTTAGCACTTCACATACTTTGTTAAAGGCTTCTGTGTGGATAACTTTCTGCCCACTCATTCTTTCCATACTCTGTTGTTCCAACCTGAGGTGTCATTCACGCCATTGCCTTGCTCGCATATGCTTACTGACCGTGTCTCCTATCGCGAAGTTTGTGTGCATTCGTGCAGGTTTTGTAACATATGCCTATATCCATTTGTACATGTGTGCATGTGGATTGTTCCATCCAACAATCTTATTTGTTAATCACATCTGAGGTTTCCCAAACTGCATGTGCATCGTCCTCCTACATTTGTGCCAGTCCTCAAAGCTTACTTGGTGCATACCCCACCACCTCAGTGCAGCGTGGTTACCTTATGTAACCGGTTTTGCCATTGCTCTATCTCTTCGTCAGAATCCGATGTACAGGAGATTTTGTGCTCCCATGAGATCCGTTCATCCACAGTGGGATTTACCCAGTTTTTCTCTCGTGTAGTTATCTTGTAGATGCATTCCAAGTCGTCATCGCTTTCATAGTTGTGCATTGTCTCTATGTAGCACAATCCTTTTTCAGGGTCCAAAGGTACGACTACGCGTAGGGTCTTTTTCTCAAAAATCATCTTGCACTTCTTTAGGTTTATCACCCCATTCATGTTTGTAGCCCAATCTATCCCTAATACCGCAGGGTAGGGATTACTGTCATTAACAATCTCTATCACTTCAAAATGTGCTAGCGCACTTTCTCCTTCTATATCTACGGTGATTCCTTGCAATGTTCCCATCGGTAGGATTTTTTGCTGGTTTGCCATTCGTAATTGGATAGGAGACCATTGTAGTGTAGGCCTCACCATGCACTCCCATGTTTGCTTTTGTAGAATGTTCGCGTCCAATCCTAGGTCCAGAATCACTTGGTCCATCTCATATTCTCCAATTTGCGTGGTCAATCTCATCTCTCTTCCCATCCTTGTCGCTTGCTTTAAATTATTTTGGACTACGTGTGGTTCTCCTGGCGTGGTCCCAACGCATCTATTTATTAGTTTATGCAGTCCCTATATAGCCTTGCTATCACGTAGCAGCTTCATGCATGTTTCTAGGAACATTGTGAGCATCGATGGGTCCATTTTCGGCTTTGGTTTGTCTTTTCTTCATGAAGTGGAGGCATCAGCGAAGCTCTTCCTTGCTTCCATGAAGGTTTCCTTAGTGCATTCCAAATCAAACTCTGGTTCTTTCATCGGAGCCTTGCAAAACCATGTACTATCTTCAGGCTACTTGCCTTTGTCATCCCCTATTGTAATTCCAGTTCGGAGCACAATGTTTACATTAGGGTCTTCCTTGCATGGCTTAGACCTCGTCATTTGCCGGTTCTGAGTCGGGGGAGGTTGGAGCGATCCCTTGTCGCGCAACCTTGATATCAGTGTGGGAAAATCCTCCTTCTCATGATCAAACAATGTATAATACAATCATGATGGGACATCGCATTCCTTACATGCGGCAATAACGATGCTACAAAGCATTCACGGTGTTTTCCATCTGTCAAAGTCATTTTAGCTTCGCGAATTGTGCACTTCAGTCTCTAATCCAACTCCCAAGGGGTCTTGCTTGGTAGCATCATGATCTCCTTGAACCCAATGATCGACTGTGCCTCATACTTCGGCCTGCTAAATTCTATGTTCAGCGCAGTTTGGATATCCGTGATCCCTGCATTTGGATTGTCACTGGAATGCTTAATATAACAGGTCAGCGCGCGATCCTGCAGAGCACTGACCAACATTGCTTTCTTTATATTTTCGTCCGTGACTCCATGTGCTTCCCATACAACTTTTATCACGAACCAAAAGTGGTCCGGATCTTCATTTCCTACTCCCTTTAACACTGGAAATTTTATCGCTTTTTCCATATTGACTCGTGGTGGTGGTGGAGGTGGTATGGGCGAAGATGAGGGTGAAGATAGTGAAACTGGTGGTGGTCTGGGTGGGGGTGGTATGCGTGGAATCCTCTCCCTTATCAAATTGATCACACCTCTTGGTGAGACCTTCACGAGCTCTTCCTCGTTCCCTCGTGGAGGTGAAATCAAGGGGCTAGTTTCTAGTTCTGCACTAATATCGTTTCTGTAAATTCTCCCACTTTGCGTAGCCCCAACATCAATGTATTCACATAACCTGCTTTTCACATAGTAGCATTTTAATCCAAGTGTTCAAAGACTTAACATACTTATCTTGCGGTCCTTTGAGGAAGTGTCTCTCTGCCTCACCGTAGCTAACTGAAGTATCTACCACGAACTCAGTGATGAATCCTCCTATAATTAGATTGAGCCAGTGACCAATAGTGCATGCAATCTTATCCTCTAATGCTTCCAATCTGCGCACCAGTGCTGGAGTCAAAACAATAGGTCTGTCGAGCTTGCATGTTCCTTGGCTATCTTCTAGCTTCATGATCCACTCGTACATCTCAGTAGGGAAAGATGTGAAGAAAATTTTGTGAATCTCTGTGTACAAGTAGTAGCCTAACCACTCTTCTTTTGATAGTCGCAGATTGTTATTCTCCTACGCGATGAACTTGTGAATCTTACTATCCAACCAATCTTCAATTTCTTGCTTAGTTGGATTCTAGTGATACGACATTAGACATATCTATGAAGATTTCAGTCCCAGCAACAGAACCATTTGTTGGCTTGTTGGGGCCTGACCCAGGTTCAGAGTTAATTAGCCAAACAAATCGTTGTACTATTGGCCCTTTCGGAAACAGTTCACGGAGCGCAGACTAAGGTCTCACCGGGAGTAGTATGGGGGGGTGTTGGAACAAGGTTTCCGTATGCTTGAGATGTCTAAGGGGTTGATTTGGTCCAACTGAGAGTCTCTTTGTGCACTTCCCTGGCCTTCGTGCCCTGATATGGGGATGAGGGGCTTCTGCACTATTGGAGCAACGATCTGTATTAATTCCCTAAGTCACTTCCAATATCTTACTTATCTTCTTACACCAGTTAGTTATCTTCACGTAACTGGATGCCTTACAGTATATTTACTTATTTAGCACATTCATATGAGTTTGCGTAGTAAATAAACATTAAACTTGCAATTCATACCCAATAGTACATAAGACAGGAAAGGATACATAGAAATATGGTAAAACTTCTCTTTTATTAATGATTCCGATGGTTACAGACTCAACCTGCCCCACGCATTCAGCTGTAGACTACTAAGCCTCTGCACACTCAGCTGCAGAGCCTTCTCCTACTCTATGACCCAAAGACATGTCTTACACTTCGACTCAATGCTTCTATTCTTTCTTCTATTGATTCATTTCTTGATGTCTCTCTTACACTTAGAGCCTCGCTCTATTTATACAATCCCATGGTCTGCGGACCATGGGTAGATCTTTCAAACTGACATTACATTACAAAAACGATGATGGACAATCCTGTGACTTTATTATGACTTCGTGCTCCGCGCCCACAAATCACGCAGTCTTTACAATGGACTTAGTCAAAACATGGGCTTTAAGCCCCAAAACATGCCTTGGGGGGATTCCACGACCAACATTCATTTTTAGATAGTGCAGAAATTGATTAGTGTATATATTTAAAACTATGAGCTAAATTCTTATGATTTTTGGACAACAAAGACGTATCATTAAATACACAAATCCAAAAAAATTCAAGTTAAATTAGTTTATAAAATTTCAGAAATCATGCACTTTCACCTGCGACCATTTTGTTTATATCTCATGTTCCGTGCATCAAAATGATCTGATTTTTGGATCAAAGAAGCATTAATATAGTAGCAATGTTCTTGCAAAATTTCAGCAAAATCTAGTTTGTAATTTTTGAGAAAATGGTTAATGAAGTTTGTCATTACTTATATCATATTTTGCTGCAACTTCATATAGATATAGTTGAAAGTCAATGTGAAAATTGTTATGCCTTCATCAAAATTGCTAAAATGGAATATTCATTATTTGAGGAAGAAGTCATTTGTTCGATCAATTCCATGAGTTGGGATGAACATCTTTCTTATAGCTTGGTTAATACAGAGGCTTTGTGTTGCATGAGGACATGCAACATATTCAGATTGGGGGTATGTTGGGCCACTAATTTGTCATTATTATTATCACTTTTTAACATCTATTTCATCCATTTATACCATTATTTATCACATCATTTATCATAATTTATCATATAATTCCATTTTATAATTATTTATGTTCTTGTGAATAAATATTATTTATTCTCCTTTATTTTTAATAAATTAATGATTATTATGCATGATTTTACCAATGATATTTTATTAATGAATTTGCTGTAACATCACTCATGATTTTGGCCTCCAAGATCTTTTCCAGATTGCAAATTTGATCTCCAGCTCATAATTAAATATTCCAACTCAGAAATTCACTGGAATAAGAAGTGACGGTTTTTCATTGGATGTTTCAGACAAATGAAGGAGAATCTTGAAAATCCAAAACATTGGTTTTGTCCAGATCGAAATGAATTAGTTTTGTAATCAGCAGTTTTCCAAAATTTGGTCTGTATTAAGAGAAACGGAAGGTTCTTCGAAGAAAATTTTCTGAGATTTGATGTTGCGGCCGTATTCCAAATTCTTCCAATTGCATTACCAAATTCGATTTGTTCTTGCTGAATGTTGATGGAAAGATCTTTCAGATATGATCTTGCTAATCAATTTGTTTTGTACAATCCAAATTTGTAATGGAAATCAATTTGCAATCAACTTTGTTATAACTTCCCTTTGCTTTGTGTGTATTTAAATGAAAACATAGATCAAAGAAGGAGGATACTAAAGGGAATAATGCGAGATAGTGGAGGGATAATGGAAGGATAATTAGGAGGTAGGAGATGGACAATTCTTCGATAGGATGTAGGAGAGAAGATAAGAGATCAGAGATGGGACATGAACAATTGTTGAATTTGATATAAAACTAAGAGCTTCATTATGTTGTAATTATTTCTCTCATATATTTTAATGAAGGAAACAATCCATTGAGTTCTACATCTATTATTTGTAATCTGATCTGAGTTATTTCTCAACGCAGAACTGAGTCTTGGGTAGTTGGGCCCACTACCTTGGACGAGGTGTTGCCTTGAACATGTAAATTAATGTAGTTATGTATTTGTTTATTTGAATTTCAATTGTCATTCCTTAAAGTAGATTTCATTTCTCTAACTAATTTGTTGTTTGCTGCATTTTCCAGATTTGTTATTTCATCCAATTTCTAGATTTCATTTAATTTACTGCTTTAGATTAGCATTTTGAATTATGTTGGGTGCAATAGATTAAATTTACAATTCAAAAATGTGTGGTTTAATTTAGCAATGATTCAATTTTTGTGATTAGCATAATTGTTTTTCTTTTCATTTATTTTCTTCTTTTTAATTTTAGTTTTATTATGCAAGTCTTACATTTTATTTCTTGTTGAATGAGCTTGATAGTATAGAACACGATCATATAGAACGAGTGTTAGCTGTTGGTATTGTTATGCATATATTTTTTCGATTGCTTTGAAATAAAAAGACTCTCTTCGGGTTGATAATTAATGTCTAGGTGATTAGTTGTTTTATTTATTTATTTATTAAGCAATTAATTTTACCCAACAATTGTTTCCTCCTTCATGAAGATATGTTAGCATCCTTCACAAATTACAGGTAGTGGGTGGGGTTTGGGGGGATTTCAGATCATTCCCCCATCCATTTAGAGATGGCTAGTTCTTTACAAAAGCCCAGGTATCCTTTTAAATTAAATGTGACATGGTTAAAGGACCCAATTATCTCAAATTAGTTACTGAGTATTGGAGAGTCCATCCCCTTACAAATGATCACTGTGTGGGAGAGGGTTTCTGTCGTAACCTAGTGAATCTTAAAAGACTCTCTATAAACTGGGGAAAAGATAAAAGGGCCAGGGATGAATAGACTCTTCATGACATTGAGCGTCAGATGGACGAGTTGATTGATGATCATGGCAGAGGGTACACCTCAATTAAAGCAAAAGCCTATTTGATGGGTTTGGAGGCCCAGAGATCCAACATTGTGTAGGATCAGGAAGAGACATGGAGACTCAAAAGATGAGCTATCTGGCTTCAAGCTGGGGATGACAACACAAAGTTCTTTCATAAATTTTCCAATGGAAGGAAGCCTAGCAATACCATATGGAAGATGGTAGCTAAATAAGGGAAAATCGCTCACACCTTTAATCGCTTGGCACATATGGGAAACACACACTTCAGGCAACTGTTTAAAGCTCCCCTTGGAGCAACACTTGCTGAAATTATTTGCATTGTTGGGCATTTTCCTATGTTTGTGGATCATGACTCTGTGGAGGACCTTATCAAACCTGTAACAATGGGGGAATTAGAGAGCACTTTGAAATGGTTCAAGAAGGATAAAAGTCTTGCATCGGACGGATGGTCGGTGGAATTCTATATATACTTCTTCGATATCATAGGCCTAGACCTTCTAAAGGTAATCGAAGATTGCAAAACTTCTGGTAGAATTTACGAAGCTAATAACACTACTTTGATTGCCCTTATTCCCAATATGGACTCCCCTCAATCCTTTAGTGATTTTTGGCCCATCTCCCTTTGCAACTACATATACAAGACCATTTCTAAGATCATTGCAAATCGAATCAAGCCAATCATATCCGATAACATATCCTTTGAACGTTTTCCTTTCTTCACAATTGTCAGATCCATGAAGCCATTGGTATTGCCTATGAAGCCCTCCACTCTATGAAGATGAAGAAATTGAAAGAAGCCATTCTAAAAATTGATCTCTCAAAGGCCTTTGACCGGGTCAGTTGGCTATACATCAGGATGATTTTAACTCACCTTGGTTTCCCTATTGCTTTCATTCGATGGATTATGTGCTGCATTACAACTGTCTCTTTCAGTGTTCTCATAAATGGGTCTCCTTCCTATTTCTTTGATGTAGAGAGGCGACTTAGACAGGGTTGCCCAATCTGCCCACTTCTCTTCTTGATTGTTATGGAAGGTTCAAGCAGGCTAATCTCTTTTGAATAAAGGGCTAGGAGGCTACTGGGACCCAAGATTACAGACCAATGTATACTTACTCATCTTCTATTCGTGGATTATGTACTTCTTTTCCTCAATGGCGGAATACAAGATTTCAACACTCTTTTTGAGGTCCTGCGATTATTTAGCTCTGCAACGGGGATGGAAATAAATCAACCAAAATCCACTATCACCCTTTCAGCTTGCGCCCCTTAGGAGATTCGTCATGCATATAAAAAATTCCCCTTGTAGAATATACAACTTGAGGATGGAATGAAATACTTGGGCTTCCGTATAAAATCACATAGATACAAAATAGTTGATTAGACCTGGTCATTTTCCAACGTTGAAAGAAGATTGAACAACTGGGACCATCGACTTCTATCCAAAGCAGGGTGTCTAATGATTATTAAATCAATTCTTGAAGCCACCCCGATCTATTGGATGTCTCTTGCCCAGATTCCTCAAGGCATTCTATCTTGAATTCAAAGGATATGCTACAATTTCTAATGGAAGGGGCACAAGGAAGGTAAACCCTTTGCATGGGTCAAATGGAGACAAATTGCAGTCCCTAAAAAATGGGGGGGTTGGGGCCTTAAGGATCTCACAGCCTTTGTTCATGCTCTGGCGGCCAAACTCGGTTGGCTTCTCCTGAAGAACAAAATCCTATGGATAGAAGTAATCACTTACAAATATATTTGGCCTCGGAATATCATGAATTGGGTTCAGCTACCATCTTGGAACAAGCAGGGAATTTCGGTTATCTGGAAAGTTGTCACTCAAACCCTCCCCATTATCATGAGTGGGCTAACTTGGCGAATCGAAAATGGTTCAACAGTTCGCATCATGTTTGATCAATGGATTGGTTGTGGTAATATGTACAAACTACCTCCCGATCTGATAGCTTTCCTAAACAACAGAGGTATGGTATCCATACGTCATATCGTGGACCAGATGAATACTTATATTTATCAACAAGCTTGGATGTTTGCAGATGATCTTGGCATCCCTGATAAGTGGAGGCAGGAGTGGAGGCATTACACAAATTCATTAACTTAATCACACGTGAGGATGAGGGACAATGATGATGAATTGATTTGGGCTCTGGCTGTGCATGGGGTATACGCTCCTAAAGATGGATACCCCATCATCCATGCTTCTCATAAGCCCAATATTCTGGAAAGTTGGTGGTGAATGATATGGAAACTTAAGGCACCACAATGCACGTGCCTCTTCATGTGGAATATGATCATGGATAAGACTCCTACTGGCAGTAATATCATGAAGAGACCTTTTCAGGGTCCATCCTGGTGTTTTTTATGTCATTAGGAGGAGGAATAAAACAAGAACTTATTTCTAACTTGCACTATCACACAATAGATATGGGAACATGTGTTGTCCATGCTAAACATCAATCATTGATGGGAAGGGAATTGTATTAAGGAAATGTGGAATAGTTGGCGGACTACAGCCCCCAAAATGAAAACCTGTAACCTCCCTCTAATTCTGTGTTGGAATATCTAGCTATGCAGGAATAATATCATTTTTAGCAGCAAATATATCATATTTCCTCTTATTTCCTCGAAAGCTTGCAACAGTTATAATGAAATCCTGGACGAGGATCAGCGTGCCTTGACTCGAATAATTGCCCCTGACATCATAGATCATGCCCATCCCTGGGCCTACTTTGAAGGTTTTTCACAAGAATAGGGGTGGGGGGGGGGGGGGGGGGGGGTGGAGCCCGGGGGGATTCTACTCCATGTATCTGATTCTCATTTTTTCCACATTCATATGGGACTAGGTGTGGGCACAAATAATTTTGCTGAGCTCATCTTGCTTCGCCATCTATTATATTTTGTACTAAACCAAAACTGTAGACAATTAAAAGTCTTTGTGTACTCTATGATTGTCATAAATTGGTTCAATTGCATAACTGCATCCCATGTTCACTCACTTGAGAACATATTTGATGATGTATTGTTATTAAAATCACAATTTGATCAAATTTCATGTACTCATATTTACAAGGAGCGCAACAAATCTACGGATCATCTTTCCAAAGAGGTAGCACACCATCTGAGAGGAGAATGGCTAATACAGAAGCAAAGATAGGGATAGGCCTATAAGTACTATCCTAGACCTTATATAGAACAGAATCAACAAAGGGCTGATAGGTCCTAATTTATCATAGTATTTTGAGTCATCAACAACATAAAACTCACAGAACATAATATTTTTGAAATTTTGTAGTCTTTCTGTAAACACATACTGATATATGATGGTTCAACCTACTTGGGTATTATGTATAGGCATATACTATTTTGATGACTACGGTCACACGTACATTGTACAACATATGCCTTGGCATCTACAACATATAATTTTCCATTATAATTGAAAATTACGATTTTTCTCCGGGGAAAAAAGAAGAAGGATATATTGGATTTTAACGTTTCAAATGTTCTTATATCAATTGATCTTCATAAGTACTTCCATTAATTGCCTGGCACCTAAAAAAATTCGTTAAAATAAATGGATATTCGATTTATAAGTTTTATAAATGGATATCCAATAAAGTGCAAATTTAAGGCAGCGTACCAATCATAAGTGTGCATGTAGAACGATATTTATTTCTTTTATGTTTTTTTTTTAAATTTTTTTTTTCAAATAAATGTAATTCATTTATTTTTAAGTGAGATTCTTTTGAGTTTTTAGTAGATATTTGGAGGAAATTTGGCAAATTGTAATTACATTGTCTTTAAGTGATATTTTTTGGAGTTTTTGGTAGGAATCAAGTGAAAAAAATGTAGTCAAATCTTGATTTATGTTGTTTAAACTAGGTTTTTGATTGCATATATGGATTCAACACCTTGAAAAACTCAAGGAATTTCAATTGTGTAGAGTAACTTGAGATTTCAATAAATCCCTCCCGTATGCTACAAATAATTAGATTAGAAAATAAACGAGAAAACTTTTAAAAAGTATTACATATAGACAAAGTGATTCAATTGTTTATTTTTTTTAATTTAACCATATAATTATTTTTATTTTTAAATATAAAAAATATATTTGTGATAATTAATTTTGTATTTCTGTGATCCATATTGTTATTGACAATGTCTTTCAAATTTATCATATCATTAATTGTTGGTCTACTTTTCAAACCATTTAATATGGTTCATCCTTCTTTGAAACTTCTAAATTTAATAGTGTAAAAATCTTTATAAAATTTTAAATAAAATTTATTAAAAAATATTAAATAATTCTAACAACTTTTTATGAAAAGGTATAAAAAATATATATACAAAAATATATAAAACAGTTAAACGTTTTATTTGATGGAACAAATTTATTAACGGATTCACCGGCCCTCGCGTGCCCCTTGGTAGAGCGAAAGGACGTTCGGAATCCCAATATTACCGTGTCCAAACGACGAAAAGTTTATCGTCGGCCGTTTGACTACCGTAACCAAAACCAAACAGTCCGACCATCGTTGGAGTTCGCGTAAAGATTTTGTTTGAAACAAAAATTATAGTCATGTTATACAATAATAATAGTATTCTGTGTTCACTTCAATTAAACTTTTAAAAGTCCAATATTCCTTTTCCACTGCATTTAAGTATTGCCAGTCTTCTCTGCGAGGGTCAATTAAGCTTTTATAGTCCAATAATCCTTTAACGTTACATTTCACTCGTATTACAACAATAATGGAGAACGCAACAACGACATAATAAATATAAAAGAAAAGAGGTTCACTCAATGTTTACATCAGTCAGGTTTTTCGAGTAACCCTCCAAAGTTTCATTGATAATCCCCCATTTTAATTTACACTTTCTCTTGTTCCCTTTGGACATTTACGAACTCCGATGACAAGCAAATGTTGAAAGCTCTTTCCTCCCCCCCAATGGAGTTTATTCAATAAACATAGTCTTCGCTCAATGAGAACTTGATGAGATGAAAGAGTGAAGGTCACTGGATTAATATGGGTGGTTTTGGTATTTAGTATTGGTGAGATATAGTTAAAGTTTTTAAAAGAAATTATGATTTCTCATTGTATGGTGCGAGAGTTAAACATAAAGTTCACTTCATCGAGGCCAAGTTGTCCGTTGGGTTAGCTGAGTCGAAGTCCATAATAATAATAAATATATTGTTAGATCAAGATGTATTTTTTGGTTGCAATTTTCTAGGTTAAATTACGAGGGTATGGTTGATATGTGTCTCAATTTATCATTATTTAAGATGTATTTTTTGGTTGCAATTTTCTAGGTTAAATTACGAGGGTATGGTTGATATGTGTCTCAATTTATCATTATTTTTATTACATGATTTTATTTGTTAACAAGTAGTCTTAGACCCAAATTAAGGTTGAAAAAGGAGACGTTGCTACTTATAGGTGAAGAACGAACTGTAGTGTTTGATTATGTTGTGAAGTTGTTGGGAAAAGTGCACAACAAGTAGAGATAGATCTCGAGGCAAAGACCATAGACACCATAGATGGAAACAATATAAATAAGTTGGTTGTGATGAAGATGCATGAGCAAAGCACCTCCTGTCAGTAGGTGTGTTAAGAGCATAAGTGTTGGGATAGTAATAAGAAGATAAAAATGCTATAATCATAGAAAGATGAAGACTATAACATACATAGTTGTTATTCATAGTAAGTACAAGCAATCAAGACAAAGTATTGAATGTAATAAATAATACACAAAATATATATGGCAAAATATTAATAATTTGTCAAGGAAACATAGAGAGGCCAGGAAAAGATTTTGATTATGACGCGAAAAATTCACAATCATGCTTACAACCTCTTCAATCTCTTTGGATTCATTACATTAGTTATGGTATCCATTATATGTTTTCATAAACCAACACCTTTAGAGTAACTATAAAAATTTACTTAGGTAAATTTTATTTTTACATTTTTTTATTATTTGTTTTCATACTTTAACCATCTCCACATTCAAAACATTTTTCTTGATCCCTTGACATTGCCAAAGTCCTTATATCACCTCTTTTGTAAGCCAAGAAAAAAAATACCATCACAATGTTATTGACAACATTGGTTTCATAAACATGTTTGCGTATTACTCTTGAGCAGGGAACTTTTTAAGATCTCCTCTATCTCCATCAATTTCTTGTCTTAAAACAATGGTACATATTACCAATGTGCTTAGTATTACTATAATAAGTTGTATTTGTATTGAAATGTATGCACATTGACCATGTAATAATATAGTTACATTCTTCTGCATTCTTTAAAATTGACCTAGAAGACCCTTCAACCCAATTGCCTCATTGCAATTATGTGAGACAACAATTTACTCTACCATTGTGGTGGATAAAGAAAATGTTTCATATAACCTTAACATCCAACTAAAACCCCCCGTGTAAGAGTAAATACATAAGATGAAGTAAACCTCCTCTTATCCAAATCACCTATAAAATACAAGTCAACATAGCCATACACATAACCATTACAAAAATTAAAGGTGATGTCATAATCATTGGTTCGACTATGATACCAAAGAACATATTTCATAGCATTCATATATTCTCCTCCCAAATTTTTCATGTACCCAATGAAAACATCCATAAGATATTAAATAGCTGGCATGAAAAAAAGAATTGAGCACACCATACTTCCTACTATGTTAGCATAAGGTACATGAGACATATAATATTTTTATTCATTAATACTAGGACATAAACCTAGAAAAATAAAGTTGGAAGCCAAAGGGATATATCTATCTATCTATATATATATATATATATATATATATATATATATATATATATATATAGATAGATAGATATATATATAGGTTTCACATTATTCATCCTAAATTTTAGAATTATTTTCTCAACATACTTCTATTATGAAAAGCTAAGCTTACCATTTTTATTGTGTTTGTGTATTCCAATGCCCAAGATTTGTTTTGTTTCTCCTAGATCGTTCCTCTGGAAGGTCCTAGTCATTTGAGCCTTCAAACTATTTATCTCATCCATGCTTGTGCTTGCAACCAACATATCACAAACATATAGCACTACGATAATGAATATTCCATTCAAACTTTTGAAGTACATGCAATGGTCATACTAATATCTAGATAGTTTTCATACACTTTGAAAGAATCAAATCTTTTGTACCATCGCTTAGGTAATTACTTGAAAATATACAATAGTTGTTTGAGCTTTCAAACTAGTCTTACTTTGCAATGTTGCATAAAACATTTTGGCCATTCTATGTATATCTCCTTGTCCGAAAATCCATGTAGAAATGTTGTTTTCACATCTAATTTGTCTAACTAAAATTTAAACAAAGTAATTAGTGCCAACAAAATACAAATAGATCCAATTTTAAGAACTATAATTTTTTTTTTTTTTTTTTTATCAAAATATATACCTTCCACCTGAGAGTAACTTTATACAACTAGCCTTACTTTATTCCTTCCAATTTTACCATGAACTAGTCCTTTCTTCAATTTGTAAACCGATTTTCATCTAACAACCTTTCTATCTTTAGGAAGGTCAGAGGTTCCAAATTATGTTCTTCTACAACACATCCATATATTTCTTTTTGCCACTTTCCATTTGGCATTATTGCTATTATCTATTGTTTATTGATAATAGAAAGGGCATCCATCATTGGTAACCAAATAAATGTGTGAAGTAAAATTGGTATACCTTTTAGGAGGAATTTTATATATTTTCTTGATGTTGGTTGTTGAATTTCCACATTTTCAAGAATACATAAAGCATCTATGAATTCCTTATTATCAAAAGCTTCTTCTATCCTGCTTGTGTTTGTAGATGGCTAAGTTTCCAAATTAACTCGTTTATTTAATCATACCTATTGATGTACTTGTTCTTGTTTCAAAACATCTCCTACATTATCTAACTTAATTAGAGGAGATTCGTGAAATATCACGTCATTGGTGATGATGATTTTGTGAATAGAAGGATCCCACAATATATATTCCTTAGCAACATCATCATAACAAACAAATATATATTTCTTTTATCTATGGTGTGGTTTAGAATTCCTATTCTAGAAGTGCATAAGATTCATAACAAAAAATAAATAAATTTGAATAATCATATGGATGACTCAGCCAAACCTCTTTAGGGATTTTACAATTGATTATGATAAATGCTTATATATTACAAGATAACCAATAGTAGTGATCGATTATGCTAACAAATCTTGTTGCAAATTGGTAATGCTTCTCTCTCGCTTTGTAAGGGTTAACTTCTAGCCCTAAATATTGGTTTGTGGTTACCTTTAGGTTCGTATCCTTAGCTTGGAGAAAATACGAAGTGTTAACACTACAAATGTCTCTTTCTTATTCTATAAGAGTCTTGTTCATGCATTATAATATTCCATTCTTCTTGGGAGTATATAGAGTGGTTTGTTTCCCCTATGATC
Source organism: Pinus tabuliformis (assembly GCA_031772625.1). NCBI lineage: Eukaryota > Viridiplantae > Streptophyta > Pinopsida > Pinales > Pinaceae > Pinus > Pinus tabuliformis. The sequence continues at coordinate 731,145,000 of CM062812.1, read as the reverse complement.
CCAACTTATTTGAAATACCCTTCAAATTATAAAGAAGTAAACTTTCCTCCCTTATCCAATTTTTTTCCTACTTTTATTTTCTACCACTAAACACATCAAAATTTATTTTCAAAACATAAACCCACACATTCCTACAACAATCATATATAAACGTCACAAAATATGATGATTCTCCACAAGAAACAGTAGGGGATGGTACTCATACATTAGAATGGATGTAATAAAGAAAACCTTCACTAACATGATTGCCTACTTTAAACTTATTTTTACACTTCTTTCCAAACATATAATTCCTACATAAATTAAAAATCAAATATTTCAAATTTGGAAGTAGTTTTTGGTTCATTAGTACCTACATTCCTCTCTCATTCGTATGACTCAGTCATTGACGCCATAAATAAGTCAATTCGTATGACTCCTCAGATGCTACAATTTCATTTCTCATCTAATTACTTCCATCTAGCTTCTACATTTTTCCCATATTACTATCCTTCATGATCATTGAAGCATTGTTCGACACTTTTAGTTCTCCACATTAACCTGTAAACATATGAACTCTAGAATCCAAATCTCCCAAAGAAATTAAAATATTTTTTAATTCAATCACATTTCTAACATTTATTAATGTTTCTACAATACCATCAAACATTTTAATTTTGACACATCCCACATGCATAGTCTTGCAATGTTATTTCCCATAAGAACTATTGCACTATCAACTAATTTCTATGAAGAAAACCATTTTATATGTGGACACATATGATGAGAAGCACCATAATGTAAAAAACAAATTGCATAATATTGAGGAGAATTACTAATACACAAAGCTTCATGAATCACACATAATCCTAACTCAACTTGGTTTTCCTCCTTCTTGGAATGATCCTTAGATTCCTACCTCTTCTAGAAATACTTATTGAGATTCTCTATCTTGTTATAGCATGAACATATATGTTTAATCCTTTTGACTTTAGACTGTGATTTGGATGCACGTCTCAAATTTTCTCCTCCTTCCTTGGACAAACCTCTAGCCACTATTACTTCTTGTATAGAGGCTTCAATATTTTATTTTCTCCTCACCTCCTTAGAAAATAATTTTGCAACAACATAATCAAATTTAAAATTTTGAGTTGTGCTAAAGCTAATGGAAGTTACTGACATGATAGTAAGATTGAAGAAATGAACACAACAACGTAATTGTCTTATCTTCACCATCAATTTTAACATCCATACTATTCAATTGAAAAATAAGGGTACTAAGCACACTAATATGATCTACAATTTTGACACATTATTTTCTTTTAAAATTGTTAACTTCCTTTTAGAGTAGATATGCTTTTCCAAGCACTTCATCATATAAATACACTGCAACTTGGTCCACAAGTTCATTATTGTTATTTTTCCATAATGTTAAATAAGACATCATCAACTATACTTATCTAAATTGTACTAAGGGCTCTAACATCCAAGTCCTACCACTCTTCATTGTTCATCATCACAGGGTTGTTATTCTTTCCCCTTGATGCATTCTGCAATCATAGATGTACTAACAATATTACCTTTTTAATTTCCATAATTCAAAATTATTTTTTTCATCAAATTTTTCAACTTCCAATTTAGTATTTGTCACATTTTCCATCATTATATATACACCAAGCTTCCATTCAAATAATATTTTTAATATGTTAATTTAGAAAAAATAAATACCTTCACAACCCCTATTTTACATAAATCAATTTATAAATCCCATTTAACAAACTTCGCTTTAAAAAAAAGTTTATTTCTTATTCCTTTCTTTGCCTTTAAGATTTTATTGTATTTCAAAAAAAAAAATTCCATTGAAAAATTGATGTGCACTTGATATTATTCTACTACAACGATGGCTATAGTTTGGTACTCTACTCCAAGGGAAACTTATTTATTCCTATGAGCTTCATTTCAAATATTTAACCCTCCACTAGTTTTTGGATTTTTCACTACATAGACGTGTGTTAGCCTCCACCTCTATTGGATATCTATCTCTACACACTCCATACACTTACCTATGTGACTAAACCTTAGTCGGGTGGCCTACACCTAGCCTAGCATCAATAAAACCCAACTTCTTTGCAATTTATTTTTACTTGTCCAACAATTTTCTCAACATGCACAATGGCTAATCTTGAATTCATGTTTGCAGGTCTATGGCTTCCTTTCCACGTAACGACGGACTTTCCCACACTACTTCTTGTACTCAATGTGACTTCCCCCTTCTTTGCATGAAAAGATTGCTATTACTTTTTCTTCAACAATGAGAAACATTACCTCTTTGCCACCCTCCTTTGCCAACATTCATCCATGTGTGTTCCAATTTCACCACTCAATAAATGAAATGACTCATGTTATACAAATTAGATCTCAACTATGTGATCCTTTACAAGTTGTTATTATTCAAAGTTTGTACAAGAAAGTAATATAGAGAAATAATGACCAAAATATATAATAGACAGAGAATTTAAATCGTAAAACACTAATGATTTTTCAATGAAACATCCACAAGAAAGGCATGTTTTTTTATTCTAGGGAGAAAATTTGATATTCAATATTATAAACTTTTTAGTCCCACAAGATTTATAATAATTACTTATTATTTTTTATGTTGGCTATGATAACTATCATTTGGTTTCATACTTCAACATGGTTAGAGTCATAATAATAAATTTCACTTAGGAAGATCTAGTTAATACATTTTATTTTAATTGATTCCATACTCTAACATAAGCACTACAATACCAATAAAAAAAGAAAAACTTTGGAGATGGATATTTATTAATTATATGTAAATATGTATATGACCATAAACCCTCATTAGGTATGTGTAACTCATAAATTATATAGGTATATTTGGGTAATATGGGAGATGAGTATGTGGGTTTCTCTATTGGATCTAGATAATTTTCCCATTCAAGTTTAAAGAGGTTTTTTTGGGAAAGCTTGACTTAATTAAAGAGGTGATATGTTTAGGTCAATGGTCAAACTTTCAGTGACATGTCGTATTGATGATCCAGGTGTATGTTGGTGGCCACCCAATTCCACTTGGACCCCACCATTGTTTCTTTCAATTTTTCAATTTCCTTAATTGTAGCACAACTTACTATTTTTGGCAATTTTTCGAGTCCTAATTTTCTAGAGCTGTGTTGATGCCTTGAACGACATTTTTTGGGAAAACGGGGGAAAAATGAGACTTTGAATTACTTTTTAACTCAAAATATTTATTCCTTGGATAGATCTTTCTAACGAGGTATTGTGTGCGTTAAGCAAAGATCGTATGGCAAAGTTACAACCCCAAGAAGTTGATGTAACAGTTTATCCAAACGGGGCCCATAGTTTTGGCGCTTCATCTCATAGGGTTAGGTTTTTTGATGTTTATGGTTTTACATTCTTTCTCCATTATAAATAGGCCTTCAAGCCTCATTGTAACTTAGTTCTGAGGCATGTAGCCGCCATATCTCTTCTTAGAGATAAGCCACCATCGCTCGAGCTAGTATTATTTCCATTATGTTTGTAAGCATATTTTAGTATTTGATATTAATGAAATGAAGTGTTATTTTTGCTGCATCTCTGTATTTATGGTTATATCTGCAATTTGTTGCGTTCCTATTTAATTTTAGATCAATTGAACCCATGGTATTATATGTAGTTAAATCATTTAAAAGGGTTTGTGATTCTCCAATGTCTAGTGCTAGATTTGAGTGGAAGGTTCATATTGTCAGGGACACAGCGTTGGCATTATTAGCTACCTTTAGGTTAAAGAAAATAATAAATTTATTCTTAAATTATTTTTTTTGTGTAAGGATTTAACAATGTGAATCATATCTACATGATTTGAGTTTATATCATTTTAATTATTAATAGTATTTTGTTTAAATATTTTTCCTCACAATTAAATGCGAAGAGATATTATGTATTAAATCATAATAAAATATTAATAAAAATATTATTATATGGATCATCAATAAAATATGACATCTAAAGTTTTAGTAAAATATTATATTAATTGTATATATAAAAAAATTAAAATAATATAATTATTATTCTATTAATAAATTTTTTCCTTTTTATATATCATTAGAAAACAAATGTGATCTCTCTTCAAAACATTAGAATACACAAACAATGTTTATGAAAAATAATAATAATACAAAAAAATCAATCTTAATTATAAAATATTTATTAAAATATTTTTCTATATCAATTTTATATCAAAATAAATTCTATTAATATGTTAATTCTCTTTATTAAGCTGATAACCTTTTTATGGTGAGGTTCCTTCTCATGACACTATAGCAGATTCACCTACCTTCAAAGAATATACCATTTCGACGGTGTGATTGACTATGGGCCTCTGATCTGCGATTTTCTCCACCTGAGTTTCTTTGACATGATTGTGGAACCACATCACAATCAACAATTATAAAATGTAGCATTTGGTTGCAGTCACAAAACTTATGATCCTTGATGAGTGACGTGGCTTGATCTATGTGTAGAGGAAATGAGTGAAGCCCCAAATCAGAGCGCTCTCTAGCGGAAATTTCCAATCAGAGGTCTAAGCTGGTGCACGACATGTCAATTCACTGATTGTCAATCACTGATCACCTTTTGCATTTGGGCCTTGGTCGTGTGGCTCTTCCCGCAACTGTAGTATAGCCCCCATATTAGAGCCCTTCAATCGCAAGTTATCAATTAGACGTTTCAGTTTGATGCACAATACGAAACAACCTATGATCACTGATCTACCATAACGTGACACCGTCACGGCCACATGTCAACTTTGAATAATTCCACATGTCACCCTTAATTCCTTTGAACTCTTTATCATGGTGGTGCTAGCTCTGAAATCATATCCCTCTCTATTGGTGATTTCCAGTCAGAGGTGTAACCTTGGTGTACACCATGTCAATTCACCGATTGTCAATTACCAATCACCTTCTACGTTAGGGCCTTGGACCTGTGGCTCTTCACGTGACCGCAGTCTAACCCCTGTATTAGAGCCCTCCCATCAAGGGTTATGAATCATAGGTTTCACTTCAGTTTTTCAAATCATCTCAACCTCCCATTGTTTCTCTCCCATACATGATGCCATCACTGCCATGTATCTGCCACATGTAACCTTTTGAATAATGCCACATGCTACCATTTTTTGGCCTATTGTGAGCCTTCAAATTATCGAATCCTCCTGCCACATGTAAACCCTTTTGTCTCATTGGCATGACGTCATCCTCCCCACGTCACTTGTTGCAACCAATTGCTGCCTGTAACATGTCCCTCAACGCATCCAGTCACATATCGCAACTCGTAATATTGACACTTTTAAGATGTGGATGCTTCTCAGAAAGTTCTTCTTGAGAGGACATGTGATGTTCTATTGAATTCATTTTCATACCTCTACAGGCTCCATATATCAGAAGAAATAGAAATTTCCACAATCGAAAGTCGAAACTTGAAAAAACAAGGCATTTAGAGAGGGATAAGGATCGCTAGATATTTGAAACAAATAAGGCACTAAAACCTTAGATCTCCAGCACATTTTTGTTGGTATATTGGTCAGATGAACCTATTAATAATAGAGTTATGTCAGACTAATAACATCGCATAAATTATTTTCGAAATCTCTGATACATGTAGCATTGGTCATGTGTAATAATAAACAAATAGCTAATTTCTGAATCTCCAAACATTGCTATGGACACCCAACCACTAATATGCAACCCCAAATGTTTTATGAAGCCAAACTTAAATGTGAAATCGCATCCTCCCCTTACTCTAGATTTTAAAATACGACCTTTGATAAGATCCACTCTCTATGCATGTATCTTGCTCTCTCTCTCTCTCTCTATTTTTATTCATTAATTACCGCTAGTTATCCAACTATGTGCATAGGAAATCAAATTCCTCAAGAGTCATGGGGGTCGTTCTGCTAGCTAGAGAGGGAGAGCAGGTCCACAGTTTCATAGATCTAATGCCATAAGTATACAAGGTCTCTTCCTGTCACCTACCACCACCAATAGAACTGCAGACAGGACATAAGGAAAGAAGGAAGTGATATACTTGATGGAATTTGTTAGAGGAAGTCCTCATAAGGTCTTAAGTCAATAACCTAACAATTGCAAGACCTAGGCATATTTAATCTAGATGGAGGAATTAAGAGGTTAGGGAACACCTGCAGATGAACCTACCTCTAACCTCATAGTAAAAGGTACATCAAAATTCATGATGTCTATGCCAAATGCCAAGCATAAATATAGAGGATTAACATAAAAACAATCCTTCAAGATAGAATCATAGAACCACTTTCTCAATATTCAATTCACAATATATATAAAGCCTTGAAAACATGTGATCTAGATTGGAAATGACCAATCGGTACTTCTTCCCAGTCCATTCACAGTTTTAGGATGAGTCAAAACAAATAATTTGAAATTCTTGTGCCAAATGCTGCATAGAGCCAAAGGCCATTTCTAAGAGAAAAAAAGGAAGTGCAATGTGTTTCTGTGTTTCATTTTTGTAATAGTACTTACTAACAAATAATTGTCTATGATTTTGAGCCATGTTTTTTACGGGATAGTCTCTTTCCAGGCTTCCACCCTTTGGTCATAATAACAATAGACTAGCATTCAAGGAATTTAATAGGCAAATGATTATTGCGACACCATTTTAGGAACATAGTGTCAATAAAAAGGTTTATTTGGCAAATGTACGATATAATATGGCTTGATCTTTTGTAGTGTACATGCGATGGATCCTTATATGTTCTCCCATTCTATCTTCAACTAAGTATAAGCCCTAGTATACAGTGGTGTTCCCAGGCTCATAATTTAAAATTCGTAAGTGTTATTAGGTTAGTAGATAGAGTCTTTAACCATGAATATGGAAGGGAATCATTATGCACAATTCTACAAATAAGTTGTCTAAATCCATTATTTTCCTCTATCGAAGAAGCTATAGTAGTAAAATTCCTAGTGTGTAAGGTAGTGGTGGGAGCTCTAGACATGAGTAGAGAAGTTCCTCTTCCTAGTAAATGCCTATAGGCATGATGAAATGAATTTGTGGTGTGGGTACAGGGTCGTAGAAGTGTCTATGGAATTTTCACTTATGATGAATATGTAATCCTCATTTATTAGGCAGTAATCTACATCGAATCACGTTGAGAATCCATTTTGATATTATAAAATGGAAAAAAATTAGAGAGAAGAAGAAAAGTGAATTTGAAAGGGGTGTACCTTTCCCAGGAGAAGTTCTCTAGAGGGAAGAGACACCACAAGAGGAGGGGCACTTCTTCCGCAAGAGAAGAGCTCAAATAAGGCTCGAGTTAAAGTTTTCATAATAACGTATCATGACTAATTCCGAGGCAAAGGTTGTCCCCGCACCATGGCATCGAGTACAGAGAATTCCTTCACTTGCAAAAACTCCCAGCTTCCATCATACCGATAGAAACCAAACCCCTCAGCTTGGTCTAGGAGGAGACTTCCACGACTCAGAGTTGATGACTGAATATCTGGAATCAAAGTAGGATCCACAAAGACTGGGGTCTAGGAAGGACCACCTCTCTGGGATGTCTAGTTCATTCATTTGATCCCGCAACAACAAATTCCAAGATCGAGACTATTATAGTGTCATTTTGCTTATTATTTTGGTGAACAACCCGTATGTTATTTTCATCATCTTTTTTCTCTCTTATTGGTTCCCTATGTAATTGGTTCTGCTTATAAATATGCTCTTAACCTAAATTCCAGGGCCAGGGATTGCATCCTTCCTTATATTGTTGTCTGATGTTATCTATGGCCTCCTTGAGTTCTTATACTTAATTTCTTTCCCTGTTTGTCTCAACTGGTCTTTGTGGCCCATCTCAATGCCACGTTCCTGAAGCACCACAGAGTGTGTGTATAGATATTTTTCTATCCCTTATTATTCGAACAACCAATCAAACAGTTGATGGAAGTGACTGACATAGACCTCAGATGTGTAGAGGGAAATTTAAAATGAAAAATAAATTTAAATGTGCATATGGGAATTTAGAATGAAAAATAAATGTAAATGTGTAGAGGGAAATTTAAAATGAAAAATAAAATAAACTTGTGATCACTAAAAAATATGGAGGGAATGAAACAAAGAGAGCTTTGTTATATTTTCAGTAACACCATATGCTAATAGTAAAAAGGAACCAATTTCCTAGGCTCAAGTGTTTATTCTACATTGATACACAAATTTTCTCATTCTATGTATATTTATATATTGAAGTGTAAAAAACTAAATTAGAGTGAAAATATCATGGTCATGATAGTCATTGACAAGAACAATATCTATATCTATATCTATATATATATATATATATACTAACTTTTCTATTTATGAGAGGGATATGGAGTATGTTAATATGTGTTATGCTTAACCATTTTAATAGCAACTTCTATGTTGGTTTAGTAGTGATTTTATAAAAGTGTTATAATTTTAGCATTATAGATGGATTCACGAACCCCTTTAAGGGGGTCATTGAATCTATCTACCTAAATTTTAACATCGCATACGAGGGCCTCTAAATTTTAACACTACATATGGACTCAAAGACCCCTTTGTCTCTAAATTTAGCACTATAGATGGATTCAAAGAAGGGGGTCTCTGAATCCATCTATAGTGTTAAACTTTAGAGACAAAAGGGTATTCATAATTTTAACACTGTATATGGATTTAGAGACCCATTTGTCTCTAAATTTTAACACTACAGATGGATTAAGACACCCCTATGGTGAAATATAACACTTTGGTATTAAAATTGCAATTTTCCATTTCTGGAGCATCACAATTAAAAATAACTAACATAAATGACTAATTCATATGTTGTATTTTCTATTTGGTCATACTTTTATTCTTGTACTATAATAGTAATTTACATTAACCATTATTAATTTTTTCACTTATTATTTAGTCATACATTTCAATTCTAGACTAAATTAGTGATTTAAGTTAGTCACTTTTAGTTTAGTCACTTGTTATTTAGTCGTATATTATATCCCTAGAATAAATTAGTTGCTTAAGTTAGTCATTTTTAGTTCGGTCCCTTAAAATTACTCAAATTTAATAGCAATTCACTTGAAATAATTGTGATGACTAACGTTTTTAGTCACCTAGTCACTAATTTCATCATTTTCTACTAGTGATAGAACCCAAAGATTTACTAGATCCCACTAGAGGGAGTCAACAACATTTTGAAGGAAGCTACAACTTCCATCTCTAGCACCACCTTATCATCCTCATCAATGAAATAAAGAACACAATTCTTGGCTCTAATACCAAGGATAGTAATCCAAATACAAAAATATGTAATGACTATTATCTCTGCCTAAACATATCTAACTTCATATCTCCTCCAATAAGTATGTCAATGTAATTTCGATCTCCAATGCAAGAAAATAGATTCTATTTCATACCTTTAATCAATAGACTTGCATAATAAGCATTGGATTGTGCTTTTTAGTACTTGAGATATCCCTTAGAAACCTTCCTCCAAAAATATTATTGATTTGCCTCAAAATATAACTCGGATCTGCTTCAAGACTTCTGCAAGGATGAAATTAGGGTTTTTTCCAAACTTCTACAAGAATTACATCAAGATATACTCCAAAAATTCTACAAGAATAACTTCAAGATATGCTCCAAACTTCTACAATAATAACTCCACTATCTTCTCCAAACTTTTATAAGAATAACTTCAAGATATTCTCCCAACTTCCGCAATAATAACTTTAAGATATTCTCTAAAATTATATAATAATTATGAAAAAAATAACTTTAAAAATTGTGTGAAATCTTTTAAAAATGTGAGAAAATTCCTTCCATAGATAGTGTCTGCAATCCAATCTCTCCTCACTTCAAATTCATGGGATATGAACCCTAGAAAAACTTTGTTTCTTCGCTTGTTTCAACATATATCAATTTTATTTGACATATTTTCTAAAATGCCTCCTCATCATGCCTATACATAGTGCATTTTGGGTCTAGATTGGGCAAACTTGTCCATTGGCTAGGCCAACTTGTCCAACAGCTAGACTGGCTTGTGGAATTGGAAAAGAGGTATAGTGAAAATTTTAAAAATAATTTCTCCTCAACCATGAGGAGTTAGAGAGAGTTCCATATACTATTGAAAATTCATTTGAATAGTGTTTCTAGTTATTCATGTTACACTTCCATTTGAGCTGGGTAACTAGAGTTAAAATGCATTCAAATATATGGTATCCAAATGGAACATCAAAAATCCAAAAATCATTTGCCTTCAACTATGAAGAGGTAGAGGGAGTTACATACACCATTGGAAAGGCCTTGATTAGGGATAGATGATGATATATTCTTTCATATCTATATATATATATATATATATATATATATATATATATATATATATATATATATATATATATATATATATATATATATATATATTGTCTTTAACGATAATTTCCTTGATTTTCTCTTAACTATTAGTTTTGCATTGGAGGGAATAATCCCTTTTGTTATTTACAGCTTCTTGAACTATTATGACATTCTTTAATTATCCTAAATCTATGGAACCAACCCTAATACTAGTGATTTGACATAAATGACAACATTACTCAACGACGAACCATTCACCCTTTGACATAAATGACAATTTTCTTCCAACAATGTCCCCCTTTTTCATTGATGCCAATGCTCATGCTCCCCTTGTCTCCATGGTAAAATTCTTTGATTTTCATGATGCACTACCTCCCACCCCCCGCCCCCCCCCCCCCCCCCCCCCCATCGCCCCCCCCAACATGAGTGGAAAATGATTACTTATGTCTTTTAGGAAGCTCCCCTTGAATACATGGCACCTAATAGGACTTTTGTCTAGTTATCCTTTTTGTTATTTGTTGTCATTGTGGCTCTTTTGCCTCATTGCAATTTTCTTCCACTCTGCTTGGTCTAGAACATATATGTTGTTTGATATTGTTGTGGCTATTATAACCAATTTTCCTGAGTCTTCTTTTCTAAATTTTTAGTTCCAAGAGTCAAACAAGGGATTATACCCTTTATCACACATCTTTCGAGCACTCTCCTTCATATATTTAACTAGAAAAACATTTTGTGTCTGCGTAGATTTTCTTCCAAGTCTTTCTATACCTTTTCCAAATATCTTGACAGAAGAGTTATCTCCAAACACAACATTGTCACCTTTTTCTTTTAGGCTGACATTTTTTTTAATCTTTATTCATATTTGTCGAGCATCCACTGCAAATGTACCATTCATCTTCTTTGTCATCACCAATCAATGCTAAATTGAAATTTTCCTTCTTTTTCTTCTCCCATGTCATAGTTGGATTCTCTGTCTACATGATTGTGGCATTATTTCTCAGAAACCTATAATCATGTTCCTTGTGACAAAGATTATCATACAATGTTTTGGTTCATTAGTTTTTCAAATGGATTTTATTGTGCATCAACATTTGTAGGCTGATATCCAATTGTATCTTGTATTGGTTTTACACTGAATTACTTTATTCCAAAAATTTACACAAGGGTAGCAATTAGCAAGAAATATATTTTCATACTTATGAGAGTATGATGGTGCTTTGAAGTTGTTTTTTCTTGGAGGAGGTTCAATCCATTTTTCATCATATTTGTTATCAACGTTCTTTGGAACATTAGTAGAACTTTTTCATGCAACAACATTTCTAGATTCCCCTTTAATTTTCCCCTTTAAAGACTCGAAGATGGTGTCCTCCATGCTCGAAGATGTGCCTTCATAACCAAGACCTGTGTTATCACCAGGAGATTTTTGACAACTAAGAATGTTATCCAACACTAGTGACTTATTCAAGTTCTTATTAAGCTTGTCAAGTTTATCCATCAATGTCATAATTTCATCCTCCAGCTTCTTACAATCTTCTTCTGTATTTATCATTTATGTCTTTATTATTTCCTATACTATACTTTCTTCTTCAAGTCAAACCTTTAAGGAGATAATCTATTTGTCACAGTCTTCAAGTAGGAATTTAAATTATGTATTTGTATTATGAGAGTGTCATCTTCATTTTCACTATTATTTAACCTTTCTTAAAGACCTTCATCTTCTTGTTTGGTCCTTGAATCTTTTTCGAGTCCCTAGAAAAAATATGTTCTAATATTTGTTTCTTCATCATCTAAAACATTGACCACTTCATCATCCTGATCATTATTTTGATTTTTTTATTTTATGAAAAGAATTGCTCCTACATCCCATTCTTTTGTACCAGTTTCATCTAAAGAATTACTATATTCTTTCGAATAAATTTTTTTCTTATGATATATTTTATTTTCCTTAAAACGACATATCTTAGCATAGTGACCTATTTTCCCATAATAGAAACATCTAAAAGGTAATCTACTATTGTGTTTTCAGGTTCTTCTTTTGAGCTTCATAATGAAATTAGTTTCTTCTATATCTAATTCATCATTTTGAGTTCCTTCAACCTTGATTTCTTTATTTCATGTCTTCTTAGTGGCCTTAAAAGTTACTTCTTTAGCTGATGGCCCATCTTATGTATCTATTCTCATTCTGTATTTTGTAAGAGTGTTATATAGTTATTCCATTGTTATCTTCGTCAAGTCCCTCGTTCTTCTATGAAAAATACCTTGGCATGATATATTAATGGAAGAGATCTCAAGACCTTTTATACAATCAAAGAACATCATTTGTTTTCTTCTAGACCTCTGATGGAGTTGAAAACTTCATCTACTATGAGTAATTAAGTTGTAATATATTATTTTTAATCCATTTCCAAATTCTCAAACTAACCTCTATACTTTGGAATTTTTACCTTCTTGACCTTATCATCACCTTGATACAAAGTTTTAAGTTTATCGCAAAATTATTTAGCTATGGTATAGAACATCACGTTTGACTTAATGGCTCTTAACAATCCACCCATGATGGTCAAAGAGATTTTGAATAGCAGCTAAACAACTTCTCATCATGATCAGTTGGAGGATTTTTAGGGACTTTGTAACCATTTAATATGCAGAACCAAACACCCACTCGTAAATCCTTGATGTATATTTCCATGCAACTGCTCCACCATGGATAATCATTTCCAACAAACACCAAAATCGTTATGACGAGACGCCTTCCATTTCCATATCTTCTGATGATCTTCCCTCTAGTGATTACACCATTAGATGGTAACCTGCTCTTATACCAATTGTTGGAATAGTAAGAGTGGGGGGGAGAGGGGTGTGAATAAATATTTCATTTTTTCATACAATTTAAGCATCACAAACATTAACAAATCAAATCATATGAATATTAAATAAGAAATATTTGAACAATTTATCTATATTACAAAGGAGGCTACAAATTCTAGTTTACTAACTATAATTGGAATGTCTACAACCCCAATATTTCCTAGATCCCACTAGAAGGAGGTGACGATGTCCAAAAGGAAGCTACAACTTCCTTCTCTATTACCACCCTACCACCCTTAACGAATAGAAAAGTTAACAACTGTTTTGGGCTCTTTTACTAAGGATTGTGACCCAAATACGACAATATACAATCACTACTATCTCTTCATAAACATATTTAACTTCATATATGCTCCAATAAATATGTGATATAACTCTAACCTCCAACACAAAAATTTAGATTCGAATTGATACCTTCAATCAATTGCTTTAGATATTCCTTAGAGCATACCTTGGATTTGTTATAAATTAAATAATGCAGCAATGGAAGACATAAATATTGTAGAAATACAAAAAAATAAAATCATAAAACAAGAGAGACACACATATATGTGGTTCACCCAACTTAGTCTATGAACATGGTGAAAAAACTAGTCCTTCCTTTTATATTATCTAGTAAACTAAAGGGATACAAAATACAACATACCCACTATAACTTCCACATCACTCTGACACAATCTCCTCTATTTTCCTCACATGAAATTATACACATCGACAATACAATTCCATGATATAAACCGAGGGTTTCCTTCTACAGAAAAAAAACCCTCAAATTAACTTCACTTCCACCATAAGATATGCCACCTAATGAATGACTTAGATTGACTATGAAATTACAATATTTTATAAGGCAATTTTTGACACCTCTAGACCCCATTGACGGTACTACTAGGGGGGCTATCCCCCCAACACCCTCCGATTAGGGACTAGGATTAGAACACTCCTCAAAACAAGACCTCTAAATATGAAAAGGCTATTGATATACATCAAGACATAACTCAGATCTACTTCAAGACTTATACGAGGATGACATCAAGGTCTACCGCAAACTTCTAAAAAAATGACTTCAAGATCTTCTCCAAACCTTTACAAGAGTAACTCAATATTTACTCCAAACTTCTACAAGAATAGTTTCAAGATCTGCTTCAAACATCTACAAGAAAAACTTCAAGATCTCCTTCAAAATTATACATGAATAAATTAAAGGTATGCTCTAAACTTCTAAAATATTTTTTCTAATAAGAACTTAAAAAATTATGACAAAAGTACTTCCATATATAGCCTCCCCAATTTGGCCTCTCTTCACTTCTGTTTTATGAGATATGAACCACATAAATACTCCTTTTCTTCGCTTGTTTCAACAAATCCAAATTTTCCTTAAGTGAATTGCTAAAATGTCTCCTCTTCACGCCTATACATAGTGGAGTTAGGTTCTATAGTTGGCTAACTAGTCCACTGATTGGGTCAACTTGTCCATTGGTTGGACTAGCCTGTACAAATAGAAAAATGTATAGTGAATAATTAAAAAATCATTTCTCCTCAATTGTGAGAAGTTAGAGATATTTCCATATACCATTTGAAAGGTCATGGAATAGGCTTTCAAACCATGTATGTTATACTTACATTGGAGCTAGGTGAATGGAGTAAAATTGCATTCAAAGATAGGATATCCAGAAGGACCATAAAAAATATAGATATAATTTCAATTCAACTGTGAGGAGTTAGAGGGAATTCCATGTACAATTCGAAATGTCACAATGAGGGCTAGGTGATGATTTAGTCCTTTCCTTAATTTTTTTTGGATTTTACCAACTCTTCCTTGATTTTCTTTTGACTCTCACTTTTTCAATGAGGACTAAAATCTTTTTTCTCTTTAGTGATTTTTGAACTGTTATCACATGTTTTGATCATCCCAAATTGAGGGCATCATCCCTAAGATTAGTGATTTTACATTAGTGACAACATTTCTCAACAATGACTCATTCACTCTTTGACATCAGTGAAAACTTTCATCCAACAGGCACTTGCATAGCTAGTTCCTTATAGAGGAGAAAGCTGTCTTTTTGACTCCCAAACTGCCAAATATTTTTGAAGTGCTAATATTTTCCCTATACAAAAAGGTATAAAAATTATGTCTTTGTTTCTTAACCAAATGAATCTAAGTGTAATTTTTTAGATGATTTCGACAATGCCTTATTAGATGGTTTCCACAATGTCTTAGAAGCTCATGCTAGTTTCATCCAAAAAATATGATTTGCTTAGATAATCTCTTACACCAATACTAGTCTTCCTTTTGTAGATAACTAATAATTGCACCATAAATTTAACTTGTTTTCTAGTGTTGTCATCAATCGTTTGCCTTAATTTCCTTTTATAATAATTAGGTTTAAGAAAAAATCCCATGTGTATTGATTCATTTTCCAAATCAATCTATTAAGACGGAATAATAAAATGATCGACAAAAGAATTTTGATGTGATTATTGCCGAAAACCATGTTAATAAAGATTGAATATTATTTTATATTAACATGCATACTCATAAAAAGACAATACATAATATTTCACTAGTCTAGCATTGGCACTCTTTTATCAATAAAAAATAATTAATGTGTAAAAAAAATATTCCCAACTAAGTTCCATTTTATATGTATATAATTTTCAAATTAGCCATTCATTTAATTGAAAATTATAGTTTTAATCCATTACAAATTTTGGAAAATTCATTATTAATTATTAATTACAAATTTTAGAAAATTAATTATTAATTATTCAATAGATTTGAAGAGAAACATCACTCAAAAAATAAATTTTACAAACATTTTTAAAATAACTAATAATGCAATAGCATAGGAAAACCTTTTGGAAAAATTCATTATTAGTTATTCAATAGTTTTGAAAAAAAATATCACTCAAAACATAAATTTTACAAACATTTTTTTGAATAACTACTAATACAATAACATATGACAACCTTCTCTTGCATTTCTTTATCTCATATATATAGGGATGACAACAAGGTAGCTCATAGCCTTTTTAGAAAGTCATTAAAGCTAAATAGGGGTACCTATATCATCTTCATAATTTAGCATGGTCATACACTTGATGTCTCTCTTGCACCACATACATAATATAGTGGACAATTTAAATCTCTTTGCCTTTTAAAAAATATAGTTTCATGTGAATTTGCCCTCTTAAACTATGGAAAAACCATTATACGGGAACAATTGTGCATAGCTTTATATTTGTTATAATTTCAAACAATTTAATTTTATAATAATTTTTTTCTATTAGAGATCATTTTTTTCTACTTTTCTTTTTTACCCCGTAATAATTCACATTCTTGTTCATTAAAAATTATGATATAGTTTTTAATGTTTTCGATGGATGCAAAATGGATAAAAATTTTAAAATCATTGTAACGTACTACATGAATCTTTAACTTTACTAGTATTTCTAATTTTTAAAATTTTAAATCAGGAATGAATTTGATTTATATTTTAAAATGTTAAATTCTAATATTAGAAAATTTACTAATATAAAATTTTAAATTTACACATATTTATAATTTTTAGAGTTTTAAATTACCATTAAATTTCATTTATATTTAAAATATGAAATTTTAATTTTTTAATTTTCGATATATATATATATATATATATCAACTTGCATTTAAAATATTATTTCTAAACTGGTAAACTAGTAAAAATTCATTGTACAAACCATTTGAATTTTTAGATCAACATCGATGAGGTGAAATGCTGTCACATCATTTGATCTTCAAAAGTTAGCCTCTATTCTTTATATGGCATAAAAGAAAAGTCATTTAAATAAATATATTTGATTTGCATGTTTCAAAGACTGTGCAACAAAGTGCAAATATAAGGCAGGGTATCAATCCCATAAGTACATGTAGAATGTTAATTATTTGTTTTTTCTTAAATGAATTATTAGTATTATGTGATATAATTAATTTTATGAAACTTTATATTTTTTATGATAAAAATAATAGTTGTGAATTTATAAATAAATTTAGTATTTTCAAACTACTTAAAATAAATAAATTATTAAAAGATGTAATCTAAAATAAATGAATTATTAAAAACTGTAATTTAGTTTGTTTTTACTAAATTTAAAATAAGATTTATTAAAAAAATATTAAATCATTCCGACCACTTTATATCAAAATTTATAAAGAAAAAGTAAAGCAGTTCAAACAAATTTATTAATGGATGCGGGGCCCCGCCCTGTCCTATAGGGAAAGGACGTTCGGAATCCCAATGTACCGTCTCCAAAAGTCGAACAATTTGTCCTGAGACGACGCTCAACTCCTGTATTGAAAACTAAACAGTCTGACCGTTGTTGGAGTTCGCCAAATGATTTTCTTTGAAGGAAAATCTTTAATATGTTGTCGTATAATAGTATTCCATGTCCACTTCAATTAATGTTTTGAAACTTCAATATTCCGTTTCCACTGGATTTAACTATTGCCAGTCTTCCCTCTCCGTCTCAATTAAACTTGTATGCTTCAATAATATATGGACACAGTTTATAAGTTTCTTTACATTATAGTTGTTTTTCTTTTCACATGATTTTAGATGTTAACAAGTGTTAATAGAGCCAAACCAAGGTTTTAAAAAGAGAAAGTACTATATAGTGAAAAAATAACTGTGGTGTTCAGTTATGGTCTGAATTATAATATCTTTATAAGCCCAATATTCTCAGCAATCGTTGGCATCTATGATCAATAATTTAGAAAATATTATTGGACTAAATAAATACATGGAGGCATTAATACCTTGTGGGCCCAGTGTGGGCATAGATAAATTTGACTATGGAAGAGAATTATTGTAATCAATGTTAACACTCTTGACGTGCTCTGAAATGGGAGCCAAACCTCCAACATTGGTAACCTCCACCTTAGTTTTGGTTCAGTTGGCACTGAGAATAAATTAGAAACCCCACTTGGTTTTGGAACAATTTGCAACTATCATATATTGCAGTTCATATCTACATACAAGGAAGGCAATGAAAACTTACCGATGTATTAAACGTTTGTTCCCTGCACACTCCTACGAAAACCCTTGTGATTCCCTCAAATACAACGAAGGAAATGAAAACTTACCGATGTATTAAATGTTTGTTCCCTGCACACTCCTACGAAAACCCTTGTGATTCCCGTATGTTTTTCTTCTTTCTCAAGGCTTACAATTTTTGGACTTCGGAATTATTGTTTGAATTTAATGATCATGGAAGCCATGATTGAAATAATCTTATTATGTAATTATATTTTAATTAATTAATGAATAAAATAAATTATTTGAGAATAATGGGGAAAAAGCATATGAGCAATTGAGATTTTAGATTTTTTGTTATTCTACTAAAACTATATGTGGTCATGTCTATATAGTTGATTTTCCAGAAATATTTTCTTAAAATCTCAAAGAGAATACTGGTAATTTAAAAATAACATAATGAGAGAAAAAGATTATGCTAAATATTTAGTTGCAGAAAACTGTTAAGTTAAATAAAAACTAAAAATAAAAATAAAAACATAACTAGGAAGTGTTATTTAAAAAAAATAATAACCCTAGATAATAAAAAGGTGCATACCCTAAAAATATGCTGAGAAGAATTATAAGAAAACTACCCATGAATAAAAAGATGTGGTTGACTCCTAAAGGCAAAAGTGTGTGCTTGAGGGGAATTGTTAGTTGGGAAAAACATATTCTCTCCCTCAATATTCCCAAACACCTGGTTAAGTTCAAATTATTATGATTTTAATACCTACACTGAATTATATACATGTTAGTTACTGATAGTATTGTGATGATTGTTCATTAAGATAGAAAGGTAAATAAAATATTTTATATGAATAAAATCTTTGCATGCCTCGTCAAACATTTTTGGGTTCATAACTGAATATATTTTCTACTAAGAACTACTTTATTAAAAGATATATTATATCTGAAATTATACATATGTATTTTAGAGTTAAATTCAGACATATGTAAGTATCTTTGATCTAATTATCAGTAAAGAATCATTAGATACGTAAAATCGTAAGACAGCTGAGATTAAGAAAAACACAGATGTGATTGTAGGGGTGAATAATTTCATGCATATGATCATAGGGGTGAATAATTTCATGCATATGATCATGCATACGAGTTTATTTTCTTAGTATATGCATAACATGTATAATTACACAGAACTAGCTAATCTATATGTTTAGATTTTCATTTATAGACATATGAAGAAAAATATATAACGCAAAATTATGTTTCGAAAAATAGAGAATGGAATTTACTTTAGTAATGAGATGGAAGAATCTAAATAATTAATTATGATAGTAGAAAAAGCCTCTATTATCAAATATATATATCAAAAATATAAAATCAAATTGAATGTAACAAAGTGCTATTCCCTTTCGGAAGAAGTACAAAACATGAATTTTTTGGAGCTAGTATGAGTTATAGTAAATAATATGGGGCAAGGGAACTTTGAATAACAAAGTTACTTTATATATCATTAAATCTATTTTATTTCTTTGTGAGTGAGTTTCAGAATTTTTACTAAAATAAAATTTGGTATTATATGTTTTAGTAACTAGATTATATAGATACCTTGGTATGTCCTAATTGATTGACTTTAGTGAAGTGGAATAAAGTTTTATATATATACATGAAATATTAATATAAATATGCTTATAGTTTTGTATAAAGTTTGGAAACTTTGGAAACTTCCTAATGATTTTATATTAGAAGAAAAAAGAAATAGTGAAATAATTATGTGATAATGATTAATTTAAAGGGTTGAAATGATATAGTTTATACACCAATGAAATAGAATTATATAAATGTAAAAGTAGTATATAAGTAGTGGTTGAGTATGCTAATTACTGACTTTTGAAATAGAATGTCATATTTGTAAGTAATTAATGTATTATAGGTTTTCTTATAATGATGAACTTATGAAAAACCATAAATTAGGAGAAATAAACTTAAGAGGAACATTTCAAATACATATACCATTAAGAAAATAATAACCATTATATATAAGAGAATTTAAGGAAGCAATAAATAAATTATAAGCTTTTTATACAAAAATGGATGAAATATTATTAAATTATGAGAAATCAAATATAGTGAAATCATTCATTCCATTAAAACTATAAATACAATGAGATGTTCTATCCAAAAATATGGTACTTCCATAACTATGAGAAGTAATAGGCTCTTGGGCTAGCAAAAATAAATTAGAGACCAAAAATCCAACAGTCCTAAGAACCCTCAAGTTCATACAAGTCAAAGAAAATTAATCATTAGCAACAAATCTTTATCGAAGAGTTATAATCAAGATTCATCACTAATACTTTAGACATGAAGTGAGTAGCCTAGTATGGACAACTTGTTGAAAGAGGAAGATCATATTAGCTCTGGAAATAAGAGAACCATTTAATGAAAATCGAACAATGGAATGCATCCATCTATGTGTCATACCTACAACAATATGTACGAAGAAGTTGAGTTAAAAATAAGAAGGGGAGATGTACAAAATTCATGAAATTCTCAATAATGCAATTAACAAAATGAATTAAGTGTATACATGATAGTGAGCTTAAGATTTCCTACTCAATGTAAGTGTGTGTGCAAATAAATTTCACAAATTAATTTAGTTCTATAGGTGTGAATAAATCTATTATAAAAAATCAATAGTTAAGTGGAAATACTATGTAAAAAATTAAAATTCCTTAGCCTAAATAGTCATGATCGAACGAGTCATAATAAATTTGTTATCACACAAGGTGGGGTTATAGTGGAAAAACCCTATTTCAAAAGAAATATCCTAAAGATAAATATTTTTCATATTATGAATAAAACTAACTCGAGACGAGTCGACAGTGAGCCAAATACTAGCAAGTCTTATAAAAAATTAAGGGTTAATATCCAATACCATAGGTATAGGTGAGACACCACAGAGGGATTAGATAATTAAAATTCCCCAAAATACGATGACTGAATCCTAAATATAAGAGTAAAGGAAATGAGCCATATCTCTATAATCTAGGTGGATGTTGGTGGCTACCCACCTATCCCATTTGGACCCCCACAACTGTTTCTTTCAGTCTTCTCAGTTTCCTAAATTGTAGCATAGTTTACTATTTTTAGCAGTTTTTCGGGTCCTGAACTTCCGGAGCTATTTTGAGGCCCTAAACGACGTTTTTTGGGAAATA
Source organism: Pinus tabuliformis (assembly GCA_031772625.1). Taxonomy (NCBI): domain Eukaryota; kingdom Viridiplantae; phylum Streptophyta; class Pinopsida; order Pinales; family Pinaceae; genus Pinus; species Pinus tabuliformis. The sequence continues at coordinate 731,123,495 of CM062812.1, read as the reverse complement.
TGGGGGTAACATCGGTCCATGGACCGATGGACTGAGGTTTCCCTTCCCAAAGTGGTAGTTCTCTGATAGATATTTCTAACGAGCTATTATATGCGTCAAACGAAGATCGTATGCCAAAGTTATGACCCCGGGAAATTGATTTACCAATTTACCCAAACGGGGCCCACAATTTGGCGTTTCATCTTCTAGGGTTAGGTTTTGGGATGTGAAGGGTTTTCCATTGTTTCTCAACAATAAATAGGCCTTCGAGCCTCATTGTAACACAATTCAGAGGCATGTAGCCACCACATCTCTTCTTAGAGATAAGCTACCATCGCCCTAGCTGGTTTATTTCCATTTCCGGTTGCAAGCATATTTCAGTATTTTCCATTAATGAAATGAAGTATTATTTCCACTGCATCTTTGTGTATATGGTTATCTCTATATTTTGTTGCATTCCTGTTTAAAAAAGGATCAGTGGTATCAGAGCGATCTTCTTTTTCTCTGTTTTTCTTTGCATGTCCCCAACGAGGTCGGGATATAAGGAGTAAGGGCCTGAACTGGTTGAAACTTTGTAAGACCAGCCTCGCAAATCCCGATGGCCTCCCATGGCTGATCAGAAGAAAGGCGGGGGGGGGGGGGGGGGGGGGGGGTAGGAAATCCTATCAAAATCTTGCTCAAAGAAGTGCTCGAGCGACAAAGGAACGCGATGATGGATAGATTTGCACACATCCTTCAGCAACTACCCAGAGGTGACGTATCTGCTTCCAACAGCTACTCTGGAAATGCCACACCATTTAAGGTACATGTTAATTTTGAAATCCCCATCTTCGAGGGTCAAATAGATGCAGATGCCATAGATAAATGGTTAAATCTGCTAGAAGGATATTTTTCTATTCATGAATTTTCAAGTCGGGAAAAGATTGTTTTCACTCTTCTCAAAGCAGCGCCCCAGATCAAGGACTGGTGGGAAACCTACTGCGAGTAGAAGAATGAAAGCACGGGCTCATTATTTTCAGCCGCACCCACTTAGGATTCATTCCGGGATGCTGTCAAGGAGCAGTACTACCTTGTCAAAAGCTATGAGGACAAATACATCAAATGGACCACACTGCGGCAGGGACGGGACCAAGATGTGCCAGAGTTCACCAACATTTTTCATACCCTTCGCACACAGTTGGGTATCAAATCTTCTGATCTGCATTTGGTACTCAAATACCGCAGCTGTCTACACAGATACATCCAAGAAGAGATGGAGTTCCTGAACATCTCATTGCTAAGCACGGCGTACCGATACACTGTCAAAATTGAGCAAAAATTCAAACAGGAGAAGCGAGACTTTGGATTTGCGAATCCAAAGACCAAAGGACAAAGACAAGGTGGGGTGACCCAAGACAACCCGTCGAAGCCGCAAGAAAAGAACAACACCACAAAGCTGAAGAAGGACACAGGAAAGTGGTGTGAGTTCCACAAGAGCCCCACTCACAACACAAGTGAGTGTCGGACCAAGCAGTCGCTAGTGGCCGAGTTGAAGGCTTCCAAATCAGATGCATGTTCCGACCCTGAGCCAAAACCTGACAAGGAGAATGGCAAAGCGAAGCAGATCATTGATGCAGATCCCAGCGCCACTGTTGCCACCCCCAAGATCCAGAAAAATGAGCCCAAAGATCCAGAGGATTGGGAACGCCTTTTCCACTCGCAAATGTGGGTGAAGGGTTCACCGCTGCAATTCATTGTCGATAGTGGCAGCCAAAAGAACCTCATTTCAGCAGAGTCCATGAAGTAGTTAGGCCTACCAACTACACCACACCCGTAGTCGTACAGTATCGGTTGGCTTCATGAAGGCCGAGATCTCAAAGTTCGCCAACAATGCTGCCTTCCCTACAACATCAAGACCTTCACATACGAGGTATTGTGTGATGTTACACCTCTGGATGCTTGTGATGTACTATTAGGCCAGTCATACTTGTGGAGGCGACATGTTGTGTATGAGTCAAGGCCTTGCGCTGTCATTATTTCTTTGGATAATTCATTATACAGGATACCAGAGGTAGCCCCACCTACCACCACCTCTTTGATCACTGCCAAGAAAGGCAGCAAGCTCATCTCCCAGACTAGGAAATTCATTTTCTGTCTGGTTCGCTCCCAAAGTACGGGGAAGATCATTGCTACATCCATGACCTCGGCAAAGGGTTCCTCCATGCAGCAACATTAGCAAAGGGATATGGTCATGATAGAACACAGGAACAACTTCTCCTAACCCATAGGGGTACCACAAAAGTTTTAGGTGGGCAACAAATTTTGGTTACATCTGCAGAGAGAACGCCTTACCAAAACCCATCAGAAAGTCAGACCACTCCGACATGGTCCTTACACTAGTACCAAGGCTACGGGCAACAATGCTTTGAAGCACAACATTCTTCCATTCCTTGGCTTGCATCGAGTGTTCAATGTGGACCATCGTCAACCATGCTTCCCACCATTTCTAGACACATCAGAGATTGCAGAACAGCTCACCAGAGACCAAACTCAGCAGAAGCTTCCTCATCTCAGGGAGGAACTCAATGTAATGGGGACCATTGCTTCCTAAGGGGGGAGGAATGATCCAGGTGGATGTTGGTGGCCACCCACCTATCCCATTTGAACCCCCACAACTATCTCTTTCAGTCTTTTTAGTTCCCTAAATTGTACCACAATTTACTATTTTTAGTAGTTTTTTGGGTCCTGAACTTCCGGAGCTATTTTGATGCCCTAAACAACGTTTTTTGGGAAACCTGGGGCCAACATGGGTCCATGGATTGATGTTTCCCTTCCCAAAGTGGTAGTTCTCGGATAGATCTTTCTAATGAGCTATTGTACGCGTCAAATGGAGATCGTATGCCAAAGTTACGACCCCGGGCAATTGATGTACCAATTTACTCAAACGAGGCCCACAATTTTGCGTTTCGTCTTCTAGGGTTACGTTTTGGGATGTGAAGGGTTTTCCATTGTTTCTCAACAATAAATAGGCCTTCGAGCCTCGTTGTAACACAGTTCAGAGTCATGTAGCCACCACATCTCTTCTCAGAGATAAGCTACCATCGCCCTTGTTGGTTTATTTCCATTTATGGTTGTAAGCATATTTCAGTATTTTCCATTAATGAAATGAAGTATTATTTCCATTGCATCTTTGTGTATATGGTTATCTCTATCTTTTGTTGCATTCTTGTTTAAATCCGGATCACTCTAGGTTAGGTTTTAGAGAAAAACTCGAGGTCAATGAATGACCAAATACCAATAGTAAAAATACTCAAATGCGGAATTAATCTAAGTGGAAATCTTACCAAGGTTACTATAAAGCCATAGCCTAGGAAACAGTTGAATAATAACCCTTGTCACACCCTCTCCTACACACAATGCAATATTAGTATGATTGTGAGCCATAAAATTAAAAACTAAATACATGGAAGTCTCAAACAAATCAATAATTTGATTACCTTGTGTTCAAAAAAACATAATAGAACAATGATAGTTGAAACTAGAACTTGTCATTAATATAAGATAAAATCTTCTTGATTCTTGCATTTTTATCATAAGAAAAAAGTAATAATAATCAATAGATTGAATACATAAAAAAAGAAAAAAAAATGATAGTTCTAGTGAGAAAAGTCACAACGAAAATGACAATACCTATGTTATTGGTTTGATAAGGGATTTCTCTAAAGATAAGTGTGTCTAAGTGTGGATCCAACAAGAATAACCTGAGCCATATGGCATCAGAAACTTGAAACACATTCAAAAGTAGAGAGAAACTTTGGTCGTGTAACACCACAAGAAATAATCCAAATGAATTGTGACCTAGTGTTTTCTTACCCTATGGAAAACCTTGAGAAGGTATCCATTGTCGAATATCAAAATAAAATATTAATTATTGATGTTGTGCAAGACAAAGGATCCATGTGAATTCATGTGAAACCTTAAGAGTAAGTATATGCTTTCTTATCCATGGTGACACCATGTGTTACAAATGGCCCACATCATACACCAATTATAATATATAATGTTAAAAGGTTATCATGGTGCATTGGATGAGCTTCACATAAGGAAAATTCCCAGTGCCATATACATATTTTTACAACCTTCAAAATTATGTTATATGAATTTATACATGATTCAATAACTATGTCTTGAGGGCACAATACCCTAGTAATGTTAATTTAATACAAGGATCAATGCACCTAGGTATATAAGTATAAAATATTGTTGATGGGTTAGGGATGTTATTTCACAATGAAATACATTATACCATAGGGGATAGGTTGAACACCACATATATTTCAAACATTAGATCCATTCATGTAAAGAAGAATAAATCCAGGGAAAATATATAGGAGTCAATGAGTACCAAGGTAAGGATGGTGTCACTCTTGTGTTGACTACAATTAAATTAACAATGGAAGGAAGTCCTGGATTATTTTTATTTAAGAAGAATATAATGGTGATAGGACTAGAGTATGCATAATTCTACTTATGAGGTATGTTAGATATGGTATTAGAGTGATAGGTTTGAAATTGAGGTCTTAGGGCCAAACCAAAAATTTAAGATTAATGCAGAAAGTGTTGAACTTTGAAAAGGTAATTATGATTTTGTCGTAATGATGCACATATTTAAAAATAAAAATATTGTAATAATAGCATAAAATTATTCTAGATGTCTGGTGAGGGAGATGTAACAACCCTCCTCCCACATCTACCCAAGAAATCGACCAATTGGGCTAAACATGCGATGAGAGGCTAATATGATAGGATTCAACTTCCTTGGTGACCTTAAGGAAATGAAATAGATGGAAACACATCAACCATACCTTCCACATCAGCAACAACACTCATAGGAGGAAACCCAACCACTCAGGCATCCTTCCCCCGGCCCCATTGAGTTTTTAGACCTCTTAACCTCTGGAAGCTCTCATGCTATGGGCATGTTAGGATCCCGGGACATTGGATGCTCCTACAAGCCTACATGCCTACATCGAGGGGATTTTACCAGCATACCTGTGCTAGCATCCATCGAATTTAAGGTGCTTTTCTAGTCTAGAATTTCAGCCACTGCCCAAAACTTATTGTAACTTCCACAATCCATTAAACACATGATGACAAGACTAATAAACCAAAAATCAAATTCAAGTATAGACCTGACCATCCCCAACTGGGACTGTCATTCCCTCAAAAACATAGCATCAATGCAATATATAGGTCTAGAATACAAGAAAAAACATGAATGACTGAAAACCCTTATGGAACATGAGAAGAAGGATCACCAACTACTCCCTTGAATTATTATGAAATAAACTAGGTCTTGCATCCATCATTTTATACATTAAAAGAAAATACATGAAGTAACCATGACATGAATCAGGCAAGTAACCATGCTTATAGCCAGCATAAAACAACGGAAATAACAGTGAGGTAATCAACCATTAAATCCACATATAAACAAGTATAAAAACAAGAGAACTTAGCTTTTATTAACTATAGGAAAATATTACCAAGTTTGAAACTTCCATGTACCACCTGACCGTAGACATGGCCGAACCAAATATCTATTTTAGTTAATCACCCTGGTGCCATATTCCAAGCTTGAATGTGGGATGTCATGGATAAACCAATCAAAAACAACTAAGGAGATCCATAGGTTAAACCACCTCCACCATCACCAAACTGCGATCACATTAAAACCAGTTCTCCTATGACAAAACTGAATCAAACTTGTAATTCCATTTGGAATTCATCACTATCCTTGACGAATTTTCTGTCTCCTTGTCTCTCAATCTTTACCACAATCCAATCCAAGATCACTAGGCCCTAAACAAAGACACCAACCTCTTAGGCTTTACCACAACCTACACCGGATCACTAGGTCATTAACCGAGACTCTTCCTTTATGATTTATTGTGTATCCCACCAAAATCAGTCAAGGGATTCCTAGGCCTTTGGGAATGAACCTTGAGACAATGTCTGACCCAGATTCTGAAATCCATGTGGCAATTCCAAAGCTCTAAACATAGATAAACATCCCAACACACTATGGCATCCAGAAAAGGCAAGGCGAGGCTTAAAACTACTTTCATAACCCATTAAAACCATTCCACCGAAAACAAGACTACCATACACCAACATGAATATCCATGCATGTCAAAATCAACTAGGAAATCACACATGCAATATGTTTCCTGTAAGTATTCATGTTGAAGCTGCTTGATCTTACTCTTCCTTCCTTGATCCTTGCTTTCCTTCCTTCCCCTTTTCTTGTTTTTCCTTCCTTGCTCCAAACCTAGAGTTCTCCAAGAAAACTCTAAGTGTCGAAGAGAAGGAGAGAGAGAGAGAATAATGAGAGCTCCAAAATTGAACTGAAAAAAAAGTTGCAAACTAATCGTCGGAAGCCTTTTTATTAATGAGGCCTATATTTTCTCCATTTTCCATTATTTTCCTTCATTTTCCTCCTCATATGCATGTTGTGAACTTTCACCTTACTTTTCTCCCAATTTCCTTTATTTTCATACACAAATGTGCCAAAAATTCCTTTTCTCTTTTTTATGCCTTTTCCTTTGCCAATTTCCTTTAGCCATAAACACATTCAGTGATGCCCAGTAGGACATCTTCGCCCAACATTAAACTTGGGAAATGTGTCCCTTATCCGTGGTCTTTCTTTTTCCTTTATTAACTTTTATTAGATGGTTTTTTCACTAGGGCTATTATAGAACTCTCCCCTTTGGGGCACACCATCGTCGGTGTTAAACCACACCAAGACCTTAAGAAAACCACTAAAAGGAAAACATATTTCCCATGGAGATTTATAACTTAGCTCATTGCATTATTTATAATGAAAGACTTGCTCAAAATCAAAACATCATGACAACGTGAGAAGATAACAACCATACCACTTATTGGAGCTTTATAACATAGCTTATGATGGTATTCACATCCATACATATAGATATACCAAAACATCATCAAAACACATGCCAAACATATACCAAACATCAAACCAAAACTGCTTTTTCTCAACTGACAAACAATGAAGGATACATGGCCTTCATATGATATGTCATCTTCCATGTAGCTTCTTCAAGTCCAAAGTGCTTCCAATACAATTTAACTTTCTCTATGGCTCTGTTCCTAATGATGATATGCTTCCGCAACAATATGAAATGAGGCTGTAGCTAGAACTCTCCTTCTTTCTCCACCTGCAATATAGACCAATCAATAACATGCTCAACATCCTTTATATACCACTTAAAAAATTAAATATGGAAAAGATCATGGACTTTTACTGTTGGAGGTAGTGAAAGTTGATATGCCATTGGCCCAATCCTCTCAAGGATCTTAAAAGGCCCGCAATACTGTGGTGCCAACTTAGCACATGATCCAATCCTCAGAGAGATCTTCTTGGGCTTGATGCACAAATACACATGCTCCCTAACCTAAAACTCCTTGCATACCCTGTGTTGGTCACATGACTCTTCTATCTATCATGTTTTTACTTTATATTCTTCTTTATAGCCTGCATTTCTTGTTCCATGTCTGCCAATATAACCGGTCCAATAAGTACCTTGTTCACTAGATAATTGTAGTTGATGGGAGTATTACAACTCCATCCATACAATGACTTGAAATGACTCATCCTCAATGACTCCTAGTAACCATTGTTGTATGCGAACTCAACCAATGGAAGCTAATTCTCCCATTTCCTCTGTTGGTGCATCATGTATATCCTTAATACATCCTCCAAGTTCCTGTTGAACCTCTATGTTTTTCCGTCTATCTATAGATTATAGGTTTTAACCCCGTACAGAAATTACCTACATACAAATTCTAAAACAGAGAAAATAAACAATGTGAGAGAATAACACATAAAACACATATCCATAGAAATTTTCCCCTGGATCCCAAAATTGAGACTACCAGATTGATTTTTCATTATGTTCCTTTCAATGTTAGAATACATATTTATACATTCCAAAGCATCCAATACCATGGACCGAAAACCATCGCGTCCAAAACCATAGACCAAAAACCATCGCATCCAAAACCATGGGCGAAAACCATGCACAAAACCATAGGTAGGTTCGCCCAACCTAATATAGTGTCCAATTTTTTTTCCTAGGGCACTACCCCAGACCTCGTAGAGGGGGGCTACCTACCCCCCTCAAATCCTCTATGATCCCCCCACTAGGCAATCGACTCAACGAAGGGGGGAAAGAATATAACAAAACCCAACATTCTCCCACTTGTTGTTTTCTTTCCATAGGGTGCCACAGGAGAGCTTAGTCATTTATCTAGTCCTGCAATGCCCATTGTTTCTCTACACCAAGAGAACTTCTCAGAGATCATAAATTTTGTCAATGCATCTGCTTCAAGGTGTCCACCTTTACCATCAAAACCTTTTTGTATTCTATCATATCCCTCACAAAGTGATACTGAACATCAATGTGCTTTGTCTTTGAATGGTAAGCATGGTTCTTTGCCAAGAAAATTGCACTTCGGCTATCACAATCTATCCTTATAGCTCCCTATACTAACCCCATACTTCAACACAATCTTTGCAACCAAACTGCTTCCTTGCTTGCATGAGTGGCTGCCATGTATTTTGCCTCTGTAGTTGATAGTGCCACTACGGATTGTTTCTTACTCATCTAACTAACTGCACCTCCAAATAGGTTAAACCCATACCCACTTGTAGATCTTCTCTAATCCAAATCTCCAACCCAGTCTGCATCAACAAATCCATGAATATCCAAGACACTGTCCAATCTTAGTCTTCCTTTAGAGCAAAGGCCATAATCACTAGGGTCACACAAATACCTGAAAACCCACTTCACTATTATCTAGTGCTCCTTCCCTGATTTTGACATAAATGTGATCAATACTCCCGCTGCATGTGCAATGTCTGGTCTAGTATAGACCATTGCATACATTAGGCTATCCCCTGCACTTGCATATGGAACACGAGACATGTTCTCTTCCTCTTCTTGTGTCTTGGGACACTATTCAGCAGATAACTTCACACCTACAGGAATAGGAATCTTCACCGGTTTAGTATCTTGCATATTAAACCTCTGTAGTATTGTCTCGACATATTTCCTCTGGTTTCACCAAAAGCTTCCTCTTTGCCCGATCTCTTTTAATTTCCATGCCCAAAATATAGTTTGCAACACCAAGAGATTTCATGTTGAATTTGGAGGAAAATTGGGTTTTCAAATCCTAGATAATTTCTTTGTCATTTCCAACTAGCAACATATCATCCACATACAAGACCAAATAAATAACACGATCACCAATTAATTTAAAATACACACAGTGATGTGCTTTTTTTTGGTGAAGCGAAGTCCCTCTATAATGTATCAAATTTCTGATACCACATCCTTAGTGACTCTTTTAACCCATACAAAGATTTATTTAACTTTCATACGAATTCTTTCTTACCCTTCACCGTAAAACCTTCAGGTTGCTTCATGTAGATCTCCTCTTCCAGATCCCTGTGAAGAAATGTTGTCTTCATATCCATCTATTCTACCTCAAAATCAAAAGTAGCAACAAGAAATAAAAGTAATCTAATAGAAGCTACGTTGGCAATAGGAGAAAAAATATCACCAAAACCAATTCCCGACACCTGGAATAACCTTTTGCTACTAACCAAGCTTTGTATTTCTCCACCTTTCCTTTTGCATTTGTATTATTCTTGAACACCCATTTGCTGCCAATGGGTTTCCTTCTAGCTGGCAACTCCACCAGATCCCAAGCCTCATTTTTGTGCAAAGATGCCATTTCATCAACCACGGCCTCTTTCTAGAGTTTTCCATCCTTTGAATCTACTAGTTCCTTCATAGTTCTCAGAGCATCATTGATCCAAATTGGATCCATAAAAGACTGTTAAAGAACCATGACTGAATCAGGTCTAGAAAAATATCTAAAGAATTCAAAACCACGATAAAAAATACTCCTGAACCAGTGGCAATGGCAGCCAGCGTGGAACGGCGAGGACCTCGATCAAAGCACACTGACCGAGGCCCATGGAGACTGTGCAGGAGGTCAAATTAGCCCCTAGGAGCCCTGGATCGGGAAAATAAGGAGGTTTTTGATGCACGATTAGCACTGGGAAAACAGGGCCAAAGTGGGGGAAGCCCGAGCACACAGACGCATGGTGAACCAGAGAACCATGGGCGGAAAAGGCAAAGAGCTAAAAGGACAAAGGCGAGACCCACGCTCTAGAAACTAGTGGTATTGATCGGGGTGCCCTCAAACGGTAAACGGTTTTGGATGGAAGTAGAGTGATGCCACTCAACGATTGACGCGTGGCAAGCGAAGGTGAGAGAAAACCACCGTTGATCGCACGTTATCGGTTGAGAAAGTCAACCACATGGGACGTGCATATGGCGTCGGATCTGGAGGCCCCCAGATTAGACGGCTGAGATCAAACCCGATGGAGGAAGCGAAATCAACGAAGGAATACACTGTGATTTGTAAAGATTTGGAATCCATTTGACCGCCATAGTGGAGGAAAGACTTCATCCACAATGTAACTGAGGAAATGAAGCAACGAAGCAGGTTAGCGCCATTTAGAGGAGGACACACGACCACTTCCTGAGCATTCATGTTGACGCCGAACAGGAACTCCAAGCGCAGCTGCAAAAGGTGAATCGACAGAGGCGGAAGAGGAACCAAATAGACATGAGTTCGAATGGCTTGAAAGCTATGAAAAATGAAAAGAAACAAGACAGTCAAGTCTAGTGAAGTTGGAGAGACGAAGAAAGACCAGAAACCCAAGAGGAGGATAGAATACACAGAGAAAGAAGAAAGTGAAGCAAAAGCAAAAGATACAGAGGGCCGAACTGACCAGAGGCAGCATCGAGCACCCGAGAGCTCGAGAGATTCAAGCCATCCCATAGAGGATTTGTCCAGGTGGAGCACTATACTGGGCTCTAGCCATTGTAGACCAGAAGGTCACAAAGCTAGTAGGAAGAAGAAGAGTCTATGTACTCCCGTAGCTTGGGGAAGCCAAGAACCGCCCTGCCAAGCAAACCTGCTCCAGGAGAACTCACATTGAGTCCCTGCATTGTAATTCTTTGCTAAAAGGCATAATAAAATAAGGTCACCATTGAGAGTTGGATCGGAGATGTAGCCCTGGAGAATATGGTGAACTCCTTATTAAAATTCTTGTGTCTTTGTGTTTGCATACTGTATTTCTCTATTGTCTTTCCATTTTATGTCTGTGTATTGGCAATCTGATCGATCCATTGCTTCAATAACACAGAACACACACCAGCACATGAGTCTGTAATACCTTTGTTAAATAAATATTTAACTGATGTCACTCATAGGGTGAATATCAGATCAAGTGGTATCAGAGCTTTAGGCTGTAAGGTTAGACAAGCTTATGTTGGTTTAGCTGTGAATGCTCACAAGATCAAAGCTCAAATTAGGAGAAGGAGAGTTGGTGGAAACTAATCCTAAAAATGGGAGAGTCTATCCTCGGAAGACAATGTTAGAGGAAGGTTCTATGGGGCTAGACCCTCAATTCCTAGAGAGTTTCCTAGCTATAAAGTCTATGGTAGAAGAAATGTATAGGGACTTTAGAAAACATAAGGATGAAGATTCATCAGATTCTAAACAAGATAAAGAAGAAGATGAGTCTCATTCCCATGACCACTCAAAAGGAAAAGGGAAAGAGGAAAGCTTTCTCACACCTCCTAATAGCCCTGTGCATAATAAGAAAGCATCTTTGATTAAGCTAGATGTTAAATTTGATTTTCCTATATATGATGGAGAGATAAATGCTGAAAAGTTGGACGATTGGATTAGACAAATTGATGTGTATTGCAGGGTGCAAAACGTCAACTCAGATAAGAATAAAATTTAGCTAGCAAGCCTATGCCTAGGAAGCACTGCCTTGGTTTGGTGGGAAGGCAGAACCCAAGCTGATATGAAGAAACATGGCAAGACCATCTCTGTCTGGAGTGAATTTGTTTCTGCAATCAAAAAGCAGTTCTATCCATTGGCCTACATGCAACAAGCCATGATGAGTTGGCAAACTCTTCGGTAGTTGAAAGGGCAAAGTGTGCAAGGGTATACTCAAGAGTTCGGGAAGAGAGCATTGATGTTGGGCATCCCATTAGACTCACCAGAGACTCTTTTGAAGTACATAGGTGGTCTACACAACTACATGAGGCATACTTTCCTAATGTTTAATCCCACTAGTATAGATGAGGTATCTGTACAAGCTACTCATCTAGAAGCTAGAGGAAAGAGTGGAAATCTAGAAGTTGGGGGACCATCCCAACCCACTATAAGCAAGAGCAAGGAGAAAAGAGAGCAGAAGTGGAAAGCAAGGAAGGCTAACATTGCACAGAAAGACAAAGCTTCATGCACTCACTGTAAAAAGGAGGGGCATGATAATGAGCACTGTTGGATTCTGCATCCAGACTTGAGACCTAAGAAGTTCGAAGGCAAGAAGAAGAAGACTATTGTAGCTATTCAGAAAGATTTGGGGTCAGACTCGGGAGATGAAACAATCATTGCAGCCACAGGTATAAAAGGTAAGAATTCTGAAGCATCTACTAGTATTTCTACTCAAACTATCATTGATGAAGAACATGAGAGAAAAATACATGAGCTTTTTCATATTTGAGTTATTTCCAAACATCAAAACGTTGATACTTTGTTTGATAGAGGCTCACAAGTAAATTTGATTTCTGAAGCAATTGTAAAGAAATTGGGATTAGCAACTAAACCTCACAAGAAACCATACCCATTAGGATGGTTGAATGATAAAGCACAAGTACAAGTGACTAGACAGTGCAAACTCAAGTTTTCTTTTGGGTCAACATTTGTAGATGAGGTTGAGTTAGACATAATTCCTTTGGATATATGTGGAATTGTTTTAGAAAGTCCTTACTTGTATGATAGAAAGGCTATTTTCTATAGAGCTGAGAACAAGTATCTGCTTGTTAAAGATGGAATCAAATACTTTGTAAGAACTCACAAGCTCAAGAATAATTATACTCTCATAAAGTCTGGGCAGATGAAAAGAATGATAAATTCATGCAAACAATTCTTACTAATGGTTGTAAAGGAAAAGAAACCTGATAGAAGCAATGTATTTGAGGGCTGTAATGCTTAGTAGCAAGCTGATATAGAAAACATTGTTTCAGAGTATGATGTCTTGTTTCAGGAACCTAAATGTCTGCCACCCAAAAAGGAAATAATACATGATATTATTTTGTAGCAAGATGTTCCATTGCCTAACATTGGGATGTACAGGTTGTCTGCTTTAAAGAATGCTGAAATCAAGAAGCAGGTGCATGAGTTTCTCGAGAAGGGATTCATCAGGCCTAGCACATCACCATGTCGGTCACCAATCGTTTTGGTGAGAAAGAAAGATGGCTGGTGGAGAATGTTTGTTTATTACCAAGCATTGAATAATATAACAATAAAAAATCGTTATCCCCTTCCTCGCATAGATGATCTTTTAGATCAATTGAAGGAAGCTATTTATTTCACTAAGCTATATTTTCACAATGGATACCATCAGGTCAGAGTTGCAGAGCAAGATGCATGGAAGAATGCTTTCAAAACAAAGTAGGGATTGTATGAGTGGCTGGTTATTCCTTTTGGCTTGACCAGTGCTACTGCTACTTTCATGAGATTAATGAATGAAGTACTCAGACCTTTTTTTGATGATTTTGTTATTGTGTATCTGAATGACATTCTGATTTTTAGTAAAATGTGGGAAGAACACTTAAAGCATGTTAAGCAGACATTAGATGTTCTTAAAAGAGAAAAACTTTATGTTAAACTCTCAAAATGTGAATTTGGGAAAACATCTATAAATTATTTGGGTCATATAGTAGGGGGTGGTGAATTGAAAATAGATCCCTCTAAAGTGGTAGTCATTGTAAACTGGCCTAAACCCAAGTCTGCTACATAAGTGAGAAGCTTCTTAGGAGCAACACAATATTGTAGGAAGTTCATTTCTAATTTTTCCTCAATTGCAGCTCCCTTACATGCTTTGATAGGATTGAACAAGGTATTTCAGTGGGGAGGAAAACATAAGAAAGCCTTCGACACCTTGAAAGAAAAGATTAGTACAGCACCTGTACTAGCATTGACTGATCTACAAAGACCATTTGAAATCCAAACAGATACCAGTGACTATGCCATGGGAGTAGTGTTGACAAAGCACGGTAAACCCATATGTTATCATTCTGAGACTTTTAATCTTGTAGTAGTTAACTATCCTACATATGATAAAGAATTGTATGCATTAGTTTAGAGTGTGAAAAAGTGCAAACATTACTTAATGGGCAAAGAGACAGTAATTCACACTGATCATCAACCACTTCAATATCTACACTCCCAAACTAAGTTGCACCAATCAAGACACTACAGATGGATGGGTTTTCTACAACAGTTTCATCTAGTCATCAGGTATAAAAAAGGCATACACAACAAAGTTGCAGACATGTTATCTAGACCCATTATAAATGCATCTACCATACTTAAGCATAATTCTATGCTACATGAAAGCTAGATAGAACAATATGCTCAGGATGTGAACTTTAAAGATGTATATGCAACTTTGAGTCAAGGCAGAAAGGTAGAAGAATTAGACTATCATGTGAAGGATTGACTCTTATATCATTATGGGAAACTCTGCATTCCACAAATAGAAAGAGTAAAGATAATTAGAGAGGCACACACTTCTCTGATATCAGGTCACTTTGGGGTAAGTAAAACAGTTGCACAGTTGCAAAGATTTTGTTATTGGCTGAAAATGAATGAGATAGTTTCTAGATATGTAAGAGGGTGTACTATGTGTGCTAAAAGCAAGCCCAGCAATAGAAAACTAGGCTTGTACACTCCTTTACCAATTCCTTCTCACCCTTGGGAAAGTGTTTCCATGGATTTTTTTGGAGGACTGCCTAAAACTAGGAAAGGTCATGATTATCTATATGTGGTTGTCGATAGGTTCAGCAAAATGTGTATTTTGATACCTTGTAATAAACAGATTACAGCTGAACAAACTACAAAATTATTCTTTGAACATATATGGGTTCATTTTGGAATACCCACTTCTATTGTATCTGATTGAGACACCTGATTTGTGGCGAAGTTTTGGTCGAGTCTGTGGGAACTGATGGATACCCAACTAAAGAAAAGCACATCTTTTCATCCACAAACCAATGGCTAGACAGAAGTAGTTAAAAGGACAGTGATCCGATTACTCATGTGATATTGCAGCAAACATCCTAAGCTTTGGGATGAACATTTGTGTTATGTGCATCATGCTTACAACAGAGCCAAACACTTTTCTACACAGAGATCTCCTTTTGAGACCTGTTTTGGTTTCATACCAAGGTCACCTTTGGATTTTGTCTTTGGTAAAGATACCATAGTTGATAGACACAGTGATGTGGACAAGGCAACTAGGTTCATTAAATAGATCCAGGAGATCCACTAGGTAGTACAGGAACAACTGGAAAGGAGCCAAGCCAAATACAAGGCTAGGAATGACAAGCATCAGATGGAGCATAGTTTTCAAGTTGGAGACCAGGTCTGGCTGTATATTAGCAAAGAAAGGATGCAAGGTGAAGGTAAAAAGATAAATCCTATTAGGTATGTATCTTTTAGGATACTTGAGAAGATTGGTGAAAATGCTTTTCGACTTGATCTACTAGATTACATGCACATCTACTCAGTCGTAAATTTTGACTGCATGAGATTGTGTGAACCTTCAATGATTGAGGATCCTGAAGAGCAAAGTCAATTGCCTTCTATTGATGACCTGCTACCTGAATATCTTAATGAATTGCAGGAAGACACAGTCTTGGATAGGAAGGTGAGGACGACGCGCAGAGGAGATGTTGAATACCTCAGAATTGGGCTCAAAGGTTCGAAGCTGAGCAGTGCAAAGTGGATTAAGATTGGAAAAGTGAGACAACAGTATCCTCACTTAGTCAATGCTTGAAATAAAACCAACTTTTGGTGGTCCAAAAGCTTTTTCAGTGGGAACGCCATGATCCGAATTGGATCCATAAAAGACTGTTAAAGAACCATGACTGAATCAGGTCGGGACAAATCTCTAAAGAATTCAGAACCGTGATAAAAAACACCCGTGAACTAGTGGCAATGGCAGCCAGCGTGGAACTACGAGTACCACGGTCAAAGCGTGTTGACCAAGGCCCATGGAGACTATGTAGGAGGTAAAATTAGCTGCTGGGAGCCTCGGATTGGGAAAATAAGGAGGTTTTTGATGCGCTAATCGA
This sequence comes from Pinus tabuliformis, assembly GCA_031772625.1. Classification (NCBI taxonomy): domain Eukaryota; kingdom Viridiplantae; phylum Streptophyta; class Pinopsida; order Pinales; family Pinaceae; genus Pinus; species Pinus tabuliformis. Next base: position 731,107,215 of record CM062812.1, on the reverse strand, counting down.
GCATCGCTGGGCAAACAGGGCCAAAGTGGGGGAAGCCCGAGCACACAAATGCATGGCGAACTGGAGAACAACGGGGGGAAAAGGAAAAGCACTAAAAGGACAAAGGTGGGACCCGCGCTCTAGAAATCGGTGGTATTGATCGGGGTGCCCTCAAATGGTAAACGGTTTTGGATGGAAGCGGAGAGATCCCACTCAATGATCGACGTGTGGCAAGCGAAGGTGAGAGAAAACCACCGTTGATTGTGTGTTATCGGTTGAGTATATCAACTGCGCAGGATGTGCGTATGGTGTCAAATCTAGAGGCCCCCAGATCAGATGGCTGAGATCAAACCCGATGGAGGAAGCAGAATCGATGAAGGAATACGCCGTGATTTGTAAAGATTTGGAATCCATTTGACCGCCACAGTGGAGGAGAGACTTCATCCACGATGTAACTAAAGAAATGAAGCGTTGAAGTAGGCGGCGGCATTTAGAGGAGGACATGTGGCCACATCCTGAGCGTTCATGCTGACGCCAAACAGGAATTCAAAGCGCAGCTGCAGAAGGTGAATCGACAAAAGCGGAAGAGGAACCAAATAGACATGAGTTCGAATGGCTTCAAAGCCATGAATAATGAAAATAAATAGGACAGTAAAGCCCAGTGAAGTTGGAGAGACGAAGAAAGACTAGAAACTCGAGAGGAGGACAGAATACACAGAGAAAGAAGACAGTGAAGCAAAAGTAGAAGAGACAGAAGGCCGAGCTGACCAGAGGTAGCATCGAGCACCAGAGAGCTTGAGAGATTCAAGCCATCTCATAGAGGATCTGTCAGGGCGGAGCACCATACTGGGCTCTAGCCACTATGGACCAGAAGGTCACAGAGCTAGTAGGAAGAAGAAGAGTCTGTGTACTCTAGTGGCTTGGGGAATCCAAGAACCACCCTACCAAGAAAAATTTCTCGAGGAGAACTCACATTGAGTCCCTCCACTGTAATTCTCTGATAACAGGCATAATAAAACAAGGGCACCGCTGAGAGCTAGATTGGAGATGTGGCCCTCGAGAATAGGTTGAACTCCTTATTAAAATTCTTGTGTCTTTGTGTTTTCTTACTGTATTTCTTTGTGTCTTTCCATTTTATGTCTGTGTGTTGGCAATATGATCAATTCGTTGCTTCAATAACATAGAACACACACTAGCACATGAGTCTGTAATACCTTTGTTAAATAAATCTTTAACTGATGTCACTCATAGTGTGAATATCAGTTCAATCATCAGTAATAGATAAAGCAAAATTTGAATAGAAAGCAGATGGACTATACATTTTTAGTTGCCTTCTTTCTCGAACTGATCTTCTCACACTCGTAGTTTGTGGCTCTTCATCTTTTGATTCCTCCTTTGTTGTAGAGTCTAATTCTTCCTCCTTTAGCTCAAACTTTATCTTCTCAAGTTCCTTTGATGGGACTTCATGTTTAATAACATCTTTCACCTCTCTGAACAACGTATCTCATTTGTACACAACCTTCCTTGTTACTGAGTTCCAAGGCTTATAACCCTTTAAACCATCTTTATACCCAATAAAGTTGTACTTTTCATATTTACTATCCAACTCGATTCTTTTCTCCTTGGAACATGTACATATTCATCACATCCAAATACCCTCAGATGTGAAAGAGAGGGTTTCTTACCAGTCCATATCACTTGTGGAGTGTTATCCTCCAATGCCGATGAAGGTGATCTGTTGACCAGGTAACATGCTCTCTCCACTGCCTTTGCCTAGAATTCCTGTCCTAACCTGGCACCACTAAGCATGCTTCTTGCCCTTTCCATCAACATCTTATTCATTCTCTCTACAATCCCATTTTTCTCAGGTGTGTATGGACTAGTCATCTGTTGTGCTATACCACACTTCTTACAGAATTCTTCAAATTCCTTATTACAAAACTCTCCACCGTTATCTATCCTCACCACCATTATCTTCTTCTCTATCTAGTTTTCCACTAGAGCTTGAAATTATTTAAACTTGTCAAAGACTTCAGATTTCTTCTGAAGGAAATATATCCATGTATTCCTTGAGAAGTCATCTATAAATGATACATAGTACACATACTTACCGAGTGATGGAACCTTCACAGGTCCAAACACATCACTGTGCACAAGCTCTAATATTTGTTTCTCCCTCTTACCACCAGAGGGGAAACTCACCCGATTCTACTTCCCACATACACAATTTTCATAGAAATCAAAATCTAGAGAGCTATTAGTCATACCTTAGACCATACCTTTACCATGAATTATTTGAAGGCCCTTCTCTCCAATATGTCCAAGCCTTTGATGCCATAGTATGGTCTTTTCTCTAGAGACCACTAGATTTTCTGCTCCAATTTCAGGAACCATAGAACTATTGCACCCATCAATAATAGTGCTACCTTGCAGCTTGTACAGAGTTCCAATCTGAGCTCCCTACATCAATACCAGTGCTCCCTGAACCATCTTGCAGGTATCTTTTTCGAACACTATTTTTAGACCTGCATCATCCAACTTGCTTACAAAAATCAGATTTCTGGCCAATGCGGGAATATGCAGAACACACGGAAGTGTTCTAACCCTTCCACCTTGCAACTTCAACTTTACTTTTCCATGACCAACTATTCTAGTCTTCCTGTCATCCCCCAAGAAGACATCATCGACATCATATTTCTCATACTCACAGAACCTCTATCTATGGCGAGTGAAGTGAAAGGATGCACCTGAGTCAATCAACCATGCCTCATGATCTACATGCGTACTTGAAAAAGCCAAGTACACATCCCCACCTTCATATGAGGTGTTTTTTGCTTCTGTAGAAGGAGAATCATTAGATCGATTTCCTTTCTCAAGAGCTTTACATTTACAATCCCTTTTGTAGTGTCCTTCCTTTCCGCATTTCTAGCACACCACCTTTACAGGTTTTCCTAGAGATTTAGATCTCCCTCTAGATTTAGATCTCCCACTCGATAACTTCTTTTTGTTTGTATTATGGGACTATCCTTGTACAGACAAGGCATCACCATTCTGGCTCTCCATATTTTTCCATCTCATCTCCTCCATCAGCAAGGATGAGGCTATTTCATCAAACTGCAAGGCAGTTGCATTGCTACCTATTGTAATAACCAGATTATCCCATGAATCTGGTAGAGAACACAAGAAATTGATGCACTTATCTTCATATTAAGTTGTAATATCAATAAATAATAACTGATTTACCACAATATTAAATGCGTTCAAATGCTCTATCACAGAGTCTCCATCTTTCATCCTCAGGTTATACAGCGTTTTTTGTAGGAACAATTTATTGACCAGAGACTTAGATTGGTACAAAGTCCCTAACTTATCCCACAAAGCCTTTGCCGTAGCTTCCCTTGAGACATTCAGCAATACTGAATCTGAGACACACAATCTTATTGTGCTATTTTCCTTTCGATCCAACTTCTTTCATTCTTCATTGGATACTCCCGTTGGTTTAGTACCTAGATCTACCGCGATCCACTGATCTTTGTCCACCAACAAATCCTCCATCTTGAGTTTCCACAACTCAAAACTTTGACCATTAAATTTCTCGATCTCTATCTTTCCACCACCCACCATCTTCTTTCATCACCAGAATTGATCCCGCAGATTTCCCATTGAACAGGGTCTACCATAGGCCTGAGCACAACCCCTCAACAACAAAGGCTTCCCCTTGAGGCCAAAACAGCTCTGATACCAAATGTAGGTTTGAACCCCGTAAATAAATTACCTACATACGAATTTTAAAACACAAAAAATAAAAAATGCAAGAGAATAACACATAAAACACATATACACAGATTTTCCCCTAGATCCCAAAACTGGGACTACTAGATTGATTTTTCATTAGGTTCCTTTCAATGTTAGAATACACATTTATACATGCTGAAGCATCCAATACCATGGACTGAAAACCATCACGTCCAAAACCATGGACCAAAAACCATCGTGTCCAAAACCATGTGCGAAAACCATGCACAAAACCATAGGTAGGTCTGCCCAACCTAATATAGGGTCAAAAAAAATTCCTGGGACACTTCCTTGGACCCTGTAGAGGGGGGCTACCTGCCTCCCTCAAACCCCCTGGACAGGGGGGCTTCCGCCACCGCTATGAACCCCCTTCTACACAATTGGCGCAACAAAGGGTGGGCTCCACCCCCCTCTAACCCCTCGGTTAACTACGTAGGCTAGTCATGGAAAGAATATAAAACAACCCAACACAAATGATAATTTGTAATGGAGGCCAATTATGTACCCAAACCTCCAAATAGCTCCTTTTAGAACTTGGAAGTGAGCTTTTCATCCCTGTCTCACAAAATGTTCCTCGGAATAACATGTAATATTACTCCATCTTTGATGAAAACCTATGCCACCTCACTTGCTGAATATGTACTCATCACTAGAATGAAGTGAGCTACCTTTCTCAACCTATCGACCACGACCATATTATAATCATGATGTCTCATTTTCCTCAGAAGACCTGTAATTAAATCAATGGAAATGACCTCCCATTTCCATTCTAGAATTGCAATAGGTTGTAGTGGACCACCAGGATGCTTACATTCTGCCTTTACCTGCAGAAAATCTAAAAATCTATCCACGAATTTGCCACTTCATTCTTCCTCTTCGACCAATAGTAAAACTTATTCACCGCCATCAACATCTTCTGATATCTTGGTTGTCCTAAGTATGGCTTCACATGAAACTCCCTCAAAATAAGCTTCTTTAGCTCACTGTAATTTGGTACATAGATCCTATCCCTGAATCTCACCAAACCATATTCTGTGAGACGATATTCTGCATCGTGATCACCTGTACTTGTACCTATATATGTGGTTATACCTTCACCTATACATGTACCTGTAGTCTACCGTAACCTATGCATGATCTCCATGTACTTGTCATTCGGTTGTCCTACGTGCAAGATACTATCCTATAACTCTGTCCCATAAGAGCTCATAGTTGTTATATGATTTACCTATACCTTCCTACTAAGAGCAACCACAACCCGGTTCTCCTTTCCTTTGATGTATCTCATCGTGAAGTCAAACTCACTAAGAGTAGCCAACCATCTAGCTTGCCTGGCATTTATATTTGGTTGTTCAAATAAATACCTCAACCCACTGGGATCGCTCATCCATACAAACCTCCTACCAAGAAGATAGTGCCTCGACATCTTCAATGCATGTATGATCGCTGCTAGCTCAAGATCATGAGTCAGATATTTCTTCTCAAGCTCATTCAATTTTCATGACTCATAATACACTACATGTCCTTCCTTTTTACATGAGAACCCCACCAAATCCTTTCCTGCAAGCATATGTATAGAGTATAAACTCCTTGTCCAGATCTACAATCTTTAGTACTGGTTCATGTGTGAACAACTGCTTGAGCTACTCAAAACTAGCTGCACACTTTTCCATCCATTTGAACTTCTTACCTTTCATCTACAATGATGTGATAGGATATACAATGCATGGGAAGTTCCCCATGAACCTCATGTAGTAACCTTTCAATCCCATGAATGATCTCACCTCATCCACATCCTTAGGAGCTACCCACTCCATGATTTCCCTTATCTTTTATCAATCTACTTCTATCTCTTCCTTTCAAACGACATGTACTAATTAATGCACCTATGTTTGAAATAAACTGCACTTGCGAAGATTAGCATACAACTGAGGATATCTTAGCAATCTCAACATTCCTGCTAAATCCTCAGCATGTTCTTCCTCTTTTTCAGAATATCCTGATATGTCATCAATGAATACAATAATAAACTTGTTCAAATAAGGATGCAACACACTATTCATCAAAGACATAAATCTAGCTGGAGCATTAGTCAAACTGAATGGAACTACAAAAAAATGATAATTCCCATACCTGGTCCTAAACATAGTGTTGAATATATCTTATTTCTTGATGTGTACTTGATGGTATACCAATCTCACGTAGATCTTTGGGAACATGGCTTCTCCCTTCAACTGATCAAACAAATCATCAATGCTCAACAATGGGTACATGTTCTTGATCGTCAACTTGTTCAGGTGCCTGTAATCAATGCACATCTTGAGAGTATCATCTTTCTTCTCTACGAGAGAAACTGGTGCACTCCAAGGGGATACACTTGGCCTAATCTATCCCTTGTCAAGCATCCCCTTTAACTAAAATTTCAACTCTACTAGCTCTGGAGTTCTCATCCTATAAGGTTCCTTCGTTGTTGGTCTTTCCCCTCGCACTAATTCAATACATAAATCCACTTTCGTGTTAGGAGGTAACTATGGAATCTCTGCTAGAAACATGTTTTGATACTACTACAATACAAGGTACCTCTTGAAGATTTCTACATCCTCAATATATTTTCCCTTGTCACTAGATATATGTATTGTGAACACCACACAACCTTTTCTACAACTATGCTTAGCCTACATAGAGGTAACCCATGGGGGCCTTCACCAAGAGAGCAATACCATACCATGAGGGTTCATATTAGGGGACATATATTGAGGAACAAATGACATAATATATTGGGGGATATATAAAGGGTAAAGGGTTTTTATTTTGGTAGGTATAAAAAATGGAACTCCAACTTAATGAAGAAACATAAAGGGGTATAAGAAATGTTATTGAAAAAATGGATGCCTACAATATTTAGTTAAAGTAGGGGCTATTTAAATTGGGAAGGTGGATTGGGTTCATATTGGTAGGGGGTTAAATAATGTGATTTTGAGGCATTTTCCAATATGTAGTCAAATTATGGGCATGTTTTAGTATGCCATATATGCACGTGATATGTCATATGTTCATTGACTGAAGACCTTGTGAGGTGAACATCCTCACTAAAGTAGGCTTCTTATTCCACTGCAAAGTTCTCTTTTCACCACTGTCATCCACAAAATCAATGGCCTTGTTGAAGAAATCCATTTTGGTCCTATGAATGTAAAACCAATCCATACCCAAGAGCATACTATACGATTCCAATGGAAGTACATTCAAATATGTTGTTGTAGGCATACCATTTATCTCAAATGCAGAAGCTCTTACCCAATGGTGAACTCTCTTCTTTGTAGCTATAGCCAATTTTACCAACCAATATTCTGCATGCACTTTTTTTCTAAAACCACACTTATCCACAAGGTTAGGATTAATATAACTATAGTTAGATCTAGGATCAATCAAAATAGAAACAAATTGATCACAAATATTATCGTCTATCGCAATGATAGATATGTGATGATCCACCTGCATGTTGTCCACAATTGCATAGGTCTTAGGAATGTTATGACGAATGTCACCAACTATATGTGCCTCCTGAGAACTATATATCTGGGGTCTACCACCCTGATACTCTGGACAATCCCTCTTACAATGATCCTTGCCACATATCCAACACTGAAATGGTTCTCTACCACTGCCTCGTACCTAGTGCTCTCAATATCCCTTCTCACTTGTATTGAAATTCTTGTAAGGTACTATATCTTCTTTCTCACTTTCATCTTTAGGTCTTCCTCGCTTTGGTGGCCATTTTCCTTTAGCTTTCTCAGTTCATTTCAAGTCACACCTCAGCTTAACTTTTCTCTTCGACTGATCATAACATTGTTTCAACTTATTGATGGCATCCTCTAATGATCTAAGCTAATTGAACTCAATCCGGTCTTTGTATGCAACTGGAAATCCACTAATGAATTTTTGAACCTTAGCCTTCTCCTCCTTGAGGTAAGGCACATATCTCAACAACTCCAAGAACTTACTAGTATACTCATCATCTGTAATGGAACCGATCCGCAACTCATAAAACTCCTTAGCTCTGTTGTAAAAGTATCTGTCTGACAAATACTTCTTATTGAAGAGCATATCAAACTCATGCCAAGTCAAATCATCCTCATGCATACCTTTATCATTCCTCACATCTTACCACCAAATATATGCTTTACCTTTGAGACTGAAAGTGGCTATCTTTTCTTTCATGTTTCTTGAATACTCATGCAATATGAAGAACTTCCTCATACCAAGCAACCATCCCTCTGCATCCTATTATTTCTTCATCTCTCCATCAAAGGTAGGTGGATTTTATTTTCTAAACTCATTTGGAAAGTATCCATTATCACTCTTTCTGTGAGGATGATAATGGCGATGATCACGATGCGTGTCTGAACTAGAACTAAAATAGTACTTGTTCCATCACCTCTCCTATTCGGAGTTTCTAACAACATAACATCTATGATCGTGTCATTTTTGACTGACTTGTGACCACCATAAGACTTTCTTCCATATGCCCCATCAATTCTGTTCTCTTGCTCAGGGCTGATCCAAAGTGGTCCCTGTCATTTCAATTTTGACAAGCTTTGAAGAAGTATTACATTAACCTCTACTTGTTTCTCTTGTGCTTGCATGATTTTGTCATTTTTCTGTTGGAACTCCTTATTTCTTCCTTCAAGCTTCTCAATGTATCTTCCAAATCAGAAGAGTGCTCAATACCACACTGCTCATCCAATTCATAGGGAGAGTCTTTCTAGTCTAGTATCTTGCTAGCCATTTTGATCTCTTTCTTGTAAGGCATACTATGTCAACTAAACCAAATCACAATAATTCAACATACCTTAGTATACTTTAGGGAGGATACCTTGTCTACAAGATCAACAAATCATCATGATACATATACGATATAATCATGAAATCATATAAAATATAACACATAGGCCTGTAACCATATGTTCATTATTCTAGCTACAATATAGTCATTAATTATTGAGCATATCAACTACACATGACATGACCTCATGCATGAAAAAAGTAACCATATGATTGTATACTAATTGTACATAGAAATAAACAACATGTACCCAATCATACACCCATGAAAACACACTTCACACAATGACATCCTTATTCCCATGGCGACATCACTACGACCATGACCAACACCATGCATATGCAACAAGCATTCAAGGATGATTGAACATGTACATTTGATGTGAATGCATGACCAACACACAACCCATCCAATCCAAGGGGTGAACCACGCTTTGATACCACTCTGTAACCTCCCTCCTCCCACATCTACTCAAGTAACCATCCAACCAGGATAAACATGTGATGAGAGGATACTATGATAGGATTCAATGTTCTTGGTGACCTTAAGGAAATGGAATCAATGAAAACACATCAACAACAACACGCTCATGAGGCCACCCAACAACTTATTCATCTTGCCTCTAGGTCCCACTGAGTTTCTAGACCTCTTGACCTTTGGATGCTCTCATATTATGGGCATTCCAGCATCCAGGGATCTTTTGACGCTCCCACAATCCTGCATGCCTACATCCAGTGACTTTTCCCAGCATACTTATGCCAGCGTCCATGGAATTTAAGGTACTTTTCTATCCTAGAGTTCCCACCACTGTCCAAAACTTGTTGTAACTTCAAAAATCCATTAAACACGTGATTACAAGACTAATAAACCAAAAATCAACTTTAGGACTACACCTTACCATTGCCAATCGGGACTAATTTTTTTATCAAACACTTGGCATCAATGCAATCTCCAGGTCTAGCATATAAGAAAGAACATGAACGGCTAAAAACTCTTATGAAACATGACAAGAAGGATCACCACCTTCTCCCTTGAACTTTTATGACATAAATTAGGTCTTGCATCCATTATTTTAACCATTACAGGTAAATACGTGAAGTAAGCATGACATGAACTAGTCAATTAGCCATGCTTATAACTAGCATAAAACCAAGAAAATAACATTGAGATAATCAACCATTAAATAAATATATAAAGAAACACAAAAGAAAGAGAACTTAAATTTTATTAACCATAGGAAAATCTGACCAGGTTTGGGACTTCCACATACCACTTGACCGTAGACATGGCTGGACCAAATCTTTCTTTCAGCTAGCCACCCCTGTGCCATATTCCAAGCATGAATGTGGGGTGTCATGGATAAACAAATCCAAAAAAAACCAAGGGAATCTAGAGGTTAAACCACCTCCTTCCTAACCAAACCATGATCACAACAACGCTGGTGCTCTAATCACAAAACCGAATTGAACTAGGAATTCCATGAGGAATCTATCACTATCCTTGAGGAATTTTCGTTTCCTTGTATCTGAGGCTTTACAAGAATTGAACCCCATATCACTAGGCCCTAAACCAAGACACCAACCTCTTAGGATTTACCGCAATCCACACCGGATAGCTCGACCCTAAATAGAGACTCCTTCGTCAGGCTTTACCGTGTATCCCACCAAAAATAGTTAAGGGATTCCTAGGCCTTTTGGAATGAATCTTGAGACCACCTCCACCCTGGATTCTTAAATCCATCTGGGAATTCCGAAACTCATAACCGAGATAAGCATGCCAAAACACTGTGGAACCCAGAAAAGGAAAGGATAGGTTGAAAACCATTGTCATAAGATGACAAAATCATGCCACCGAAAGCAAGAGAACCATACACCAACATCCAAAGCCATGCATGTTAAAACTAGCTAGGAAATCTAACATAAAATATGTTTCCTGGAAGTATTCTTGCTAAGGTGCTTGATACTTCTATTCCTTCCTTAATCCTTACATTCCTTCCTTCCACTCTACTTGATTTTCGTTTCTTGCATCAAAGCTAGAGTGCTCCAAGAAAACTGTAAGTACCCAAGAGTGAGAAAGAGAGATATAATAATGAGAGAGCTCCAAAACTGAACTAACAAATAGTTACAAAATAATCCTCAGAAGCCTTTATGTTATTGAGGCCTCTATTTTTTGAATTTTACACTGTTTTCCTTTATTTTCCTCCTCACATGCAACCTATGACCTTTCACCTTACTTTTCTCCTAGTTTCCTTTATTTTCATAAATTAATGTGCCAAAAATGCCTTTTTTCCTTTTCTATGCCTTTTCCAGATTCCTTTAGCCACAAACACATCTAGTGATGCCCACTAGGATATATTTTCCCAACATTCAGCTTGTAATATGTGTCCCTTACCTGCACTCTTATTTTTTTCCTTTATTAACTTTTAGTACATGGAATTTTCTCCAAGGTTGTTACACGAGAGAAAATTTGGGTTCCATTGGGAGATAAGAAATCACTTTCAAAAACCCAACTCTTGGATATTGAAAATTAAATGAGACAATAATTGATGAGTATCAGGGACAACAATGAGCATTTGTTGAAGAAAAATTCATAGTAGGAGAAGCGCATTAAATATTTGACTGAAAATTCAAGCCATAAACCTCTTCATACAAAGGTAAAGGGAGCTAGATGAGATCCCTTAAATAAGAAAAATATTGAAATTGAACATGGAAAGTTTGGAAATGAATATTACAAGCCTAAAAGTGAAGAGGAATTAGATAAAACATCTCCAAAATATACTAAATTAATAAAGAAAAGGAAAATACAACTCCATAGAGAGTGCAAAAAGATAATACCACCCACATTTGATGGAGAAAAAGAAAAAGATGCACAATCTGGTTGGTGAATGTAACTAAGTATTTTAAAGTATATGAATACTCCAACAATTGAAAGGATAGATTAGTAGTGTTTCAATTAAAACACAAATATTCATTATGGTGGGAGGAAGAAAAAAAAATGCATAGTATAGAAGAAAAAACAAATACCTCAAAATAATTATAAACGAAGTTCAAGGAAAAATACCGGATTGAGAGGTATTACGATGGTCAAGCTAAATAATTTCATCATCTAGTCGTGGGACAATTGAGTATCAATGAGATTGTGGAAAAAATTACAAACCTATTAAGATATGTTTCATACATTTGTGGGGAGAAACCAAAGCTGCAACAGTTTCTAAATTGTCTTCCTCTCTCATATAATGAAAGAAATGAATTTGAAAATTCAAAGACAATAGATGAAGTGGTGCGAAAAGAAAGGATCTATTATCATCAATTCGAGGAAAGTGAAGGTTCAAAAACCTAACATAATAAAGAGAAAAATAAATTTGAAATTGGAACTAAGAAATCAAAATCCTTTATTCTAATTTTTTTTAGAAAATACCATCAATGTAAGAGGTTTAGTTAGAATAATCATCCAAAACATGCACAATCCCAAACTGGTTCCAAACAAATTAATCTAAATAATAAAGGGAAAAATGGTGGAAGAGAGAGAAAACCCTTATAATGTTGAGGATGTGGATAACACCATTTACTCAGGAACTGCCCACACAATACAATATCAATTCAAGCATTGCAAGTCATATGGGAAGCATCCATAGTAAATTACATAGCGAAGACCATACCAAAGATTAGTCTAGTCTTATAAGATCGACCAGTGGAACATCAATCAACGATGATCTAAATTGAAGGTACACTACTGGACCATCATGTATCTATTTTAGTAGATACGAATGCTAGCCTTAGCTAGATCAATCCACAAATTGTGGAAAAATATAAGTTTAAGGTGGAAGAATTTACAAATGCATGGTTGGTTCAACTTTTTAGAGAAACTAAAAGAAAAATAGCAAATTGGGTTAATCAATGTCCTGTAAAATTAAAACGATATAGAAAAAAAATGTAGTTGTGAATGTATCAAGGTTTTTATGACCTACTCATAGGAATGGATTAGAAGGAGAAAAATAAGTTTGTTGTTACCATTTAGAGAAAAATTACATGTATATCAACGAAGAAGGAAACACTCAATTAATAAAGGGCATACCTAGGCTTATATCCACTAGACAAATCTCAACTTTGCAACTAAAAAGGTGTACCCAAAAAGATTGTATGTGGTTTGTTGTCCAAATATAAGAAAATACGTAAAAAAACAAAAGATAAATTACAAATGTTCTAACAGTAATTAAATAATTTAATGATATCATTCTAGAAGAAATTCTAGGATTATCACCTAAGAGAGACATGTTTTCCAATTTAGTTAGTACCAGGAGCCACACTTGTGTCCATAGTACCTTGTTAAATGAGTATGGATGAACTTATGGAGCTGAAAATGTGTTTGCAAGAATTATTGGATCAATAATATATTAGACCGAGTGATCCCCTTAGGGATTTATGTTCTTATTTATAAGGAAAAAGGATCAGAATTTTATGATGTGCATAGATTATAGACAACTAAGTAAACTATCAATTAAAAATAAATATATTTTACCTCGAATATATGACATGTTTGATAAAGTTAGAGGAGAAACAATGTTTCCAAAAATAGATTTTAGATCAAGTTACCATGAGTTAAAAATAAAGAATGTGGATATTCATTAAATTGGATTTAGAAGAAGGTATAGTGTAACGTCCCCTGGTAACCTCGTAGGAAAATGCATAGAGTTAGGATTTTTTTTGGAATTTAACAATATGAAACTTTCTAAATCTCTTTCTATATTCCCTTAATCATCAATAGAATAACCATCATGATCACATAGATAAATATTTGGTAAAAGCATAGTGAGTTACGCAACCATTAACTGTCATTTATAGCATATTAACTTAAATTTCCTGCTATAACTATGCATTGATTACATGATTCTTTTAACTCTATTAGTAAATCACATACTTGATAACATAAACATCACATGATGAAAGGAAATGACCTCATAAGAATGGCACAACAAACAATGAAATCATTAGACACTGATATACATTGGAAACCCTGTAGGATGAAAACCATAAATCATTTAATTTTATTATTAAATCCTTGTGAGCATATTCACTTCTCACTCAATGGTTATAAGGGATCCCATCCATTGACCATTTCGATAAAATATTACATAGAAAAATCATCTTAGATGCAACATGTTGGGTCCCTATAATACTAGTGATTACCCCATTACTATTGTAGTTGTATCCCTTATTAATATTGTTGTGCCCCTATTGTCCCCATATTTTTATTACTATGCCCCATAGAACCCCTCTATTGTTATTTTTGTGGCTTTATATTATTATTGTTAGGTCGGCTGGGTTATATTGTGACTCCTTAGACTCCTATATATAGAAAGGAGGTTTTGTCATTTGAATCATCCAAGAATTTTTCATTTATGTAATGTAAAGGAGGTTGCCCCCTCGAAGAGGATGAATTCTAAGGTGTTGATCTATCTTTTATATCTTTTCTTGAGCTGGTTTCATAGCATTTGGTATTAGAGCTTTGGATTCTAGGGTTTCGCTGCTCCAAATAGGTCATCGTGGCATTTTCACTATAACTTTTTTTCTGCGACGCTTCAGAAGCAAAAAAAACCCGTTTGAGAAGAAATCGCACTGAATCTCGGGTCCAAATTTTAGAGCTTTTCGCACTATATTTGCGGAGATATGATTTAAGGAAGTTGGTCTTTTTGCAGACTCCTGAATTACATTCCAGACTCCTGAATTACTCCTAAATTATTGAACTAGTCTATAATCAGGTCATCTTGGGAGATTGTGCATAACTCTTCCTTGGAGAATCCAATTTCGATCAGACTGGTGGCATTGGAAAGAGGACACAAAGGGCTACTAGAGGTAGCGATTTTAGAACTGGATGATCCGAAATTGCAAAGATACATCGGATTCAATATCAAGCTTCTACAAAGTGAAAAAAGGTGTGTAGTTTTTTTTAATTTTTTGCATAAGCTTGGTTTGAAAAATTAGTTTGAATCGGTAATTGATGCCCTGAGGAAAAAAATGCAAACACCTAGTAAGCAACCTGAAAGCTCTAGCATGACTCATGAAGAAGAGAAAGAAATGCAACATGATATATCAAAATTACGAGACCAAGTGCAACAAGTGTCACTTGCACAAAAAGCAACAGAATCTAAGATGGATAGTTTAAGGAAAGATGTAGAAGCTAAGATGGATGTTTTAAAGAAAGGTGTAGAAGCTAATATGGATTGTTTAAAGAGAGGCGTAGAAGCTAATATGGATGGCATGGAAGCTAGGATGAATGGCATGGACGCTAAAATTGATGGCATGGATGATAAGATGGAAGAATTGAAGATAAATATGAATAAGTTGGTACAAGAAATGGTCACTAATGGTGAAAGGATAGTAAAGGAAACTCATGATGAGAACAAAAGAAATGTTAATCATGATTCCATAGACTCTAATATGGGATCAAAGACCCACCATATTCCAAAAATTGATATGAGGAAGTTTGGTGGCAAGGATCCCGCAACATGGATATTACAAATGGAGCAATTTTTCGATCTCAATAACGTGCAAAACACATAAAAGGTAAGTATTGCAACTTTATATTTGGAACCAAATCAGTTTGTATGGTATCAATGGCTTTGCTCTCGTAAACAAATTATCACTTGGGAAACTTTTACAGAAGAATTGACAGCACATTATGAGAATACAAAATGCAACATTTTTTTTTAGCCAATTGATAAGTCTCAAACAAAAGGGTTCAATAATGGAGCACATTGAGGAGTTCCAAAAAATGAACATAAGGGTAAAAAATATTCCAGAGGAGCATAGGATTGATGTGTTCATAGGGACTTTAAATAATAATATCCAACATGATGTTCGCCTTTGGGAACCTGATTCATTAGAGAAGGCATTCAGGTTAGCAAGAAAAATGGAAAGCAAAATTATGGAAACCAGGAAGCATACCACTCACAACTATAAATATGGAAGTGTTGTTGCCCCTAGTCTTCTACAACCTATAAGGTTGACACCACAACAATTGGAAGAAAAAAGAGCAAAAGGGCTTTGTTACAGTTGTGATAGCAAATACACTAAAGGTCATAAGTGTGCCGAGAAGAAATTATTCTACATAGATTGTGAAGAGGAAGAAGAAAAGGAGCAAGAAAGGTCAAAAGAAGAGGATATACTCCAGGAACAAAGCCTATATAAAGAAGAAATGAATCTGACCATATCTTGTAATGCATTGGCGGGAATTACCACTCCTCAAACCATCAAGATAGAAGGACAAATCAAGAAGAAAAAGGTAATAGTGTTGATTGATTCAGGAAGTACCCACAATTTTATTCATTGTAAGGTAGCAAAAGAATTGAATTGCTTCTTATATCCTGCACCAGAGTGTCAAGTGATGATTGCAAATGGAGGAACAATAAATTTCTCTGGAAAGTGCCATAATATCAAGCTATCCATGGGAGAATATGTATTGACTAGCCCAATGCTTTCCATTCCAATGGGAGGTGCTGATGTTTACTAGGAGTCCAATGGCTACAATCCTTGGGTACAATAGCTTTTAATTTTCAAGAACTTTTCATGAAATTCTCTGTGGAAGGAAAGGAAGTTGAATTAAGGGGTATTGTAGGGAAACCAGGAAATATAATCAGCTCTAACGGTATGACAAAGCTTCTAAAAAAGGAACAAAGAGGTGTAATTGCACAATTATGTTTGCTAGATGTTTCCACATTGGAATCATCTATTTCTCCAGATCTCCAAAAAGTCTTGGACAATCATTCCAAGGTATTTGAGACTCCCAAAGGTCTCCCACCTGTTCATGATCATGATCATGCTATTCATCTGATTCCAGGAAGTGTTCCTCCAAACATCAGGCCGTACATATATCCCTATGCCCAAAAGAGTGAAATTGAACGTATGGTTGCATAAATGCTAGAGGCTGGTATAATTCAACCGAGTCAAAGTTCTTTCTCTGCTCCAGTAGTATTGGTGCATAAGAATCATGGATCATGGTGCATGTGTCCGGATTATAGGGAGCTCAACAAGCTCACTATTAAAGATAAGTTTCCCATTCCTGTCATTGATGAATTACTTGATGAATTGCATGGATCAATTTAGTTCACCAAGTTGGATCTTCGTTCAGGATATCATCAAATCAGAATGAAGACTGAAGAAATTCCAAAAATAGCATTTAGAACTCATGAGGGTCATTATGAATTTTTGGTCATGCCTTTTGGCCTTACCAATGCACCTTCAACATTTCAAGGTTTGATGAATTCCATTTTCAAACCATTCCTTAGAAAATTTGTGTTAGTATTTTTTGATGATATACTAATCTACAACAAGTCTTGGAAGGATCATGTTGAACATGTTGACAGGGTGCTACAGCTATTGGAGGAGAAACAATTATATGCAAAAAGATCCAAATGTTTCTTTGGAGTACAAGAGGTGGAATATCTGGGTCATATTGTATCTCATGAAGGAGTTAAGGTAGACCCTAGCAAAATTAAAGCCATTAAGGAATGGAAAATCCCCACATCCATAAAGCATCTGTGAGGATTTCTCGGGTTGACAGGGTATTATCGTAAGTTTGTTAAGAATTATGGGAAAATAGCAGCACTTCTAACAACATTATTGAAGAAAGATGCATTTTCATGGAATCCAGAAGCAACAAAGGCCTTCGAGCATCTTAAAGAGGTAATGTGCCAAGCACCAGTCTTAGCTACACCAGACTTCACAAAAACCTTTATTTTAGAATGTGATGCTTCAGAAAATGGAATTGGTGCTGTTTTAATGCAAGATGAAAGACCCATTGCTTTTGAAAGTTGTCTAATCAAGGGAAAGTTTTTACACAAATCTATTTATGGGAAGGAAATGTTGGCAATACTCCATGAACTTAAGAAATGGCGACCCTACCTAATGGGAAGACACTTCAAGGTAAAAACGGATCATGATAGCCTTAAATACTTTTTAGAACAAAGATTATCCTCTGAAGAGCAACAAAAGTGGGTCACAAAGATGTTGGGTTATGACTTTGAAATCATCTACAAAAAAGGGAAGCAAAATGTGGTGGCAGATGCACTCTCAAGGAAGGATGAGGATGTGGAACCATTGTTGTGCGCCATTTCTATTATCCAACCAGATTGGATAAATGAAGCAAGGGAGGAATGGAAGAATGAAGAAGATAGCTGAAAATACCATTGTGTCTACACACCTTTCATGAATCATACCTACTTACAGATCTTAAACCTCTAAAAATTGAAAACTGAGTAGTTTCCATTCTGAACCAATCATTGAACCATACACATATCTACTACAACATTATGAAACAATCACATAACCTTCAATGAAATTTAATCATAAACCATCAAGTAACTTCAACATTCTTCAATCAATCAATTCATATTCAAAGCATCATTGTTTAAGAACAGATCATCAAGAAAGCCTCATTTCCAGATATCCGAAACATATTAAGACTGATTAAACTAATTAGACATCCTTTTAATTAGAACCCTACTTTTTGTACGCTCTTTCTTAAAATCATATCCACGTGTGTACGCATTTTTAAGAAACCAAACCCGCGTGTACATGACTTACCAAAAACACATTCACGTGTGTACATGCCTTCCAGGCTATAAAATGCGTGTATAGATCTACAAATTCATAATCAAATCTTCCCTACAACACATATTTTCAGACATACCCAGATCTAGACATACACAGAAACATCATGTGTTAAGACATTATCAACACAAATAAGATCATCTCATATTATTTTCATCTCAGATCTATTGTATTTGATCCATCATCAAACTCTCGGGTCCATACTTAGTTTAGATCAAGCAAAAGAAAATAGCCCATTACATGCATATTTTCTTCAAATCTAACTATTCATAAGATTTCCATCACTTGTACTCTTTTGATACTTTGATATTCATCACCTTATATAGCTTAGCCTTTTTCAATGGCACAGGTTAAAACCATACTCCAGTTGATGGTTTTCTTAGAGGGGATAAAAGCATCCGTCATTGAGCTCAATACCACAAGGCAATACCATGGTAAGGACCCTTGGTATTTAGAATACCATGGTGTAGAAATTGTATGGGCATTTTCTTCTTCATACTCATGTGTGTATGCATATTTTCTTAACAGAACCCACATGTAGTTCTTTAAATTTCAACATTATCATACCTCTACCTCTGAACTGCTATGCCTTTGCCAAAACATTCTGTGACATCTATAAAACACTTTGTCATATCTTGTTCACATCTTAAACAAGCAGGTTTCCATAAAGAGATGACTCATCAAGTAGTCTTCCATTCATTAGGTAGGTTTCCATCAAGGAAAGCACATAATTCATATTTCCAACAATCTCCCCCTTTGGACTTGATGACAACCACTTTGGTGTTTGGCCACCATAACCTCTAAATACCTGTTAAACACATCAATCCAAGCACCAAGCTAATATAATCTCAAAACATCAAGCTACTCTCCCCCTTTGATATCAAGGGAAAAGGGCCGACCAATTCTAAATGAAGACTTCTATATCTGACTATTGAGTACGAACATTGATCAAGCTCCCCCTAAGCACATGTTGAAGTTTCTGATGAATGTACAATGAAGTACATGACTCTATGACTGAGATGACTTGTCCTATTACCCGAGACTCAAACTTACACCAATCCCTCAATCATAGTGGATTTACATACTTAAAAACATTATTATGTTAACATCCCAAACACATTGGGGTTACAAATTACATCACATATCTAGAAGTACTTGACCACAATAGTCCATACATGACTAAATTCTACAATGATTACATCATAGGTAGTTACATGACCTTAACATCAAATCATAGATAAGACATTTATAACCAATAACAAATTCATTAATAAGACCATGCTAGTCACCAACAACAAACATACACCATATATGATATAAAACATAAGAATCTCTCAAAAATAACTCAACATAAATATGTAAGATAGAAAAATGTAGCTTTCATATCATCAACCCGTGACCTAGTATGCATCCACAACATCATAAGTAGTATATGACCATGTCTTCACAACATCATTCTCTTGGCCCAAATTATTCATAAGAAGATTTATCACACCAACACTACTTCATCAATATGTGTTGTAATCAACTGTTCATTATAATATGATATAACAAATTCATTATTCAAGAACTTTGTCAACATAAGAAACATCACCAAAGAATCATTATGTATGAAGAAAATAGAATGCCAACAATGCATTATTAGAAGCATAGAAAATGCTCCCCCTGAGCCTATGTCAATTGTTCACTGCCAGATATAATCATATCATTTCATATATCAATAAGAATCATCAAGTCAGCATCATCAACCAGTAATTGATCAAGTCATCAGAAAATTATACAAGCCAAAAGCACTTTCAAATAGCATCAACAGGCTGGAACCTTCAACCATTAGAACAAAAAATCCAATTGATAATTGATTGAAGCATATCATACCCTTTTCCTGAGTTTATCACATTGTTTCTTCATCAAACCAAAACAAACACGACTTTACAGCTTAGAACTCACGTATAGACGTGTATTTTCTTCATAAGATCCACGTACAAAAGGTGGAATACTGAAATTTAACACTTTTAGCTCCCTGTGAGTATGTTTTGTCTATATTGTTACTACGCCAGAGCCACTGTCAGTACTATAAGTAGCATGAAAATAAAAAATAGCCCTAGGAATTAACATGTGTTACTCTCCTAAGATGACACAATAGTAATGTTGAAGACCTGATAACTATATTCTATTTTTCATGAGGTCAAGTACCTCTCACCACTTCTATAGTCAATATTAGAAATATTTATTTAAGAATAAGAGATTGCAATATGCATAATCTTATTTTAATCTAATTCTAATCCTTTCTCACATCTATGAGAATTTCGATCTTCAAACACATATAATTTGTCTAAAATTTATATCCTCTTATTATGGCTTTTCTAGTTACTTCATTCATAACCTTACACTTGGTTTATGTAAACACAATTATATTTCCCTTATCTTCCATTTATGATACACTTAAGATATTCTTCTTTAGTCCTTCAACTAATAAAGCATTAGATGCTACTCTAGTTTTATTAATTTTGGCTTTACCTTGTCCTAGAAATTTTGTTGAAACACCAGCTCCAAGATTAAAATTACCATGATGGTTCTTCCTGAGAGACTCCATTTTACTCTTATCTCCAGCCATGTGATGAGAACATCCACTATCTATGTACCATTCATATTCATCTTCAAATGATCAGAGAGAAAGACCACACTTTATCTATTCTTTTTTTCTTGCTTATTGGTGGATCCACCTTTTTCATATTTTCTGATATTAATGTTATTATATGGTTTCTTATCATGTTGTCTATAGTGATCCATAGACTTGTTCTTACAATCTTTTGCTACATGCCCAAACTTATTACAACCATAACAATTTATATGTTTCATATTCCTTCTATTGCAATCCACGTCTTTGTGCCCAAACAAATTGCAAGTAAAAAAATATCCCTTAAAGTACCAAGAAGATGATGATCTTTATGTGAAACAGTTATTAGCTTGAAACATTCTACTTCTGCAGCTAGATGCAATGTGTCCAAACTTATGATATATTGAAAATTCAACATTATTGATTGGAGCAAAAAATCGATTAACACTTCTATTGTTAGGAGTAAATGATTTTGTTTGAAGACTTTCTTTCCTTGGTTGTTGATGAGGTTGACTTCTTATCTCCTCGTTAAGCATTTCAAATTTTTCATTTGAATTCCTTGCCTCATCTTGTGTGCTAGATTCACCTTTAACAGTTTCATGAAATGCAAGACCATATTTGATGGAACCAGACCTTTGACTACTAAGAATATTATCCAAAATCTTAGTACTATCTTGAAATTGCATTTGTTTATCATTTTCTTCTATTTTACATTTAGGATATTTACCTCAACCTGATATTTCCTTTCCTTCTTCTTCAAAATTTATTCAACCTTTCTATCTTTCTCCACTTGTTGTTTCAATTTAAGAATCTCCTCTTTCAACCCTGTTGGAAATACTGAGGGGGGGGTGAATCAGCATTTATTTTTCAACTATTATTTTACCATTTAAAACATTTATATTCAGAACACAAGATGAACAACAAGTATTAATGATTTTATTAATATAATCTTTGCAATAAAATATATAAATGGTTGCAATCAATTACCAAGCACCAACTTGAACGTTTGTGAGGTTGCAACCTCCAGAGCTCCAACTCTACTTCACCAAGGCAACAATCTTGGACTTAGGAGCACCAACTCCCAAGGACTTCAATCCTTCCAATTCCTGAGACTCCAACCCCAATGACACCAATCCTTCCTATTTCTGAGGCAGCAATCCCAAGGACTCCAAACCTTCTAACTTCTGAGGCATCAAACCCAAGGACTCTAATCCTTCTTACTTCTGAGGCACTAACCCTAAGGGTTCCGACCTAATCTTGTCAAGGCATGTTTGATAGTAATGTTTTGCTCTCAGAACTCTTCTTTACTGAGTTTTGTCTGTTTACAACTTCACTGTAGTGTTCATGCTATAGTATCAATGACAGCTAGTATTCTTATGAAGGAGTCTTTACAACCCTTCATACTGTCCACACAGAGCCTCCAATAGCTTTCATGACTCTGATAATGTCTCCACACAACTTTAGTGAGTCTACTATTAGTAGCACTAAGCTCTGAATAAGAACTGACTTTCTGTTCAAGCATCTATTCTAGTTGTCACAATAAATGGTTCAGCATGACTGCTCCTCTGCAAGATACTTCTCCCTTCAAACAATGTTAGATAAAAACTTTATTCATTACATCACAGAATTATTCTTTAGACTGCAATGTATACCTGATTAATTCTTTCATAGGGTAACACAATTAGCTGAGAAGCTCACCCTTTGAATGCCTACTATCCTGTTGGTCCTTCATCCCTTTTCTATTTTGCTGGACCCTACAGCTGCCTCTGTTTCCTCTAACATTTTCAACAATGCTTCCAAATTCCTTGTTCTCTGTTTTTGTCTCTTCCTCATGCCTTTGACCATTGGTTTACTCTTTCCGCTGCCCCTTTAGCTTCCTCAATGCTCGCTTAAGTTTCCTCTACGTTGGCTTGTCCTCTTTAGCACTTTCTCTTCCTCTGCGCTAGATTGTCCTTTGGCTTCCCGACTTTTCAGCTTCCTTAGTCTCTTCATGCTCACCAACACTCCTAGGATGCGTTAATTCAACGGCGAGGACCGAATACACAGAGAAAAAACTTCTACATAAAAACCATAACAGAGCCCCGTTTTTCAATGATAATAGACATATACATGACTTTATTGTTTAACAGAGAGACTGTACCAATCAGGGCAAACCCACATGCCATGTCATAATTACAGTCACAATCAGCTTTTGTTTAGGTCTCTTGAACTATCGGGAGTGTTTCTTATGCATTTTTGCCTTCAAACCCCACGCAATACAAATATTCAAATACATAGGAATATATGAAAAAAAATCGGCTGAAACGTTAAAGGGCGGTCTTCAAATTTATTACACCCACATCTATACCTGCATCAGGTCCGCAATGTAATCATAAATGGTAGTCAAAGCTTATCGTGCCATCCATTTATAACTTATAATGGATCACTTCTGACATGGCGGACGTGATATAGCATTAAGTCAATTGTAATGTTGCATCGGATCCGCAACATATATCGCAATCAACAATTTCAGGGCAGCAAGGCCTTAAGCACTTGTGATATGTCATATGTGACATAACAATAGACCAAACTGTAATGTTGCATCGGGTCCACAACATTCATCGCAATCGGCGCTTGCAGGAGTGACAACCCTTTGTGCATTGCGATATGCGAGTACCGATATGGCAGATGCGATATAACATTAAGTCATATTGCAGTGTCTCAGTGGGTTTGCATGCTTTATTGTAATTATATAATATATATGTATATATGTTGCAAATTCACAAGTTTTAATGCGCCAAGGCTTAGAGCCTGAAAATTTGAAATACACTAAAAAGCATGATTCAAAACACTTTTGGTGGACTTCACCTTTTTATACACCCGAACACATATGTTTCATAAATCTATACATATTTCTATGCTCTGATAGTGTATTCCTCTATATGTACATGTTTTTTCCTCCAATAGTGTATATAGCCTATACATATATGTTTTTTCCTCCTATAGTGTATATAGCCTATATACATGATTTCATCCTCTTTCAACTCTTCTACCTCCTGTAGTGTATTTGCATGCATATAACTCTTTTGTGGCATGTATTACCCCCGATAGTGCATTCTTTGACATACTCTACTCCGATAGCTCCCGATAGTGTATTCTTTGGCATCCATTGCTCTGATGGCTCTGTTTCCTCCTCTGATATGTTCTTCTTTGGTGTGTGTGTGTATATATATATATATATATATATATATATATATATATATATGGCTCCTCCTATAGCTCCAATAGCTCTGTTTTGCCTCCTCTAGCATGTTAAATCCTCTTTTGATGACTTCTTCCTCTCGGTTCTTCTTGGCCATGTATTACATAAAATGCTCCTCCGATGTGGTTCATCTTGTTCCATTGTCTTCCATTGGCTTTGCAATGACCTCTTTTGATGGCTCCTGCATTTTCCGATATGCCTCTCTTGCTCTGATATTCTGTAATACTCTTAAGCATAAGTGATAGCTTTGATATGCCTCCTTTGTTAACTTCCCTGTTAACAGACTCTTGCTCATGGCTTCGCTATCCTGATGGCCTTGCTCCTATCTCTTCATGGATCTATTGTGCTTCCCCTTCATGAATCATCTAGTATCTAGAATATTGCCATATTGACATCAATGACAACCTAGGTCAACAATCTCCCCCTTTGTTATTGATGGCAATATGCTTCTTCTCTCCCCCTTTGACATCAATGGCAAAGGAGTGCTCTGGGACTCCCCCTATCAATCTGCTTCTATTCTTCATGAATGGTAGGTCTTCATGGGTCTGTGACTCCCCCTGTCATAGTGCTCTTCTTTTTACTCAAGATAGAAGGATTGATGCTTTATCATCAATTAGCACATTATTCCCTCTTCATGTCTAAGAATTGCTTTATCATGGCTTCAACAATTCTTAAGATGCTCTACTTCAATGCTTTCAATCAATTTGCAACTAGCCATACACCAAGTGTCCAACTCCAGGTTTTTATGCTTCAATCCATATTGTTGTCTCCACAGTCAGAATTGAGAGTCCTTCATAGTCCGAATCAAGAGAAAATTCCACTGAAATCGTCTTTCTTGTTATCTTTCTTCAAAATTGAGTTCCTTTTTGTTTCTATGCTTCTCCTTAAGTCACTACCATCTAGCATTCAAAATCATTTCATTTGGATGAAATGGTGAGAGATTGTGCCTCACTGTTTGTTGTTGTATTTTCTATGTGACCAGTATTAGCTTAAGTTATATTTGATTGCAAAAAATTCTCCTTTCTACGAGCCATGTTTTCCTTGTGTTCTTGTACATATCTCGACAAGTTATTTCTGCTAGCAGATTTAGATATCCTATATGTGACTGTCTTTTAAATTCATTTTGCTGATCTGCATCTTCTTGCAATGCTTTAGTTTTTTTATATGCTGCCAGCTGCTCCTACTTCAAACTCCATTCTATATGTATATGTTTGTTTGAATATAGCCTCTATTAGTGTCCATAATTTATTTGTTCTCACATTAAATCCCTGATTCAAGACATTTAACATATGTAATATCAGCACCATAATTATTTTCCCTATTTCTCTAGCATTATATGACCAGGTTCTCTATTGCTCCAAATACTACTTAGTGATTAAGTGGAAAGCATCTTTAACAACAGTCCAAAGAATGGTTACAGGATCATGTTCTTCAATGGAGTACTCTTGAGAAATGATCTTTATCAAAGAATGATTGTTAATATAGCTCAATAAGGATTTCATAAGGACCCTTTCACTAATGCTTCTGCAGTAATCATCAAGAATCACAAGCTCCCCTAACTGTATGCATCATCTCTTTTGGCAGAGTCTTCCCATCAAATGCTTAGGTTGTCAAAATTCAGGCCAATGACCTGTGTTGTTGGATGGAGAGTTCAAGGGACTTTTGGATTGTATTTGCTTCCTTCTCCATACTTGTGTAATTTTCTTATTTTGCATGGTTCTAGCTTGTGTAAGAGCCCAGGTTAAGTTACAATCACATGTCATATGACTAATGTTATGACACTTGAAGCATTCTACATTGTTCATGAATAATAATTCATGATTTCTTCCTACAAAATTGTTCCTTGGAGATTGTTGGGGACCATAACATCTATCTTTATCATATGCTTTACAATCTTTTGCCATGTGACCAAAGTTTGTACAGGAATAACAATAACCAAAAAATGAATTTTGGTACCTGGGAGATGGAGATTTCCTTGATGTACTTATGAAGCCTTTCTGCCTTGGGATCCTTTGATGATAACCATTTCTTTCGCATATTTGACATCATCTACATTTCTTCTTGGAGTAGGATTTCTTCCATTGTAGCCTTGATGTTTCTCCTTGCCTTTGCTGGAACTGTGAGCATCAACATTTCTTTCTGGCTTCTTCACATCCCTTTTTTTTGAAGCATTATCATTCTTGTTTGAGGATTCACCTGCATACCCGAGACCTGATTTATCAAATGGACATCTGTGATAGCTGAGCATGTCATCCAAGGCTTGAGAGCTCTTCAAGATTTTTTTCATCCCTTCAACCTTTCTTCTGAGGAAGGCAATCTCTTCTTCCAATCTTTCACACTCATTATTCTTCTTAGCAAGTTGTTTCTCAGTTTCTTCCTTGATACGAGTAGCTTCATCTACTTCTATTTTAAGGGAGATGATATCTGAATTCATTTTCAAGATTTCTTCATCCTTTTCTTTTAGTTGATATATCATGGTGTTTCTTTCCTTTCCTGCTTCATCAACCTATCCTTCTATGACTTCCAATGCTTCCATGGTCTTCTTAGCTCCTTGTGCTTGTTTCCTTGCTTCTTGTAGTTGAGATTTCAGAGAGGATACCTCTACCTTGTACTGACCAATCTCTTCTTCAAGTTTGTTCAAGCTCTTGTGCCTTTGTTCAAGTTGACTTAACAAGGTATCTTCCCGTTTCTTTTCTTTAACTAGTTTATTTTTCATGGATATGACTTCTTCATGATGCTTTCTTTTGCTTTGATGAAATTCCTTCTTACGCTTAGCAAGCTCTTCATCCCTTTCTTGTACTTGAAGCTTGACAAGCTCAACTATATCCCATGTTTGAAATTGGTCACCAACTAGTGCTATCTTCTTACGTTCCTTATTTTCCTTTTTCAAATTGTTAATCTCTTCCATGACAGCCATAAGTTGAGCTTGGAGATCTTCTACAAAATCTTTTTCATTCTCTTCATCTTCCAGGTCTACTTTAACCTTGATGGACATCATCATTCTCGTTTTCAGCTTCTATGCTGGGTTTTGGATTTCCTACCTGATTTCCATCATCTTCTTGACTGATGGTCATGGTTGTCTAGTCAATTTAACATCTTAAATTGCTCTACATAAATTATCAATCCAGGTATCGTAAACTGATGAAGTGTGGTGCACCATATGTTCTTAGTTAACCTTTTCCTTACTTCGGTGTTTTATAGATTTTTTTTTTTGGGGGTTTTGTTTTGGTTGGTTTCCTAAAGTGTCTAATGCAAATAAATCCTATTCTAAGGTCTTAAGAATAATTTTAAAGGACAATTATGGATGTAGATTTCAAGACAAAGTCTATGTCCCTAATGGTAACTTCCAAAACTTAGCACTTCAAAAGATCTTAAAACATGTTATTGATGGAATTAGTACTTAAACAAAAGTGTAAATATGCAGCTACTTCAATCAAAATAGAATGCAACAACCAAACAATGAGCTAGTGACTATGAAACCTAGTATCCTTGCTGATGTATAAAAAGAAAACTGAACTTAAAGCAATTCAAAAACTGTAAGCAAAGTAAACTAAATCATATTACATCAACTCATATTCTGACCACTCACCATTCGACTCGCTCTAGCTATAGGAGGTAATCATAAACAAATTGAGTAATCTGATATCTAAATTGCATAAAATAAAACTAAGATCAAACTACGCATTCATACTTCAATCCCTCACCATTCGACTCGCTCTGGCTATAGGAGGTAACTGAAAATGACATGAGTAATCTAATCACTAACTTGCAGAAAAATAAACTAATATCAAACTATGCATTCATACCTCAATCCCTCACCAGTAGTCATGCTCTGGCTATAGGAGGTAACTAAAAATGACATGAGCAATTCAATAACTAACTTGCAGAAAAATAAACTAGTATCAAACTACGCATTCATACTTCAATCCCTCACCATTAGTCCCACTCTAGCTATAGCAGGTAACTGAAAATGACATGAGTAGTCTAATATTTATCTTGCAGAAAAGTAAATGAACAAAACAAAACTGAAAGAAATAAACAGTGCTGGAATTAGAACTAAGAAAATAAATCAGCAGAAGGACAAAATAATTCCATCATGTTATTAGTCATTAAAAAGCTATGTGCATTACTAATCTACAATCAACCGGTTGAACACACTTGCATG
Source organism: Pinus tabuliformis (assembly GCA_031772625.1). Classification (NCBI taxonomy): domain Eukaryota; kingdom Viridiplantae; phylum Streptophyta; class Pinopsida; order Pinales; family Pinaceae; genus Pinus; species Pinus tabuliformis. The sequence goes on along the minus strand of CM062812.1, from coordinate 731,078,967 downwards.
AATTAAAATTGCATGAATGAAAAATCTAATCTATCAAACTTGAAAGCAATCAAATGACATAATGAAATCAAAGCAAAATTTACAAAATGAAATCTACTCTACCTTACATTCTAATATGCTCCATGACATCTACTTCACATCTCCTTCCATGTTGAGAACATCAAAGCTTTATTCAAATTCTTCAAAATTACAAAGTACAACAAAGTTCTCCAAAGCTTTCAAAAGCCATCAAGGAAGAACTACAAACTCCAAGCTAAAGAACTCACAAGCTAAAAGACTAACAAATGAAGGAGAGAGATCTCCTATTTATACAAAAAGATGAGAAGCCATCTCATTAATGAGAGTCCATGAATTTCTCCCTCTACCTCTAGAGTCCTAATCAAAATAGGAACTGATAAGACACATGTCTTCTTAGAGTTACAATACAATTAGGAGATGTGACACATATCCTCATGATCCCATGATTCTTTCCACTCAAATTCGAATTTGGCCTTAGAGTGCCACATAAGGGTCTTCTAGAAGCCTCCTTTCAACCTACACATGTCAACAATCTCAACCCATTTGTTAGGTATAAGCATATGCACATTATTTTCTAATTTTTAACCACAAATTCACTTAAAAGGCTTAGAATTAATAAAGATTGGAAAAACATAAATGTGCCCAATGATAATGAAAGTGGGATGAATGTGGTGACATAGTAGTGAAATGGAGGTGGAATGGAGGTGATATAATGGATATAATAGTGAAAGTGTAATGGAAATTAATGACATTTTCAAGACTCAACATACCCCACAACTGAAGCTATTGCATGTCCTCATGCAATATATATTACATTAACTATTTTGATCCTTGAGCTTTGGCTTAACTTTGCATGATATCATTTGATAACTTCATATTTCTGCAAAGTGTTTTACTTGAATTGCAACATGGTTGGTTCTTGTGTTACAACCATTTTTTTTGTTGTTGCCTTCTATTTTGATCTTTGAACTTTGCATAATGATATTTTGATTATTTTTGCAAATTATATCTTTATTGGATTGCATGATGGTTGGTTCTTGTGTGACAACCATGATTTTGTTTGTATCCAATTTATCCTTTAAGCACTTTTTCAAAAGCCATTGTATGCTCATAATAGCAATGTAATAATTAATATATGTTGGAAGTATGTGGGCTCCTGAATATGATATGGACATGGCAAGATATGAATATGAATGTATTTCCCCCCCAACTAATTGTATTGGCAATTTTATGAAATGAGGAAGAGAAATGTTTTTCCAACAATTATCATTCTAGCTTTTTATGGAATTCTATGGTCAAAAGTTAGAAAATGACGTACCTTCACTTACCCTTTGGAATGGATGAGTTGTATATGTGGTGGCTGAAAAATTCTGATCATATTCTTCTTCAAGTGGCTGAACAAGAGGAGTCATGGATAAAGAGATAAGATGACTTTTTATTGCTTCTACTAAAACTTGCTGAATCTGCTCCAAAATGCTGAAAATAATAGTCTTCATGTCTTCAAAACTCATTGGCACAATTCCTACTATGTGAAAAGATGTTCTGATGTCGAACATAGTAGGAAATTGTTGGCTTAGTGGCCATTAATGGATGCCACTAGTCAACACGATAACTCTCACCATTGATGACAATGAGAGTCGAGATGCCCAAACACATCTTGCTACGTATGAATGAATTTGCCGAAGTCGAGTCACCTAGAAGATCTGACGAACAAGGGACATTAATGTATTCCCATTGTTTGTTAGCATGAGGACTTTCCATTAAGGCATGCAAGCCTCAAGGTGTTTTTACAAAGAACTTAGACTCAAAGGACTATGGACTCAATAATTTGCATTGAAGCAGGGCTTATTTGCGGAATGAAAATGACAGGAAATGGAAGATGAAAACGAAAGACGACAATGGAGAGTAGAAATGGAAATGGGCAATAAGCATATGAATGAGCCTCTTGCTTTTATTTGTGGGTTATGAATGGACAAAAAGAGATGGAAAGTGTATGTGAATGTAAATGGAAAATATGGAGTGAAATAAGGTGACTGGTTTATTATGAAGTATGGATGTGATGGAGACAATAGTATCTGAAAACGTTTTTCAAGTGTTTGTATTTGATTTTGCATCAGCATATTTCCTCTTTGTTGCTGATCATCCTCTTATGAAACAAATTGGTCTCTTAGAGAGACACCATTCTCTTGTAGTCATTTGTCCTTCCTCCTGGAACCTGCAAAAAAAACTAATACTTCTTCTGCAATGGAATGTAAGATTATCAAAGGAGAGAGGTGATCAATCTCTCTAGTTATGATATTTACACACAAAACTAAGAATTTGTATTAATGAAACAAGTTCTCAAAGGAAAAATCAAAACAATTTATACCTTCTTTGAAATTGGTGCCCCAAGTTGAATGTTGCTTTCTTTTAGCAATTTATTTCATTATTTGCCATTTCAAACTCTAATGATGGATTTCTCATTGTGTAGATCTTGTTGAGATCTTTCCAACGGTACTTAAATCATCAAAATATGATTTTGTATGAGAAAGATGGGCTGATTTGAACAATGAGGTTTTTCTAGCTGCGGAATTAGAGAACAACTGCGGAATTGGACTTTAGCTGCAGAATGTGCACAGTTTCTGTAGCTAAAAATCTTGAATAAAAAGTTAGCCATTCATCTTTCATCATCAGTCCAAAATTAATCAATACCTTCAGAAAAGTGAGCAAATAACTTATTCATTTCATTGATTCAAATTTTTTTTTTTTTTTCTTGACATGCAGTGACTTAGTGTGGCGACTCAGTGTGGCGACTTAGTGATAACACACAACTTGATTTCCCTTTGACTGGGGTCTTTTTCATCGAATTTGACCAAGTGAATAGGACATCATCCATGTACTGACATTGCCTGAGCTACCCATGTGGCTTGTTTTGCTTGATGACACCTGCAACCTAGAGTTTAACAAAACAGCTGTGGAAAGTTGAACCAGCTGTGGAAAGTGGCTAAGCTAAAACAGTCAACCATCAGTTTTGAAAAAAAAATTCATTGTCTGCATGTAGGAAATCTGTGAATGGTAGTGGCATATGGAGCAAAACAGTTTTAGTGATGGAAATGGAATAGCAGAGTACCTACTCTTTTGCTGCTCATTTTTTTTTTATTTTTTATTTTTTCTCTGCACTGTCTATGTGGAGAAAATTATGCAAATGGCAGTGGTATATATGAAGCAAAACAATTACAGAGATGAAAATGGAATATCAGAGTACTGTGAAAAGAAGATGATGGATATGGCAATGAAACATGGAGGGTATACGAAAAACAGAGTGGTTGTATGCGTAAAATATGAGAAAAAAAAAACAGAGTGAGAGTTAAAAGAGTGTAGAAAATACTGTGAAATGGAGTGGCTGTGTGCGTGGAAAGGAAAAAAAAATGTGGAGGATGTAAGCAATTGCACATGTAGACAAAGTAGAAGTTAGAGACAAGAAACCAGTGTAATTAGCCCTGCGGTAGTCCCCCCAGAAATGCCTTGGCGTTGTCGAGGCTTGGGAAATAAGGCGGTTCTAAGTATATCTGGGTGAGTCTGTCGGGTCTATAAGAGGGTCTCCACGCTGCCCATTACCGTAATCATCAATTGAAAACAGAGTGATGCTGTGAAGAGTCGTACCCAACCAGATCACGTAATGGAGAGCCGTCTTAAATTGGAACTGTTGTTAACAGGCGTTAATGAATTGCAAATGGGTGGCATTAAGGGCAGAAGACGTGGTGGCAAAGGGTGGAAGACGTGGTAGAGGTAGAGTAGGTGCCAGCATAGAACCAAATTAGAATTCCCCTTTCTCAGGCACACCGAATTCAATCACAATCTGTTCATCTAATTGAAAATCTGTTTTTTTACACGCGGCAGGCAAAAATGGGCTCCAAAGAACCGAGGATTTCTCCCAGACCGCCACAAATTTCTTCAAACGGTTTCTGGGTTATCTAATTGACCCAGCTGGCGAAAAAAACCATGTTTTCTTTTCTTCAAATTCACCTCCGTTTGGGCAAATCGTGCGTTTTAAGTTAGACGTTTTTTCAGTTACTACACATTTTTTTTCTTTTGTAATGTGTATTATACAGGCGCAATGACAGAGTTGAAGAATTGGGGCGACTAATAGTCATAGGTTTGTTATCTGAAAATAGAAGAATGAGCCAATCGTTGATCTATTATCCTCATGTTTAGTCAATATTTAGAAATGTCCTTCTGTCAACAAATGTAATAAGCTTATATGCTCTCGCCCTTGGAGAAAAATGACTACTCGGCCTTCAATAATTTAATGGATCACCAGAAGGTACCTTCAAGAATTCAACCCTCTGTTTCTGACTGATAATGTAGCTATCCAACGGTGAAATCAACTCTAGAAATATGCCACTAAATGATGAATGCCTCCTACAGGAATCAACCTCCAAAAATGCATGATTCGGTCCTCAAACAAGGAGCTCAATCCACCTGAAATAAATTTCAGCCGCTAAAAAGAAATGTTGAGGCCCCTTGATGGAGTTAACATGGATTCTACAAATTTTCATTCACCTTCTTATTGTTACCTAATCGTTTAACATTCGAGCCCTTGGTTTTTTTTGCATATACAGTGGATTTTTTTATTTATTTATGTTGCAGGTTTGTTTCAGGCCAAAGCTTGAACAGGGAGGCAGATTTTCTTGTTGAAGCCACAGTGAAAGCTAGTATTCAAGATAGCCATAGATTGTTTTTCTTCTTTTTTTTTTCTCTGAAATTGTAAATTTTTATAATAAGGATTAATGATTCTCAATTTCAAGCAGCAAAGAATTCAAGTAAAACATGCGAAAAGCAGGACTTTGGCTGAGGTTTTAAGCTCATTTTTTATCAGTCTGAGCTGGGTGACTGGGATAGGATCCATGTCGGGACAATTATGGAGATGCCCATGTGGTAGGTTTTTTATTGGATTCTTGTAACCTGCTAAACCTTGAAACAACTGCGGAATTCTCAACTAGTTGTGGAATCAGGGCACTTTCCGCAGCTAAGTTGCAAAACCTTATTAAAACAGGATACAGTGTTTTAAGGACCACTATATACCATAACCAATCAATCTTGGACAGCTGAACCTATCAAAGTAGTTGGCTTTCATTTTTTTTTTTTGAATCAATTGAAATGATGAAGTTTATTTTGTCTCCTTTTTTTTATAACAATTCTTTTTCTGATCCTCCAAATCACACAAAGTGCAGGAGGAGAGAATACTCAAGAATTATTAATTTTTCTTTTTACATAACAATCCTTTTTCTGATCCTCCAGATCACACAAAGTGCAGGAGGAGAGTATACTCAAGAATTACTAATTTTTTTTTTTAGATGAAAGAAATAAGGTCTCCTAATTACACTTCCCCGACAACGGTGCCAAAATTTCTAGTCAATTTAACGTCTTAAATTGCTCTACATAAATTATCAATCTGGGTATCGTAAACTGATGAAGTGTGGTGCACCATATGTGCTTAGTTAACCTTTTTCTTACTTCGTTGTTTTATAGATTTTATTTTGTTTTGGGGTTTTGTTTTTGTTGGTTTCCTAAAGTGTCTAATGCAAATGGAAATCCTATTCTAAGGTCTTAAGAATACTTTTAAAGGACAAGTATGGATGTAGATTTCAAGACAAAGTCTATGTCCCTAATGGTAACTTCCAAAACTTAGCACTTCAAAAGATCTTAAAACATGTTATTGATGGAATTAGTACTTAAACAAAAGTGTAAATATGCAACTACTTCAATCAAAATAGAATGCAACAACCAAACAATGAGCTAGTGACTATGAAACCCAGTATCCTTGCTGCTGTATAAAATGAAAACTGAACTTGAAGCAATTCAAAAACTGTAAACAAAGTAAACTAAATCATATTACATCAACTCATATTCTGACCCCTCACCATTTGACTCGCTATAGCTATAGGAGGTAATCATAAACAAGTTGAGTAATCGGATATCTAAATTGCATAAAATAAAACTAAGATCAAACTACGCATTCATACTTCAATCCCTCATCATTCGACTCACTCTGGCTATAGGAGGTAACTGAAAATGACATGAGTAATATAATAATTAACTTGCAGAAAAATAAACTAATATCAAACTACGCATTCATACTTCAATCCCTCACCAGTAGTCCCGCTTTGGCTATAGGAGGTAACTGAAAATGACATGAGCAATTCGATAACTAACTTGCAGAAAAATAAACTAATATCAAACTACGCATTCATACTTCAATCCCTCACCAATAGTCCCGCTCTGGCTATAGGAGGTAACAGAAAATGACATGAGTAGTCTAATATCTATCTTGCAGAAAAGTAAATGAACAAAACAAAGCTAAAAGAAATAAACAGTGCTGGAATTAGAACTAAGAAAATAAATCAACAGAAGGACAAGATAATTCCATCATGTTATTAGTCATTAAAAAGCTATGTGCATTACTAATCTACAATCAACCGGTTGAACACACTTGCATGAATTAAAATTGCATGAATGAAAAATCTAATCTATCAAACTTGAAAGCAATCAAATGACATAATGAAATCAAAGCAAAATTTACAAAATGAAATCTACTCTACCTTACATTCTAATATGCTCCATGACATCTACTTCACATCTCCTTCCATGTTGAGAACATGAAAGCTTTATTCAAATTCTTCAAAGTTACAAAGTACAACAAAGTTCTCCAAAGCTTTCAAAAGCCATCAAGGAAGAACTAAAAACTCCAAGCTAAAGAACTCACAAGCTAAAAGACTAACAAATGAAGGAGAGAGATCTCCTATTTATACAAAAAGATGAGAAGCCATCTCATTAATGAGAGTCCATGAATTTCTCCCTCTACCTCTAGAGTCCTAATCAATATAGGAACTGATAAGACACATGTCTTCTTAGAGTTACAATACAATTAGGAAATGTGACACATATCCTCATGATCCCATGATTCTTTCCACTCAAATTCGAATTTGGCCTTAGAGTGCCACATAAGGGTCTTCTAGAAGCTTCCTTTCAACCTACACATGTCAACAATCTCAACCCATTTGTTAGGTATAAGCATATGCACATTATTTTCTAATTTTTAACCACAAATTCACTTAAAAGGCTTAGAATTAATAAAGATTGGAAAAACATAAATTTTCCCAATGATAATGAAAGTGGGATGAATGTGGTGACATAGTAGTGAAATGGAGGTGATATAATGGACATAATAGGGAAAGTGTAATGGAAATTAATGACATTTTCACGATTCAACAATGGTCAATGCTCCTTTTGAGTGAAGGTCATGAAGTTTGTCCCATATACCATTTGCTAATTAATATTTTCCTAGATTGTTCTTTATAGAATCAGGTAGCCCATTCAAGATTGCCTTCATTACTTTTGCATTATACTCCTTGGATTCTCCATCCATCCTACTATCAACAATCACTGATTTCTAGATTTCAATTCCTTGAGTCTGTAAGAAATTCCTCATTCTTCCTTCCCATATATTAAAGTTCCCATTGAACCATGGAGCCTCCTCAAATTGATTGTCTTCTATTTTAGTAGTAGAGGGAGACACATCCTTGGGAGGATTGGAGACTTTCTTCCTTGACATCGCCATTTGTGTTCTAAAGATCAACCTTCAAGCTGTTCAACTTTGAATGAAGGTACTAACTCTAATACCAATTGTTGGAAATACTAAGAGGGGGAGAATCAATATTTCCTTTTCAACTATTATTTTACCAGTTAAAACATTTACATTAAGAACGCAAGATGAACAACAAGTATCAATGCTTTTATTAATATAATCTCTGCAATAAAATAGATACAATATATAAATGGTTGCAGTCAGTTGCCAAGCACCAACTTGGAATTTTGTGAGGCTCCAACCTCCAGAGCTCCAACTATGCTTCACCAAGGCAACAATCTTGGACTTAGGAGCACCAACTCCTAAGGACTTCAATCCTTATAGTTCATGAGACATCAGTCCCAAGGACACCAATCCTTCCTATTTCTGAGGAACCAATACCAAGGACTCCAATCCTTCTTACTTTTGAGGCATCAACCCTAAGGACTCCAATCCTTCTTACTTCTGAGGTGCTAACCCCAAGGGTTCCGACCCGATCCTATCAAGTCATGTTTGAAAGTAATGTTTTGTTCTCAGAACTCTTCTTTACTAAGTTTTATACGGTTATAGCTTCACTATAGTTTCCATGCTACAGTATGAATGACAGCCAATATTGTTATGAAGGAGTCTTTACAACTCTTCATATTGTCCACACAGAGCCTCAAATAGCCTTCATGACCTCTGATAATGTCTCCACACAACTTTAGTGATTCTACTATTAGCTACACTAAGCTCTGCATAAGAACCGACTTTCTGTTCAAGCATCTGTTCTAGCTGTCACAATAAATGCTTCAGCATGACTGCTTCTCTGCAGGCTACTTCTCCCTTCAAACAATGTTAGATAAAAACTTTATTCATTACATCACAGAATTATTCTTCAGACTGCAATGTATACCTGATTAATTCTTTCATAGGGTAACACGATTAGTTGAGAAGCTCACCCTTTGAATGCCTCCTATCCTGTTGGTCCTTCGGCCCTTTTCGGTTTTGCTGGACCCTACAATTGCCTTGGTTTCCTCTAGCTTTTTCAATAATGCTTCCACTTTCCTTGTTCTCTTCTTTTTTCTCTTCCTTATGCCTCTGACCGTTGGTTTCCTCTTTCCACTACCCCTTCGGCTTCCTCATCGCTTGCTTCTGCTTTCTCTGCACTGGCTTGTCCACTTTAGCACTTTGGATTCCTCTTCTCTGGCTTGTCCTTAGGCTTCCTAGCTTTTTAGCTTCCTCAGTCTCTTCGTTCTCACCAACACTCTTGGAATGCGTTGATTCAACGGTGAGAACCGAATACACAGAGAAAAAACTGCTACATAAAAATTGTAATAGAGATAATAGGCATACACAGGACTTTATTGTTTAACAGACAGGCAGTACCAATCAGGATGGACCCACAAGCCACATCCCAATCGCAATCTCAATCAGCTTTCATTCAGGCCTCTTGAACTATCAAGAGCGTTTCTTATGCATTTTGGCCTTCAAACCCTGTGCAATACAAATATTCAAATACACAGGAATATATGAAAAACAACCGGCCAAAATGTTAAAGGGCAGACTTCAAATTTATTACACCTGCATCTATACCTGCATTGGGTCTGCAGTGTAATCACAATCAGTAGTCGCAGCTTATCGTGCCACCCCTTTATAACTTGCAATGGATCAATTCCAACATGGCGGATCCGATATAGCATTAAGTCAATTGTAATGTTGCATTGGGTCCGCAACATTCATCACAATCGATGCTTGCATGAGTGACAACCCTTTGTGCATTGTGATATGCGAGTACTGATAGGGTGGATGTGATATAACATTAAGTCATATTGCAGTGTCTCAGTGGGTCCGCATGCTTTATTGCAATTATATAATATATATGTATATATGTTGCAAATTTGCAAGTTTTAATGCGCCAAGGCTTAGAGCCCGAAAATCTGAAATACACTAAAAAGCATGCTTCAGAACACTTTTGGTGGACTTCACCTGTTTATACACCTGAACACATATGTTTCGTCGATCTATACATATTTCTCTGCTTCGATAGTGTATTCCTCTATATGTACATGTTTTTGCCTCCGATAGTGTATATAGCCTATATATATATATATATATATATATATATATATATATATATATATATATATATATATATATGTTTTTGCCTCCTATAGTGTATATAGCCTATATACATGATTTCTGCCTCTTTTAACTCTTTCGCCTCCTATAGTGTATTTGCATGCATATAACTCTTTTGTGGCATATATTGCCCTCGATAGTGCATTCTTTGACATACTCTGCTCCGATAGCTCCCAATAGTGTATTCTTTGGTATCCATTGCTCCAATGGCTCTGTTTGCTCCTCTGATATGTTCTTCTTTGGTATATATATATATATGACATATATACATGGCTCCTCTTGTAGCTCCGATAGCTCTATTTTGCCTCCTCTGGCATGTTAACTCCTCTTTTGATAACGTCTTCCTCTCGGTTCTTCTTGGGCATGTATTACATGCAATGCTCCTCCGATGTGGCTCCTCTTGCTCCAATGTCTTCCTTTGGCTCCGATATGCCTCTCTTGCTCTAACATTCTACAATACTTTTAAGCATAAGCGATACCTTTGATATACCTCCTTTGTTAACTCCTCCATTAACAGACTCTTGCTCATGGCTTGGCTATCCTGATGGCCTTGCTCCTGTCTCTTCATGGATCTGTTGTGCTTCCCCTTCATGGATCATCTAGTATCTAGAATATTTCCATATTTACATCAATGATAACCTAGGTCAAAAAACCCATTCTCTTGTTCTTCAAAAACTTGAAGTAGATCTTCATTCCTCTTATTCAATTTTTCAAGATCCTCTCTTAGAGAGATGACCTCATCTTCAAGACCTTCACAATATTAGTTAGATACCATACCAACATGATCCATGTTATAATAAACCTGCAAATTATCAATCTTTTTAAAAGCAAGATCAATTTTGTTATAACATCAACAATTTCTTCTAACCTACCTTCTTTTGAATCATCGACTGCTTTTTTCATTTTGGACACATTGTTAGATATCAGATTGCTTGTGAGATATTCCATTCAGACTTATTCATGTATTGCTTGTAACTTATCCCATACTTTGTTTGAAGTAGTATAATGCACAACCTTATTCAATATTTAATCAAATATGTTACAAAATATGTTACTCAAAGCCTTATTGTTCTTTTGAACTTCCTTATCTGATGGAGGAAACTTGGTGTAACCATTTCTCACTAGATTTCAAAAATTGAGATTCATTATATTATGTTTCATCTTTCCTTTCCATTGTTGATAATTACCTTTTCTTAGCATATGCACATCTTCATTGTCCATTGATTCTAACTTGCCTTGATTTGCTACTTCAAGAGACTTACTTTAACTTTTACCATAAGTGAAAACTCAGAGTTTCACTATCATCATCACTATCATTGTTGCATAGATAAGAAAATGGATCACATCTTGAACAAGAATCCATACCTGATGATGCTTCATCTTCTTCATTCTTGGTCACTAGAAAGTTGTTTTCTCTAAGATTTTAATATTTACTGAAATCTATAACTATTACTGCATCTGATCTATTCCTATCAGATTTTTCAATAAAGGTTTCCTTGCCTTCCAGGGAATCAATGAATTATCATTAGACTCATCTTCAAATGCCATAACTAAAAGAAAATCTTGATCTGACTCACCTTATTCACCATTTGAAAGACCATCAATGTCTTCATCTGTACAAAAACTTATCTTGTTTTCAAACCTCTTCCTGTTTATTTTGGGAGGTTATTTTCCCTTCTTCTGATTTTATTTATAAGAACACTTAGCAACATAATTACCAACTCTACCACATGAAAAACATTTGAAAGGAAGCTTACCTCTGAATCTTCTTGTACCCACTTGAAGTTTCTTTACGAATTTTGGTTTTTCTTCTTCTGATACAACCCTGATTCTTCCTTCTCTTCTCTTTTTGTAGTAGCTTTGAAGGTTGCTTCTCTCATATCTGAAGGACCACCTTTGTTCCTCTCAAATGTTTTCAATATTCCATGGAGCATCAAGTGTAAACTTTTTAGATCCTCTATTTCTTGAATGGGAGATACTGTGGATTCGAACTTTCGAGTTAGATATCTAAGAATATTTTCAATAATATAGGCATATTTTATTTATTCACCAAGATTTCTCATGGAATTCACAACTTCATCTACTCTAAGAAAAATTGTTGCAATTCTTTCATCATCATGCATTTTCAATTTTTCATACTGAATTCTAAATGTTTGAAGTTTAGCACTTTTTACCTTGTTGTTGCCTTCATAACTTTGGATAATATTATCCTACATCACCTTTGTTGTGTTTAGTTGCATTACCTTCACAAACTCAGTGTCGGCCAGACTTCCCAGGATGGCGTTTACAACCTTTGCATTGGGTTCAAATTGTTTCTTTCATGTCATGTCTGAAGGAATGAAGCCTAGAAATTGATATCCACTTTCAAATATTTCCCATACATTAGCTCCTAGTGCTTGCAAGTATGCTCTCATCCTAACTTTCCAAAAGATAAAGCTAGTTCCACTAAATGTAGGAATTATGATAGAAAATACTCCTTTGTGACTACCCATCTTGACAGATATCCTTCAAGCGATCAAGCTTATGCTAAAGGACCTGCTCTGATAGCAATTATATGAAAATTTTATGAAGGAAACTCGCTTGTGTACATAAATTTTCTTAGGAAAACTAGCGTATATCTAGTAAAATTATGTTTCAGTTATATTGTCATATGTTTATCTTGAGCTAGTGCATCGACACTCTATTAAACATTAGATAAATAGTAGCCATGTACAATAAGAACAAAATAAACCATCACACATAAGCAACACACATGAACACCAAGATTTAAGGTGGACACCCAATGCAGAAAAAAACACATGTTTCTCTCGTATATGTCTTCCTTTTAATATAAGGAATTTATTTTACAATCTTGTACTAGCACATACTCATACCAGTACACAGGCACCCACTTCTAGAAGGCTAAAACCTTTGCTCAATCTCGAGCTCTAATGGAAGGGAGCACCAACCCCCTGAATTTTGTGCCAGCATAAAGTTATACCAGTACGTAAGCACCAACTTGGAGAAGGCTACAACCTTCTCCCATTCTCCAGCTGCTACTGGAAGGGATCTCCAACCCATTGATTTAATTTACTATCTACCACTGGAAGGAAGCTCTAACTCCCTCAACTCTGGGGACCACGTTTCATAAATTTTCATAGTGGATCCACCCGCTATAACACATCATAACCTGTAGGCCACGTTTCATGAAATTTTCAAACTTAACCCACTACAAACATTTAATGTCAATCATCAAACTGAACCTTATCTTTGCAACTCAATCATCAATCTCTTCTCAAATGAAAGCAACCAATCACTGAAGACCAATCAACTAAAACTTAACCAATCAATTTGAACAGTGAGATCACTGTAACTAGAAACTAAAAACATACTAAACATTACAGAATCCAGATCCTATTACTGTAAACCCTAATCAATCATCTTTCGAAATGTATATGCTATTTTACAATAGAAAACTTGTGTGTGTACGTGCCTTTCATGAATCATACTTGCATATAGATCTTAATCCTCTAAAAACTGAAGATCGAAAAGTTTACATTATGAACCAAACACTGAATCATACATAGATCTACCGCAACATTATGAACCAATAACAGAACCTTCACTAAAATTTAATCACAACCAAAAAGTAGCTTCAACATTCTTCAACCAATCAATTCATAATCAAAACATCATTGTTTAAGCACAGATGATCAAGAAGACTTCATTGATAGATAGAAAAAACACATCAAGACTTATTAAACTGATCGGACGTCCTTTTCATCAAAGACCTACTTTTTGTACGCACTTTTCTCAAACCATATCCTCAAATTTTTCTTAGAAACCAAACCAGTGTGTATGCGACTTCTGAAAAACACATTCATGTGTGTACCCACTTTGTAGGCTATAAAACCCATGTACATATCTACAAATTCATAATCAACTCTTGAACACAACACAGAACTTTAGTCATACACAGATCTCATTATACACAGAAACATCACAATGTAATATGTCGTCAACACAAATAAAATCATATATGATTATCATGTTAGATCTATTGGATCTAATCCGTCATCAAACGCTCGGGCGCATACATAGTTTAGATCAAGGAAAGAACTAATAGCCCATTACATGCATGCTTGCTTCATATCTAATTATTCAAAAGGTTTACATCACTTGCACTGTTTGCACACTTTGATCTTCATCACCTTACATAGCTTAGCCTTGTTCAATACCACAGGTCAAAACCATACTTCAGCTGATGGTTTTCTTAGACATGATCAACATATTCATTACTGGGCTCAATACCACATGGAAATATCATGGTAAGGACCCTTGGTGTTTAGAATACCATGGTGCAGAAACTGTACGCACCTTTTCTTCTTCATACTTGCATGTGTAAGTATATTTACTTGACAAAACGCACATATCCTTCTTGAAATTTCAACTTTTTATCATATCTATGCCTCTAAACTAATATGCATTTGCCAAAACACTCTGTCGCATCTGAAAACAATTTATCACATCATATTTACATCTTAAAAAAGTAGGTTTCCATCAAGAAATGACTCATAAAGTAGGTTACGATTCATTAGGTAGGTTTCTATTAAAGAAAACACATAATTCATAATTCCAACATAAGCCCCTCATTCTTAACAAACAGCAAGAGACCTTATGACATGTGTGTGGTCCTCTCCCCAATATAATGAAAACCTCCATATGTAAACAGATTAAGTTGTGAAGGTTTAGCATGAGGGGATTTGATGCATATGTAATATAAGTGAGTTGATAGTGTTGATGCCATACAACTATATTTGGTAGTTATCCCATATCTAGAGGTTTGTCATAATTCAAAAACATTACTAAAACCTTCTACTATAATTAATATTTACTCGAGGGAATTGAGAAGCAAGAAGATGAAGAAGGTAGTGAGGACCACAATCCACAAAAGAATGTTAATTGATATTAGTTAAAAATGTTAGAATGACCTGTCAAAGTACATCTCGAGCATTTGACAGGCATGTTATTTGTACTAGGTGCATTTAATGGGGGCTCTCTTTGAGTCCATAGGTGGACTAAGAATTAGTTCTTAGCATGGAAAAACCTCCAGATCCCATTCTAAAATTTAATACAACTATAGTTGTTGAGTAATTTGATGTGATTGCAAAATGGTGAGCCATGTTTGAGTACATTCTAAGAATCAGGATCAATTAATAAGCATGGAGAGAAATATTGTGACATTAAGATCATTCATAATGTAGTGGTGAAAAATAGAATGGTACATAATAAGATGATAAGACCCACTAGATTAAACTTGGGCATAGTGATGAGATGGCAGAGCTAGTATTGTTCTATGTGTAATAGAGGAACAAAACCATTGATTACATACTTGCATAATGGGGTATGTATCACCGTGGTGTGCGGTATTGAGAGCTCGACGTAAGTGTGCACTGTTGATAAAGGATGAGAGATATTAAGATAAAAATGGTAAAGAGTTGTTAACTGTGTGGAGAGCATCAGGGTAGAGAAGAAAAAGGTTGTTTATGCCACTAAAAGTGGCCTGAGATTATAGGAAAGAGTGCATATGTAGAGTGGATAGAGTGAGGAAAAAGAAGAGTGTTATTTAGTGTGTATCAGGTGTAGAGGGATAGGAACATAGGGCATACTTTTATTATGATATTGTTGTAAAGAAAAATAATAAGGGGGGTGTTGTTGGGAAAAGTATCCAATACGGAATGACCCTATCCCACTCTAAGGGTGATAGTTCCTTAGCAACAATCAAAGCAAAGCTATCTAAGATTGCTTCTTTATGAGATGTAAAAGAGAGGAGAAAGAGGTCCACTAACCGATGTCTTTCGCTAATGGTTGATCCAATCTTCTCTCCTTGCTGCTTGCCCCCAGCTCCTTGCTCTTTCACTGGCCCAGCTACACCAAGATCCTGCAAAACGGCAAGAGAGGGGAACTACAAGGAGCATACATTCATAATTGATTCAAGGATTAGAATAAATCAAATACACAAGTATAACAATACACCATTGAGACACATGCATATAGAAGAACCTCAAATGCTTTATTAATGGAAGAAGTAAGGTTCAGGAAGTGATACAACCATAAGAGGCCCAATCCAGCATCGCCTTCCCAGCAGAGAGAAATCTCCTCTTCACCTCCTTCAAAGCAAATCACCCAATAGTTCTAAACTCAAACCAACAGCAATTCTTTACATTCACAAGATTCCAGCCTCCCTAGACCTCATGAGAGAGATCTATATATAGGAGTTTTTGGAGAAAGGATGAGTCAGCTTGAGGCTGGCATGAAGCTGACTAGTGTCCTCTCTCACTTTAGTTCTTAAGTCCACTTGGAGGTTCTTGCTTCCACTTGGAGATTTGGAACCTCTTACTCATCACCAGTCGAATTCTCTGATCCAAGTGTCATTTTGGAAACTTCCTGGGCATTGACACCTTGAGGAATGACTCTGCCACATGTCCAAACTCGCCCAGCGCAGGTAGCCTTCTTTGCAGTTGACATTCAACGCAGGTAGACAGTGGAGCACTTGACATTCAGCGCAGATGCTCAGTGGAGCAGTTGACATGATCCAGAATTGCCTTGTTTTTGAGTGTTTTCAGGTGGAGAACTTTTATTAAGTGCTGTGGTTTGCTGGCCTTGTTCCTCTAGGGGTAGGAACAACATGTTTAGGGACTTTGGATCCCTTAGATTATGGACATTTCATGCTTCATGCTGTAAGGCACAAAAATGTCTATAACAGCTGCCCCCTAAAGTATGAGGTCGTTTATCGGGTGAAATGCTTTATCAGGAGGATCCGAAGTTCATTCAATCGCTGAGAGGTGACCTGTAATAATATACAATACAATAAATTATTTTTCATACTGCTTTCATGATCTAGCTGAGGCGGGCATTCCCATGCTCAGCTTTATAAATACATTTTTCTGTACATAGAACAGACAATCGTCTGATGGTAGACTGATAATTCTCTGCTGAAATTATCATCCTTTGAGTAGGATGATCATCTACTGCACATGTCAATGTCTTTATTTCCTGAATATATATCACAGCCCGGATGGATGAAACTAGATCCGGGGTCTTCAAACTCGTCCGATCTTCACTCTAAGTACAAGTCGATCCATGTGAGAATTTCTTGCAGTCGAACATGGAAAGACATCGCTTGATTACCGGTCAATGATGTAAACTGTTAACAAGCGCGAGAGGAATCACCGATAATGATAATGACCCTCAAGGTACTGCAGTACAATTCACGTGGTGTGAATAAAGGACTTGGCGTCGAACACCACGCAAAATCTTCTGGTCGAAGGTCATTGATGTATACCTATCGCCGGAAGTGAGAAACTTGCCATTGAGGCATGCAAGCTTCAAAGTACTGAAGGGTTTGTTCCTAGATCAACTTCTTGGATAATGAGCTGAAGTCGACAAGAAGCGATCCGTCAAAGGAGGGCCTTAATGAATCCCACATCAGTGACACGAAACGGAGCTAATGATTGTGATGAAGGTGAAAACGATCTGTGAAATATGATTCAGGGTGGCGGTCATGAAAGGATGAAAGATGATGTATGGTAGTGGATGGGACACGGTTGACTCTTTCTGAACAACATCTCTTGAACATATAACGACACTGATGTGATGGATCGGTAGCATTACCCCAAATGTGGATGGTTTGGCGAGACCATGGTGATGAGACTGGTGAATGAAACAACCCAACCCGATGTGGTACGGAGGAAAAGTGTCATGTTCAAGAGCGACTTGCTACCATTAAAGCTTTGAGGTTCTCCCAATTTTTCCCCAGTCATTTCTGACCAGTACCTCTTTATTTTTGTCAAGCTTGAGGAGGATAACATATGCTTGTTCTATAACCTGCCCTTCGAGCAAGCCCATCGCTATGTTTTAACGAGCCTAGCGATAGGGAAACTCGTTCTCGTCTAAAGACAAGTTTGTCGCTATTTAATCATTTTAATGAGTCTAACGACAAGGAAAACTCGGTCCTTTTCATTTTTAGAGAGTCTGAAAAGGTACATAAAGTTAACTCCACAATTCCTTTTTCGTCATCTAATCCCTTAAGTCTGAAAAAGTATAAAACAATACAGAAGGGATGAGTTTTCGATAACTTTAACGAGCCGAATAAAGCAAGCGCTCGACCTTTTTGTGCAATAATCCCTCAGGTCCAAAAAGATTAAAATTTAGAGGAGGGATAGCTCTTCCGGTCCTTTAACGAGCTGGAAGGCCAAAACTCGGCAATCTTTTCATATTTTACGAGTCAGTTGAAAAGAGCTTAAAGAAGACTCGTTTTTTGAGGAACGAGCGATAAACAGGGATAGCAACTGATTCCAGGTACAGGTTGGAATTTTCCAATCACGACAGTGTCACAAGGATGGCTAGGTGAAATCACTCTTCGCAGCTGTTCCTCAAAATGGGTAAACAATCATATGGAGGTGAGCGATCGGCCAAATGAAAGTGGAGGTGGCAGGTGCAAACACGACCAAGGCTTTTTATGGCTGATAAATTTACGATCACAACGGTTATTTACCGGGATAGGTTCATTTTTTAGATAAAAATGAGCTTAAACTCTGGAGGAAACATTGCTCACTGCTTTTATTTATTTTTTAACGAGCATGAAGACCGCGTTAAAACTGCTCGGATCTTGCGTTTATTTTTTAACGAGCATGAACTTTATGCTAAAACTGCTCGAAATACCAGTCATAAGATAAGAAATGTCCCCTGTGAGATCTCTATTTTTTAAGGAGTTTCATCTTCACTAAGCTTTACTCCATATCCTTTCTTTATGCAAGTTCGGAAACGGCTAACCCAAAAAATAGATAAATAACCGCTCTTAGCTTGCACTCCAAAAGGTTTGCATGCCCCCAGGTATAAAATACAATTTCAAGGTTGCCCCTCCTCCTTCTCACCTCTGCTTTTCTTTGGGTGTTCACAGCTACTTGTCGTCTTGCCAGTCTAATGTTAACGATACTTGTCTTCTCGTTATTTTTAACGGGTCTTATGCGATACTTGTCTTCTCGTCAGCCCAACTTTTAACAGATCTTTCGCAAGATCGCAAGAGAACAGCTACTTGCGACAAGAGAGCAGCTACTTGCGACAAGAGAAGAACACTACTCAAAGACAAAACATTTGTGTTATTGAGGGAGGCTTACCTCTTTATGGTTACCCAAAGATTGTCGCGTTAATATTTCAAACAAAACACTTCCTCGGCAATGCCTACCGAAATAGACAAGGGTGAATGACCTTTGTCAAACACGTAACTTTGACAAAAGAATCCTATTCTAGAACAACCCCTCTTCCATCCACGAACGGGGTACGGACTAGTCATATTCTTTCGCGGAAATTCTACCTTATACCCAAGGTTTTCTCTGCCCAACGCAGACCAGGATGCATGCCCCCTGGGTTCCAGTCCCATCTTTCCGAATCACTCGCACTCATCGGGAAGAAGGACTGGGGGTGGAGACATTTCTTGATTGAATAGACCATTCAGGGTTGGTATGTGACTATTTGCGATGCATGATCCCAGAAATGAAAGTTGGTCTACGAGCTTGACCATTCTTCCTTCGTGTGGAAAACACATTACTCTAAAGAGTGAGGAGACTATTGCTCCCATGCAATATATATAGTCTCGTCCAAGGAGTAGGTTATAATCCAAGGGTCCTTGGACGACCATCACGTTCATTTGAACGGTCTTCCCTTTCAATGTAACAGGCACATTGGGGAGGATCCCTAACGGTCGACTGGTTCCTTTATCGAAACCCGAGAGATTTCTTATCTCAGGCAAAAGCGCCGGGGAACCCAGTGCTTTCCAAGCAACAGAGGAAAGGATACTCACAGATGCCCCTTCATCAATGATAGTGCCAGCCATTACCATTCTGTATATTTGGACTATGATTCTGAATGGTATACTGGCTGGCAACTGGGGTCTGCCTAGTTGGTTCCAATCAAAGGACACAACCAGGTTGCTTGGTGGTGGGACCGAATACACGGCCGGATATGACCCTGACGATGTTCCTTCCTGCGATAAAGGAATGGGCGCATTGCCCTGATGCTCGTCAGAGTCTGTGTTGATGAAAAGAATCTGGATGGTGTCATCCTTATTCTCTTCAGTGAGGGTGTCATTTGAAGATGAATCTTCAGTGACGGTGTCATTTGAAGATGAAACTTCTTAAGGGAGAACCGGGTCAACTGCCGTTTCGACCTTTGGACTTTCGTCCAGTCTGGATTCAGTAGGTTCATTTTCAATGACTGACGCTTCAGCTGACCACTTGAGCGGGCCAGCTGTATTTTCAACCAACGAAGGACTTGGCACGAGTTTTTTGTATCCAGGAGGAAGTCTCAACGGTGAAACCGGACGATCTTCCAAAACTCTCTTCGCTTCGTCTAAGAAGGGACAACGGTGGATGGCGTGATCGCCTTCACACAGTCTGCAGGGGGATCTTGCTCCCCCTCTTTGTCTTGAACCTTCACTTTCACTGGTTGACGGTAAGCATTCAACATGGCTATCAGAGGTTGATGCTCCCGAATTGTGCAAACGAGGGGACCAGTCCCTTAGTATCCGGGGAATACAGGGACAATCTCTATGGAAGTGGTCTCCTCTACATATGACACATGGCGATTTAGGCCCGGTCTGTGCTGTGTGTGGATTTTTGTCAGATGTCTTTTGCTTGCCCCCAGTCGCCTTAGGCTCCTTCTTCTTCTTCTCTCTCTTCTTCTTCTCCTTCTTCTCCATGGGAGCTTGGCTTTTTCCGGCTCTACCTTGCGAAGATGAAGGATTGGAGGAAGAGTTATAGGAAGTAGAAGGCTGGTGGACAACTCTAGACTGATCTAACTGTTGACTCGACTGTTCAGGAACCATGGTGTTCTGAACTACATTGGTTGAGAATAGCCATATTGGCAGGCCAATTGTCAGTCCTGGAAGCGACAATGTGGCCATGTGGGGCGCACCAACTTCTCCCCAAGAGGAGAAAGGACTAGGATTTCCATCATGGGGAATTCCTTGGTTGGGGCGTTCCATGTTCTCAACCTACAGATCAACGCAAGAATAGGAGGTGATTATGTTCCGTTTAAAATAAATTTTATAACGACGCTTTAGACACAACTTGCTTTTTCACTTTTTAAGAGTCGAGAAAAAGCTAAAGATGACTCTAGTCTCCTTCGATGTTTTAACGAGCCCGAAGTGACAAATGCTCGGATGGACTTTTTCAGTTATAGAGTTTGAAAAAGGCCAAAAGAAACTACTCTGGAGTTCTAGGCAGAGGGTGTGCCAAACTTTTCGCAAAACCACAGAATATGTTTTACGGTACGGGTGGTTGATCTTCGTGAATGCTGTGTTCACTGCATTGCGATCAGTAGGGCGGCCGACACGGCTTCCTATGGATAAAGGCTTTGTTCCTATAGGGGTCTCCCAATATATACGCGACGGTACGTGGGAGCACAAGTCCGTATTGATACTTATCGCTTCACCGTGGAGGAATCACCCAACCACTCAACGCTAAGATATCACGTTTAACAACGCCAGAACACGTCTCTAGCTTAGACCTCTATGTGTTTGCGTTATGTTTCAAAGCGTTGTTATGTAAATTCAATTTATTTTAGGTTGATCTTGTTTAGCAGTTTGCCTTTATGGATCACCACGAGATGTATGGTACAACTCCTAAATGCAGTCTAAAGATGAGAAGCAAGCTTTTTCAATCTTTTCATCTTATGAAAATCTTAACTACTGAGGGAAAAGAAAGACATCATCTTTTCACACAGATCATAGAGCACACACTAATGCACTTTTCCTAAATCAACATGCAAGCTGTCAAAATGCACATGCACAATGCAGGTATTTCTTTTCTCTTTCTTAATGTTGGTGTACTACAAAAAGAAAGCTGTTGTATAACTTTGAATTCAATTTCAAGTGAAAGCAAACAAGCTTTTGTCCAAAATCAAAAGACACCTTAAGATTTACTTGTTTCAACACTAGAAATACATGAATTCAAACCATATGACGAAAGCAAAAGCTCAATCAGCTATGAACAGCAAACAAACTAACTCTTAAGATCAGAACGACACTTATCACAGGTCTAGATCTAAGAGGCCACAGCAAGACTAGTTCACTTTCGTTATGGGAAACTGCAAATGATGTAAGAAATACACAAAGAACAAATACAGTTTCTTTATACAACCGAGGCGGAATAGTGGCAAAGAAAGGTGGTTTCAGATAGGTACATTGACTGATAACAGGCTGCAAAAACAGGGATGAAAACAGGGCAACAGAAAGCAGAGAACCCCAGTTGCACAAGGCCTAACTGGTTCAGCGCAGGTAAAACACTGTCAGTTTGACATTCAGCGCAGGTAGCCCCTTCGGGACCTGCGTTGAAATGCAGACTGCCTTCACAGTGCCTGCAATGAACGAGAAACTCTCGTTTCTCTTAGGTTCTGGGTCACAGATTGCTCAAAAATCAACAGTTTTTGGCCAAATCAAAGCTACCAATCAAGGACACACTAAAGGATGATTCAAAAGAGGATGAAAAGCTATCACTAAGAGCTATTCAGAGTCCTTGTGGATCAGCTCTTCAAATCGTAAACATGCCCAGAAACTGAGCTAGAGTAGCTGCCCTCTACTTTGCATTTGAAAGATCCAAATGCAGTTCGATTCGGTACTCCCTGTGTTTAGGAAATGAATAGCAAAAACACAAACAACCAACAAGATACGATCCCCAGCGGAGTCGCTAGTTTGTTGTTGGGAAAAGTATCCAATACGGAATGACCCTATCCCACTCTAAGGGTGATAGTTCCTTAGCAACAATCAAAGCAAAGCTAACTAAGATTGCTTCTTTATGAGATGTAAAAGAGAGGAGAAAGAGGTCCACTAACCGATGTCTTTCGCTAATGGTTGATCCAATCTTCTCTCCTTGCTGCTTGCCCCCAGCTCCTTGCTCTTTCACTGGCCCAGCTACACCAAGATCTTGCAAAACGGCAAGAGAGGGGAACTACAAGGAGCATACATTCATAATTGATTCAAGGATTAGAATAAATCAAATACACAAGTATAACAATACACCATTGAGACACATGCATATAGAAGAACCTCAAATGCTTTATTAATGGAAGAAGTAAGGTTCAGGAAGTGATACAACCATAAGAGGCCCAATCCAGCATCACCTTCCCAGCAGAGAGAAATCTCCTCTTCACCTCCTTCAAAGCAAATCACCCAATAGTTCTAAACTCAAACCAACAGCAATTCTTTACATTCACAAGATTCCAGCCTCCCTAGACCTCATGAGAGAGATCTATATATAGGAGTTTTTGGAGAAAGGATGAGTCAGCTTGAGGCTGGCATGAAGCTGACTAGTGTCCTCTCTCACTTTAGTTCTTAAGTCCACTTGGAGGTTCTTGCTTCCACTTGGAGATTTGGAACCTCTTACTCATCACCAGTCGAATTCTCTGATCCAAGTGTCATTTTGGAAACTTCCTGGGCATTGACACCTTGAGGAATGACTCTGCCACATGTCCAAACTCACCCAACGCAGGTAGCCTTCTTTGCAGTTGACATTCAACGCAGGTAGACAGTGGAGCACTTGACATTCAGCGCAGATGCTCAGTGGAGCAGTTGACATGATCCAGAATTGCCTTGTTTTTGAGTGCTTTCAGGTGGAGAACTTTTATTAAGTGCTGTGGTTTGCTGGCCTTGTTCCTCTAGGGGTAGGAACAACATGTTTAGGGACTTTGGATCCCTTAGATTATGGACATTTCATGCTTCATGCTGTAAGGCACAAAAATGTCTATAACAGGGGGGGGGGGTGAATTAGTATTTTTAATTTCAATTTAACCTTGATCTTAAAATTTAGAATTACGTATGTTATTTTTATTTAGGAAACCTATGTGTGTATGCGACTTTAGTGAATGAAAACTATGTATATTCAAATGACTAACTTTTCATAAGTCCCTTTAGTATTTATCTTTAACAATGCATTATTAGTTCATTACCCATTGATTATGTGGTAACCATGATAAGAAAAAAACATTTCAACCATAACCCATAAGAAATAAAGCAATGACATATGGACGTTGGGATTTTAGGTGGAAACCTAATGTGGAAGAAAATAATAGTTGATGTCATCACATTGTCTTCTCCTTTTATTATAAATAATATTTTTCATTACATCATAGTCTTGTACTGGCACAAATGCTTTCCAGCATGCAGGCTCTTACTTGCAGGAGGCTACAACCTCCACTTGTTCTCCAACACCCCTTGGAAGGGTGCTACACCCCCCCAATCTTATTTCCGAATCCTACTTGGAGGGAGCTCCTGTTGGACACCTAATCCTCTAAGGGTTGGTGTGGAAGCCGAATAGACTAAGGAAGTCCAAGAGACCATGGGATGTGGAACCCAATGGTCACACAAATGTACTATAAATGTATATCACTGTCAAATAATAGATGAACTCTCCTGCTTAGCTTTAATATTTTATTGCTGCCATGTGTGTGTTTAAAATGGTATTAGAGAAGATGATATCTTTCCCTGCTCATATTTGAGCCACTAATTTTTGCGGTCTTTCTCTGTGTGTTTGTATGACCTGAGTGTTGGTTGGAAGGGTCGTTCCTTTTTTGTGATGGTTGTTTCTCTTAATATGTGTGTTGTATGTGCTAAAGATTAAGGCTCTATTGTAGACAAAGAAATCAGTTTTGTGTATGGCTCATTGATTCATTTGTGTGCTAGCTTGGAGCTATATTGGTGTTAAATGGTGATCTTCATTTGTGCGTTGAATACATCGAAAATTGTGATTAAAGTTGCCTGCTATTAAAGCTCAACATTGAGTTGGACAACCTTCATGTGTGTTCATTGAGGCCTGACAATCCTTCACCTAACGTATTTGTGCCTTCTTTGCCACATTGCCAATTAGTTTTGACCTTCAGGTCCATATATTCTCCTATTTCATTGTTGAGCAAAGAAACGCTCCTTCGCTCAGCATTATTTGTGGCCATTTCTGTCCTGCCATTTTGAATATACTCAGTCGTTTCACTCAGCCGTTTCTCTATAATAATTTTCTTAAAAAGAAAATGCCATTCTGGTCGGCTTGTCAACACTGACACAACATTTTTGTACCTTCATTCTTGTCAAGTGTTACGTAGAGCTTTCCTTCCCTCTGGTGTGTAAGGGATTGAATTTTTCTGCCTTCAAAATAGGGGAAGAAATCGTGCATTGGATTTGGAAGGTTCATTGGGTCTAGGGACTGCTTCTGTTCCTTTGCCACTGGTGTCGATCTCCCACCATTGCAGCTTGCACATGTAGTTAGCAAAAACGTCCATGCATTGCCGTTTTTCATCCATGACACACCACCACTGTGAGGTGGAGGGCTAGCCATGACTCATTTCCCCTCCATATTGAAAGTCGAACATAACTATTCTCCCTTGGAAACAAACAACAACATCAAAGGAATCCACTGCATCGCACCATCGCAGCAGCAAATATTGCACAGATTGAACCAAATCATTTGCATCTCTAGACCAATCGGTTCGTGTTATAAATTCCAGATGGCATAGCAAGAGCTTTGGGAGACCCTTTCCAACCAAGTAATGAAAGCCTAATCAAGAAAACTCGTAGATCACATAGATCTCCCGTACACACATAAATCTCGCCCCTGTAGATTGCACAGATCTTAAGGCGTGCAAACTTACCATCACATTTATCAAGCTTTTTACTACGTCTAGGTCTGATCAAGGAGGGAAACTTGCGTGAATGTGTCAAAGTTATTCTAGGAATTGGTGGATTCTTGAAGGCATTTTTTGACTGTGTGTTTATTCAACGAGAAACTCCATAGCAATCCAGAAAGGGAATGTCGACTACAACATGAATGATAATGCGTTGGTTCCATTTTTGTGTGTCATGGACATGAGAGGCCAAGTGGTGCATGCGCTGAGCAAGATGACTATAATATTTGTTTGTGTATTTATTTCATATGGTAACCCATTGAAATGAGAAGAAGAGGAACGGAGACCACAAAGATAATGCCCCTATACCTGTACATCTTCTCTGTCACCGTCTCTTTCCGCATTCTCTTCATCTTCTCCTCGAGATCGGTCTCCTCTCCATCAGATGACAGATGCTAGTTCTCCAGCGCTATTGACGAGCTCGTACGATAATGGATCTGGGTATTCAATGGTGGCTTGAAGGCCTGCATATGGTTTGGATGTGCAAAGACACCATCGGACCAAGCCTAAGGTGAACACCTTTTTTGTGCGCACATCTCTATGTCAGCTAGTAAGGCCAAAGGACCCGTAAAGACTTTATGAGTAGCATGATTTGTCTAGTCTTGCTACAAGTATGATAGTAAAGTTGCCATTGTCTTTGACAGTAAACTTCCCATCTCCATTGTTCACAAGCAAAGTGGAATTATTTCCATAGAAGAAGAAAATTGATGGCATTCATGTCATCCACCTTCACAAGTGTGGCAATCACTCCAAGGCTGGTAAGTCGTAGGTATTCAAATGGTCGTGTCTTGTTGACAGTGTTTAGAAAGGATATAGATATAAAGATATATGAGCATTGAGGAAAAGGCTTCTAGTATCAGGATGTGATGCCAAGCACTGAAGAAGAGCTAATGCATTGCAAACATGATTTGAAGCACGATGAGAAATTATCCATGAAAGTTATCCCTCACCAGAACGCCAATGCCTCCAGTCACCAGAACACCATTACTGAACCTGAAGCTATTATTATTTGTGCACTGATATTTTACTCGCCCAATGTGAATTGTTTGTGCTGTTTGAGAGGAAATATCCAACTATTAAATAACTTGGAGTTGCATAGGGTATTGGTGCATTAGCATCAACATTTGAATGTTGAGCATTGAGCATTGAATAAGGCAATCTCTTTGGCATTGTATTGGTTGAAATTCAATTTTGATTTTGAACCGATTATATATCGTTATGACTTGGATCATTTATATATGGTTTGAGATGAAGAATCTGTATTTATGAAATTCTCCTTATTTTTTCAATGAAAATGGCCAAAACCAATGAAGTATTAGAGTTCCTCAAAACTCTAATATTGTATACTACTCATGATACATTAAAATTTAGCAAAGTTTCTCTCACAGACATTCAGGTCTGTCTACAAAATGCACAAGACAAAATTGACTTTTTGTAGCTTGTATCACAGCTACAACAAGCAGAATTACAACAATGGAGTCGTCCTTCTGAACCTATTCACAAAATTGAGACAACAACCCATCAGTAGCGAGTCAATAATGTTACAATTCATTCAGATTTAGTACCCAATGAAGTAGCAGTTGTACATGCAGATGCAGAAATTTAGTCTGCACTTCCCAAGTCAGTCTTTAGACCTTGGGAAGAGCTTGTCCACAATAAGCACAAAACTTGTCTTGGAGATGGAAAGGACGTGTCCTTTCACATTCCAGACTACTCAAATCCCATTCAGTTTCAGAGTGATGGATTCCTTCATGATAGTTCACATTCAACTCTTCTAGATTTTTCCCTTCCTCCACAGCAGCAACAACAACAACAGATTGTGAAATGCCAACACTATGACTGAGTTGGCCATCTGAAATATCACTGTTTTGATCTTCATCCATGTAAGCACTATCATAAAACTAGTCATTCTTCAAATAGATGCTTCAGAAACAAACCTCCTGCAAGAACAAAGATTCACCTTGGATGGATCGCTTCTTGGCAATGGGCATCAACAGGCAAGAAGATCTTTCAGTCATATGTCAAAACTTGTTCTAGAGTGTTGAACAGTCTTGCAGTTGATATTTATTCATCTTCTCACCTTGTATTTGATGGGGGGTAAATTATGGTCATCTGCAAGCTTCAAAGCCACATCAAGCAAGCCTGAGCCATAACCTGCCATACTAGATTCAGAGTTGTATCCAGAGACAAAGATGCCCCTGAGCATGCCTTTAGTTTGTGACACCTCTTCAAATAATTGCAACACTTCCTCTAGTAGAAGACTTCAGCTTCTTGCTAGCTTTGGAAGAGTTACAAGAATTACATTAAGCATTCCATAGTTGTTGGTCATCCTTAAACCATCACAGGTTGAGACCTCCCTTTTCAAGTTTAGGTTCTCCATTTTATGCGGGGTGAGACCTACCTTTATTGGTTGAAGGTTTCCCTCTTCAAAGCATCAGGAGCACTTCCTCTAGTAGAAGATCTGAGCTACATGCCTAACTTGGAGGAGTTCCAGGGACTGTACTAAGCATTCCATTGTTGGTGGTCATCCTTAGACCACCACCCTTGATACCAACATTTCAGAGAGCACATTCAACCTAGTGGTGCCATGCATTTTTTCACATTCTATATTACAGCTCTCTTCTTGGACTCATACATAACCCTTCAATGAAGGGGGAAAATGTTGGATACCTAATCCTCTAAGGGTTGGTGTGGAAGCCAAATAGACTAAGGAAGTCCAATAGACCTTGGGATGTGGAACCCAATGGTCACACGAATGTACTATAAATGTATATCACTGTCAAATAATAGATGAACTCTCTTGCTTATCTTTAATATTATGTTGCTGCCATGTGTGTGTTTAATAGCTCCTACCCCCTCACTTAAGGCTCGATCCCCCAACACCTCATGGACCACATTTTAGAATGTTTCACACAGGATCCACCCATCAAACATCATGCATGTTGTTTTTCATCAAATTTTCAAACTAGACCCACGTCAACAATAAGCCCAAACAAATAGACCAAATTGAATACTAAATCACAAAATATGAAACACTAAAGAATTGTAAACAAACTAAATGAATGAAAATCAAGTCACTGAACACTAAGCCAAACCAATCACTGAATTAAACATCAATGAATTCAACGAAATTAAATCAATGCAATACCAAATAATAGTGTCACACAACCATTCATTGGTTAATCACATTATTGGATATATACAATCATCACAAAAGCAACGTGAGGTCATTGCAAACTCAAATAAAAGCTACTTCAAGATATATATGTGATTGTTAGAAATAAATCCCATGTATATACATGTTTCCTCTGCATTAAACCTGTGTAAAAATATAAAATCATTAAATACTGAAATTGAATCATTGCATCACCCACTAATTCATTGACATATTTAGGCACAATAGAAACTAACCACATATATACCACTATTGAGTCACTGAAAACACAATCACATTTATATAGCATCATTACTATCCAATATTCCAAGCCATAATCACTCCAATCGACATTGTTAAATACAAACCATTCTTATCAAGATGTCATTGGAGAACAACAAAAAATAAAACATAATTTGACATTTTTTATCACTAAGCAACAATTCAAACCTTAGAATATATATGTGACTTCAAGTGACCAAACTTGTGTATATACGCATTTATCTTGTAAAACCCGCATATATCTTTCAATATATCAAATGCCCAAACACATATTAGGAAATAAATTATTTAATAATATATACATGACTATTATGATGGATATGCCTATATGTATGCAACTATCTAGAAGCACACCTACATACAGATATTAAATTACTAAATCAAACTACCCATGACAAACACATATCTTTATGAACAAACAGTTAGGAAATCATAGATCTCAACAAACAAATTCAGATTAAAGCACCATTATAGCAATTTATCTTCTTAAGCATAAATGTATCACTTAAGCATATCCATAAACTTTCAGACCTTTTAGATCAGAGCCTTGTTCTTGCTCCTTGGTGCACTCATGTTTCAGATTAGATCACACAAGAATAGTCTTTCAAAGTAAACACTTAACTCCTTGATATCCATCTCATTATATAGGATATCCTTTCCCATTTCTTTAGGAAAATCCTTTGATAATTTTGTTAGTATTCCTTTGACTGGATCAAATAGATGTTTCCACCACAATACTATGGGAAATTGCCATGGTAGAAGATTTTGGTTTCCTATTTTCCATGGATTGGATTATGTACACGATTTGTGTTCACAGAACCTACACATGTATGTGACTCTTCTTCACAGGAACCGCGTATACTTTTCAAACATCATAATTTCCATCCATTTTGTATGTTATCTTTCAATTCTCTGCCATATCCTTCGTAATATTTATAGAAATATCAATTTTATCTACATTTTCTTCATAACCATAACACTATAATCAATTTGACATCAAGGACATCTTTGTCAAATAGGTTTCTATCAAGAAAAATACATTGTCCATAATGCCAACAATCTCCCATTTTGAACTTGATGGCAACAACTTTTGTGTTTGGAAACCACCTTAAAATGTTTGCAAACACAAAATATTCTCTCCTCCTTTGACATCAAGGGGGAAGGTTTGAATGTGGTTGAATGAAGTACTTCCCTTCTGTAGCTCAATATTGTAAGTCTGATTTGTTGATATGAACTGTGAAGTCGGAATATTGATGATGCTCCACCTGAGCATATGTTCGATATTGTAGAGATATGTAATAGAGTATAGGACTATAGGACTGAAATAATCTATGATCAATCTACTAAGATAATGGGGTTACACATTTGACCCAAAATTTTCGTCAATCACGAAAAATAATGGGATTGCATACATGACATGACTCATTCCCAATAGCTCATACATAATAGAAGTTTACAATGATTACATCATGGGTCGTTTCATGACCTTTACATGAAAATATATGCATGATGTCTATAACCATGAACAAAGATCTTAGCAAGGAGGTATCTTTGTAGAATAACCATGATAATCATCAACAACCATCATGCACCAAATGTGTGTCTGCAACATAATCATAAAACTACAACAACATGAACATCCTCATCATTAGGAAGCAATCACGTAGATAAGACAATGTAGCATCATCATGAGAAAAAATATTCAATATATCCAAAAAATACTTAATAAAACGTAGTAGCATCGATAACTTCACCATAATCCAATCATCTTTGACACAATGACAACAACATATATATTTTCTAGTAGTGAGAAAAATTGATGACAATAGTAGAAATATCATGAAATAAGGAGTACTCAAGGGTCATATCGCCAACAACGAACCGTTAGAAGCATATAAGATGCTCCTTGTAAACCAACATTTTGTAGCAAACTAATGTCAGAACCAAACTTCCAATAGTGAAATGATGGAAACATCTACAAAGATTCCCCTAAATTTGTGCCACTTCTTTATGATTACAAAGAATTGTGCATGTATGTCTAACCTAATAAATGTGTATACACATGACTCTCATTCATAAGAAACACATATATAATATGAAATGTTGATTTCTCATAGTAAGATCCCCCCAGAACATGGCATGTCTGGTATGTTCCTATTATGTTAGAGCAATTAGCAAAGTGAAGAGGTAGGTATCATTCCAAGTTCGTGTCTAAGATACTAAAAAGAATCACATAAAAGAGGCTTTGTGATTAAACCCACAACTTGTTCCTTTGAAGGAATATATTCCAACTTGATATTTTGTTCAAGAGATTTCTCTCTAAGAAAATGGTATTTTCTTGGGATGTGCTTACTTTTTGAGCACATGGCAGGATTTATAGAGATACTGATGGCACTAGTGTTGTAACAAATAATAAGTATGGATTCAGGACAAGTGACTTAAATTTCCTGTAATGTTTGGATCATCCATAGAAGTTGAGTATAGGAAGTAGAAGTAGGAACATACTCTGCTTTTAGTATTTGAAAAAGCAATAGAACTTTGTTTCTTACTAAACCAAGAAACTAAGTGAGGTTCCAAATAAAATTCTCCTCCACTAGTACTTTTGTGATCATCAAAATTACCTTCCCAATCTGCATCTGTGTAAGCATGAAGCCTAAAATATGTTTTTTTGGGATACCATAGTCCAATATCTTGAGTTCCTTGTAGATACCTGAATATCTTCATGACTAATTTGAGATGCGTTTCCTTATTATTTTCTTTGAATCATCCAACTATGAAAACTACATACATAATTTTTGATCATGTACTACTAATATAAATCAAGCTACGAATGATAGATCTATATTTATATTGCTTAACTTTAGGGGGGTTGTCATTTTGGCTGAGATTGCATCTTATTACCATTGGTGTGCATACATGTTTATAGTCTTCTAGTCCATATTTCATCGTAATATGCTTGAGATACTTGTTTTGAGAAAGAAAAGGTTCCATACTTTGTTTCATGAACCTGAACACCAAGAAAGTATGTTATCTCACCAAGTAATGACATTTAGAATTGTAGTTGCATGGCTAAATCAAATCCTTGGCTCATAGATTCATGATTGCTTCCAAATATGATTTCATCAACATAAACCACTACTACCAAAATTTTTTCTGTGTCATATTTGATATACATATTGTTATCTACATATCCTTTCTTGAATCCCTATTGTTGAATATACCTATCAAAATGATAATACCATTTATGAGGATCCTTTTTTAACCCATATAATTCCTTATTAAGTTTTCAAACAAGATTTTTATCATTTCAAAGTATGAATCCTTGAGGTTGTTGAATATAAGCTTCTTCTTCTAGGTCCCCATTCAAAAACGCATATTTAACATCCATTTTACATACCTTGAAGTTACAAATATTGCTGGAAAATGAAAGAAACATTCTTATGGCTTCAAGTCTAGCTACAAGTGAAAATGTTTCTTTAAAATATATTCCTCATTTTTTAGCATAGCCTTTGTATAAAATTATTGTTTTGTTCCATATTACTTCTCCATTTTCATTCATTTTGTTTCTAAATACACATTTTTCCCCAATTACACTTTTATTGTGAGGCCTTGGTACAAGATGTCATGTATGATTCTTTTCTACTTGATCAAGTTCTTCATTAATTTCCTTAACCCAACATTCATATTTACTTTCTTGATTCACATTTTGAGCTTCAATTGTTGATAGTAAGGCTAAGTGACTAGATGATGCAATAAATGTTCTTCTAGTTTGTATTCTAGCTTCTTTATCACCTAGAATTTGAGATTTAGGATGATTTTCTAGAGCATACCTTGATGGAGTCTTTTTTGACACACTTGCATTTTCATTTCCTTCATCTGATGCTTCTCTTTCTTCTTCTCCTACAAGTTCTTTTATCTTAGTGGGAAGTTGTTCATCATCTAATTGTACTTCTCTTTTGGTACCTATGGATGCTTCATAGATCACAACATCTATACCTTATACAATATAGGAGAGTATCCAAGAAGGATTCCATCGTAAGCTCTAGATTCAAAATTTCCAATAATACCATCATTTTTCTTTATAAACCATTTTCTTCAAAATATTCTAAAGTGCTTGCCAGTTTCAAGCTTTCCATACTAGATTTCATACAAAGTTTTATCATGGTTTACTCAAACATGGGCCTTGTTGAGTATATTGATGGTTGTATGTACTACTC
This sequence comes from Pinus tabuliformis, assembly GCA_031772625.1. Taxonomy (NCBI): domain Eukaryota; kingdom Viridiplantae; phylum Streptophyta; class Pinopsida; order Pinales; family Pinaceae; genus Pinus; species Pinus tabuliformis. The sequence goes on along the minus strand of CM062812.1, from coordinate 731,045,861 downwards.
CCTAAAAGGTGTGAGTGTTCCTGACTCATCAACTGCGGTACATGCCATTTATTAAACTATTATTTTCATTCTTTCTACCACTCCATTTTTTGAGGAGTTTTAGCTATGAAAAGCTACCTTTCATGCCATGTCTCTCACAAAAATTGAAAATTCATTTGATAAGGACTCTCCTCCTCTATCAGATCTAATACATTTGATTTTTAATTCCAATTCATTTTCCACTATAGCCTTGAATATTTAAAAAATTTAAAACACCCCACCTTTATACTTTAGTAAACCAACTCAACACATTATTGTAATCACATCAATTAATAACATGAAGTAATGTTCCCCATAAGGATATTTATTTCTTATAGGTCCACATAAATCAGTATGACCAAGTTCAAGGTGTTTACTTAAGGTACATTCTTACCTTTGAACTAAACTCTGGATTGGTTACCAAATTGGCATGATTTACATATATTATTTTTAAGTGGAGAGTTGTATCGCAAGTCACAAACTACTCCCTTCTTGCTTGATTTGTAAATTTTAGAAAAGTCGAGATATCCCTATCATTTTTCCCAGAGCCAACTTTCTTCAGATTTTCTAAAAAAAAAATGCTCTTTGCCACCTTCTAGGATATAGACATTGCCTTGACTTTTGGCTCCCTTCATTGTAGTCTTACCCGTATCCAAATATCTTACCAATAAATTCTTTGATCTGCAAATAAATTCATGCCCCTAATTGCATATTTGACTAACACTTAACAATTTATGTCTTATCCCATCAACAAATAATACATTCTCATCTTTGACCTTTTCTCTTAATGCCAAAAATCCTTTTCCTTTAATAGTAGCGCGTGAATTATTATCAAAAGTCACAACATATTCTTTCTTAATTTCATTAAAAGAAACAAACTTATCTCTGTCACACATCTTATGATTTGAACAACTACTATCAATGTACCATAGATTCTTTTGATCTCTTGCATACAATGCTAGACCACAATTTTAAGGGGAAGTAATTTTATTTTTCCACACCTGTGAAGGTTTTGAGTTCTACTCATGTTGATAAGTTGAATTCATCCTTATTTTGCATTAATTTTTCTTCATGACCAAATTTATTTCAAATAGAAAATTAAACTTCATTTTAAAAAGGGGAGGAAACATTATAGGAAAACTTCTTTGAATTGTAACATTATGTTGGTTTCTTCCTTCTCTAGTCATAATCATTTGATAAGAAACAAAAAGAACTAATTTGTGACCAAAGTTGTGAAAAATGAAGCATTGACCATTGAAGTAAGTATATTTGGGAGTATAATACCCTTTTGAGTATCTTTCCCTTTTTTTGTGGAAAGGTTGTCTTGCGTGAAAGTAGTTTGAACCTTCATATTTTTGTTGAGTCCTACTATTATGATGATTTCTTCCTCTTACAATATGTGTGTATCTTTTTATACTTATTTCAAAGGATTTCATAGGATCTGATGTTTCACCATTTGTGTTGTATCCGAGAAGTGTCTTGATTAGTGGAGATCGTTGAAACTTAATGACTTCCTAGAAAGCTTTAGATCTCTTAGAAATTCTAAGATTTAGAGACTTAGATTTATCAAGATCCTTTATTTGTACCAAAATTTCAAGTTCTAAACCTTCACAATGTTTTTCCTTTTCTTGGACTTGTTTCTTCAAAGATTTTTCTACCAATTTAGCCTCTTCTAGATATATCGTTAGCTGGATTATTTCTTAAATGAGGTTGTTTTCTTTATACACGTTGATTTCCTTTTTCTTGATTCATGTTTATAACCCTGAGTCTATCAATCTCTTCTGGAGAATCCACAAATTCATCATTACTATCAGACTCAAATAGAAATTTTTCTTCAAATGTCATAAGTAGTTAGAAATCTTGATCTGATTCATCATCCTCATTATTGGAAGAATATTCACTATCTTCATGTGTATAAAAAACATTTATTTCTACTAAAACATAATTTGACATTATTCTTTGGAACCTTCTTTCCTTTTTCATTGTTTTCTTTATAAGGACACTTAACGGCATAACGACCTACTGCTCCATAGGAAGAACATTTTAAAGCAAGTTTACCTTTGAACCTACTAGTTCCTACGTGGAGCTTCTTCACAAAATTCTTTTCTTCTTCATATGAAATGTAACTTATATACTTAGGCTCTTCCTATTATTTCCTTGTGTTCATGGCTTTCAATGTTGCTTCTTTAACATCTAATGTATCCTCATTTCTCATCTCATAAGCTATTAAGATCACATAGACTTGTTCAATGGTAAGGTTCTTCAAATCCCAAATTTATTCAATGGCAAAGACTCTCAAATCGAAATTGGGGTTAGTGATCTCAAAAGTATTTTCCATAATAGAAATATCCTTTATTTCATCACCAAGACCTTTCATTGTGTTAACAATATTATCTACTGTAAGGAAAAATCTTATAATATTTTCACAATCATACATTCCAATAGACTCATACTAAATTCCATATGATTGAAGTTTAACACTGTTTTACCTTAGAGTCGCCTTGATAGCTTTGAAAAAGCTTATCACATCTTACCTTTGCAGTTCTCAACTGCATGAATTTCACAAACTCAGATTTAGCCAATCCTCCCAAGATAACATTTACAGCCTCTCCATTGTTCTCATATTGTTTCTTTCTTAAATCAACTGTGGGAATGGAGGTTGCATATTCATATCCACCTTCATTAATTTCTCATAAATTAGCTCCTAGTTCATGCAAATATGATCTCATTTTGACTTTCCAAAACATAAAGTTTGTTTAATTAAACAAAAGTGTCTTGGTGAAAGATACTCCCTCATGACTGCTCATCTTGATAGATCTCCCTTTAAGTGATCAAGCTTATTTTGAAGGACCTGCTTTGATACCAATTGTTAACATAAATACTTCGAGGGGGTGAATCAGTATTTTTAATTTCAATTTAACCTTTATCTTCAAATTAAAAATTATCTACATCATTATTGTTTAAGAAACTTGCATGTGTATGTTATTTTAGTGAATGCAAACCACGAATATTCAAATTACTAAATTTTCATAATTTCCTTCAGATGTTTATCTTTAATAGTGCATTTTTATGTCATTACCTGTTCAATATGGAGTAACAATGAGCTGAAAAAATAGATAAATCATAACCCATAAGAAAGACATGATTTTAGGTTGAAACCTAATGTGGGAGAAAATCACCGTGGTTATTGCCATTCTGTCTTCTTCTTTTATGATAAATAAAATTCTTCATTACATCATAGACTTCTATGGGTCTAGACTCTTGTCAGTATGAAGGCTCCTATCAGCAAGAGGCTACAACCTCCACTCATTTTCCGGCACGCACTGGAAAGGAGCTACAACACCCTAACCATTTTTCTTGGCTCGTACGAGAAGGAACTCCTACCCCCTCACTGAAGGCTCCAGCCCTCACCACGTCATGGACCATGTTTCAAAATGTTTCACACTAGATCCACCCGTTAAACAACATGCAAGATGCCTTTCATCAAATTTTCAAACGAGACCCATATCAATGATAAGCCTAAACCAATATACCAAACTGAAAACTAAATCAAAAACTTTGGATTCCTTAAGCATTGTAAACCAAATGAATCATTGAACATCAAGTTACTGAATACTGAACCAAGCTAATCACTAAATTGAATATCAACCACCACAACTAGATCAAATCAATACAATACCAAATAAGACTCTCGAACATCAACCAATCAACCATCCACTCTTTAATTGCACTATTGGATACCAGATAATCTATTGATAAAAGTTATTTTTACTGTGCTAATTTCAACTTCATAGTTAAAAACAATTGCTTATCATTTTCTTCATGTGCATAGGTTTCCTTTATGGTGTTTGTGAATGAACATGGAAATTTTTTTCAAGTTTTATGTCAAATTCATGAGCAAAATAACAAATAAATCAAGTGCTAAACAACAGAAAACAAATATACATCAAACCAACAAAATGAACACTTAACAAATCGTTTTGATGAAGGAGTTCACCCCTCTTGGGCTACATCTCCTTGGTCCAGCTTAAATGGCTTAGGCAACTGTATTAGATCAAAATGGAAAAAGTGTTGTTTACAATGCTCTACCTCTCTTGAAACCTACTTCAATGTGCTCAGAACATCAAAATAATCTAAGAATGCCTTTTCCTCATCCCAATTTGGTCAAATTTTGCAAAAGTTATGGAAAAATCAATTTCTCCTACGAATTCTCCACTAAAACTAGAGGAAATCCAGTTAACTCCACTAAATATGGAATTACTGCTAAAGTTGGGGGACTGCAAAAAAATGTCGCTATCTTAACTGTGTAATTAATCAACAATAAATAGAGATTAATTAAGGGTTAACTATGATTAGGGCATAATACGGGCAATTAAGGTAATTGTTGGCTTGTGGTTTTTGCAATAGTAGTCACATGGTCGCATAAATGCCAACGGTTATGGTTTAGCTCCAACATCCATTTATATGGTAATTTTCACATGCGAGGGGGCTGGCTCATGTGGTTGGCTCCCTCCTCCCCCTAACTACCAAGTCATAACATAAAAAATATAATATGCGGCCACTGAATGTTAAGTCACAACGTGGTGGTAGAATGGTAAGGTGTGGGCACTATCTGGGCGATGTCACGGGTTCGACTCCCCCGAACTACCCATAAATTTTTTTACCATTTCATGTCAATATGTTAGAACTTTGGGGATGGAGACATGGCGGCCTCCAGGCTTGCCACTTATCCCCTTTTCATTGGCCCATCCTCTGACCAATAAAATGAAGCCAACTGACTATACCATTAACCAGCCACAACGTGCCACTTTTTGAGACCTTACTAGACATTCACCAACCCGTTGACCTGCCCAGTCACCTACCACGATAGTAGTACAAAACACTGATTGTGCAGTGACTGTACCTTTTTTTTCAAAAATTCCATTGTCTAGCAAAGTGGAAAGAATGCGATATATTCCTCATACAAGCTTGATTTTGATTGAAAAGAGTTGCATTGGGATTGTACCGCTGAGGTGGATGTATTCGTTTAGGTTTTGAGCAATTCTAAGAACTTTCATTTTTGAGCTAAATAATGATCACCTGATCATTCCTCCCCATTGGAAGCCTTTTGGACCCCAAAAGATACTGTCAATTGTTCAATAGGTGAGGGTATAGGTCCCTCACCTTCTTAATTTGAAAACATTTGGCTTTAGAAGGATTTTGTAGCTTTAGTCCCACTCGAAGGTATTCAACATTCCCTCTCTTTGAAGTTTTTGTTCTTCTATCAAGTATGAGATATTGCTAAATTTCATCAAGATATTTGGGTGAGAAATCATCTATTGATGGCATCTGAACATGCTCTCCTTGATCATCAATCAAAGGAGGCTCAAATAATCTCAAATTCTCAACATTAGCAACAGAGTATATTTGCGTATAAGGAGGCAAATCTATCTTAGATACATTGTTACCAATCTTTTCCAGAATTTTAAAAGGACCATAACAGATTGGCTTAAGCTTTTTACCTTCTCCTTGAAGTCTCTCTTTGTTAATATATAACCAAACTTCGTCTCCAACTTGAAATTTATGATCGACATGGTGTTTGTCATGCCTTTCCTTGTAGCTTCTCTAAATATTTTCAAGTTTTTCTTGCACTGTGTGATGTAACAACTGAATTTGCTCGATATACTTCCTTACCTTATCGATGTCACTATGACCATCGATGGCAACATATTTCTCAAATATGAAGTCTAATGGCGATCTTGGTGAGTACCCAAAACATGCCGCAAATGGCAATGTGTTTGTGGAAGAATAATTTGCCCTATTGTATGCATGTTGTATGTAATGGAATTGCTTATCACACAACTTGGGATGTTTGCTGCAATATCCTCTAAGAAGATGAATGATTGGCCAGTTGACCACCTCAATTTTTCCATCTGTTTTCATATGAAAGGTTGCACTTTTCTTCAACTTAGTGACCATCATGTCCCACAAGTTGAACCAAAAATTCCCAACAAATCGAGAATCTCGATCACTTACAATGGAAGTAGGAAGACCAAAATGAACCCAAATATTTTGAAAGAAAAGATGAGTTGTTTTTTCAACTATAATTTTTCTTTTTACATGGGGTTAGAATACACATCTTGTTGAACCTATCTACAACTCCATACAAGTAATCATGATCTCCCCTTGACAACAGAAGACATCCTACAAAATCCATTGAGATACTCTCCTGTGGACATGAAGGTACTGGAAGTGGAGTGTACAATCCTAGTTTCCTATTGATAGGTTTACTTGTTGCACACAAAGAACATCTTCTAATGAAACGAGATATGTTATCAAATATGTGGCCAATAATAATTCCTTTGGAGATTTTCAATTGTCTTGCCTACACTAAAGTTTCCAATAATCAATGAAGTGTGCGCCTCCATTATCATACTGTTTCTTTCTCCCAGTGGAATAAATAACTTGCCCAATTGATACAACAAATTGTTATGTACATGGTAATATCACTCTTCAATTTGGTATCCTTGCCTCAAGGTTACGTACACATCTTGAAAGTCATTATCATATGCATATTGCTCAGTGTAACTTTCATGTAAAACATAATTGTGCTTGAGTATAATAGATGAATTTACAATAGACCTAGAAAGAATATTACCTACCTTATTGTAGATTCCCTTTTTGTATTTGATAACCAAATGAAACTGTTGTATAAAATCCATCCATCTGAAGTGTCATGATTACCGCAACTTTGACTGTGACTATAAGTACTACAATGATTGGTGGTCGATATGGATAATTGTCTCCTTCCCCATCAAATAGTGTTTCCATTTTTTAACAATTTGTACCAATGCATAAATTTGTTTGTCATAAGTGGGATAATTAGTCACAACACCATTAAAAATTTCAGAATGAAATGAAATGGGCTTAACACGCTGCATAAGAAATTCTCCCATGGAATAATCACTAGCATCCATTTGAATCTCAAATCGCTGTCTAAGATCTGGAAGAGCCAATACATGCGTTGAACTGATACTTTGTTTTAAAGAATCAAATTATTTCTACTATACATCGCTTTAGTGGAAGACTTTCTTAACACTAGTAAATGCATGTAGTGGTATTGCAATGGAAGAAAAATTAGCAATAAATTTCCTCCAATATTGTGTTTTCCCTAGAAATCTTCTTACCTCTGCAACTATATTGGGCTTGGTCCAATTCACAATGACTTCAACCTTAGAGGGGTCTATATTCAACTCACCTCCTCCAACAATGTGTCCCAAATAAACTAAAGAATTCTTGCCAAATTCACACTTTGACATCTTCAAAAACAATTGTTATTTTCTCAAGACATCAAGTACTTTGTTCACATGCATGACATGTTCATCTATGGATTTGTTGAATATGAGAATATCATATAAGTAAACAATGAAAAAATAATCTAGAAATGGTCTAAATACATCATTCATAACTCTCATGAAAGTAGCTACAACATTTGTAATACCAAAAGGCATAACAAACCACTCAAACCATCCTTTTTTAGTTTTAAATGTCATTTTCCAAATGTCCTCTTCAGCTATTCTAACTTGATGATAACGACTTCGTAAGTTTAACTTACTGAAATTCTTTTCATACTCCAATCGATCAAGGAAATCACAAATTCTTGGCAGTGGATAACGATTCTTTACCATTATTTTATTCAGTGCATGGAAATCCACACACATGTGCTAAGTTATGTCCTTCTTTGGCACCAAGACAATGGGTGAACAATATGGAAAAGTAGATGGGCGTATGATACCTTTATTCAAAAAGTATTTAATTTGCTTCTTCATTTCCATGCTCTCCATGATCGACATGCGATACATGCCAATGTTTGGAAGTGGAACATCCTGGTGCAGCTGTATCTCATGCTGAATTCCCCTCTTGGAAGTTAAACCCTTTGGTTCCTGAAACATCTTGCCATGCTTTCTTACCACATCAACCAAATCAAATTTTAACTTATCATCACAACATTCAAAAGATTCATAATCAATATCATTATTTTTATTGTTCATGAGAAGCACAAAATGTTTACTTCCATTTACTAGTCTCTCCATTCTCCCTTCATTAACCAAACAAATGTTTAACGTTTTGTGATGGAATCTCACAATATACTCCACTCCATCCTTGAGCAATAGATATTTGTTCTCATGGTGATAAAATACCTCTTTTTTATCATACAAATATGGGCTCCCTAGAATGATTCCTGAGATGTCAAGTGGAACTACATCTAACTCATCTTCATCCATGAATTTTTTAGTAATGGCAAACCTGAATAAGAATTCCCTTGTAACATATAAATTTTCATTATTGACTATCCAACCCAAGGGATATGGTTTATGATGAGGTATAGTTTCAAGGTTAAGATTTTTGACCAAGTCTTCTGAAATTAAATTCGATTGTGACCCACTATCAAATAATGCATCAATGTTTGTATGATTTGAAATTACCCTTACATGGAACAATTGTATCCTTGATTCTTCATTTGGAGTGTTGTTGTGACTATGTGAGGAACTAGTGCTTGCAATAGCTTCTTTCCCCGCTTGTGACCATGGCTAAAATCTTGGTCTCATCACCAGAATCGGATACAAGATCATGTGGTGTGGTAGCGGTCATCTTTTATTTTCCCTTATTGTTTGGTTTCTTAGGCCTCTATTAGGGATGTAATTTCCAACACTTGGTTTCATCATGCCCTGCTTTGGAACAATGTTGGCATATAGTTTTCTCCCCTTCTGTATTCACACTTGCATTCTTCTTTGCTTTCCATTTTCCACCCTTCTCTTTCTCCTTACCCTTGAATGGCTTCTTTTTGCTACCCTCTTCCTCAATGTTCTTTCCTCTTGCTTCAAGGTGCATGGTTTGCACACATACCTCATCTAAATTGCTTAGATTGAAAATAAGGATAGAATGTTTTAAGTAGGAATGTAAACACCCAATATATTGCAAGAGTGTATCTTGGGAATTCAAGTTTACTCCTAACAACAAAGCCCTCTTCCTAAACTCTTATGTATAGTCTTCAACTGATTGGCCCTTGAGTTGCCTAAAATTTTGCCAACTCATAATGGATTTTTGAATATAGGCTAAAGGATAAAACTGTATTTTAATTGTAGAAACGAATTCAACCCAAGAAATTGATATCTTATCGTGAATTCTCATTTCCTATTAAGTCTTTGCTTCCCACCAAACTAGCGCTCCTCCTTCTAGCCTCAATGAAGCCAACTTGATTTTTATGTCATCTTCTTAAAGGTTCTGAATTCTACAATAAACCTCCAATTGTCGAATCTAATTGTCTAACTTTTCTACATTGACCTCACCATTGTACATGGGAAGTTCAAACTTAATGTCCAATTTGAGTAAGGGAGTTTTTTCCTTTGGGGTTTTTGAATGAGTATGAACAATTTTTGTGGTGGAAGTGGAAGATGATGTTGTTTGAGATGATGAGGATGATGAATATGATGAGGAAGATGAAGATGGTGGAGATGGAGGAGGATTTCCTCCATTACCCTTTGAATCCTTGTTTTCATATTTTTTATATCCTGAGCTTCTCTCTCGATGTGGTGGCTTAGAACTCTCTCCAACCATTCTAGTATTCCTCTCTTCATACAGGACTCTAACCATGTCAATTAAGTCATAGAAATATTTCTTGAATGCTTCCTCTTTTGAAAGACCTTCAGTCTCTCTTACTCTAGACATGATGGCTTTGGATTCAAGCTCAGCGCTTGGTACTAGTTGTACCTCCTCCATCACAATTGAAGGTAAAACATGAGGTGCTTCAAGTGTAGCTGGGATTGAAACCTTTGGTGGAGATTTTGGCCTTGCGGCTCTCCTTCTTCTGGGCATTACCTCAAGATTTGCAACCAATAGTTTCCCTTCTCCTCTCTACAACTTTAACCTTGTAAGCATCACAAACTTGCAACCATTAAAACCCTACATGCACAAAACTCAAGAAATCAAGAATATAACCTTTTCTCTGATACCAACTTGATGTATTGTTGAATGTTAGTTTTTTTGTGCTAATTTCAACTTCAGAATTAAAAAAAACTGCTTATCATTTTCTTCATGTGGATAGGTTTCCTTTATGGTGTTTTTGAATGAATAGGTAAATTTGTGACAAGTTTTATGTCAAATTCATGAGAAAAATAACATGTAAATAAAGTTCTAAATAACAGCAAACAAATGTACAAAAAACCATGAAAATGAACAATTAACACAATGTTTTTATGAACGAGTTCACCCATCATGGCTACATCTCCTTGGTCCAACTTCCATGGCTTGGACCTCTGTATTACATAAGAAGGGAAAAAATGTTGTTTACAATGCTTTACTACTCCTAAAACCTACTTCAATGTGCTAAAAACATAAAAAACATCCAAGTATGCCTCTTCCTGATCCCAATTTGGTCGAATTTTGAAAAAGTTATTGAAAAATCAATTTCTCCTAGGAATTCTCCACTAAAACTGGGGGCACTCTAGTTAACTCCACTAAATTTGGAGTTATCGCCAAATTTGAGGGACTGCCATAAATGCCGCCATCTTAATTTCATAAATAATTAATGATAATAGGAGATTAATTAAGGGTTAACTATTATGAGCGCGTAATTCGCAGAGTTATGGTAACCATTGGCTTTTGGTTTTCACAGTAGTAGTCACATGGTTGCATAAATGCCAACGGTTATGGTTTAGCTCCAGACTCTGTCTCTATGGTAGCGGTCGCACGGGAGGGGGTTGGCTTGTGAGGCTCACTTCCTCCTCCCCCAAACAACCAAGTCATAACAAAACAAATATAATATGCAGCCATTGAATGTTAAGTCACAACACGGTGGTAGAACGGTAAGGCATGGGCACTGCATGGGTGAGGTCGCAGGTTTGACTCTACCAACCTTCCCATAAACATTTAAAACTGGGCTGATATGTTGGACCTTTGGGGAGGGACACGTGACACACTCTAATCTTGCCACTTGCCCCCTCTTCATTGGTCCATCCTTTGACCAATAAAATGAATCCAAATCACCGTACCATTAACCAACAACAACGTACCACTTAGCGAGACCTTACTGGACATTGACCAACCCATTGACTTGCCCAGTCACCTGCCACATCGGTAGTATGGACTACTGACTCTGTAATGACTATAACTTTTTTTTTAATTCCTTTGTTTGGTAAAGTGGACAAAACGCGATATCCTCCTCATAATAGCTTAGTTTTGAGTGAAATGAGATTTGTTGGGATCATATTGTTGAGATGGATGCATTGATTCAGGTTTTTAGTGATTCTTAGTACTCTGATTTTTGAGCTAAATACTAATCACCTGATCATTCCTCCCCATTATAAGCCTTTTGGATCCCAAAATATACAATAAATTGTTCAGCACGTGAGGGTACATCTTCCTAACCTTCTCAATTTAAAATCATCACTTGATCACTAGATAATCATCACAAAAACAATGTGCAATTATTGCAAATTGATCAAATTGACTTCATAATATACATGTGATTGTTCTAAAGTAAGGTTGTATGTATACACCTTTCCTCTGCATAAAACCTATGTACTAGCATTAAATCATTGAATACTAAAACATAATCATTGCATCACCCACTGAGTTACTGACATAATGAGTCACAATAATAACTAATAACAAATATACCAATATTGAATCAATGAAAACCCAATCACAATTATGTTGCATGATTACTAACCAATATTCCAAGCCACAATCAATCCAAACAACATTGTCAGATATGGAGCATTATGATCAAGACATCATTGACGAACAACAAAAAATAAACAAAATTCATCAACCATTATCACTAAGAAGAAATTCAAACCCTAGAATATATGTGCAACTTCAAGTGACCAAACCTACTTATATACATGTTTATCATGTATAAAACCTACTTATATCTTTCAAAATAATGAATACCAGAACCTAGATCCAGGAAACAAATTATTTTAGAATATATACGCTACTCTTATGAGGAATATATGTTAATGTAGGGGACTATCCAGAAGCACATCTACGTAGAGCTATTAAATTACTAAATCATATTATTGTTGCAAACACAACCCATGTCAAAAAGATATATTTCTGCACATACTATCAGAAAATAATAGATCTCACCAAACATATTAAGATCAAATCACCATTATAGTATTGTTAGCATCTTAAGCATAAATAGATCAATCAAGCATGTCCATATAATTTCATATTGTTTAGATTTGAACCTTGTTCTTGCTCCCCGATGCACTCATGTTTCAAATTCGATCATAGTTCAAAATGTGCACTTAAATCCCTGATCTCCATCTCCTTATATGGCTTATGCCTTTACCAATACCTCAGGAAAATCCTGCGTTAATGTTATTAGTATTCTTTTAACTAGATCAAATAGATTTTTCCACTATAATACTATGGGAAATTACCCTACTAGGAGATTTGTGTTTCATATTTTCCATGGTTTAGATTATGTACTTGACTTGTGTTCATAGAACCTACGTATGTATGTGACTCTTCCTTACAAGAACTGCATATAATTTTCAAACTTCAAAATTTCCATGCATTCTTTCTCTTAGCCATAAATTCTCTCACATATCCTCTATAATATTTGTACCAATATTCTTGTTATCTGCATTAGTTCAATAAACATAACTTTATAATCAAGTTGACATCCATAACATATTTTTCAAATAAGTTTCCATCAAGGACAACACATTAGCCATAATGCCAATAATTTTGGAGAAAAGGGAGCCAAGAATTGGCTATTACAAAAAGTTGAAATTAGGTTGAATGGCTACCATTTACATCAAATTGATCTAGGTTGATACTTTTGGCCAACCACCTATTCCACCTAGACCCCCAAAATTGTTTCTTTCATTTTCCTTAATTGTAGCAGACTTTATTATTTTTGGCAATTTTTAGGCCCTAAACTTTCACAACCTTTTTGAGGCCCTAAACGACATTTTTTTAAAAAGCAGTAAGACTAAATTTCATGGGTAGGGGTTTTCCACAAAAAAAATTATTTTCCTTAGATAGATTTTTCTAATGAGGTATCATGTATGCCAAATGAAGATCATATGGCTGAATTACAACTCAAGGAACTTGGCATTCCCACTAATCCTAACAGGGCCTAAAATCATTTGTCGCTTCATCTTGTGGGGTTTGGATTTGGGATGTTTAGGGTTTTCCCATTGTTTCTCAATAATAAAAATTCCTTTGAGCCTCATTGTAACACATTTCAAAATCTTGTCACATCTCTTCTTAAAGATAAACTATCATCACCCGAGCTTGTTTATTTCCATTCTGAATGTAAGTAGTTTGAGTAATTTTTTATTAATTAATTGAAGTTTAGCTTTTGTTGTAGCTTTGTTTTTTTGTTTAATTTTTAGTTCATTTTGTTCATGCATGACTATGGATCAGTGGTATCATGGGGGTCTGCCCTTTCTCTGTTTTTGGTGCCTATCCCCAACAAGGTTAGTGTATAAGGAGATAGGAATTGAACTAGTTGAACTCTTGCATGACTAGCCTCATCGAACCCGATGACCTGCCATGGCAGAATAAATGAATTATAATGAAGTAGGAGATCCTTTTGAAATACCACTTGAATAATTCCTTGAGTGACAAAGAAAATAGATGATGAATAAATGTTTCCAAATCCTTTGGTGGGTATCAGTGGGTGAATTATCTTCCTTTGGCAGAAACCTCAGAGGTGAAACCCCCTTTAAGGTATAAGTTAACTTTGGCATTCCTATATTTGAAGGCTAGATAGATGCATATGTCCTAGATAAATGGTTAAATCTACTGGAAGGATATTTTTTTGGTTCATGAATTTTCCAATATTAAAAACATTACTTTTTAAATCCACAAAGCCACCCACATGTCAAGGACAAGTGGGAAGCCTACTCTGAGCAAATGGTTGAGAAGGAACTCTCACTATTTTCAGCTCTACCCACTTGGAATTATTTCTAAGAGGACATCAAGAGACAATATTACCTTGTTAGTATGTATGAAGATAATCACATAAAATCAACCACACTTCAATAGGCAAGGGTCTAAGTTGTGCCAGAGTTGACAAATATTTATCATACCCTTTCACATGAAGCTGGATATCAAGGATTCTAGGTGGCATATGGCACTCAAGTACAATGACTACCTACACAAATACATTCATGATGAGACGAATATCCTAGACATATCCTCGCTTACTATCACACACTGATATGCTATCAAGATCGAGTAGAAAATTAAATAGAAAAAGTGAGACATTGGATATGTGAATCTGAAGTAGGGAGAAGGAAACCAAAAACCATAGAACATATGATAAAACTAGGGTGAGGTGACCTAGGAAAACCAATCAAAACTAAAAGCATAAAATAACACCACAATGATGAACAAGGAGACATGAAAGTGGTGTAAGTTCCACAACAACACCACTCACGACATAGGTGAGTGTTGCACCAAGAAATAATTGGTGGCTGAGTTGAAAGCTTCAAATTCAGATGCATGTTCCAACTATAGATAATAACCTAACAAGGGGAATGATAAAGTGAAGCATATTATTAATGTAGATCCTAGTGCCATTGTTTCCACCACCAACGTGCAGAAGTTTGAGCCCAAATATATGCAGGAGGGGGAGAATCTCTTCTACTAATAGATGTGGGTGAAGGGATCTCTTCTACAGTTCATTGTTGACAAGATAATCTAAAATAATAACATCTTAGTAGTGGTCATTAAGTATTTTGGCCTACTGACCACACCACACTTGCAACCATACAGCATCAGTTGGCTCCACAAAGGAAGAGATATATGTGTCAGTGAGCAGTGCCACCTTCCCTATAGTATCAATCCCTTCACTAATGAGGTATTATCTGATGTTGCTCCACTTCAAGTCATTGATGTGTTATTATGAAAACCATACTTGTGGAAGTGATATATTGTGTATGAGTCCAAGACTTGCACTTCTATTATTACTTTACACACTAATTTATAGAGGATACTAGAGGTAGCCCCATCTACCACAATATCTTTGATCTCTCTCAAGAAATGTTGTAAATTCATGTCCGATAATGTGGATTTTTATTTTTATTTTTTTTATTTCTTTATTTCTGAATTTCTCTCAAACTAGGGAATAGATCATGGCCACATCCATGGTCCCTAGGAACAATTCCTCCATGCAACAAATGTAGGTGGATAAGGTCATGGAATAATACAAGGCCATCTTCTATGCATCCACAAGGGTACCTTTGCACTGTCAGGTCAAGAATTTGATTGATCTAACTCATGAAGCACCTCTACATAATGGGATGATATAATGTTACTCTATTATGGAAAATCAAGAGATCAATTGCTAGATCCAAGACTTGTTACAAAAGCATAACATGTGACTAAGTTCCTTACCTTGTGGGAGCCCAATTTTACTTGTATAAAAGAAGCATGCAACTTAAATATTTTGCATTGATTATCAAGCACTAAAGAAAATCGTTGTCAGGAACAGGTATCCAATCCCATGGATTGACAACCTTCTTGACGATCTTAAATGGTCCAAGTACTTCAACAAGATTGATTTTAATTTTGGTTGTAACCAAGTTCGAATAGAACCCATAGGTGTATGGATGTCTACCTTCAAATCCAAGGGCCTCTTTAAGTGGTTGATCATGCCTTTCAGGTTCAAAAATGCCCCTTCAAATTTTATTACGCTAATGGATGACACCTTGTGGCCCTTCAGTAACTTGTACATGGTTGTATATCTATATATCATCCTCGTCTTCAGTGAAAGTTGGGAGGACTCTGTTTGCAGGAAAACTAGTGTCTATTCAGAGCTGCTAGTCCCACTAAGATGGGTAGCTATATTAGAAACAAACAATTCAAAGTAACTTTTGTTTTCGTTTATGAGAGATAGATGAGAGAGAAGCAAAGAGCACCAACCTTAGTCTTTCACTTGGCTCCTTGCTTGTTTCCTCCCTCCTTTGATAGAGCTTCGCCACTCCTTTCTCACTTGTCTTGCTTCAAAGAACACTTGTAGAGTCAAAGCAGCAAAATACCATCAAAGCATAGAGATCTATAACCATAAACAATATAGGATCAAATGTACATCAACCATACAAATGCATACACAAATACAAAATTCAAAAATATACAAGTATATGGAGGAAAGCTCGAATAGCTTTATTTACAGAATTAGTGGAAGAGAGGATTACAACCTAGCTGTCTGATCCAGCGCCATCCTCCCAACATGAAAGCCTTCTTCACCTCATGAAAATCTAGATCACCCAACCATACAATGCTTCATATAGAAACCAACAACACTTCCTTACAAAATACAAACTAGCCCTTGGATCTCTAGGATGAGGGATCCATATATAGATATTTGCAGGAGGGTGAGTCAACTTCTGGGATTTTGATTAGTGTCATTTCACTGATAGTTCTTGGTTCCACTTGGAGATTTCATGATCTCTTACTCATCCCTGGGTGAATTCAGAGAGGCAAGTGCAATATGAGCAGTTTCTAGAAGATTATCTAAGTTTCCACCTAGAAAACGGCCTCTACCATTTGTCTGCTCTTGCTCATCGTACCCTACAGAAGGGATTTTCAATATGCATCACATAATTTGTGTGTAGTAGGTGATATGCATTGCACCCTTAGCATGGAGCAGTCTGTATGGTCTAGTTTTGACTAGTTCTGAGCTGTTTTTCAGGGAGAACTTCTGGGAAATGGTGTAATTAGTTGACCTTGATTCTTTAGGGTATGAAACAACACTTTTAGGGGTTTAGAAGCCCTTGGTTTATGGACATATGTGATTGGGGTTGTAGTTCTCAAATATGCCTATAACAGTTTCCCCCTAAAGCATGAGGTCGTAAATCTTCCGATGTTGAGTGAAATGCTTTATCATGAGGATCTGAGGTTTTTCGAACTGGAAGGTGACTTGTAATAAGATACAATACAATACATTATCTTCATAATATTTTCATGATATAGCTGAGGTGGGCATTCCCATGCTTAGCTTTATAAATTCATTTTCATGTACATAGGACATACAATCGTTTGTGTGGTAGACCGATGATTCTGGTAGAGCCATCATCCCTTAGCTTGGATGATTATCTGTGTAGCTATGGAGTACATTTGATGTCTTTATTTTCCTGAATATATCACAGCCCGGGTGGATGAAACTAGATATGGGGTCTTCAAACTCGTTCAATCTTCATCCGAAGTACAAGTAGATCCATGTGAAAAGATGTTCTGATGTCGAACATGGAAAGACATTGCCTGATTACCAGCCAATGATGTAAGCTATTAACAGGTGCAAGAGGAATCACTGATAATGATAATGACCCTCGAGGTACTGCAGTACAATTCACGTGGTGTGAACACATGAGTCGATGTTGAACACCATGCAAAATATTTCGGTTGAAGGCCATTGATGTAAACCTGTCACCGGAAGTGAGAAACTTGTCATTGAGGCATGCAAGCTTCAAATTACTGAAAAGGTTGTTTTTAAGTCAAATTCTTAGATAATGGGCTAATGTCGACAAGAAGTGACCCGTTGTACAAGGGCCTTAATGAATCCCACATCTATGACATGAAACAGAGAAAATGATTTTGTGGAGGTGAAAACAATCTAATGATACAAGGTTCAAGGTGGTGGTCATGAAAGAATGGAGCGTGAAGGTATTGCAGCGGATGAGGCGTACGCTGGGTTGGTGAATTCTGTAAGCAACTTTTCTTGAACATATCAGTGACACTGAAATGGATTGGTAGAGTTAAACCTAAGAATGGATGGTACAGAGGACCAATGGTGATATGACCAGTGAACAGAATAAGCCAACCTGACTCAATCATGGTGATGGAGTGAAAGTGTCATGTTCAAGAGCGACCTGCTACCAATGAAGTTTTTTTCAAGTTTTTTTCCCTTTTTCCCCTGTCATTGCTGACCAGTGCCTCTTTATTTTTTTCAAGCTTGAGGAGGATAACATATGCTTGTTCTATAATTTTCCCTTCGGGAAAACCTGTTGCTATGTTTTAGCGAGCCTAGTGACAGTGAAACTCACTCTTGTTCGTATGGACAAGTTTGTCGCTATTGTTTTAACGAGTTTAACGACAAAGATAACTCAGTCCTTTTCAGTTTTAGAGACTCTAAAAAGAGACAGAAAGGAAACTCCAGTATTCCTTTTTCGTAGTATAATCCCTTAAGTCCCAAGAAGTATAAAATAATACGAAAGGGATGACTTTTCAATAGTTTTAGCGAGCTGAACAAGACAAGTGCTCGATCTTTTTGTGTAATGATCCCTCAGGTCCAAAAAGATTAAAATACAAGAGGGATGGCACTTCCAATCACTTTAGTGAGCTGGAGAGGCCAATTTCTCGACCATCTTTTCATATTTTACGAGTCTAAAAAGCGCTTAAAAGAGACTCGTTTTTGAGGAACGGGTGATGTTTTCAGGTAGTAACTAGTTCCAGGTAAGTTTGGAACTTTTCAATCACATCAATACAAAGAAGGTGGCTAACAGAATCACTCATCGCAGTTGTTCCTCAAAAGGGTAAACAATCAAGTGGAGGCATATGATCAGCTAAAAGAGTGGAGGTGACGGTAAGAACACGACCAAGGCTCAAAACCCTGATAGTAATGCGATCACAAAGGTTATTTACTGAAGGTGGATTCATTTTTTAATGAGCTTGAACTCTGGGGGAACATATGCTCATTGCTAGGTTTATTTTTTAACGAGCTTAAACTTTACGGAAACATTGCTTGTGATAATAGTCATAGATGTTCAATTCACCATTAACAATATGTTCTTTTGACAGTCGTACTACCTGTTCAATTGCTCCATAAAACTGATTAGAAATGTAAATACATGCTTGACAATGAGTTAAAAACTAACATCTTACTTGAATTACGTGAATTGTAACATAAAAGTAGTTTTATCTCTCATTTTTACCATTTCATTCAAATTTGGGATTGTTGGAGCTCTGGAGGTGTTTTCCCCCTCGATTTTCATCAGTTGATTCCAAGAGATTTGGTGGACTATTTTTGGCGCCGTCTGGACCAGGTAGGAGCTAATCCTGAGCCCTTCAATTGCATTCTTTCCTTTTCTAATTCTGAGCATCTTTTCCTATTTTTCTAGGGCTCGGGGGTTTGAACAATTCGTTCTCTCCCCATCGCACCTAGTATACATCGAAAGGTGCGATGCATACTAAGTTGGCCATTGGCCAGTCAGTATGCATCCCACCCTGTACACAACTAGGGTGCGATGGGCACAAGGAGGAAAGTTTATGCACTGTTTTTTCATGAAATTTTGCCTGTTTTTGCCCAAATCAGGATCCTAATTCTTCCCCTGTTTGTTTTTCAGAGATTCATTGGATCAAGATGGTTGTTACATGGCATTAATGTGAGCATGAAGAAGAGGATATGATTGCCTTACATGATCCAGGTATGGTTACTGCATTGCAAAACTATGGATTGCTCAAATTCTTCCGTATATCCAGCATGATGCAACAAATCAATTTGTTGCAATATATTCTCGATGCATGGGATCCTACCAACATAGTGTTCCATATTAGAGGCAAATCCATCCCATTTCCAGTTGAGGATATCCACTTCTTGATCGGATTGTCGAGGAATGGTGCCCCTCTATGACTATCAGAATCCGCTCGTGGGGGTGAATTCGTGAGGGATTACATTCCCCGATTCTGTAGAGATGGATCTCAGCTGAGTAGGGACGACAAGATTAGTATTCAAGATATCACTGACTGGTCCTTCAGGACTATTTTATTCACCTTTTCTATATTGGCTGGTAGCGTGGCTCTTCACTTGGCCAACAAGTCCTATATGTAGTATGCCTTGGAATGCCTTGGACCAAAGGTATTCAATTGGTACTTCCAGTTATAAAAGACTAGCTTTCCAAGGTGAAGACTCGAAGATCCAAGAACTTTGGTTATGGTTCTATTCTGACCACTTTATCTTTGGAGAGGATCCCATTGATGTAGCCACAGTACATTTCACTCGGATTGCTAGCACCAACAGAACCACGGATGTAGAGATGGGTTGATCTTATGGTCAGACATGCTAGTCAGTCGCGGATTTCATTCTCTGATGCCTTCTTTAAGTGGTTTAACCATCAGTAGACAATTTATGCTGAGTATCCATATGTTGGGATGGATTTCTGGGGCGACCCAAATTTGGTGCTGCTGGCTGGCGAACAGTGGGGTGTTATATGTAAAAAGATCTGATTATATCTCTGTTTATTTCTTTTATAATGTTCTTGTGTCTTTTAAATTTTATCAAGACTAATCAAACCCATATATTTGTGCAGATATTGGACCAGTGCGCCCGAGGGTAGTAGCTGTTGTTCCAGCAGGAGAGGTTGTAGGGAGGGCTGTCCTTTGCGATCTGGATGTAGTAGAGACCCTTACAATATGGCAATATTAGATCAAGGGTCTCACCCTTGGTATTTAGGATGTGAGGACTAACGAGTTACCTCTATGATTACAATGCCATACCATTTGCGTGCCGAGTCGATGGACTAGGCTCTTATGTATGATCGCACAGGCGGTGACTTGTTATCACCAACACCATTAGTCTAGGGTGCATTCCTGCATTTTGAGTTTTTGGGTCTCATGACCGATTTGTCCTGGACACAGAACATTTTGTAAAAACTATAAACAATTATATATATTTTTTATTTTCGGAGCTTTATTTTGGTTAAGTTATATGATCCTGATGCAAATGTTGATTGAAATGCTTTTTTCTTTTATAAATGCTGCAAATTTCTATCTAACACATAATTTGCTAATGAATTAGTTAATTTGTTTAAGTTTCTGGAAATGTGTTGATATTGAAAAGAATAAAACTGCCTTTCCAAAATCCTGACCCTTAGGAAGATACGATAGATAGCTAGATTCCGAACAGAATAGATGCCAGTAAGTTGTAGGATGATGAGTTGTGAGTCTATCCTGACAACAATTCGGTGTATGACATGTGCGATGGCATTAGAGAGAAGCTCTATCAACACGTTGTACTCAGTGATGTTGTTTGTTAACCGACCAATACATACCCCTCTGAAACTCACTAACTCGCCACTTAGATCAAAAATGGCCCAAGCTACAAAAGATAGGTTCTACGTACTATGACTACCTTTATCAGCGTATCCAACAAATGATTCCAATAGGTCCGACATCTGCAACAAACGCAAAAGTGGATTACCTAACCTAAATGATCACTCTTGACAAAACAAAAATGTAACAAAAGCATATGAAGAGATTACTACACTTAGTCAAGCATAGTAACGCTTAAGATACAACTCATTTCGGGGTTGCGACAGTAGAATCCCATCGTAATCTACTAGATCATAGGCTCCTTTTGCTAATACTCACTTAACAATGTAGGGACCCATCCACAATGATTGGAACTTACCTGCTCCCAATTTATCGGATTCCTGATTGTAAAGTAAGACCAGGTCACCTTCTGAGAAGACACGGGGTTTGACATTCTTGTCAAATTGCGCCTTGACTTGTTTTGTATGAGCTTCGTTAGCCAAGGCGGCGTCACGATGGGTTTCATCTAGTTGGATTAATTCCAAGAGACGAGCCTCTTCCTCTGAAGTTCTGGGGAGAAGGTCGACTGCGAGCTTGAGAGATGAAATTTCAAACTGAATCGATATGACCACTTCCAGGCCATACACCAGCTGAAAGGGTGTAAATCCAGTTGCATTTCTTACCGATGTCCTGTATGCCCACAAGGCTGAGTATAGGATTAGGTGCCAACTCCATTTGTGGACTCCAATCATCCTTTGTAGCATGTTCTTCAGGACCTTGTTGATGGCCTCAACTTGCCCGTTAGCTTGCAGATAATACGGAGTAGAACCATCGTGGGATAGTCCTAATTTGGCAGCCAATTCAACCATCATGTGATTGCGGAAATGCAATCCATGATCTGTGACTATAGCTTGTGTAACACCAAATCTTGAGACTACATGATTGAAAAAGAAAAGAGCAATTGTTTCAATGTTGTTGTTTAATGTAGGCATCACCTCAGCCCATTTTGTAAAATAGTCAACTGCAACTATGATATACCCATGACCCCCGACCGAGGTGGGGTTACATGTCATGAAATCTATGCCCCATTTGGTGAATGGCCCAACAACAACTATTGGATGCAGAGGTGCGGGTGGTATCCTGGTTTTGTGGTTGAATATTTGACAAGCATGGCAACTTCTAACTACGATTATGTAACCTTTGAACATTGTTGGCCAGAAGTAACCTGCTCGTAAGATCTTTTGCATCATAGCATAACCAAATTGATGCCCCCCCACACGTGCCTAAATGGAAATCATTCAGGACTTTTTCGGCCTCCTCATGGGTGAGGCGCCTTCGCAGAACTGTATCGATACCGCGACGGTAAAGTGTGTCACCGACGCTCATGTAGTCTTTTGCTTGGTATCGAGTACGTCGTTGTTCTGAGCGAGAGGTATTAGGCTTGTATGTTTGGATTTGGAGATAGATCAATATATCTCCATACCACAGATCACTTGATGATATCAGAAACAAAGATTCATCCACGATTGATGCTTTGGATGTCGAATCATTGGATGATGATGGGAAGTCGCATAATAACTCCGTGAACACTAGAGATTTCTTTGATTTGGATTTTATGAATTATAGATCAAACTCTTGTAAAATGGCTATCCATTTCAAATATTTTCCCCCTAGCAACTGATGTGATAGAATGTAAGTCATAGGGCCGCAATTTGACAAAATGGTAGTTTTGCAAAAGAGGATATAGTTTCGAAATCTCTGTACTACTTGAACAGTTGCAAGAGCCAGCTTTTCAACATAGGAGTACTTTCTTTCTGTATCATTTAAGTTTCAACTTAAATAATAGATAGGGTGTTCGATTACATTGTCTTCTTGAACTAAAACCATTGCGATGGTCGTATCTGCTGCAGCTAGATACAGGTTAAAGTCTTTTTGATAGTCAGGAGCGTACATTAATGATGATTTTATTAGGGATTCCTTTAGAGCATCAAAGGAATCTTGCACAACCTGATTCCAGTTAAAGGGCACTTCTTTTTTCAAAATATGCGTATAACCTTTAGCAATTTCAGTGTAATCTGGAATGAACCTCCTTAGAAAGTTTTCTTTCCCTTCGAGTTTCTGAATCTGAAGCAAATTTGAAGGTGGAGGCATATCGATGATTGCCTGAACCTTACATGAGTCGAGTCGAATCTCGTCCTTAGAAACTACGAAACCAAGTAAATGACTAGAACCGACACAAAACACACACTTGCACGGATTGAGTCGTATCTTGTAGCGTCAGCAATGAAGAAATATGTCTCTCAAATTCTGTGGATGGTCATTCTGCTTCCGTTAATGAGTTGGTAGATCATCAAGATATGGTTGAATGATTTTCTTGATGTCGTGGAAGGCAAAATTCATTTCCCTCTGAAAAGTTTCCCCTATGTTCTTTAACCTAAAGGTAGTTTACAGTATGAAAATGTGCCCCACGGACATATAAATGCAGTCTCCGACTGGTCTTGTGGGTGGATATTTATTTGATTATACTCAGAAAATCCATCAATGAATGAAAAGATTTCGCATCCGGTGCATTCATCAATTATATGGTCGATGAAGGGTGTAGTATAGTTTTCCTTTGGACGAGCTTCATTTACATCCCTGTAATCAATGCACACTCTAATCGTTCCTTGATTTTTCATCACAGGAATAATATTCAATATCCAATTAGTTAGAGGAACCAGGTAAATGAAATCAACATGTAAAAATTTTCAACTTCTGCCTTGATGGCAACGACTTTTTCTAGGTGTACCTACCGAAGCTGTTGTCGTACCGATTTGACATCTGGATACATCTTGATTTTGTGTTCAACTATGCTCGAGTCAATGCCTGGAATTTCTTCATATGACCATGCAAAGATATCTTTAAATTCGTGAAAGAGAGCGCAATATATTTCCAGTTCTGAAGAAGAGAAAGTTTTGCCGACATGAATATTATCTACAACATTAGGTTTGGTCGAGATATTTATGGTGATAGTTTCTTCAATGTTGGACATATTTCACTCGGAATCCACCGTATTTATAGTATTTAATAGAAAATAAAAAACTGAAGGATGATTAAGGTCATTGGAACAATCTTCGTTGTAATTTGGAAGATGAGAATGATGGTGGTAATCTTCCCATGGTGCCTCTTCTATTATCATTGACTGAATGATTCCTTCGTCTGTAGAATGTACATGTGAACAAGGATCTAAAGAGGTGCCATATTCCTTAGACCTATCTATCTAAACACTTGATGAGTGTTGATTTGGGTTTGCCCCCCAAGCCAAGAAAATTGATTGCTACAAAATTTCTATTGGGCTTGGAGGCAATACCTGGCGATGATCCTTGCTAAAAAATTTTCGGTAATCTTCTGAATCTTTATAGATATAGAAGATATCATATTACAGGTTCCCACATTGGCCACTTCCACCAGATTGCTTGGGGGCGGTACGGCAAAAGTACCCATTAAGGCAGGGTCTTTTAGGAGGCCTACTCTGACATTTTGAAGCGAATGAGAGCTTCCATGGATCATTGGAATGCTTCTCATAACTTGTGAATTGTTGGGGAGAAAGGTTTGTTGGTCAACGATTGTAATTCCTCCTTGAAAGGGAAATGCAATCTTTCTAAAATATGTTGACACAACAGTAGCCATAGCGTAAATCCAGGGCCTTCCTAGTAGGATATTGTAATTGAGGTTTCCATCGATAACTTTGACCTCAATTTCTACTATCTTGCCCCTCGGTCCAACTTGCAAGTTACTTAAAATCCCGTACGGGGTGTATGTTCGTCCATCAAATGCTTTTAATGTCGTTGATGATCTTGACAAGGGTGGTGATCCTAAAGTTTTCCAGCAACACATTGACATAATGTAGGTAGATTCTCCGTCATGAATGATTGTTCGATGAACAGTGTTGTTGTGGGCTTTCACTTGTACGAGGAAAGCGAGTTGAGCTGGTAACTGAGTTTTGTATCCTTTATGATTGAAGGCCACAAGATTGGAATCTGTTGGGTCAATCCCACGTATTGCTGATAATAGAGCTTGCTTTTGGGAGGGGCAATTTTGTGGTACTTCAAGTGTAGACATAGCGGATGGCGATTGGGCCAGATCCTCTACTATATTATAATTCTGTGCAGCTCGAGCACGAGGATTAAATGTTGATTTGTGTACTACTCCCTTTGGAGGCTTTATTTTTGGCTCGAGAATGATGGGTGGCACAACTTCGGTCAAATTTGTTGTCAAACTACTAGGTTGATCTACAGACTTGTTGTTCGGCATCTGTGGATTCCCATAATCTTTATTCCTTGTCGATATCAAAGCATCATTTCTATGTTTCGAAATGGAAAACATAAGCAATTGGCATGGGGAAGCATTGTCACTAGCAACCAGATTGGTTTTTGGGTTGGAAACAGATCAGTCAACACTGCTGAGGTATTTGAACTTTTAAAGAACTTTTTAATCTCAGCTTTATGCAAACAATCTTTCGTCCAATGGTCCTCATTGCATATGAGACATGGCCGATTAGGTTTCTTTTGCCCAGAAGGGTTTCCAAAATATTTTTCAGGAGTTGAATCTTCCTGTTTCTTCTTTTTATTTTTCCCTTTCTTCTTGCCCCCTCGTTGCTTTGGTTCATTGCCTTTGTCGGTCAACACGGCATTAACCTATGAGGCAAGAAGTTTGTCTTTTGCCTTTTTACTAGAAACTGCAAGGGCTTTACCAGATGAGGCCTTTGTAGTTTGCGTACTTAAGGTGCCAATCACGCCATCGTCTGCATGAGAGTCCATGTTCGATTTAGGAGGAACAGAAAACTCTAGTCTAGGAGCATCAGGAATTTTGTCATAGAGCATGCCAGACGGAGTATAGATCAAGTCTAGATATTGTGCACGAGCAATGACTTGATCTTCAGTGACAACTCCTCCCTTGGCCACATCTTCTATAATAGAAGGTAACAATGACTTAATAAACCATTCAGCTAGAAGTTGATCAAGAACATATGTCTTTACCAGTCGACAACAACGTCGCCACTCATGAATATGATCAGATATATGAGTGGTTGTTTTCTACTTAAAATTGGTAAGGAGCTCTGTTCCTGTTTCGTACCTTATGGGTAACTGAAAATGGGTTAAAAAGGTGGTGGCTAGGGTGCTGAAGTTATCGAATGAAGCTCTAGGAAATTCGATGTACTATTTTGCTGCTGGACCAGTTAGCGTTCGCTAAAAAAGGTGAAGCCTAATCGAATCATCATTGAGGGTGTTGGACGAACACCACAAATGAAAGGTCAATACATTATTCAATGGATCTTCACCCGGATTTCCATTGAATTTAGGAATATCTGATAGAAGTTTATGAGGAATCGCTGGCCACCAAGGGTCATAAGAAATTAGATCATTTGTTAGCCGATTCAGATCTGGTAATTCTAAAGTTTCTACGAAAGGCAACTGTTGGTTCAGGTTTGGCGAAGCATACCCAGGATAAGATGGGATCGCCTGAGCAGTGGGTCTTTGCATGCCAGCATAATGTATTTGATGCTGATAACTTTGATAAGGTTGATGGGCATAATCATTATAATATGATTGATGGTAACTGTTCTGAATATGTAGCTTCCCATTACCCGCAAAGCTTTGTTGCTGAGGTCCTCGGTAAGCTTGCTGGAATTTTAATTGTTGATATTGCACCAGCCAAGGCTGTGAGACCATTTGATGTTGTCCAATACTGGATGTTTGACCAAGATGAGGGGTGATAGTACCCATTTGGGCCTGAGTTGCTTCAGTTATGGAGCCACTAATCGGCGGTTGTGATTGAGTCACGGAGACAAGAAGCTGTTGTATTACGACCTGAGAGACTTGAGGTTGACATACAACAGGCAGTGCTTGTACTTGCGACATCGTCACAATAGCCGGTGTAGTGGGAATGTTTGAGATAGGTTGATTTGGTTGCATTGAATATACAACTCTTAGCTGTTGAGGCAGTATTGGCACCCAACCACTGGATGCACTTCTAGCTTGACCCGAATTTTGTTGTGAACTCTCATATGGTTGTTCTCCCGAAGGGAACAATGAAAAGGCATACTGCCCCCCATATGGTGGCAATCTAGTGTTCAAAGAGTAAATTGGTCTTTGGAGACTGGACTGTGCAAATTGATACTAATGTGAAGGATCAATTTGCTAAGTCTCAACATAAGAAATTCTAGATAAGGTTCTAGATGAACAAATAGGAACAGACCATACTATCAAAACAGTCCCTGGGTGGACTCTATCTAGTGTTTGTTAACTAGTTGGGACAAATGGTATACCAGCGAACATTGTCGGAGTAGCGACAAGAAGTTCTGTTGATGTTGTATCAGATGACACAATCCTAGATGTCGATGGTTGTTTAGACATATCGAGTTTATCCAAAATATTTCCTAATGATTCTACAGGAACTTGCAATGAAGGGTGATTAAAAGAACTAACTTTTGTAGTAGAAGGATATAGGTGGATCCCAGTTCCAAAATGCAATGGGGTACTGGATGGAAAATCCTCCACAATCTCTTCTATAGAAATCAGTTCGGGTGGAAGAGGTAGACTGTCAGGTCCGTAAAATATTTCTAGTGCCGAAGAAGGCATAGACTCTATAGTGACAGATGCTGGAGGGGTGACACTTTCCAAATCAGCCCTAGATGGAGATGGTTCAGGAATAAAAGTGTTTACTGTTACACTAGGATCAGTTCATAATGTCCTCTTGTAACTACAGAACTTCTTCTGTAGAGGCAGGGATACCAGAAACAATTGGAGTAACTGGAGTCTTTGATGATGTTGAAACACAAGTTTCAAATAAGCTAGGAGACTTCAACCCAGCTAAACGAGACCCCTTGGCCTGGAATGGTTTCGTTTCTGGAGTCAAAGTTGGTTGGCTCATTAGTCTTTACAAACGACGGGGTTTTGATTGAATTTCTTCCACGATTGCGGATTACTTGATCAACTCAAAATTAAAAGGGGAAAATGCTATTCCGATTTAAATGAATTTTATGATGCTTTGACACAACT
This sequence comes from Pinus tabuliformis, assembly GCA_031772625.1. Classification (NCBI taxonomy): domain Eukaryota; kingdom Viridiplantae; phylum Streptophyta; class Pinopsida; order Pinales; family Pinaceae; genus Pinus; species Pinus tabuliformis. The sequence continues at coordinate 731,017,770 of CM062812.1, read as the reverse complement.
TGCTTTTTCAATTTTTAAGAGTCGAGAAAAAGCTAAAGATGACTCTAGTAGCCTTCGATTTTTAATGAGCCTGAAGTGACAAGTGCTCAGATGGACCTTTTCTTTTAAGGATTCTGAAAAGGAACGCAAGTTGTTAGCAGCTAAATTTGCCTTAGGTTGAAGGAAGGCAAAAATTAGGGTAACCACAAACCACGCTCAGTTTGGTAGCTAGCCCTACCAGAGTAGGAGAGGGCTCTCTCCGAGTAATGCTCAGTGAATATATAAGCAAAAACGGTCTGAGATGACTTACAGTGAAATATTGATCTTAGGCTAGTAAGTGAATAGGGATACAAAAAACCATTTTCATGAATGACCAAGCTTCTGGGATGGTATGGGACCAACAGTTAGCAAGGAACAGAGAATTTAATACAAAGGCACAAATTATTCCATGAGGCACGGTAGGTGGAAAATGTAACAATTTAGTTTGAGGTAACATGGCATGAATAGATTGCAGAAGAAGGCGAAAAGGGCATAGTTACATGAATCCTTTTCAACAGAAGAAAAACATTGAACATGAAATTTTCCCACAGGCAGAGCAATAAAATTGAATTCTACCTAATCTCACTCAGAAAACTTCACTAGAAATGAACATGAATTGAATTATGAAACATAATGAAATACATATGAAAACATAAGAGACACATTTGCTACACTCACAACCACAAGAATCTCATGAAATAGAGCCGCTGCCTTTCATTAATTCTCTGTCAAAATTACACAGTGAAGAAACAGAGTTTCTTTCCCACAGTCTCCTAGAAGTTACAAGCCAACCAACCCTTTGAAAATAGCTTGCGTAAAATATATAGAATGTGCCATGAAGAGATAGAACTCCCAAGGGTTGGGGAGTTACTCGAATCATTACAAAATGGAGATGAAGAGCCAACCATCAGCTACAGGTGCAGCGTTACAAACATGATAAATGGCTTGGGTGACCGTTTGCCTTCCTTCGCCACTTGGATAGAAGCCAATCTGGGGAAAAAATACTTTAAATGCCACCTTTGGTGCCAAAAAAACTGAAGTGTAGATGAGCAGGCCCACTTGGAGAAATCGCGAATCGAAAATTTGCGAAATGGAAGAAAATTTGGCAATTTTTCCTCTATGCGCCGTGCCATTTTCTCTGTGCATCGTGCTACTTTGGGGCCTGTTTTGGGGAACTTTCAGGTGTCCAAAATGTGTCCAAGTGGGCTTTTTGGAAAGCATGCCCTGTCTACTTTCTAACCCAACTAGAATTTCTGAGTTTGGTGCTCATTTTCCCCTCCAAATCTTCATTCTCCCAAGACTTCTTCCTGTGTGTCAAAAAAGGGGCAGAGAGGCCATTTTTTGGGTGTTTTTGATCTCCTGGAGACTCAGATCTTGCCAAAATTTCTTGTCCGGGCACCAGTAGTTGTGATTTTCCATGCTTAATCCAAAAATGTAAACCATTCCTCATTTGGAGCTCTAGATTTTTAGTGCTGCGCCACAGGGAGAAAAACCCTATATTTTGCCCAAAAATTTGTCATGTGACCCAAAATGCCCCAAAATGCTCCAAATTTCTTGTCTTGGCACCAGTAGCCATGATTTTTCATGCTAAATCCAAAAATTCAAACCATTCCTCATTTGGAGTTCTAGATTTTTAGCGGGAAGTGGCGCGGCACACTGGGCTTGAGGCGCGGCGCATATAGCCTCTGCATAGCAGATTTTGAAGGAGAATTGTGGAGGACTTCTCGGTGTCCAAATTGGGCATAGGATAGCTCTTTGGAAAGGCCTTTGAGTCTACTTTCCAACCCAACTATAATTTTTCAATTTGGAGTTCATTTTCCCTACAAAAAATCAAATCTACAAAGACTGGTCAAAATGTTCCAAATGAGGCTGCCTAAAGGCAGAGTGCTATTACAGTCAACTTCTAAATGCCTTCCTCAACTCCCAATTGAGCTAATGATAGCTCATTGGAAAGCTAGTTTTGTCTAGTTATCATTTGATGCATTAAGAAAGTCATTTGGCCAACTGAGCTAGGAGAAAAGTTGATTTTCCCAAGGTCACCTCAGAGGTGCATCAATTCTCCCGAGGCAACTATATTTTTGATATTTCTCCAAAACCATGACACCTGTATAAAAAGTGAAGGAGGTTTTTCTTCCTTGGAATGTTCTGGACAAAACCCTCTCTCAGTTTTCCCAAATTCATATTTTATTTCTCAGAAACATCATTTGAGTGTAACCTATCCCGATGTGTGGAACAAGGGATTTGTCGAAATGAAGCGAAATGAAGGGGATAGGGAGCTTCTAAATTCTTGAGGAAACTTTGGGAAGTAGGTAGGGATTTTAAGAAGTAGGGGAAAGTTAAATCTCAGAGATTGAGTGAGGGGAAGGAGTCCAAAAAGGAAAAACATAGGTCCAACCTAGAAAATTGCCAAGTTGTAGCAAGAAACTAGGGTTTGTGCGAAAATGAGGAATTTGGGGCATTTTAGTGATGGGAAGTGTTTAATAAGGTACATTATTGATAGGGAAAGGTGTATGAACATCAGGATACAAGTTTTTCCAATGATTTGACCATCCAAGAGAAATTAGCTTCAAAACCCTAGGAGAGGGAAATGAACCTTGCCTAGGCGCAACTGAAGCATGAACAAGGTGTAAAATGGACCAGTGGAAATTGACATGATGATGACAACCATTTGAATGATGGTACACTCAGTTGAATGGTGACATGGAATTTCATTTGGAAAACTTTAACAAGGGTAAAATCAAACCCTAGGCCTAATGCCTAGTGACCAAATTTTGCTTGAAGACTCACTGAAATGACAAAATTTGACCTTGACACTTTAAAATCACTTTGTAAGAGCATGTTTGATCACTGGAGGAATACTTCAAAGACTGACACTAACATTGGCTCCAATAGGGATGGTAGCTCTAGCTCCTTGGAGGTGCCAAGAACTGCAGATCTTTGGGTGAGTAGACAGTTCCTTCATCCATTGGGCTATGGAGTCAAAACATGGAAACTGACATTATGCAGACGAACTCTGACTGAAGACTCAAACTGAAAACCATAATAAAACCAGACATGACTAAATCCTAACTAACAAACTGGAAAGATGCTCATATTTGAGCTTATTCAACAAACCTACCCTAATTACTCTTTCCACCACTCGGTCAAGTGAGATGGAACAGCCAATGCAACCAGGTAAGCATTATGGCTGATATTTGATTTCTTCCCAAATGCTTTCTGATGCGCAGGAAAAGGGAAGAATTGAAAGGCAGCTCCCATGGAAACTTGGAATCAAGTTCACTGCTGACAAACTTGCAAAGCATGAATTGGCTAGATGACTTCAAGAATACTGCAAAAGGATCTTCATAAGCATCGCCATTGATTTCGATTAAAACATTACTGCTGTGGTCCAAGTAATCTTCATAGCTAGATATTAAAATTTTCCTCACATTTGCACTGTCTTTCTCTGATGATTGCAGCAAGCGATCAAAAGGATCCTGAATTTCGTGAAGAACCAAACTCTGTTGTTGATTCCAAACAGAACCAAAGCCTCCTTTATAAATCTCCTTATATGACTGCAAAATTTGGTATGGGCTATGAAATGAACAATCTGTTAAACAAGACAATGAAGGTGACTCTTCAAACAGATGATTATCAACATTCTCTTTTGTCTCCTGGTTGGCTGATGGAGAAGAAGTTTTACAGCAAACAAAATCTAACACATGAGCAAAAGGATCATCAAAAATTTGAGGAGACCGCTGCGATGTATCTATTGAAACTGTATGACATCCTATTGGCTGTTCATCCTTTTCTTTAGAGATATTATGAAGATTCTGCCTTATAAACTGAAATTCTTCGTAACACAAGGGTACAAAATCCTCTTGCATCATTAAATAATGTATTTCAGCTGCCTCACCTTCATATGTAATCTGACATTGAATTGTGTTTGGTGGCTGCAAATCTGGTTCTGTATCCAAAATGATTTCATCAATCATTTCAGGGGAAGATTTCTTATTAACGACCTGCTCAAAAAATTTTCCATCTGTCTCATCTTCAACATTAAAATTGAGAGATTGTTGATTTCCTACAAGCTTTTCATTTGAAGATTTATTATGCAATTTAACCCGCAAAAACTGAAATGATTCGAAACAGAGAGGAAAGGAATGTTCTTGTATCGTTTCATCATATAAGCCAGCTTCTATGTCTTCATGTGCAACTTGACTATTAATGGAATTTGGGGGCTGGAACTCTGAATATAATAAGTCTGGAACAAAGTTTTCATCTCCCTCAAGAGGATCCAAATCAAGATTTGTCGATAGATGATGTCTGATTGCATGGAAATTATCTCTGATGAACTGACATGGATCAAAGCACAAAGGCAAATATCCTTCACTTACCTCAAAATCTGTTGCACTTTCCTCATCGTTTCCATAGCTGATATGCCTTGGTTGATCACTGTACTCGAGCTGCTGTAAGCGAACTTCCTCATCCCATAAACTGGCTGCTGATTTGTCTGCAAGATTAGTTTCTGTTTGGAGAGCATAATCATCATCATCATACTGATCAAACCGAGGCAAATCATCAGTATAAGACACGTCATCAAGCATACAAGTCATATCAACAGGTCTTTCTTCTCCAATATGATCTACAAAAAAATCCTTATGACTACTGAGATAAGAAACAAAATTTTTTGGATCAGCCACTTGTTCATGAATGCCATTTTCATATTTTGCAGTCATTTTCCTCACCATCTCTTCTACTGAACTCACCAAAATGTCAAGCTTTTCCTTTGAAGGTGTAGCTTTCTCTGGATCCATAATTTTCATCTCTTCTTCTTTCAACCTTGCCCTTCTGATCAGCAAATGAGCCTCTACATTTACTGCATTGTTTTGCATCTCTTCAAGTGTTGCGACATTCTTTTCTATTAGCTGAAACTCCATTTTCAGATCAAAGGCACCCGGGTAGTGAAAGAGAGCAGATCCAGGAGGGGGTCTTATATCAACTGGCATTGAATAATAAACTTGATTAAATCTGGCTGAAAACTGTTGTACTGTCTCCCCTAGCAGTCTCTTCAGCTGATTATACTCTTCTATGATAAGGAAAAGGTTATGTCCAATCCTCCACCTGTCAAGAAAAACTTTGATGAACTGCTGTAAATCTGTGATGCTCGCGTCAGGCAGGGCTTTGAACCAACTCTTGACTTTGCCTTGCAAAGAAAGCACAAAAAGCCTTATACTGACATCTTCTTCATCAATTTCAAAAAGGTCTAGAAAAGTCTCAACATTCTGCACATGTTTCTCAACATTGACATTCTTACATTCACCGTCGAATCTTGGCAAGTATAGATCATAGTTTTTGGGGAAAGCATGAAGAACAGAAGGTAAAACAAGAGGTTTATACCTATCTGGGATTATAACAGCTGTAGGAATATGTACAAGAGCGATGGGATCAGGTTTGTTTTCTTTAGGCTCATCACTCTGAAGAGAGGCATCATAAGATGTGGGAAAAGTAAGGAGGCCAGGATCTAAGGGGAACTCAATATTTACACTTTTTGAATAGGTCGAGTGAAGATTTTGATCACCTTTATCATACAACAAGTTCTGAAAAACTTTCAGGGCAGCTTCAAGAACAACAAAGAAGTAATTCACAAGGAAGCAGAGTAGGTCCTGAATACCATTCCACTTTGGATACCTGAACTTTGTGTAAGATCCTTCCATTTTCGCAGAGAAAAAGTTAGTCCTCCAGTGGAGTCACCATGAAGCACCGATTGCTGGATTCTTCAGTGAATGGAGTCGCCAGGTGAATGATTTCAGCCGTCTTTTTATGTCTGATCATTGTTCACCATCAACCATCAGATCTGAACTTGAGATATGTCCTAGGATAAGACAATCTACAAGCAAACCATTTTGTCCCCAGTGGAGTTGCCACTATGTTAGCACCTAAATCCGCCTTAGGTTGAAGGAAGGCAAAAATTAGGGTAACCACAAACCACGCTCAGTCTGGTAGCTAGCCCTACCAGAGCAGGAGAGGGCTCTCTCCGAGTCACGCTCAGTGAATATATAAGCAAAAATGGTCTGAGATGACTTAGAATGAAATATTGATCTTAGGCTTAGGCTATTAAGTGAATAGGGATACAAGAAACCATTTTCATGAATGACCGAGCTTCTGGGATGGTATGGGACCAACGGTCAGCAAGGAACAGAGAATTTAATACAAAGGCACAGATTATTCCGTGAGGCAAGGTAGGCGGAAAATGTAACAATTTAGTCTGAGGTAACGTGGCATAAATAGATTTCAGAAGAAAGTGAAAAGGGCATAGTTACATGAATCCTTTTCAACAGAAGAAAAACAATGAACATGAAATTTTCCCACAGGCAGAGCAATAAAATTGAATTCTACCTAATCTCACTCAGAAAATTTCATTGGAAATGAACATGAATTGAATTATGAAACATAACGAAATACATATGAAAACATAAGAGACACATTTGCTACACTCACAACCAGAAGAATCTCATGAAACAGAGCCGCTGCCTTTCATTAATTCTCTGTCAAAATTACACAGTGAAGAAATAGAGTTTATTTCCCACAGTCTCCCAGAAGTTACAAGCCAACCAACCCTTTTCAAATAGCTTGTGTACAATATATAGAATGTACCATGAAGAGATAGAACACCCAAGGGTTGGTGATTTACTCGAATCATTACAAAATGGAGATGAAGAGCCAACCATCAGCTACAGGTGCAGCATTACAAACATGACAAATGGCTTGGGTGACCGTTTGTCTTCCTTCGCCACTTGGATAGAAGACAATATGGGGAAAAATAATTTAAATGCCACCTTCGGTGCCAAAAAACCGAAGTGTAGATGAGCGGGCCCACTTGGAGGAGTCACGAATCGAAAATTCGCGAAACGGAAGCAAATTTGGCAATTTTTCCTTTGTGCGCCACGCCATTTTCTCTGTGCGTCGGGCTACTTTGGGGCCTGTTTTGGGGCACTTGCAGGTGTCCAAAATGTGCCCAAGTGGGCTTGTTGGAAATCTATCCTGTCTAATTTCTAACCCAACTAGAATTTCTAAGTTTGGTGCTCATTTGCCCCTCCAAATCTTCATTCTCCCAAGACTTCTTCCTGTGTGTCAAAAAAGGGGCAGAGAGGCCATTTTTTGGGTGCTTTTGACCTCCTAGAGACTCAAATCTTGCCCAAATTTCTTGTTCAGGCACCAGTAGTCATGATTTTCCATGCTGAATCCAAAAATACAAACCATTCCTCATTTGGAGCTCTATATTTTTAGCACTGCGCCAGTGGCGCGACACACAGGGAGAAAAACCCTATATTTTGCCCAAAAATTTGTCATGTGACCCAAAATGACTCAAAAATGCTCCAAATTTCTTGTTTGGGCACCAGTAGTCATGATTTTTCATGATGAATCCAAAAATACAAACCATTCCTCATTTGGAGTTCTAGAGTTTTAGCCGCACACTGGGAAGTGGCACGCCGCACTAGGCTTGAGGCACGACGCATATAGCCTGTGCGAAGGGGTTTTTGCAGGAGACGTTTAGAGGCCTTCCCGATGTCCAAATTGGGCACAGGATATCTCGTTGGAAATTTATTTTAGTCTACTTTCGAACTCGAATAGAATCTTTCAATTTGGAGTTCATTTTCCCTATTAAAGATCAAATTGCCAAAGACTGGTCAAAATGTGCCAAATGAGGCTGCCTAAAGGCAGAGTGATGTTACAGTCAACTTTGGATGCCTTCGTCAACTCCAAATTGAGGTCATGATATCTCATTAGAAATATCTTTGTGTCTAGTTATCATTTTACTCATCAAGCAAGTCATTTGGCCAATTGAGCTAGGAAAAAGTTTGATGTTCCCAAGGTCACTTCAGAGGTGCATCAATTCTCCCGAGGCCACTATATTTTTGACATTTCTCCAAAACCATGACACCTGTGTAAAAAGTGAAGGTGGTTTGTCTTCCTTGGAATGTTTTGGACAAAAAACTCTCTCAGTTTTCCTAAATTCATCTTTTATGTCTCAAAAACATCATTTGTGTGTAACCTATCCCGATGTGTGGAACAAGGGATTTGTTGAAATGAAGTGAAATGAAGGGGATAGGGAGCTTCTAAATTCTTGAGGAAACTTTGGGAAGTAGGGAGGGATGTTAGGAAGTAGTGGAAAGTGAAATCTAAGAGATTTAGTGAGGGGAAGGGGTCCAAAAAGGCAAAGCATAGGTCCAACCTAGAAAATTGGCAGGTTGTAGCAAGAAACTAGGGTTTGTTCGAAAATGAGGAATTTGGGGGATTTTGGTGATGGGAAGTGTTTAATAAGGTACATTATGGATAAGGAAAGGTGTATGAACATCAGGATATAATTTTTTCTGATGATTTGACCATCCAAGAGAAATTAGCTTCAAAACCCTAGGAGAGGGAAATGAACCTTGCCTAGGCGCAACTGAAGCATGAACAAGGTGTAAAATGGCCCAGTGGAACTTGACATGATGATGAAAACCCTTTGAATGATGGTACACTCAGTTTAATGGTGACATGGAACGTCATTTGGACAACTTTCACAAGGGTAAAATCAAACCCTAGGCCTAATGCCTAGTGACCAAATTTTGCTTGAAGACTCACTGAAATGACAAAATTTGACCTTGACACTTTAAAATCACTTTGTAAGAGCATGCTTGATCACTAGACGAAAGCTGCAAAGATTGAAACTAACACAAGTGACTGCTCTGGATGTCTAGACAGAGGGATTACCAAACCAATCGCAAAACTTCAATATACACCTCGGTGGTAAATTATAGAGAAATTACCGAGGACTTTATGTATGGTAGTCAATCTTCTCGAATGTTATGTTCAGTGCATTGCGATCGATAGGGCAGCAGACATGGCTTCCTAAGGATAAAGGATATCAGCCTATTGTGGTCTCCCAATATATACTTGATAGTACATGGGAGCACAAGTCTGTACTGGCACTTGTCCTATCAAAGAGGAGAAATCACCCAACCTACGATGAAAATGATAGTTACCAAGCTTTACAACACCGGAATACATCTCTAGCCTAGACTTCTAGATGTTGTGCATTAGGTTCCAAAGTGTTTTTATATTCATTGAGGTTTATTTTACAGTTGATCTTTCTTAAGAAGTTTGCCTTTCAAGGTTCACTATGTGATGTAGATGTACAAATCCTAAATATGCAATCTAAAATGATAAACAGTCATTTATTTTCTTTTAGCAATGAAAATCCTAGCTACTAAGGAAAGAAGAGTAAAATTCTTTCAACATAGAGCAAAGAGCACACACTAAATGCACTTTCCTAAATCAATTTTTGCATGCATTCTAAATGAAAATGCACATGCATGTATTTGTTTTTCTGTTTCCTTAATGTGAGAATGAAAAAAAAGAAAACTAAGTACAGATCTTAACTACTTTTCTTCAAAGTGACACTTTAGCAATTTCTTTTCAAAAAGTGAAAGGAAGACTAAGACGACACTTTCACTTTCGAATAGAAAATTGTTTTCGACACTTCAAAGAATTGATAATTCAAATCAAATACAATGGAAAAAGTGTAATCGACTATCTAAAAGAGGAAGACTTTATGATACTCTTTCTCTTGACTGAAAACGACAGTTGCGACACTTTCGAATCAAAAGACGACAGTTTGATTAAGCTACTATTTGCAAAGGAGGACTGTAAATGATGAAAAATACATAAAAACATTCACAATTCCTTATCAATGGAGGATGAATAATGTAAAGGAAGAAGGTTTCAACAGTGATATACTGATCATAAACAGCAAAACTACTGAATAGAGCTGAAAACAATAAAGAAAAAACGAAAATTCGGAGAGAGAAACAGTCTCATTCAATCATGGCACCTGTCCTTAAGGGAAACAGGGATGCATCTCACCTACAGCACATGGGAGGTGCGATGCATCTAGACTGCCAATGAGTGATAGTGCGATGGTCCAGGGACAATAATGAGCTCGGTTTTCACCCACAGTTTGCCGCTAAGTTAAGGGGTTTAGGCTGAGCTTATGATAGGCAGTAAACAAAAAGTATAGGGGCTGATCTAATGAGGTTATTGAGCTACCACTAGGGCTCTTAGGATGTTTGCAAGTTAGATGTTTAGTTCATAAAACAACCTGAAGATTGACTGAAGAAACGTTGATCTACTTTGTAGTTGCACAACAAAAGCAGTTCGAAGACTAGCTAGCTTAACTTTAGGCTCTGTTTGTAGTTTATAAAGTAAACATCAGTAACAAACAAACAAACTGTTCGCTCCCCATTAGAGTTTCCATTCTGTTTCCAGGAAAACTAGTGTCTATTTAGAGCTACTAGTCCCACTAAGACAGGTAGCTATCTTAGAAACAAACAATTCAAAGTATTTTGTGTTTTCCTTTATGAGAGATAGATGAGAGAGAAGCAGAGAGCACCAACCTTAGTCTTTTGCTTGGCTCCTTGCTTGTTTCTTCCCTCCTTTGATAGAGCTTCACCACTCCTTTCTCACTTGTCTTGCTTCAAAGAACACCTATAGAGTCAAAGCAGCAAAATACCATCAAAGCATAGAGATCTATAACCATAAACAATATAGGATCAGATGTACATCAACCATACAAATGCATACACAAATACAAGATTCAGAAATATACAGGTATACGGAGGAAAACTCAAATAGCTTTATTGATAGAAGTAGTAGAAGAGAGGATTACAACCCAGTTGTCTGATCCAGCGCCATCCTCCCAGCATGAAAGCCCTCTTCACCACATGAAAATCTAGATCACCCAACAATAAAATGCTTTACAGAGAAACCAACAGTGCTTCCTTACAAAATACAAAATTCCAACCCCTGGATCTCTAGGATGAGGGATCCATATATAGATATTACAGGAGGGTGAATTAGCTTCTGGGATTTTGATTAGTGTCATTTCACTGATAGTTCTTGGTTCCGCTTGGAGATTTCATGTTCTCTTACTCGTCCCTGGGTGAATTCAGAGAGGCAAGTGTCATATGAGCAGTTTCTAGAAGATTCTCTGAGTTTCCACCTAGCAAACTGCCTCTGCGATTTTTTTGCTCTTTCTCATCGCACCCTATAGAAGGGATTTTCAGTATGCGTTGAACCCTTTGTGTTTATCAGGTGAGATGCATCACACCCTTAGCATGGAGCAGTCTGTATGGTCTAGTTTTGACTAGTTTTGAGCAATTTTTCAGGGAGAACTTCTGGGAAATGATGTAATTAGTTGACATTGATCCTTTATAGTATGAAATGGCAGTTTTAGGGGTTTATAAGCCCTTGGTTTATGGACATATGTGGTTGGGGTTGCAGTGCCCAAATATGTCTATAAAAGACTCACTTGCAACACATTCGACGGGTCCTTCAAACCCTACAAGAACAAAATCTATGTGCCAACCTAGAAAATGCACATTTTTCATGAAATAGGTCAAATATATGTGTTACATCATTGATGAGAAAGGCATATGTGTGAATCTCACAAACATCTATGTCATTTTGGATTGGCTTGCCCTAACCACTCTAGTAGAGCATCACAACTTTTTTGGCTTTTCCAAATGTTTCTTGAAGGTTCATGTGAGGATTTTATCATATCATTTGGCCTTTGAGTCAAATTACCAATGGTATAGTGAAAGAAATATTTTCCTGGTCCAAGTCTCAACAGAAGGTCTTCATTAAATTAAAGTATCCCTTTTCTCTACACTAGTACTCACATTTCCATACTTGTAACAACCATTTGAAATTGAGATTTACACCAATGACTATGTTATTGGTGTAGTTCTCACCCAAAAAGGGAATCTAGCGGAAATAATAGCAACATCTAGCAAAATTAACAGTGAGACAATTTCAGACAGAATTCAGAAATACCCCACATATAGTAAAGATATGTATTCCATTGTGCATGCTTGCCGACAATGTAAACATTACATTATGTGGAGGGAGATTATGATCCACACAGATCACTAACCTCTTCAATTCATACGGATACAAGGGAAATTTTAGAATGATCATCGTTAAAAATGGTCCACATATATACAATAACTCCATTTGAATAGTAAATGCAAAAAGGAAAACACCAAACATGATGTATATTTACTTATTTACCACCTAGTTTCAACATTGACCATTGTTCTCAACTTTTACAAGCACGAGACCTCTAGATGGTTATAATCAAACAAAAATGATCTAGAGTTCATCACAAAATACAAGATGTTTGTAACGTGTTCCCTGCACATCTACCCAAGTAACTGGCCAACCGGGGGTAAACATGTGATGACAAGTTACTATGATATGATTCTACCTCCTAAATCATGTTAATGAAGTGGCATCGATGGAAACACACCATACAGACCCCTAAAATCAGTAATATGACTCATAGGAACCATGCCAGACTTTTTGCTAACGAGCCCCTGAGTCACACTATTTTTTAAGCTATTAAACCTATATGGACAATCCCATGTTATGGGAATTCCAACATCTAAAGAGATTTGAATGCTCCCACAAGCCTACATGGCTGCATCTAGGGACTATTTACACTAGACCTGTGCTAGAGTCTTTGAGATTTAAGTAACTTTTCAAGCCTAGAATTCTAGCCACTTCCCAGAAATTGTTGTAACTTCTGGAATGTATTAAACACGGGAGGACAATACTAATAAACCAAAAACAAACTGCATGACTAAGTGTGTCCATCCCCAACTGGGACTGACATTTTGTCAAACACTTGGCATCAATGCAATCTATAGGTCTAGGATACAAGACATATCATGAATGATTGAAAACTCTTTTGTGACATGACAAGAATGATCACCACCTTTTCCCTTGAACTATTATGACATCCATTAGGTCTTGTGTCCATCATTTTAACAATTACAAGTAAAGACATCAAATAACCATGACATGGGCCAGTCAATTTACCATGCTTAACCAGCATAAAACCATGGAAATAGAAATGAGATAACAACCACTAAATCCACATATAAATAAATACAAAATCAACATAACTTAGATGTTATTGAACATAGGAAAATTCAACCAGGTTCAAGAATTTCACATACCATCCGACCGTATACATGGTTGAATGAAATCTTTCTTCTAGCTAGTAAACCTCGTGCCATATTCCAAGCATGAATGTGGGAACTCATAAAAACATCAATTGAAACCATCTAAGTCATCCAGAGTCCAACCACCTCAACCCATCAAAAAATGATTCTGTATCATAGTTGAACATCACAAGAGCCATCATCAGACTGCCCTTTAGACAAGCCTTCCAGGGCTCCAAAGCGTTTGTTCCAATCTTCCCTCTAGGACTATTAACTCAATCCAAAGTTTTTATCACACTCTACAGTGTTTCTCCAACCAAGGCTCAAGCACAAGTAACTCAACCCACAAATTTTTCTGGGCTTCTAGAGCATTTTTCCAACTAGTGATTGCAGGATTAGTAACTCAACCCACCAAGCGCTCTAACAACATTTTTCCAATCAAGACTTTGAGGACTAGTAACTCAACCCAAGTCGATACATGGCTTTAATATTGTTTGTCCAACCAGGGCTCCAACAACTAATAACTCATCCCAAGATAAGAAAACATAAGAACCAGCAAGACCAAGGTTATCTAGGAAATGGAAAGCCTAGTTAAATGTAGTGTCAATCCAGGCAATCCTCCATGTTATTGACAGATGATGACCAATAAACAACATGAATATGCCATGCATGCCAAAACTAGTGAGGAAATATACATGCAACTCGGTACATGCAAGCAAAACCTATTGTAGTGATTGATCTCAATGTCCTCTTGTGATTTCCTTCTCTTCCTTTGCCTTCTTGCTCCAAAAATCCAAATATGCCACACTCCTCCAATAGTGCTCCAATAAAACTCTAAGTGTCAAGGAATGAGAGAAAGAGAATAGAGAGAGAGCTCCTAAAACTGAACTGGCCAAGCTTGCTCACTAATTCTCGGAAGCCTATTTCTTAGTGAGGTTTTTGGGAATAATACTGGGGGGGGGGGGGTGGGTGAATCATTATTTATCAAATCAATAAATTTTTCATTTCATACTCAAATTTATATACGCTAGTTCAATGAAGGGAAATTGTGTGTGCATGCAATTGTCTTTAAGGAAACCAGCATATATACAGTGCAGTTATGATTCAGTTAATTCACCATATGTTTATCTTTAATAAATACTTTAATAACCATTTAAACAGTAACCATGTGCAATAATAATAGAATAAACCATCACACATAAGAAACAAACATGAGCACCAAGATTTAAGGTGGAAACCCAATGCAAGAAGAAAAAACACATGCTGTTGTTGTCTCTGTCTTCTTTTAATATAACAAAAACCTGTTTACAATCTTGTACTAGCACAGAATCATACCACTACATAAGCACCCATATGAAGAAAGCTACAACTTCCTCTCATTCTACAGCTTGTACTAAAAGGGAGCTACAACCCCTTAGCTCTTGTACTACCTGATATATTTACTACTACGTAGGCGCTGGCCTACAAAATGCTCCAACCTTCACTCGTTCTCCAGTTGCTACTAGAAGGGAGCTCCAACACCCTGGCTCTTGTACTGGCCAATATGTTTACCATTACATAGGTGGTGTTATCACTCAAATTTTCCTAGAAGTTGTAAGAAGAGGAAAGGGGTCCGAGGTAACCATAAACCAACTTTTGGGTACAGAATCTGGCCAATCTATACCTAGAGATGGCTCTCTCTTTAAGATATAGCTTTGTTTTATAAGGTTTTAGGCTAATTATTAGAGCTTTGGGATTTTGATTAATTTTGTTGGTGAAATTCAATAGCAGAGGGGTATCACTGAGTACTTTAGGTCAATGGGCTAATGGGGTCAAAGGAAGATGGCTCAACTAGATTTGGTTTCTTTGCAAAGGATGGCTTCACAGGGAAATATAGCTAAACAGGGAACAAATGATGATTTAAAAGGGTGAGATGGGCTCAAAAGTGAAGAAGGGAAATTAAGGATCCTTCCACATGTCTTGAGAAGAGGGAATTTCGATGATCACCAGTAAAAAGCAATTAAGGATTTCTTACTAAATGATTTAAATGATAAACTAAGAAGCAAGACCAATTAAGATTTCCTTGCTTATCATAGTTCAGAGGAAAACATTAAGAATAAAAATGATTGAAAACAGATTGCACTAAAGCACTTCCTGATTTAAGCTTTTTCATTTTAATATTCAGTTATGGAACATAATTGAAACATTTAAACAGGAAAACAATAACACATGAGTTATAAAATACTTATTTGTCTGATGTATTACACTTGAATCCTGTGAAAGTCCTTTGTATCAATTCTACATCCAGCTAGCCATGCAAGATTTGGTCCAACAACACTTTATTCCAAAATAATCAGTTTTACAACAATGTTTAAGAATCCACCCTCAATACTCTGAATGAGGGAGTACTTATACAAAAACTTTACAATAAAATATCTCATAACAAAGTGAGATATATTCTGGGATGACTAAATATATGTTACATAAAAATAGAGACAGATGGTCTCGTAGATAGCAGATAGAGGCAAACCGATGGTTCGTTGTCCCTATTCTTGGGAGTGTGTTGGAGTCAGGCCCTATAATTTGGCATCTTGCTATCTTCTTCGTAAATTAGTGTTGGCTCTTCTACCTTTTACTTTTTCACTGATACACTTTGACCTGCTCTGATACACTTTACCTGTTTGATCTCTGTTAATCCTCTTTACCATCATTGACTGTAGTAAATAACCAAAATTTACTTTTTACCAAGGACAAATTACAAAATTTCTAACATTTCTTCCCACCATTTTTGCTGTGGTGATCTGGTCCTTTGAAGTTTCCTGGGGATTTCATCAGTCTCGATATACTTGAAAAAGGTAGGCTGAATTGGAAAGAAATGATTTAACTCATGTTCAACATAGAAGAGGTTTTCTAGATTTTCATAGAGAACTCTGCTCGTAGGTAGTGCCTTTGGTGTTGATGTGCTGGTTGATGAACTTGCCAGGTAATTTTCATATTCATCCAGTTTGTCAACATAATCTATATGCCTCATCAATTTATCATTTATAACTAAAGGGCTGGGTAGCCGTTTGTTCTGCAAAATACCAAATTTCTCCATAAAAGCATTAATTTCCTCCTCCATGTTTTGGCATCTTCTTTCCAAATTTTGTATCAAATACCTTTTAGTTAATACCTTCTTGACTTCCAAAATAGTCCCTATTTTATCTTCTATGCCCAGTTCTTCAAGCTGATACTTATTCTTGCTATTCAAAAAATTTATGAGCCTAGTGGCTTCCTCAGGCATCCTTCCTAATTCTACTTTTGTCCTCTGAATTTCTTCTAAGGCTGCCTTTACCAAATCAATTTTCTCAAAAATTATTTGTATTAATGGCCAAACATCATTTATTGACTGAGTGATGTTGGTCCAAAGAATCTTCTTAATGTCTGCCAAAGGCTTGTCAAATGTGAGGTCTTTTTCTAATGATTTCACTTTTTGTTCTAATCCTTTAATTTCCCTCACCTTTTCTGCAAAATTTATCTTTGAAAGATCATATCTTTGCTCTAAGGTAACATATTTTTCCTTTACCTTTTGTAACTCTGAAACTTGGAGTTTCATCTCCTCCATTGATTTTATTAATTCCTCTATACTTAGACCTGTAGTCTCTACTGGTGTTGTTCATGTTGTTGTTGTTCTTGCTATTGCTTCTGTTGTGACCCTTGGAATGTTCGGTGCCAGAGCTATTCCAAGGGTTGAAGGGAATGTAGTGGAAACCACTAGTATTACATTGGGAGGCTGAGAGGTTGACTCTCCCTGCTTGTCCTTTAATGATTTTTCTAGTTCTTTTTCAGTCTCCTTCAGTTGTTCAATAAGTTTTAGGACTAAATCCAACAGCTCTTCTTCAGACCTTTACTGTATGGCCTCAGTAGTCTCTGAATGCCTTGAAGGAGGCAACTTTAGCTACTTTCTTAAGGCAACTATGTCTTCATATTTCTTTTTAATTAAGGCTTCTGCAGCCTTCACATCTTTCGGATCATGACCCAACCCAATGATCAATTCTTCTAAAGATTTTATTCTACTCTCTTTACCCTGTGAGGACGATTTCTCCAGCTGTAATTGGGCAGTTGTATTATTCAAAGAATTATCCAATCTTTGGGCCATCATGGCCTTACCAGTCAATGTAGAGTAGACCATCTCCCCTGTCTGTTTTTGTAACTCAATTTGGTCCAAGGGATGAATGTCCTTTGCGATGACCTCAAAATTGGTTTTGAGGTAATCTGTTGTTGATTGAGGCTGTTGTACTTTAGGTTTGAAATAACTCATTATCATTTTACCTTCTTTGATGTCATAGGCTAACATCAACTTGTTTTGATTAGTGGGAGCCATTTTCAAATACTGATTGTAGACTTGGATCCTCAATGGCTCATTTTTGGCTTTTATTTCTTTAAACTTCTTTTTGATATCTGGATTCTCTTTTCTTGGTGGTCTAAAAGATGATACCTCTACACTTTTTTGTCTCTCCAGCTCTTGTCTTTGTGAGCTTGTAGATATCCCACCAAATGGGAAAGTTCGATGACTATCTACACCTTCTTTTCTTTGACTATCAGTAGTCTCTTCAAAAAATTCCTCTTCTAAAAGAGAATTTAGCCTATGCCTTTTAGCAACATGCTGTTCTGAGGGTCCACTGGTAGGGGTAGCTACTTCCCTATCTCTCATTTTGTTATTTTCCTCATTCAAAGGAGTCTGCAAGATTGGGGATTCTCCCACATTGACTTGAGTTGGAGTGTGCATGTGGGCCTGTTCCTTATAAGTTTCAGGTTGTTTATACATTATTGACTATTCTGTAGCCTGAGTGCTTGTCTTTGTTTCTTTATCTTTGGAAGTCCCTGTAAGTGGTGTATCAGTATGCTATGAGTGCCTTTGAGAGTTCCTAGCTGTTGAGGCACTTATCCCTGATGCTGACTTCTGAGAAGTTTCAAACTGCACCTATCCAAAAGAATCTAGGTCAAGAGTCTTTTCAAGATCTTTCATTACATTTTCTATGTTGACCTTCTCACTATCAGTTTCTATTAAGGTCCCTTCCCTCCATTCATCCATGTTGGCAAATTGTTCAATCTCTGGGATTCTATGGTGTATATATGGTCACAGCCTATTCTTCATTCTTCTATTACAGATAAAGCTATGAGGCTCATATCGAACCCAACCAAAACTTTTGTGTAATTTAAGGTGGTCTTCTCAAATTATCTCTGCTTCTCTCCATGCTTCCCTATTGTTGCAGATGAAAGGGCCTAATTTATTCTTGATTCCGAGTTGTGTTTTCTTTATAGCTTTGTAAAAATGAACCAAGTATGAATTTATCATTTGTCTGAAATATTCCAATGCAAATAGTCTCATTGGAATGTATTTGGGTAGCTCGAAAGGGAAAAGATCACACCCATATATCCTAATTTCTATATAATTCTGGTATAAATACCAGTCACCTATTCTGTACTGTTTGGAGAGCTGAAGGATCCTTTAAATGTCATCACTAATCTTGGGAGGGGAAATCCTTGTCAATAAGGTGGTTGCTGGATGAACAAATTGATCAATGAACTCATTATAGGAGTAAGGGGAATCAAAGGATTTATGGAAGATGGAAGTCGAAAAGATAACAGACCTTGGATTGCCCTTGGTATCAAGTTTCATGATAGGGAAAGGGAAATTTTTTGACTGATAATAAAGCATGAGATGATATATGAAGGTGGTATATTTGAAAACTCTTTCATTCTCCAGTCTCATGAACTGGTCATGAATTTTATCAGCAATAAAGGAGGCATAATCATACTTAACAATAGGGGGATATCTAGGAGTAAAGATTGACAACAACAGTAGGGTTAACTCATCGACAAAATAACTAGTGTTAAATCCCATAACTAAAGATATCATATCAACTATGAGTCTTCCCATATCTATGAAGAAAGTTTGCATATAAGGAGGTTGGCCCTTAGGCTGTTGTTTCTATAATATGAAAGTCTGATAGATGCGATTAAGTTATGGTTGGGATAATTTAGTTGATTTATAATCCCCGATGGAAATGGGAGTGAGAGCTTGACTGGGGTGAAATTGCAACATCTCATTGATTGATTCAGCAATTTTTGTGAAGAGGATTGTTTGGATGGGAGACATAACTGATCTGCGGATAGGGTCATAATTGGCATGGAATTGATGAATTATATAAGGAAAACATGGACTGAGAGGAGAAAGTATATGGGAAGACTGGATTCCCATAGTCCTAGGACATTCGAGCCATTCAAGTAGTTATCTCTACTTTGACAAAAGACTTTGAGGTGATTTTTATCAGTGGCAAGGTCTTTTATTTGGAAGTCCTTATCTGCCAAAGGCAGATAGTCTAAATCTTGATAGGGGCATTAATAGGTGCAACATTCAAAGCCACCGGGGTTTCCCTTTCTAGTTCTCATGGATTCAGAAGGAAACTGTGGTTTTCTTTGTGAAATGGGGAACACAGAGGCTATGGGGGACTTAAATGATGAAAATAATGACTGAATTATTATAAATTTGGTCCTTTTTCATCAATTTTCAGTGGAAAACCAGTATTTGCAGGGTTTTTGTTGGGAATTTGATAAATACCTCTTTTTGGGGGATGAACAATGAAATGCAGGTACTGGTGTGGCTGGAGGGTTCTAGGTGGCGTCGGCTACAAGGTTTTGGAGCAGGTTGGCAACTGAAAACTTGACTGGCAGACCTCGATGTTCTATTGCATGGGTGCACAAGTTTACCGAATAAAACAGTGAAAATGATTTTGTTTTTGTTTTATTGGCAAAAGTCAAAAGATTGGCGGGTTTTTGGTTTTGGACGGGTGACATTAATGACAAACGACATGATGTTTTGTTGTATTGAGAGGAGGCGATAAGTGGTTTAATATCGCACCGCTTATGGGGACATGTGGTAATAGACCTCGAGCTAGCGATTCCATAGATCTTTTGATGCATGGTGGGGTACTGTTCAAGAAACCGCTTTGTGATCACACATTAACGTGCGGTCACAGAGGGCTGCACGATAAGCATAAAGGGTGTCAGATATTGAGGACCTGATCGGATGGTTGTCGGGGGATATGAAATGATAGGGTTATAATGGAGGTGGGCCCGATACATTAACGATTAATTAATTATATTGGGGTTGACAGGATTGGATGGGGAGGCTGTTAATTAACCGTGAGGGTTAATTAATCCTTTATTAATGTGGTTGGGGATTAAGGGTTGTTAATTAGTTATTGTTTAACTAATTAATCCCATATTAAAACACGATACATTTATAATTAACTCGGGGTGGGATATATAGTATTTCGGGATTTATTATATAGTTACAATACTACGGGAATGGGTCAATTTTATAAGGGATTTATAAATTACTACAAATTAATAGTTAATATGACATTATGAAATGAAAGCTCTAAGTATAAAAAATTTGATGTGTGTATTCAAACTTAGGCTTAAAGTGAAAAAGGGTTTTTATGGAAAATTTTGTAATTTTTGTAAGTAAAATAAGATTTTACTTAGGAAAAGACCTATGGAGAGGAATGAATGATTTATGAATGGTTTTAAATAATTAGGCTTTATAAATTATTGGGTCGACGGTCCGGTCCCTCCAGAAGTCAGAAAAATGCTCTAAGCCCCTCTAATTTAGTAAATACCTTAGTGCTTTAGGGGAAATTAGTGAAAATTTAGGGAGAAGTTAATTATTCTGACTTTTCTTTACTTCAGATATTTTCAATATAATGTATGCCTTGACCTTGTGATGAAAGTAGGAGATTAACACATTTAGAGTCATCATCCATCATATATGATTCTGCAACCAACATCTACCTACCCTACCTACTTTATCCTAGCATTTTTACTTCTTTATTTGGGTGCACTTAGACTAGCAAACCCTTATCAAAATTTTCTTTTCTTTTACATGGCAAAGCCTATCTAAGTCTACACTTATTACATCTAAGGGCTCAGATTAAACAGTTGAGCTCCTTTTTCACTCTACCTATCTACTTATCTACCAAGATTACACTTTTTGGTCAAATATTTATTCTCTATTTCTACAACATGAAATTGAAATATGAACTAGCCAAGTTTAAATTGTTTGACTATTCATGAATTGTGGCACAAATTACAAGCTACACAAAATTGTTTATTACACAAAGTGAAAAAGTAGTGCCATTTAAACTTGCACACTTTCCTGGTCTTTCTTTTGTTGGGGTTTATTTTATTTCATTTTTTTGACCATTTTTATTCTTTTTACCCTTTGATTTTTCATTTACGGTGTACCCTCTTTACATTTTTTAAATTTTTTGATTTTCTTGAAAATATGGAAAACCTTTGCAACAAGAAAAAAGGTATGAACATATTACATAGCTCATCAAGTCAATCGTGACATATGACACCTATTGGTATAGGGGCCTAATGGTTGCTCCACTTGGGAATGGCTTTCCATGGTGGAAAGTCAAGAACAATAGATTAGATGACCTCTGAATGACTTTGACTGTGCTATACAATTTTCTTCTTTCTGCTGCTTTACTGTATTGTATGTATGAAAATAATACTTCTGAAGCTTAGGGCCTTCTCTTTGGGCTTCAACTCCAAAAGTTATTGTCCAATAAAAACTGTGACATTACAAAGGATATAATATGTACATGTTAAACATCATGGTAAATCTCAATAAGTAGGATCAAAGTAATGTTTTAACATTCGACCATTGACTGGTCCTTCTTCTGCTTCTGTGCCATCCAAGTTTTTGAGAAAATATGTATTGTTTCCTTGTAGGGCATGGATAATGTATGGTCCTTTCCATAGGAAGTCAAACTTCTCATGTTTCCCCTTATCTTCTCTTCTGGAATCCCATCTTAACACTTTATCTCCAAGGTGGAAATCTTCAGCCTTGGTTATTTTGTCAAATATCTTCTTGAGCTTTTCCTACCATATTTGGGATCTTTGGCGCACCTCCTCTCTAGTCTACTGTAAATTAATTGTCTGATTAATCCTTCTTTGAACATCATTTGGTTCCACTTGAGTTTCTTGAAGTAGTTTCATAACAGGAACTCCTAATGATGAAGGAAATACAGCTTCCATGCCATATACTAATTCATAAGGACTGGTGCCAATGGATTTCTTTGTTGTAATCCTGTTTGCCCATGGTGCATTTATCGGTTTCTTATGCCAGGTCTTTTTATTTTCTTCCAACAATTTTTTAATGATATTAATGAGGCTCTTGTTGGAAGATTCAGCTAGTTCATTTCCTTGTGGATAATAGGTTGTGGAATGGCCTAAGGTAATGTGGTATTTATTGCAAAAATTGATCATCTTTCTTGATTTGAAAGCTGCAGCATTATCAGTTATGATTTTTGTAGGGCAGCTGAATCTAGACAATATATTTGTTTCTAGGAAACCTATGATCACTGTATCATTGGCTTGTTTGGAGGGGATGGCCTCTATCCATTTGGTAAAATAATCAATGTCAGTGAGTATCCATTTATGTTGACCAGAGGAAGGAGGATGGATTTCACCAATGAATTCAAGACCCTATTGTTGGAAGGTCTTTTTAGTATAAATGGGTTTCAGGGGTAAAGGTAATAGTTTTCTCTTGCCCTAAAAAATTTGGCATTTATGGAAAGAAGTGACAAATTTTTTCACATCAGCAAACAAGGTTGGCTAATAGAAACTAGCCCTTAATATCTTATCTGTAGTTGATTTCCAGTAGAGGTGTCCACCACAGTCTTCTGCATGAAATTCTTGAAGTTCCTTGTCAGCTTCGTTTTTTAACAAACAATTTAATAAGATTCCTTCATGATTTTTCCAAAAAGGAGCATTATCTAAAATACAAAAATTTAAAGCTTTCTTCTTTAAAAACCTACTTTTTGTTAAATAGAGAATCCATACAGGTGAGAATGGTTTTAGATAGAGCCTACAAGTTTTGTAACACATAGATTATATTAGCATACCAAGGTGAATCTGAAAAGGCCTAGCTGATCTCTGGAGTTTCCATCTCCTGTTCGTCATCCAGTTCATTTATGTCCAGGACTTGACGATTGGTTTCTGCCATGAGTTTGGCCAATCCTTGTCCTTTTATCAACTTTGTAGGTTTTATTTCAATATCATACTCTAAGATGGTAGCAATCCATTTACCCCTTTTGCCCTCAATTCCATCCTGAGTCAGGATGTCTTTGAAAATTGCATTTGTTACGTAGGCTATCATGTGAGAGTATAAAATGTAAACTCTGAAGTCTTTAATGGCTTTAACAAGTGAAAAAGCTTGCTTTTCTATGATTTTGTATTTCAGTGATGCATCTCTGAGTGCTTTACTAAAAAAGGCGATAGGTTTTTCACATCCTTGGTCATCCTTTTATAATAAAACAACTGCTATAGTGTGCTCTGAGGCAAAAGAAAAAATTATGAAGTCTCTATCAAATTGGGGACTTGTAAGGACCGGTGTTCTAGTTAAAGCCATTTTAATTTCTTCAAATGCTTGTTTGGCTTCTACTATCCATTTTATACTTGAATCCTTTTTTAACATATTATTAAGTAATCTAATGAGTTCTACTAGGTTAGATATGAATCTTCTCAAAAAGTTTATCTTCCCTAAGAAAGCTTGAAGTTCTTTGATATTTCTCGGATGAGGTATTTGTAAAATTGCTTCTATTCTGGTAGGGTCAATTCGAATGCCATCCTTTGAAATGATGTGTCCTAAGAGTTTACCTTCTTCTAGGCCAAACAAAGATTTCTTTGGATTTAAAGAAATACCATATTTTCTGCATTTTAAGAATACTTGTCTAAGATGGTCCAAATGTTGCTAATCTGATTTAGAAAAAAAAGTTAGATCATCTAGATATATGACAAGAAAATCATGAATCTCTTTAGAACATGTAATGTCCATTTCCCTTTGGAAAGTAGCTCCAACATTTTGAAGTCCAAATGGCATTTTGATATACATAAATGTGCCCCATGGTGTTGTAAAGGAAGTTTTTTCTTGGTCATCAGGATGAACCAGAATCTGGTTATATCTTGAAAATCAATCTAAATGAGAAATCCTACAAGAACCTACTACCCTTTGCAAAATATGGTCCATCTTGGGTAAGGGATAGTTATCTTTAAGGGAAACCTTACTGACATTTCTCAGATCTACACATAATCTTATTTCCCCAGTTTTCTTCCCAGTGGGTACTAAGTTAGATACCCACTTTGAAAATCTTATAGGTGCAATAATCCCTGCTTCATACATACATTTAATTTCTTTTTCAATCGATGGTAGTAATATAGGGTGGATTCTCCTGAGTTTTTGTTTCAATGGCTTCTGGTCTTTTTTCAGAGGTATAGTATGCTGAATTATTGAGGTGTCATATGATTTCAAATCCTCATAACTACAGGCAAGAACATCTTGTAACTCCCTCCTAAGTTAAACATATTTTATTTTCTGATCAGGTGGTAAAGACTTTGATAGTTTTATCATCTTTGGATTGTCTTCTATTCCTAAATTATATTCTTCAATATCTGTCTTTAATGGTTCCATCTTGGGTTTCTTAGGAATATCATTGGAATCATAGAGGTCTTCTAGAGGAGTTAAACCTTTGGGTAGATGATTGTATTTTAGGTGAATGACCTCTATTTCTTCTTCAATCATCTCATCATGGTCCATTTGTTTTAGGTCTTGAATTTCTTTTCTAGAGAATTTAGTGGGTAAAGCATTTGAATTGAAATTTCTTCCAAAAAGTTGGTTTCTACCTCATCTACTTGTTTAAAGTTACTGTCTACATCAACATCTATGTAACTGTGAGAAAATTCTTTTTCTAAAGTTAAAAAATTATTAATCTTCTCATCCCTCTCGAAAACTTGCTAGTTCTTCAAATTGTCAGGGATAGTTGGTCTATGCTTGATTTCAGCAGTAAACTGATGATTAGGTTTGAAAGGTAATTTGCAGGTGCTAGAAAACATAGCCAGACTATGGGCACGTAAGTTATGTTTACTAGGTACTACAACAAGCTTAGTTTCCAAAAAAGTATTAATAATCTCTATGACTGTTCCCCTATAGTATCCTAATTTAGGATCCCTAATAAGGTACTTTCCTTTAATCTGATTAATGATTAATTCTAAATCACCTATGACAAAAACTCTAATTGATCCTAATCTTTTGACAAGTTTAAGTCCTAGCAAAAGAGCTTCATACTCTGCCATATTATTGGTGCACTTAAAATTTAGCCTGTAGGCATGGCCTTCAGCATGGTCGTTTTCTAAGTTGTGCACCCAAATTCCTACCCCTGCCCCTAATTTGTTGACTGAACCATCAAATTCTAAATGCCATAGAATTTCATGCACATAATCAATGTCAGGGGTGGTGGGAATTTGTTTAACTGGAGGATTTAGTTTTTCATTCTCATCTAGTTTACCTTTGTTATTTGATTTTTCATTTGTATCTGAGATTTCCTGAATCTGAACATTTGATTTTCCTCTTTTAATTTCTTTTGGTTCTGCTGCTAAAACTTGTTCAGTATTGATAGGATTGGTTTCAGCATTGTAAAGAATAAATGAATCCATATCAGAGTGTACTAAGTAGATGGGGAAATTTTGTGGTTTCTCTTGACTACTTACTACATATTTTATCAATGTTTCTCTGTATAGCTTCTTAGGCTGGCCAAAAACCAAGATAGTAGCATAGGACATGTCCAATTGAAGTGATCCTTGAAGTTTAGCACCACAGGACCTGGATAACAACATTCCATATTTTGGCAGTATATCTGCTACTACTATATACATTAGGATTGTTTTTGCGGGATATTGAACTAAAGAAACACACAAGTCTTTAATCAACCCTAAACATCTCATCTGACTAGAATCAAAAGAAAAGAGGTCTTTGTATGGTCGGGTGATGTCTAAGTCTAATTTCTCCATAACAGACTTGGGCATTAGTTTATGAGATGCCCCAGAGTCAAACATGGCATTGTGAAGGATTTTATCATGTATATTCAAGCTCACATAGAAGGGAGGAATTCTTCCTTCTAAATGTTTCCTATTCACTTCAGGGCCAAAGATTAATTCTGGTTGATCATCAAAAAAATTAACAGAGCCTTCAGTTCCAGTGATTTTGAGTGGTCTATTAATTTGATTTTGGTAGGCATCATGTTTAGCTAATTCAACCAATGGAACAACTATCTTTAATTTTCCTACTTCAGTTTCCAGATTGAAAGGTTTTTCTGTTTGGGATTTTATGTTTCGAACAGTGGGGTTCTCTCTATTTTCTGTGTTTTATGTATTTTTATCCTTTTCAGAAGTGGGGTTAAAATTTACATTTTCTCATGAATTGTTTTCTAGAGGTTCTTCTACAGTTTCCTTAGAAGTAAGGGGAGCGGAAGAGTCTCTATTATTCGGTTGATTGTCAGACACATCTACTATTATTGGATTAGGCGGGTTATTGCTTGATCTAGAAAAAATTTGTACATGGATAGTAGCTACTTTACCTTTGATAGGTTGTTTCGGAGCTTTCCATTTTTTGACTTCAAGAACATCAATTCTCCTATTCCTTAAGCTATACTACTGTGTACTTCGTATATGGTTGTGTCATATCCCTCCTTAAAGTCAAATGATTCTCTTGACTGAGTTTGAAATTGTTTGAGAATGTGAGTCTCTTGATCATCTTGAGTTAGAAAAACTTCTCCTTCATTGTTAAGTCCCATCAAATTTATTTGAGTATCCTCAGGGGGACCCTTGGAGCTAGAAGCTTCTATGTAATTCTCCTGGAAAGGGGGTCTAATGTTTTGATCTGGACTAGTTTTCCCAGGGTCTGGTTTTGTTTTTTTCAGAAATTAGGATTCCTCCCTGTATTGATTGGCTGACCATCCCAAGGGGATTTTCTTTCTATTGTTTCCACTCTGTCTCCTAGTATTTCCAACCCTTTAATTATAGCATCCAGTTTCTGTTCAACAGGTGAAGTTTCTTCTTTCACTGGTATCTTTCTTTCACTTCTAACCTTGGCTCATTTAGACATCAGGTTGGCTTCAACACTGACAGCTATACTTTGCATTTCTTCCATAGTTCTAGGGGCTCGTTCCCTTAGCTGAAAAGCCATATCGGAATCAAATCCATCTAGAAATTTTATTAGGGCCAAATCAAGTGGGGGTCTGAGGTTTTGAGGAATGTCATTGTAGACAGTGTTGAACCTAGTGCAGTAATCCCGCATAGTTTATTGCATTCCTCTCTTAAGGTTTTCATACTTAGATAAGATCTGCAAAGGATCTTTCTTCTTCTCCCAACGATTCGAGAATTGTGTATAAAGGGTTTCGAGGCTATCTATGTTGTTCTCTCTTAGAGCCCTAATCCAGGTTCTGACTTCCCTAGTTAAACTGTGAACAAATATCCTCATTCTTATATCATCAACATCTATCTCATATATTTCAAAGTAGTTAGTCATTATTTTGGTTCGTTGTTGAGCTGTGTAGGTACCAATACCATCGAATGGAGTGATTTTACTTTGATAGTCTTCAGGCATGACACCTAAATTAGCTGGTAGATTCACGGGGGTATACCTGTTTGCCATGGTTGTAGGTAATGATGGAACAATAGGTGGGGTATGGGTAACAATGGGAATTTGGGTTATGGATGGAGGGGTAGAAGGATGGGTTTGTGGTGGGGTAGTTTGGAGTTGAGATATAGGAGGAAATGGTGAGGAATTTGCAGAAGCAACAGGGCTTGTAGAGGGATCAGGTGTTCCTTCAGAAGTAAGCTCATATTGCATTGAACTCTGTAAATATCTATAAATTGAGAAACTAACAACTTCAAACTGTAACTCTTTAATAAACAATGGGTCTGGAACCAAGTCAATCAATTCAGAGTCAGAAGATGTTCTAAATAAAGAGGTCTCAAAATTATCATCAAAGGGTTCATCCTCAAGGTAAATCCACCAAATAGGGCAGGATCTTGATCTATAGATGGGCCGAGAACTAGCAGTACTTTCTTGACTTTCCTGTCTCCTAAGAATTCTAGGGATCAGATAGGGGTTCTCAAACACAAGTGGTGGATTTGGATCAGGATTTGACCTAGTGTAATGAGTCCTTTTTGAAGCAAGATTTCTTGGTTTTGATTTGTTGAATTAATATCAACAACAACTTCTGTGATTTCTTTAAGATGCTTTAGATTTGAATTAAAACCTCCCTAAATATTTGTTTGACTGAGGAGCTGGTTCGTGTTCAATTCATAAACTAAATCGGAGATAGATTGAAGTAGCATTCATCTACTTATGCACTTGCAGAGCAAGAGCAGTTCAAAGGCTACCTAGATAACTTCAGGTTCCGTCCGTAGTTTATAAAGTAAACAACAACAACAAAAATTTTCCATTCCCTAGGGGAGTCCTCACTATGTTATCACTCAGATTTTCCTAGAAGTTGTAAGAAGAGGAAAGGGGTCCGAGGTAACCAAAAACCAACTTTTGGGTACAAAATCTAGCCAATCTGTACCTAGAGAGGGCTCTCTCTTTAAGATTTAGCTTTGTTTTATAAGGTTTTAGGCTAGTTATTAGAGCTTTAGGATTTTGATTGAGTTTGTTGGTGAAATTCAATAGCAGAGGGGTATCATTGAGAACATCAGGCCATTGGGCTAATGGGGTCAAAGGAAGATGGCTCAACTAGATTTGGTTTCTTTACAAAGGATGGCTTCACGGGGCAATATAGCTAAATAGGGAACAAATGATGATTTCAAAGGGTGAGATGGGCTCAAAAGTGAAGAAGAGTAATTAGGGATCCTTCCACATGTCTTGAGAAGAGGGAATTTGGATGATCACTAGTAAAAAGAAATTAAGGATTTCTTACCAAATAACTTAAATGATAAACTAAGAAGCAGGAGAAATTAAGATTTCCTTGCTTATCATACTTCAGAGGAAAACATTAAGAATAAAAACGATTGAAAATAGATTGCACTAAAGCACTTTCTAAATTAAGCTTTTTCGTTTTAATATTCAGATATGGAACATAATTGAAATATTTAAACAGGAAAACAATAACACATGAGTTATAAAATACTTATTTGTCTGATGTATTGCACTTGAATCTTGTGAAAAGTCCTTTGTATCAATTCTACATCTAGCCAGCGATGCAAGATTTGGTCCAATAGTGCTTTATTCCAAAATAATCAGTTTTACAGCAATGTCTAAGAATCCACCCTCAATACTCTGAATGAGGGAGTATTTATACAAAAACATTACAATAAAATATCTCATAACAAAGTGAGATATATTCTGGGATGACTAACTATATGTTACATAAAATTAGAGACAGATGGTCTTGTAGCAGATAGAGACAAATTGATGGTTTGCTGGCCCTATTATTGGAAGTGTGCTGGAGTCAGGCCCTATGATTTGGCATCTTGCTGTCTTCTTCGTAAATTAGTGATGGATGTTCTGCTTTTTACTTTCTCACTGATACACTTTGACCTGCTCTGATACTCTTTACCTATTTGATCTTTGTTTGTCCTGTTTACCATCATTGACTGTAGCAAATAACCAAAATTTACTTTTTACAAAGGACAAATTACAAAATTTCTAACATTTTTTCCCACCATTTTTGATGTGGTAATCTGGTCCTTTAAAGTTTCCTAAGGATTTCATCAGTGTCGGTATACTTGAAAAAGGTAGGATGAACTGGAAACAAATGCTTTAACTCATGTTCAACATAGAAGAGGTTTTCTAGATTTTCATAGAGAACTCTACCTGTAGGCAGTGCCTTTGGTGCTGATGTGCTGGTTGATGAACTTGCAGGGTAACTTGCATATTAATCCAGTTTGTCAACATAATCTATGTGCCTCATCAATTTATCATTTATAACTAAAGCGCTGGGTAGCCCTTTGTTCTGCAAAATACCAAATTTCTCCATAAAAGCATTAATTTCCTCCTCCACGTTTTGGCATCTTCTTTCCAAATTTTGCATCAAAGACCTTTTAGTTAATACCTTTTTGACTTCTAGAATAGTCGCTGTTATGTCTTCAATGCCTAGTTCTTCGAGTTGATACTTGTTCTTGCTATTCAAGAAATTTATGAGCCTGGTGGCTTCCTCAGGCATCCTTCCTAATTCTACTTGTGTCCTCTATCTTTCTTCTAAGGCTACCTTTACCAAATCAATTTGCTAAAAAAATATTTGTATTAATGGCCAAACATCGTTTATTGACTTAGTGATGTTGGTCCAAAGGATCTTCTTAATGTCTTGCAAAGGCTTGTCAAATATGAGGTCTTTTTCTAATGATTTCACTTTTTGTTATAATCCTTTAATTTCCCTCACTTTTTCTGCAAAATTTATTTTTGAAAGATCGTATCTCTGCTCTAAGGTAACATATTTTTCCTTTACCTTTTGTAACTCTGAAACTTGGAGTTTCATCTCCTCCATTGATTTTATTAATTCCTCTGTACTTAGATCTGTAGTCTTTGCTGGTGCTATTCCTGTTGTTGTTATTCCTACTATTGCTTCTGTTGTGACCACTAGAATGTTTGGTGCCAGAGCTGTTCCAAGGGTTGAAGGGACTGCAGTGGAAACCACTAGTATTACATTGGGAGGGTGAGAGGTTGACTCTCCCTGCTTCTCCTTTCATGATTTTTTTAGTTCTTGTTCAGTCTCCTTCAGCTGTTCATTAAGTTTTAGGACTAAGTCCATCAGTTCTTCTTCAGACCTTTGCTGTATGACCTCAGCAGTCTATGGATGCCTTGAAGGAGGCAACTTTAGCTGCTTTCTTAAGGCAGCTATGTCTTCATCTTTCTTTTTAATTAAGGCTTCTGCAGCCTTCACATCTTTCGAATCATGACCCAACCCAATGATCAATTCTTCTAAAGATTTTATTCTATTGTCTTTAGCCTGTGAGAAGGCTTTCTCCAGCTTTAATTAGGCAGTTGTATTATTCAAAGAATTCTCTAGCCTTTGGGCCATCATGGCCTTACCAGTCAATGTAGAGTAGATCATCTCCCCTCTTTGTTTGTGTAACTCAATTTGGTCCAAGGGATGAATGTCCTTTGCCATGACCTAAAAATTGGTTTTGAGGTAATCTGCAGCTGATTGAGGTTGTTGTACTTTAGGTTTGGAATAAATAGTTATCATTTTACCTTCTTTGATGTCATAGGCTAACATCAACCTGTTTTGATTAGTGGGAACCATTTTCAAATATTGATTGTAGACCTGGATCCTCAATGGCTCATTTCTGGCTTTTATTTATTTAAACTTCTTTTTGATATTTGGATTGTCTTTTCCTGGTGATCTAAAAGATGATACCTCTAAACTTTTTTGTTGCTCCAGCTCCTATCTCTATGAGCTTGTAGATGTCCCACATATTAGGAACGTTTGATGACTA
The DNA here is from genome assembly GCA_031772625.1 of Pinus tabuliformis. Taxonomy (NCBI): domain Eukaryota; kingdom Viridiplantae; phylum Streptophyta; class Pinopsida; order Pinales; family Pinaceae; genus Pinus; species Pinus tabuliformis. The sequence goes on along the minus strand of CM062812.1, from coordinate 730,986,415 downwards.
TCTACACCTTCTTTTCTTTGACTATCAGTAGTCTCTTCAAAAAATTCCTCTTCTGAAAGAGAACTTAGCCTATCCCTTTTCGCACCAGGCTGTTATGAGGGTCCACTGGCAGGGGTAGTTGCTTCCATGTGTCTCTTTTTGTTGTTTTCCCCATTCAGAGGAGTCTTCAAGATTGGGGGTTCTCCCAGATTGACTTGAGTTGGAAGAGTGTGCATGTGGGCCTGTTCCTTAGAAGTTTCAGGCTGTTTAGACATTATTGATTGTTCTGTAGCCTGAGTGCTTGTCTCTATTTCTTTATCTTTGGAAGTCCCTGTAAGTGGTGTATCAGTTTGCTGTGAGTGCCTTTGATAGTTCCCATATGTTGAGGAACTTATCCCTGATGCTGACTTCTGAGAAGTTTCAAACTACACCTGTCCAAAAGAATCTAGGTCAGAGTATTTTCAAGATCTTTCATTACATTTTCTATTTTGACCTACTCACTATCAGTTTCTACTAAGGTCCCTTCCCTCCATTCATCCATGTTGGAAAATTGTTCAATCTCTAGGATTCTATGGTGTATATATGGTGACAGCCTATTCTTCATTCTTCTATCATAGATAAAGCTATGAGGGTCATATGGAACCCAACCAAAACTTTTGTGTAATTTAAGGTGATCTTCTAAAATTCTCTCTGCTTCTCTCCATGCTTCCCTAGTGTTGTAGATGAAAGGGCCTAATTGATTCTTGATTCTGAGTTGTGCTTTCTTTTTGGCTTTGTGAAAATGAACCAAGTCTGAATTTATCATTTGTCTGAAATATTCCAATGCAAACAGTCTCATTGGAACATATTTTGGTAACTTGAAAGGGAAAAGCTCACACCCATATATCCTGATTTCTGTATAATTCTTGTATAAATACCAGTCACCTATTCTGTACTGCTTGGAGAGCTGAAGGATCCTTTTAATGTCACAACTGATCCTGGGAGGGGAAATCCTTGTCAATAAGGTGGTTGCTGGATGAACAAACTGATCAATGAACTCATTATAGGAGTAAGGGGAATCAAAGGATTCATGGAAGATGGAAGTCCAAAAGATAATAGACCTTGGATTGCCCTTGGTATCAAGTTTCATGACAGGGAAAGGGAAATTTTATGACTGATAATAAAGCATGAGATGATATATGAAGGTGGTATATTTGAAAACTCTTTCATTCTCCAGTTTCATGAACTGGTCATGAATTTTATCAGCAATAAAGGAGGCATAATCATACTTAACAGTAGGGGGTTGTCTGGGAGTAAATATTGACAATAACACTAGGGTTAACTCATCAACAAACTCACTAGTGTTAAATCCCATAACTAAAGATGTCATATCAACTATGATTCTTCCCATATCTGTGAAGAAAGTTTGCATATAAGGTGGTGGGCCCTTAGGCTGATGTTTCTGTAATATGAAAGTCTGACAGAGGTGATTAAGTTCTGACTGGGATAATTTAGTTGATTTCACAAGTAAATCCCGAATGGAAATGTGAGTGAGAGCTTGACTGGGGTGAAATTGCAACATCTCATTGATTGATTCAACAATTATTGGGAAGAGGAATGTTTGGCTAGGAGACATAACTTCTCTGTGGTTAGGGTCATAATTGGGATGGCATTGATGAATTATATCAAGGAAAACTTGGACTGAGGGGAGAAAGTATATGGGAAGATTGGATTCCCACAGTCCTAGGACATCAAAACCATTCAAGTAGTTATATCTACATTGGAAAAAGACATTGAGGTGATTTTTATTAGTGGCAAGGTCTTTTATTTGGAATTCCTTATTTGCCAAAGGTGGAAAGTCCAAATCTCGATGAGGTGCATTAATAGGTACACCATTCAAAGCCACCGGGGTTTCCATTTCTGGTTTTTGTGGATTCAGAAGGAAACTATGGTTTTCTTTATGAAATGGGGAACATAGAGGCAATGGGGGACTTAAATGATGAAAATAATGATTGAATTATTATAAATTTAGTCCTTTTTCATCAATTTTCAATGGAAAACTAGTATTTGTAGGGTTTTTGTTTGGAATTTGATAAATACCTCTTTTTGGGGTATGAACAACGAAATGCAGGTACTAGTGCGGCTGGAGGTTTCTGGGCAGCGTCGGCTGCAAGGTTTGGGAGTAGGTTGGCGACTGAAAAACTTGACTGGCAAACCTCAACATTCTATTTCATGGGCGCACAAGTTTACCGAATAAAACAGTGAAATTTTTTTTTTTTGTTTTATTCAGAAAAGTTAAAAGATTGGTAGGTTTTTGGTTTTGGACGGGTGTCATTAATGATAGACGACATGACGTTTTTTCGTATTATGAGGAGGTGGTAAGCGGTTTGATATCACACTGCTTATGAGGATAGGCGGTAATAGACCTCGAGCTAGTGATTCCATAAATCTTTTGACACATGGCATGGCACTGTTTAGGAAATCGCTTTGTGATAGCATGCTAACTTGCAGTTACAAAGGGCCACACGAAATGCATAAAGGCCGTCAGATCTTGAGGACCTAATCGGATGGTTGTTGGGGGATATGAGATGATGGGGTTATAATGGAGGCGGGCCCGATACATTAACAATTAATTAATCATATCGGGGTTGATGGGATTGGACGGGGAGGCTATTAATTAACTGTGAGGGTTAATTAATCCTTTATTAATGTGGTAGGGGATTAGGGGCTATTAATTAGTTACTGCTTAACTAATTAAACCCGTATTAAAACACGATACGGTTAGTATTAACCCGGGGCGGGTTATATAGTATTTCAGGATTTATTGTATAGTTACAATACTACAGGAATGGGTCAATTTTATAAGGGATTTATAAATTACTACAAGTTAATAGTTAATAAGACATTATGAAATGAATGTGCTAAGTATAAAACATTTGATGTGTGTATTCAAACTTAGGCTTAAAGTGAAAAAGGGTTTTTATGGAAAATTTTGTAATTTTCCTAAGTAAAATAGGATTTTACTTAGGAAAAGACTTATGGAGAGGAATGAATGATTTATGAATGGTTTTAAGTACTTAGGCTTTATAAATTATTGGGCCGAGGGTCCGGTCCCTCCAGAAGTCAGAGAAATTCTCTAAGCCCCTCTAATTTAGTAAATACCTTAGTGCTTTAGGGGAAATTAGTGAAAATTTAGGGAGAATGAGTGGGGAAGTTAATTATTCTGACTTTGCTTGAGATGTTTTCAATATAATGTATGCCTTGACCTTGTGATGGAAGTAAGAGATTAACACATTTAGAGTTATCATCCATCATATATTATTCTGCAACCACCATCTACCTACCCTACCTACTTTATCCTAGCATTTTTACTTCTTTATTTGGGTGCACTTAGACTGCCAAACCCTTATCAAATTTTTCTTTCCTTTTACATGGCAAAGCCTATCTAAGTCTACACTTATTACATCCAAGGGCTCAGATTAAACTGTTGAGCGCCCTTTTCACTCTACCTATCTACTTATCTGCCAAGATTACAGTATTTGGTCAGATATTTATTCTCTATTTCTACAACATGATATTGAAATATGAACTAGCCAAGTTTAAACTATTTGACTATTCATGAATTGTGGCACAAATGACAAGCTACACACAATTGTTTATTACACAAAGTGAAAACATAGTGGCATTTAAACTTGCACACTTTCCTGGTCTTTCTTTTGTTGGGGTTCATTTTCTTTCATTTTTTTGACCATTTTTATTCTTTTTATCCTTTGATTTTTCTTTTAGTTTGTACCCTCTTTACATTTTTTAATTTTTTTGATTTTTTTGAAAATGGAAAACCTTTGCAACAAAAAAAGGGTATGAACATATTACATAGCTTATCAATTCAATCATGGCATATGACACATATTGGTATAGGGGCCTAATAGGTGCCAACCTACAGAAGGTTGCAACCTTCTCTCTTCCTCCAGGGACCACGTTTCATAAATTTTTAGATTGGATACTCCTGGTACACAAAAAAAATATGAAGGCCATGTTTCATCCAATTTTAATACTGGAGCCATCAGCAAGATTGAAGCTCAAATTCAACCACCACTACAATACAACCAATCATTGAAAACTCATCATCGCTGAAGAAAATCACAATCAATGAATTTGAACATTCAAAACACTGTCACGTAAACATAGTCACCAAAACACACAACAGAACCTAGAACTCTGCACCAACAACCAGAACCAACTGCAACTTCAAACCTCATATCTCATAATGTATACATTACTTCAAAGAACTGAACCAACATGTATACACACCTTCACCAATGTGAACCAGCCTATAGATCTAGAAATACTAACTTAAAACTTCAGAGCTATTCCATACTTCAGTCGTATCGAGATCATAACATTTACAAAATAAAACATGTGTTAGTATTCAGATCTAGAGTATCCATGTTCAGACCACGTAATGATAATTCATTTCAGGTCATATGATCCTAATCCATCATTACATCTCATCCATCATCAACCACTTAGGTGCATCGTTAGTTCAAACCAATCAAAGCATCACAAACCCATAACATGCACATTTTCTGTTGATCTAACTCTTCATAATATATTCATTACTTTCACACTTAGCCTCTTGATTTTCTCCTTCTTATATACTTAGATCCTTTTTCAATACCTCAGGCCAATACCTCTCGGACCAATACCTTTGACCAAATCCTTGGACCAAAAGCTTAAACCAATACCTCGAACCAATACCTCAGACCAGAACCTTGATTTTCTATTCCATATGTGCTTTTCCTTCTGTGAAAGTGTGTGCATACGTATACGCTCCTTTTGTTCTGTTAACCTATGTGCGTACGTTGTTTGGACAAAGTGAGCTAGCGTATACTTCTTAAACCATTCTCTTTCTTGAATCTTCTTAAACCAGCATATATATGAGTTTCCATCAAGGAAAACACCTGTATCATAATGCCAACAATCTCCCTCTTCGAACTTGATGATGAACATATTGGTGTTTACTATGTCAAGCTTTAGAACTGGATAGATATATCAAACAACACCAAGATACTCTCCCCATTTGACATCAACAGAAATGGGTAGAAAAAGATATTCTCCCCCTTTGAGATACACTATGCTCAAAACTCCCCCTTTGTACATGCTAAGATGCACTACCCCTGAGCACATGAAGAGTCTAGAAAAATATTTTCCAAAAGAATACATTACTCTATATCTCAACTATGTGAGTATGACCTTCCTATCACCAATGACTCATACATACATCAATCTCCCAACCAAGCGGGCATATACCAAATTTGACTCGTCTACCCAACCAAGTGGGGATATACATGACTGAAATATAGCAATTATTACATCATCCTTCCCATGCATAGAGGGGTTACAAATTACATCATAGGTATTTTCATGGCCTTTACATCAAAAGATATATATGACATTTAAAACAAGGACCAACGATCTAAACAATACCACGATAGGCATCAACAATTATCATACACCATAGATGATCTGTACCATAAGAATATGTCAGCAGCATCAATATCAAAAACCTGTATATGTCCTTAATCAAAAGAGTCAATTGAATCAGAAACGACTATGTGGATCATCTAAGATTTCATCATAGGCCACCTCTATCTTCAGCACCATAAACATTATTATGTACCAAGTTCTTCTAATATAATGCCAAAAATTCATTATTAGAAGCATATGCTCCCCCTAAACCTGTGCCAACTATTCACTGTCAGATCTGATGATTTCATTTGTCAGTAAGAATCATCAAAGCATCATCATCAACCAGTTATTCATTAATTTGTTTATCAACTTTTGACGGCAAAAATCATTTCTTCATATCATTAACATACTGTAATCATCATCAATCAAAATAGAAAAGATAATTGATAATTGATTGAACCATATCATACCCCTTTTGCCAAGTCTGTCTCAATGCTTCTTCCACAAAACTACATATACGCAACTATGCAACTTCTAACTCGTGTATATACATGACTCGTATTCATGATAACTGCATATGAGAATTGGAATTCTCAAGTCTGACACTTTCAACTCCCCCTAAGTCTGCTATGTCTGTATACTGAGCTATGCCACATCTTTATGATTGCACTTCCTTCTTCTTCCATACCTTGGAGTGTGATGAAGTTTTCTCCTTTTGGTATGTTGGATGAAATTTTCTCCTGCATTCTTTTGCTACATGCCCAAACTTGTTACAAGCATAAGATCTTATATGTTTCATATTCCCTCCATAGCAGTCAATGGCTTTGTGACAAGACATATTGCAAGAAAAACAATATACATTAAAGTACCTAGAAGGTGATGATCTTTCTGTGTGACAGTTATTTTGCTTGAACCATTCTACTTCTGCATATGCTTTCTTTCATTAGTTGTTGATGGGGTTGACCTCTTATCTCCTTGTTGAGCATTTCAGATTTTGCATCAGAGTTCCTTGCTTTAGTTTGAGAGTTAGATTCACCTTTAATAGTTTCATGAAAGCAAAGGCCATATTTGATGGCAAGACACCTTTCACTACTAAGAATATAATCCAAAATCTTATTACTATATTGAAATCATGAAAGTTTATCATTTTCCTTTTCCTCTAATTTACCTCTTAGGATATTTACCTCTACCTGATATTGCTCCTCTTTTTCAATATTTTGCTTCTTCATGATTTATTCAGTCTTTCTTTCTTGTTCCACTTGTTGCCTTAATTTGAGATCATTTTCTTGTTCTTCATCTACTTGGGGTACTTATTTATTCTACCTATTTGAATTTTCAAGATCTTCTTTTAGAGAGACGATCTCAACTTCGAGGATTTCATAGTAACTGGATCTATCTTTAAGTCTCTTGATTATTGTACTCTTTTCATTTACTTCATTTCCTAATGATGTCACTTCATCCTTCAACTTTTGACATTGATCTTCCTTTTCCTTGTACTGCTTCCTTACTTTGTTTCTTTCCTCCAACTGAGCTTTTAATCTGGTAACTTCTTCTTTGAAGGCACACTCCCTTTTGTTCAATAGATCTTGTTGATCTCTAATTTTATCTATGAGTATTTTAACTTCTGCCTATATATTTCTTTCACTATCATTTTCAATATATTCAACATTGCATGAACAGAGAGAAGTATCACCAGAAGACCAAAAAGTTGTACCTGATACTTCTTTTGCTTATTTCTCTTCAATGTGAGATGATTCTGAATCTGAATACTTGCTTCCTCCTAATGGCCAATTATCTCTCCTGCTATCATTATTCCTTTTAGATGTCTTATTCTTCTGAGGCTCTTTCCTCTTTAGCCTCTTTCCCATTGTTTCTACAGATCTCCTTCAAGCAATCAAGCTTCTGCCAAAGGACCTGCTCTGATTCCAATTGTTGGGAATAATACTAGAAGGTGGGGTGAACCAGTATTTATCAAATCAATAAGTTTTTCATTTCATACTATGATTTATATATGCTACTTCAATGAAGGGAACTCATGTGTGCATACAACTATCTTTAGGGAAACCACCGTATCTCGAATGAACTTATGATTTAGTTAATTCATCATATGTTAATATTTAATCAGTACTTTATTAACCATTTAAATAGTATCCATGTGTAGTAATAATATAATAAACCATCACACATAGGCAACACACATTAACACCAAGATTTAAGGTGGAAACCCAATGCGGGAGAAAAACCACCTGTTGTTGTCATATTTGTTTTCTTATAATATAAGAAAAACCTGTTTACAATCTTGTAATAGCACAGACTCATACCAGTATGTAGGTACCCACCTGTAGAAGGCTACAACCTTCTCTCGTTACAACACCCTAGCTCTTGTACTAGCCAATATGTTTACTGGTATGTAGGCGCTGGCCTATAGAAGTTTCTTACCTTCACTCGTTCTCCAGTTGCTACTAGAAGGGAGCTATAATCCCCTACCTCTTGTACTAGCTGATATGTTTACCAATACATAGGTCGCAACCTATAGAAGGCTAAGACCTTCTCTCTTCCTCCAAGGACAACGTTCCATAAATTTTTAGACTGTATACCTCTGGTACACAACAACACAATATGAAGGCCACATTTCATCGATTTTTCATACTGGACACATCAGCAACATCGAAGCTCAAAAATAAATCAATACTACAATACAACCAATCACTAAAAACCAGTCATCATTGAAGAAAATCACAATCAATCAATCTAAACATTCAAAACATTGTCACCAGAACATAGAGCAAAACCTAGAACTCTAAATCAACAACCATAATCAATTGGAGCTTCAAACATCATATCTCGTAAAGTATACATTACTTCGAAGAACCGAACTGGCATGTATACGCGCCTTCACCAAGGTGAACCAGTGTATAGATATGCAAACATTAACATAAAACTTCACAACTATTCCATACTTCAGTCATACCCATATCATAACATTTAGAAAATAAAACATGCATTAGTATTGAGATGTAGACTATCCATGATCAAACCACATAATGATAATTCATTTTAGGTCTTATGATCCTGATCCATCATTAGATCTCAACCATCATCAACCACTTAGGTGCATCCTTAGCTCAATTCAAGCAAAGAATCAGAAATACATAACATGCACATTTGCTTTTGATCTAACTCTTCATATGATATTCATTACTTGCACACATAGCCTTTTGATTTTCTCCTTCTTATATACTTAGATCATTTGTCAATAACTCAAACCAAAACCTCAGACCAATACCTCAGATCAAATCCTCGAACCAAAGCCTTAGATGAATACCTTAGACCAATACGTTAGACCAAAACATTAAACCAATACCTCAAACCAAAACCTTGATTTTCCATCCCATATATGCTTTTCCTTCTGTGGAAGTGCATGCATATGTATACTCTCCTTTTCTTCTTTTAACCTATGTGTGTATACTTTTTGGACAAAGTGAACCAGCATATACTTCTTAAACCATTCTTTTTCTTCAATCTTCTTAAACCATTGTATACGTCAATTGTCATCAAGGACAACACCTGTATGATAATGCCAATGTAGGCCTCTATTTTCTTCAATTTCCATTATTTTCCTTAATTTTCCTCAAATGCAACTTGGTACATTTCATCCTCCATTTCCCCTAATTTCCTTTATTTTCATCAATAAATGCCAATAAATGCCTCATTCATTTCTAAAGCCTTTTCCATTGCCTTTTCCAGTTTCCTTAGCCATAGTAACTGAAATAAACACCCACTCGGATATTTTTCCCACCATTCAACTTGGAATAAGTGTCCCATGACTATGGTATTATATATTTTTACATGGATTTTTAGCAAGGGCTATTACAGAACCTTCCTCCTTGGGGGAGCATCGTCCTCGGTGTTCAATGACACCTTCAACCAACAAGACTATTGAAGACAAAACATACTTCCCATGGAGCTTTATAACATAGCTCGTTGCAATATTTACAATGAACATCTACTAAAACATGACAAACATATTGTTTACTGGAGCTTTATAACAAAATTCATTATGGTACTTACAATAATAACCACATATACTGATTCATATTTTCTTTGTGAAACAAATCATCATACTATCTATGGAGTTTTGTAAATCCAGCTCGATACAATATTTAAAATAATAAACATATATACACATATGCACATTTTCTCAACCAACAAATAAAAGGATATGATGCCTGCATCTTCACAAAGGGAATCTAGAGGCTCACACCTCCACCCTCAAAGTAATACCAGGATTCAAATGGTTCCTAGGAATTCCATAATCTATTGTCAATCTCAAATCTACATTCAATGTCTAGTGCTATAATCCTATGCCACTTTTCCTCTCAGTGAATAGTTACCAGATCATTATTCCAGGGCACACTTCCAATGTGAATCTAATTCCATCTGGAAATGCTAATGACCAAAAACAAATCCATAGTTGACTTTCTCTTCTTTGCGACATAGTCCCTCGAGCAATCCGGTCACCCCCTTTCATGTAGTCACACACCTTCCAAGTTCCGCTGACACCCCCATCTTGGGCAGTCCATATCTTGGCAAGGATGCCTTGCATTAGAAGATACAAAAACCAAGCCATATCCCTGCATCAAACAATCATACTAGTCATATCATGCTAATGGAAATAAATGGAAACTATTGGGCATTAGCATCCCACAATGGCCTTACTCCTGAATGTTTTACCAACATATTGCTTCCTTGTACAATTCCTTTTGTTGTTGCTACTAATTCTTATAGTTAGTTTCAACCACCCAACTAGGCATTTCATGATTTCCTGTACCAAGTACATAATTTCCATTAGATTCAAAATAAATTGAAATAACTCCAAATCATACCTCATTGGTAGCTCATCAATAAGGCACACTTACGATCTTTTTCACTTCCTGTCATAACAAGTCAAATTAGCATCTTTAACCAAATTAACATGTATAAGAATATCACATCAGGTTAGTTCAAAACACAACCATCACAGATAAAAATCATGAATCCCATGAAATCATCATAAACTAGAATCATAAATCACATGTAATTAGCATATACCAAAACCATAAATCACATGCATAATAAAACTGAAATGAGATATTGATACTCATCCTCTAGTCAATCCTTAGCTTCTACCTTTGTCCTTATTCTGTACAGACTCTGGATTAGTTTTCACTCCCTAAAACACCTAGTGCCTTCTCCTCAACCATGTGTGAATAACACACAGACAACCACATACAACATAGGACACCATGCAATACATGTACCTACACCAAACATACCACACATACATCTACACCCAATGTACAAAAAAAAATAAAAATACATACGCCTACATCTACTATACACCACCACATAATACATACACCTACACTGGATGTACAACACAATACATACATCTATAACCAATGTACAACACCACACAATACATGTACTATGCAGAGTATAACACAATGAGTACAAATATCATGATACCACAACTACATAGTGCACATACATAGTACCGTATGTACACAACACAACATGTACAACATGCACATAATACCACATGTACACTAGTACCACATGTACAACATGTACACATTACCACCTATACACAGCACCACCTCCACAACATGTACACAACATCACATGTAAACAGAACCACTTGCACAATGTGTACACAACACCACATGTGCATCATACCACCTGTAAAACATGTACACAATACCAAATGCACATGTACATGACACCACATGTACATAGTACCATATGCACGACATGTACACAATGCCACCTGCACACAACACCATATGTACAACATGTAGATGGCACCACATGCTCACAACACCACTTGTACAATCATGCATGCAACACCATACGTACACAACACTGTATGTACAACACCATATGTGCATAGAAAGATATGTACAACATGTACATAGAACCCTATGTACACAACATTTCATAAAAGATGGACACAACACCATATGCACACAACAATGTGTATCCATCATGCGCACAGTATAATATGTACACAACACTGCATATCCAAGATCTACATAGCACCATCTATACCCAACACTGCATATGCAACATTCGCAAAAAACTATCTATACCACCCTCTACATAACATTTCATAAACAACATGTACACACACTATATATGCACAACACCACATGTGCACAACATCACAGATGCAACAAGTACAACATATACAACATATGGACAACAATAGTACCACACACACAAAGCTACACTATCTCTACCAGGCAACCTTGCTTCTAGTGTCTCTTCTCTGTCCATGCTTATCCTAGCATGTCGTGGATCTCACTACTTTGATTTAGATAATGTATCCCTCAGAGTTACCTATCCATAACATAGACATAATATGTTCGCATAATATCAACGCATAACCATATGATATTGACCTCATATATTTGTCATGACTACTCTTCCACTTGATTCCTCACAAACTAGGAAGCTCTTCATGTCATTCACATGCGTAATAAATCATTCCTCCAGAAGAATGATTCCTAATGACCCTCTCAGACAACAACATACATACATACATGTATACATAATAAAAATCACCATAATCTCGATCATAACATAATTACTAGAAAGCATAAGGTCAACGTTAGGAGAATGCCCTTTGTGTGTGTTCATCATGTAAAACATTGATAACAATAATTCCCAACATATCCAAGGCATATGATTCCTCAGATCCATTTATCTCACTGTTCATGTTACCTTTCTCATGACCGTACTGCCACTGTCCATTTACACCAATGGATTGAACCAATCAAATTGATTATCATATTCCTACCTTCAACTTCCGTTACTCATGCACTGAGCTTCATTCAGGTCTTACATGACCTGCTAGGTTTCATTCAACTCTCCCTAAGCTCCATTAACATCCTCCCTCCTCAATCAATTCCAAACTCTCAAAACAATAAAGGAAATACCAAGAAGAAAATAAGAAGAAAACCATGGAAAACCAACAAAAATATGACACCATAAAAAAAGTGGCATGGCCATGCACGAGACATAAAAAAAACTACAATCAAGCACAATAAATCATCAAAAGACCAAAATCATAAGATTGGGAATAGACACCATGTCTCAATCCCCCATGGTTCCTAGTACATCCAAGGGAAATCTCAACCTAAGCCTTCTTTGAGATTTCATGGTAGTCTCTTTTCCATGTAATCACCTATATCATATTGTCATAAACACATAATTTCCAGTGCATAAATAAACATAATGATACATTGGTTACCTTACCTTGTTGTGTTAAGGATGTTGTCTTGCAACTGAACACATCAACGCCATCTCTCAAGGGACTCAAATTCCCTTGATACATCCACCTATAACTAGACACTAGCTAATATACCTATCGAGTACATGCTCATCAATCTAACTCACATCCACATAATGTCAAACAAGATTAAGGTAAAGAAGTCTTCATCTATGCAAAGTACTCATTCATTTGAAATTAGGGTTTCCAAACATAGCCAAAGGAATTATTACCCAATTCCTTTCTTCTACCTTTTTACCTTGTTGCAATCGACGCTTACTATGTACTTTCACATCACCCAACTGTTAGTTATATAAACACATCAACTATTACCTTTTGATGCTAATACTAAGCATGTTTCCTTGCAACTGCTCACACATGTCACAATAGGGGAATTTTGAGGTCTAAAATGGGCCTCCTAAGAAAAATGTGGAACCAGAATAAACTTTATAAGAACCATTAGGATTCAAGAGGATGATCTCAACCATGGCGAATGATTCACCATTCTTGGAGTAAAAAAATAAAAAGATTAAAAAATAATAAAATAATAAAACTACCTTTTCAACTAATATTTTCAACTTGTCTCCCTAAGGTTTTACTCAAATTTCGAGCGGGAGTACTCGTTAGATGCACAATTTAACTCCTCATCGAAGTAGTACCCATGTTGCATACAATGGTCCCTGCTACACGAAAAATTAGAAATACATGGAAAAAAGTGATTGTAGTAACATTTTTCATGTATTTCTTTTTTTTTCATATAGTACAGTCCATTGAAAGTATGCAACATGGCTAGTACTTGGATGAGGAATCAAATTTTTCATTCAAAGACTGTTGTCACTCGAAATTTGAGTAAACCCATAAGAAGAAAAGTTGAAAATACGAGTTGAATTTTTTTTTCTATTTTCCCTTTAAAATCTGATGATCTAATCTAATATTGTTTTATTATTTCCACTATTGTTTTATAATTTTCTTAGGAGGCCCATTTCAGACCTCAACATTCCACTAATGGTCTCACATTCCAAAGATTAAGACATCATATGTATTACTTGTAAATCAAACATTACCAAGTCAAACAACCATGTCACAATTTATATTCAACTCATATTCATTAGACATAATGTTACAATTGTCACCTATTACACTCAAGTACATGTCAACTATCTCAACACATATGTGTTAGTAAAACCATATTAAAAAAAGATCATTTGAACACATACTCATATTATGCAATTCATCAAACATTCAACTAACTATAAACGTACCATGTTAGATAAATCCATTGGATGACATAATAGACACCAAACACTCAAACTTCAAATAGAAGAGATAATCAAACAATTAGGCACCAAATATATAGCACAAGAAAATCCATACCTTCTTTAGGGAGGCTATCATGTTTTCACAATCAATCATGATATATCAACTCAAACATAAATAGGTTCATGATGTCCATAGCAGTAACTAGCTAACATGTTCACACCATAATCCCATAAATAATTTCATTCATGCATAGAAATCACATATACATAGTCATTCTAGATTAGTATGACATAATATCACAACATATTAACTCATACCTGAATGTCATAACCCTAACCGCATAGACCAATCCAACATAGTATGATACATATACCATCAACATCTTAATGTAATAACCCTAATTGTCAAGTTAATACCATATACCAACAACAAGTTATATATCATGCTCATCAACAACATATAACCTAATCATCGAGCTAACTATCATATAATAGTAACAAGTTAACCTATAACATACTCATCAACAACATATAACATAATCATCAAGTTATCAAACCTAAAACAACAATAGTAATGCATACAACCATAGGTTACTTTCATTCATGACTATCTGACACATGTGCATATGACTACACTAATCATCTAGCATCTATCATGCATATAACCATAACATCAATATAACGAAAGGCATAAACATAACTACAATGCATATAAAAATCCACAAACTACATACATGCATGCCCAACATACAACCTGTAGGACAACATGCTCTATCCTCAAGGTCCAATGGTGCAACTTCACTTTAATCATATGCATCTTTTGCTCTATCTCAACCAACACATTAGCATCATAACATACCAATAGCATTATCATGACCTAGAATGCATACAAAGACCTCACAATGAATATCTAACCTGTTATATATGTATAGCCATAACCATAATAATGCATGCACAACAACCTAAATACACTAACATGCATAACAAATTCATATACAACCATACACTCATGATGACACATTCCACAACAATGCCATTAACCATCACATGGCAATATCACAACAATCATGATCAACATCATAAAAATGAAACAAGCACATGTACTACAATGATCTGAACTTAAATAGGAATGCAAAAAATTACACATATAACCATAAATACATAAATGTAGCAGAACTAACACTTCATTTCATTAATATCATAATACTGAAATATGCTTACAATCATAATGGAAATAAACTAGATTGGGTAATGGTAGCTTATCTTTGAGAAGAGATGAGGTGGATACATTCATATAAACTGTGTTAGAATGAGTCTCAAAGACCTATTTATTATTGATAAACAATGTAAAACCCTAAACATCCAAAAATATAACCCTAGTATATGAAGCTCCAAAACAGTGGGCCCTGTTTGCGTAAATTGGTACATCAACTTTTTGGGGTCATAACTTTGGCATACAATCTCCCTTTGGCTGTCATAATAACTCATTTCAAATATCTCTACGAAGAGGCCAAAATAAAATTGGAAACCTGGCTTGTGACATCATCAGTCTCTCTATTTTCCCTAAGAAAAGTCATTTAGGGCCTCGAAACAACTCCAGAAGTTCATGACCCAAAAAATTGCCAAAAATAGTAAATTGTGCTACAATTAAGGAAACCAAAATACTGAAAGAGAAATGTTGGGGGTGCAAGTGGAATATGCGGTAGGCCACCAATATCCACCTAGATCATTCCTCCCCCTTAGGAATAAATGGTATCCATTTCATCGAGTGCCTCCATGAGATGGGGAACCTTATGCTGAACTTGGTCCCTTGTGAGCCACTTGCCTTGGTGAAGGAGTTGGCCAACTTTGACAAACCAATATAGTTGGATCTTATTATGGCAAGGGTTCTCGACGTTTGTCTCCATGATCTTATCGATTGTGGTCTATTCCATGCAGTCTGGGTTTAGCTTTGTTGGTTTGAGTTGGTCTACAACGTCGGATGTCCTAAACAATGGTGGAAAATATGGTTGAAGGCGGTCTACATTGAACACTGGGCACCAACCAAGCTATGGTGGAATGCTAAGCTCAAAGGCATTGTCCCATATAGCCTTGGTGATGGTCTATGAACCATATCAAAGCTGGTGAAGCTTGTGGTGGGGTCTAGCAAGACGTTCCTTCTGCAAACTTTGTCGCCCACCTGGAACCTATGTGACACCCGCTATAGATCATGGTGCTGATTGTAATTAGCATTGGCTCTTTCCAGTATATGATGGACCTACTGGCGGATGTGTTGAATGCACTCAATGAAGTTGTTAGCCTTGTCAGCCTCAGACTCAACATGAACCGAATCTTCCAGAGTTGTTGCAAATGGTATGGCCACATCGATGGGACATAACGGCTAAAGTACCAGCCCAACCTGAAAGTGGTTGTGGCATGTTGAGCTTTGGAGAGCTCCATTGTAGATGTATTGGAAATAGGTGAGCCTGTAATCCCATGTGCGTGGATACTATGAGTTGTGCATGCACGGAATATATGCGATCATCCTCTTGACGACTTCTATTTGGCCATCAGTTTGTGGATGGAAAGCCATGGACTTAGTGAGTTTGGTATCCAGCATCAACTAGAGACTTGACCAAAATGCACTTATGAATCTACTATGCAGATTAGAGATAATGGACCGTTGGATCCCAAAGTGTACTCACAGTTGCTTAGAGAAGAGCTTAGCAGTTGCCCCTATTGTGATACTCTTCTTACAGGCTACCATAATGGCCATCTTAGAGAATATGTTAACGACCATTAAAACACACTCATTTTCATGCTTAGTATAAGGAAGTCCTAACATGTAATCCATGGAGATGGTTTTGCAAGGTCGACTAGGAGTAGGAAGAGGGGTATATAGGCCTTTCTCCTTGATGGTTGGTTTGGAAATGACGCAAGCACTATAGGATTTAATGTACCTCCCAAGACCTTGATGAAGGTTCACCCAATAAAAATACTTATATAGTATTGTCGTTGTTTTCTCTACTCCAAAATGTCGAGTGACCCAACTATAGTGCGCCTCCAAAATCATCTTGGAACGCTCACTTTCAGGAACACAAATGTGTCCCATGTGGCATAACAATGCATCCTGGAGGTGAAAATTTTAACTTGCTCACCTTCCAGCAGTGTCTGGTATGTGCTGTCACATTTAAGATCACTCTTGTAAACATGTGGCCACCTCAAAGTCTCGTGCCCACGGAAGTCGAGCACAGTGATCAACGCCATGACTGGTGGTCAACTGAGGCAGTCTGCAACATTATTGGTGTTTTCCTTCTTGTACTCAATGTTCATATGGAATTGTTTCAAGTATGTGAACCATTTCTAATGGAAATTGCTGTATAACTTCCCTTGCATCTGTAGGAACTGCAGGGGTTGGTGGTATGTGTGGATGAACATTTCCTTCCCCAAAATGTAATGTTTCCATTGACAATAGGCCTACATAATGGAATACATTTCTTTATCGTAAGTGGGATACTTTCGGACTATGTTTGAAAGCGTCTCACTGTGGTAAGCCACGAGATGCCCCTACGAATTAAGAACTACACTAGTAGCATAGTCAGAGGCTTCTGTCTCAATCTCAAATGGTTGTTGTAGGTATGGTAATGTGAGAACTGGAGCAGATCAAAGGCAATTATTCAACTCAAAAAATGTGTTCTATTGGGTTTCGAATGAAAAAGAAACTTGTCTTTCACTTCGCCATTAGTGAGTTGACTTAAAGGCCAAGTGATATGAGAGAACTCCAACACGAACCTGTGGTAGAAATTGGCAAGACCCAAAAAGCTACAAAGCTCCATTAGAGTGGTTGTGGTTGGCCAATGTCAAATGACTTGTAGCTTGGTTGGGTCCACATGCACACCATTCTCCTCAAGGATGTACCCCAGATATTGAACCTGGGTCATGCCAAAAGCACATTTCTCCAAATTGTCACACATCTTGTGTTGTCTAAGGGTTTGAAGGACTTGTCAAATATGGTGGATATTATCTTCCCAACTTTGGCAAAAGATAGATATGTCATCTAAATACACCACTAGGAATGCATTGGCGAAGGGTCACAAGATTTCTTTCATCAATCTCATGAAGGATGCATGACATTCATCAAACCAAAATGCATGATGAACCATTCGAAAAGGCCCTCCTTGGATTTGAAGGAAGTCTTCCACACATTAAGGGGTTCGATAAGCACCTTGTGATAGCCATAATTCATGAAAATCTTGTTAAAATATTTCACCCCCTTGAGCTCGTCGAAAAGGTCATCAATTCGTGGGATTGGGTACCTATTCCAGATAGTGATCTTATTCAGCATCCGATAGTCAACACAAAGACTCTAGGTTTAGTCCTTCTTCCATACCAATACAATCGAGCTCCCACAAGGTGATGAGCATGGTCTGATGTTCCCTTTCTGAAAAAAATCTTGAATTTGCCTCTTGATCTCATTTTTCTCTAGAACAGAGTGTCAATAGATCAGTCCATTGTGAAGTGGCATGCTCGAGGTCAGATAGATGGGGTACTTGACCTGACAATGCAAACTTACCCCTATAGGTGAGGGAAAATTTTCCGTGTACTCCTCCACGACCTTGTCCATCTGCTGCTAATGTGCATAGGAGCCGTGTTTGGAAGTCGTGGCCTCAACCTTATTCTTTCCCTGAGGGTGAATCATAACGAAAACAAATTTCCAAGTATGGGAAATGATCTTACTTCATCGGTTTGTAGTTATCAAATAGATGGTAGTAGGCAGGGCTACCTCTGTATCCTGTACAACTTATTTCTCAAAGTAGTAATCATGAAGTGAGGTCTAGATTCATATACAACATGTCTCTTCCACAATTATGGTTGTCATAATAATACATCACACAATACCTCATCTATGTAGGGATTGATGTTGTACAGAAGGCGACACTGATGGCTTATACCAAGGTCTCATCCTTGGTGAAGACACCCGATGGTGTATAGTTGTGGATGTGTTGTCCTTGGTAGGACCAACCACCACATTACCTCTACTAAAATGAGGTTCTTTTCACTCCTGCTATCAACAATGAACTATAGTAGAGAACCTTTCAGTCATATCTATGAGTTGAAGAGGCATTCCCCCCTCCTCTGTATCTTTAGCCTCATTCTTTTGCATCTTTTTGGTGGCCACAGTGGCATTGGGCTTAACATCAATGATCTACTTCCCTTTTTCACTCCCCTTTTCGGGTTCTGACTTAGTGTCAGAATATGTGTCTGATTTAGAAGCCTTGAGCTCATCCACCAATGACTTCTTTGCTCGACACTCAATTGTGTTATGAGTGGAGCTCTTATGGAAATCACATCATTTTCCATGTCCTCTGTCTTCATATTGTTTTTCTTTTCTTACGGCTCAAACAACTTGTCCTAGGTCTCTCAGCCTTAGCTTTGGCCTTTCCTTTGTGGTTTGGGGGCACCTTTTCCATGCTTCATATTCGTATATCCAAAGTCTCGCTTCTTCTGTTTAAACTTCTTCTCAATCTTAATAGCGTATCGATGTACCGTGCCAAGGCAGGTAATGTCTAGGAACTCCATCTCATCTTGTATGTACTTGTGTAGAGAGTCGTGGTTCTTGAGTACCAAATTCCGCTAAAAATCCTTGACAACCTACTTTGTGCAGAGGGTGTGGAAAACATTTGTGAACTCTAGCACATGTTGGTCCCTTCCCTCCCATAGCGTCTTCTAGTTTATGTATTTACCTTCATAGCTCTTGTGCGGGTAATGTTGTTCCTTGATGGTGTCTTAGAATGAATCCAAAGTTGGTGCGGCTGAAAACAGTGAGGATTCCCTCTCGTCCTTTTGTTCACAATAAGTTTCCCACCAATCCTTGACGTGTGGGTCAGCTTTGAGAAGTGCAAACGTAATCTTTTCATGATTGGAAAAGTTAGGAACTGAAAAATATGCTTCCAACAAATTCAACCATTTATCTATGGCATATACATATATTTGTCCCAGAAATATGGGAATATTGAATTTAACTTGTACCTTAAAATGAGTGGTGCCTCCAGAGTGGTCGTTGGATGAAGATGTGTCCCCTGTGGCTAGCCATCAAAGGATTTGGGCAAAGTTATCCATCATCGCATTTTTCTCTTGCTTGAGGGCTTCCTCAAGCAATATTTTGAAGGGATATCCTACCCCCTCATCTTTCCTTTTCTTCCACCATGGGAGGTCATCAGGGTTTGAGTGGTTGGCCTTGCAAAGATTCAACCAGATCGAACCCTACCTCCTTATACCTTGACCTCGTTGGGGACATGCAAAGAAAAAGAGATAAAGAGCAGATCGCTATGATACCACTAATATGAACTTAAACAAGAACACAAAAAATTATACTTATAACCATAGTAAAATAAATGTATTAGAAATAACACTTCATTTCATTAATATCAAAATACTAAAATATCCTTACAAGTAGAATGGAAATAAACTAGCTTGGGTGATGGCAGTTTATCTCTAAGAAGAGATGTGGTGGCCACATGCCTCTAAACTGTGTTATAATGAGGTTCAAATGCCTATTTATTATTGAGAAACAATGGAAAACCCTAAACATCCAAAAACCTAACCCTATGAGATGAAGCACCAAAATTGTCGGCCCCGTTTTGGTAAATTAGTACATCAAATTCTTGGGGTCATAACTTTGACATACGATCTCCTAAGATGATGAAGAGGAGGATGAATGAAAACATAAAGTGGGTTTGGGGTATTCTTGGTCTCTATATTTTCCCTAAAAATGTCGTTTAGGGCCTCAAAATATGTTTGGAAGTTTAGGACCAGAAAAACTGCAAAAAATAGTAAATTGTGCTACAATTAAGAAAACCATAAAATTGAAAGAGAGAGTGTTGGGGGTCCAAGTGGAATAGGTGGGTGGCCACCAATATCCACCTAGATCATACAAGCATAAGGAACACACATATGCAACCGACATGAATGCAGTACCAATGCACAACTGATCTGGTCTGAGGGCTAAAGCATGCTCTGATACCACTCTGTAATGCCTTCCTCCCACATCTACCCAAGTAACCGATCAACTGGGGTAGACATGTGATGAGAGGTTGCTATGGTAAGATTCAACCTCTTATGTCACATTAAGGAAGTAGAACTGGTGAAAACACACCATATAGACCTTCAACATCAACAATAGGACTCCTAGGAACCATCCCAACTTTTATGCTAATGAGCCCCTAAGTCCCACTGAGTTTTTAAGCTATTAAACCTATAGACGCTCTGATTCTATTGGCATGCCAGTGTTTAGAGAGATCTAAATGCTCCCACAAGCTTGCATGCCTGTGTTCAGGGACTATTTCCAACAAACCTATGTGAGAGTCTACTAGATTTAAGGCACTTCTCAAGCCTAGAGTTCCAACCACTTCTCAGAACTTGTTATAACTTCCAAAATCCATTAAACCTATGATGACAAGAAGAATAAACCAAAAACCAACTCTAGGACTATTCTCGGCCATCTCCAACTAGGGTTGAAATTCTGTCAAAAACTTAGCATCAATGCAATCTACAGGTCTAGGATACAAGGAAGATCATGAATCGCTAGAAACTCTTATGATACATGACAATAAGGATCACCACCTTCTCCCTTGAACTGTTATGATATCAATTAGGTCTTACATCCATCATTTTAACAATTAAAAGTAAATACATGAAATAACCATGACATAAACAATTCAATTAACCACGCTTATAACCAACATAAAACCATGGAAATAAAAGTGAGATAACAACCATTAAATCCACATATCAATAAGTACAAAACAAGAGAACTTAACTTTTATTAAAAGTAGGCAAATTTGACCAGGTTCAGGACTCCCAAATACCACCTGACCTTAGACATGGCTGAACCAGATATTTCTTTCAGCCAGTCACCCCCATGCCATATTCCACGCATGAATGTTAGATATCATAAACACATCAATTGAAACCATCTAGGGCTTCTAGAGACCAACCACCTCAACCCATCAAACAATGGTTCCACCTCATGGTCAAACATCACAAGGACCATCATTATATTGGCATCTACAAAAGCCTTCACGAGCTCAAGAGTGTTTGTTCCATCTTGGCTTCTAGGAATAGTAACTCAACCCATCACTATTTCTGTCTCTAGAGTGCTTGTCCAACCAAGGTTTCAGGACTAGTAACTCAACCAACAACCTTTTTTGGGCTTCTAGAGTGTCTTCCCAACCAGGAATTCTAGGACTACAAACTTAACACACCAAGGGCTTCCAGATCATTTGTCCAACCAAGGCTTCTAGGACTAGTAACTCAACAAAATCTACTACAAATCTTCCAGAGAACTTTTCCAACCAAGGCTTGAGGGACTAATAACTCAGCCCAAGCTAAATCAAACATAAGAACCAACTAAAAAACAAGAAATGAACCCACAACACCATGGCTATTTAGGAAATGACAAGGCTAGGTAAATCCACTATCAATCTGGGCAATCATCCATTCCAGTGACATATCATGACAAATAAACCACATGCATATGCCATGCATGCCAAAAGTAGTGAGGAAACATACATGCAACTTGGTATATGCAAGCAAAACACATTGTAGTTGCTGATCCCGATGTCCTCTTGCAATTTCCTACTCTTCCTTTGCATTATTGCTCCAAAACTGCATGTTTTCCACACTCCTCCAAGAGTTCTCCAAGAAAACTATAAGTTTCCAAGAATGAGAGGAAGAGAGAATAGAGAGAGATCTCCCAAAAGTCAACTGACAATGCTTTCCCACTGATTCTCAAAAGCCTTTTTATTAATGAGGCCTCTATTTTCGTCAATTTCCATTATTTTCCTTCATTTTCCTCCTGTTACCGGGAATAGTGTCTATGCAGAGCTGCTAATCCCACTAAGGCTGGTAACTACCTTAGAAACAAACAAACTAAAACTACTTTCATTTTCCTTTATGAGAGATAGATGAGAGAAGAATAAAGGAGACCAACCTTTGTCTTGTGCTTGGTTCCTTGCTCGATTCCTCTCTCTTATGATAGTCCTTTGCTACTTGCTTTCTTGTGTACCCAGCTTCACAGAGTACCTGTAGAATCAAAGCAGCATAACACTATACGAGAACATATATCTATTATCATAAGCAATATAGGATCAAATGTATATTAACCACACAAATGCATAAAACATCAATCACACAAGTGTATGGAGGAAAACTTGAATAGCTTTATTGATAATCAAGAAAGAGCCAAGATAATTACAACCAATTTTTCTGACCCAGCATCATCCTCTCAGCAATAAGCCCTTCTTCACCTCATGACAAGCTTAGATCACCCAAGACTATGATATTGCACTAAGAAGCCAGCAACACTTCCTTACAAGATACAAAATTCCAGCCTCCAACCCCTTGGATCTCTGGGATGAGAGATCTATATATAGATATTTTCAGAGGTGTGAGTTAGCTCTGGGTTTTTGATTAGTGTCTTCTCTCTGATAGTTCTTGATTCCACTTGGAGATCTCATTGATCTCTTACTCATCCTTGGGTTATTCTGAGAGGCAAATGTCACAGGAGAAGTTTCTGGAAGATTCCATGATCATATACCTCGCAAAATGTCTCCGCCACTTGTATTTTCTCGTCCATCACACCCCATAGAAGGGCTTTTCAACACTCATCGCACTTCCCATGTGTATTAGGTGGGATGCATCGCACCTTGGCCATGGAGCAAGTGAAATGATCCAGTTTTGACCAGTTCTGAGTAGTTTTTCATGGAGAACTTCTGGGAGATGTTGTAATCAGTTGACCTTATTCTTTTAGGGGTTGGAACAACACCTTTAGGGACTTAGGAGCCCTTGGTTTATGGACATTTATGCTTGGGGTTGTAGTGCCCAAAAATGTCTATAACAGTTGCCCCCTAAAGCATGAGGTCGTTAATCTTTTAATGTCGGGTGAAATGCTTTATCATGAGGATCCGAAGTTTTTTCGAGCTGGAAGGCGACCTGTAATAAGATACAATACAATACATTATCTTCATAACATTTTCATGATCTAGCTGAGGCAGAAATTCCCATACTCAGCTTTATAAATTCATTTTCATGTACATAGGACAGACAATCATCTGAGTGTAGACTGATGATTCTGGTAGAGCCATCATCCCTTCGATTGGATGATTATCTGTGCAGCAATGATGTAAATTTGATGTATTTATTTTCCTGAATATATATTGCAGCCCGGATGGATGAAACTAGATCCGGGTTCTTCAATCTCGTTTGATCTTAACTCAAAGTACAAGTCGATCCACGTGAGAGATGTTCTGGAGTCGAACACGGAAAGACATCGCCTGATTACCAGCCAATGATGTAAGCCGTTAACAGGCGCGAGAGGAATCACCGATAATGATGATGACCCTCAAGGTACTACAGTACAATTCACGTAGTGTGAATAAGGGACTTGGCATCGAACACCACGCAAAATCTTTCGGTCGAAGGCCATTGATGTAAACCTGTCACCGGAAGTGAGAAACTTGCCATTGAGGCATGCAAGCTTCAAAGTACTGAAAGGGTTGTTCCTAGATCGACTTCTTGGATAATGAGTTGATGTCGACAAGAAGCGATATGTCATAGGAGGGCCTTAGTGAATCCCACATCAATGACATGGAATGGAGCAAATGATTTTAATGGAGGTGAAAATGATCTGGTGATATACGGTTCAGGGTGGTGGTCATGAAAGAATGGAGCGAAAATGTATTATAGTGGGTGAGACACAGGTGAATTCTCTGAGCGACTTCTCTTGAACATATCGGTGACACTGACATGATGGATTGGTAGCATTAACCCCAAATGTGGATGGTGTGATGGAACCATGGTGATGTGACCAGTGAATGGAACAACCCAACCCGACTTGGATGCGGAGTGAAAGTGTCATGTTCAAGAGCGACTTGCTACCAATAGAGTTTCTTCAAGTTTTCTTCCCAATTTTTCCCCAGTCATTGCTGACCAGTACCTCTTTATTTTTGTCAAGCTTGAGGAGGATAACATATGCTTGTTCTATATTTTTCCCTTCGAGCAAACCCATCGCTATGTTTTAACGACCCTAGCAATAGTGAAACTTGTTCTTGTCTATTATGGACAAGTTTGTCGCTATTAGGTTTTAACAACTTTAACAACAAAGATAACTCGGTCCTTTTCAATTTTAGAGAGTCTGAAAAGGGACATAAAGGAAACTCCAAAAATCCTTTTTCGTCATCTAATCCCTTAAGTCCGAAAAAGTATAAAATAATACAAAAGGGAAGAATTTTCGATAATTTTAACGAGCCGAACAAAACAAGCGCTCGATCTTTTTGTGTAATAATCCCTCAGGTCCAAAAATATTAAAATCTAAAGGAGGGATAGCACTTCTGGTCACTTTAACGAGCTGGAGAGGCCAATGGCTTGGCAATCTTTTCATATTTTACGAGTCAGTTGAAAAGAGCTTAAAGGAGACTCGTTTTTTGAGGAACGAGTGATAGATTTGGGTAGCAACTGATTCCAGGTAAGGTTTGGAATTTTCCAATCACGATAGTGTCACAAGGATGGCTAACAAGATCACTCTTCGTAGCTGTTCCTCAAAAAGGGGTAAACAATCAAGTGGAGGTGAATGATCGGCCAATATAGAGTGGAGGTGATGATGAGAACACGACCAAGGTTTCAAAGGCTGAAGTAATACATTCACGATGGTTATTTACTGGAAATCAGTTCATTTTTTAATGAGCTTAAACTCTAGGGGAAACATTTGCTCATTGCTTAGGTTTAATTTTTAACAAGATTGAACTTCACCAAAAACTGCTCATAGCGGGTTTATTTTTTAATGAGCTTGAACCCTGCGGTAACACTAGTGATAAGTTTGCATGCCCCCAACATAATAACGCAAATCGAGGTGCATGCCCCCCAAGCTTCATTGCATTCAACATGGTGGTTGGAATGAAGGTTTACCTCCGAGATCTTTGAAAGTCTCGACTTGGATTTTACGAGACCATAATCAAAGACTTGATTTGGAAAGGGAGTTCTTTCACAGTAAAAGAACTATCCTCATGACTCCTTGTTTCATTTTTTAACGAGGTCAACACGAGATAAGAATTGTCCTCGGAATCCACCGTATTTACAGTATTTGATAGAAAATAAAAAACTGAAGGATGATTAAGGTCATTGGAATAATCTTCATTGTAATCGGGGAGATGGGAACGATGGTGGTAATCTTCCCATGGTGCCTCCCCTAACATCATTTACTGAATGATTCCTTTGTCTGTAGAATGTACATGTGACCAAGGATCTGAAGAGGTACCATATTCATTAGACCTATCTATCCAAACACTCGATGAGCATTGATTTCGGTTTGCCTGCCAGACCAAGAAAATTGATTGCTACAATATTTCTAAAATGGTGATGACCCATGCTGACAAAATATTTAGGAATCTTCCAAATCCATTATATAGAAGATTTCATATTGCAGGTTTCACCTGTTGCCACTTCCGCCAGATTACTTGGAGGCAGTAGGGCAAAAGTACCCATTAAGGCAGGGTCTTTTAGGAGACCTACTCCGATATTTTGAAGCGAATGATTGCTTCCATGGATCATTGAAATGCTTCCCGTAACTTGTGAATTGTTGGGGAGAAATGTTTGTTGGTCGACGATTGTCATTCCTCCTTGAAGGGGAAATGCAATCTTCCTGAAGTAGGTCGACACAATTGCAGCTATGCCATATATCCAGGGCCTTCCCAGTAGGATGTTGTAATCGAGGTTTCCATCGATTACTTCAACATCAATTTCTACTATTTTCCCCCTAGTTCAACTTGCAAGTTACTTAAAATCCCGTATGGAGTGTATGATCGTCCATCAAATGCTTTTAACGTCGTTGACAATCTCAACAAGGGTGGTGAGCCTAAATGTTTCCAGCAACTCATCGACATAATACATGTAGATGCCCCCTCATCAATAATTGTTCGATGAACAATTTTGTTGAGGGCTTTCACTTGAGTAAGGAAAGCTAGTTGAGCTGGTAACTGAGGGTCATATCCTTTGTGATTAAAGGATACAAGATTGGAATCCGTTGGGTCAATCCCACCTATTACTGATAATAGATCCTGCTTTTGGGAGAGACAATTTTGCGGTACCTCAAGTGTCGACATAACAGACGACGATTGGGCCAGGTCCTCTACTATATTATAATTCTGTGCTACTTTTGCACAAGGATTAAATGTCGATTTGTGTACTACTCCATTTAGCGACTTTATCATTGTTTCAGGAATGATGGGTGGCACAACTTCGGTCAAAGTTGTTGTCGAACTATTAGGTTGTTCATTAGCCTTGTTATTCGACAGCTATGGATTCCCGTAATCTTTATTCCTTGTCAAAGCATCATTTTGCTGCTTTGAGATAGACAACATAAGCACTTGGGATCGGGAAGCATTTTGATTAGCAACCAGTTTAGCTCCCGGGTTCGGAAATGGATCAGTCAATACTGCTGAGGTTTTTGAACTCTTAAAGAGTTTCTTAACTTTAGCTTTATGTGGACAATCTCTCGTCCGATGATCCTCATCGCATATCTGACACCCTGCAGGGGGTTTCCTTTGCCCAGAAGGGTTTGTAGAAGCTTTTTCAGGAGATGACTCATCCTGCTTCTTTTTCCTCCCTTTCATTTTCTTCTTGTCCCCTGGTTGCTTCAGTTGTTTGCCCTTGTCGATCGAAACGACATTTACCTCCGAGGCGAGAAGTTCTTCATTTGCATTTTGATCAGAAATCTTACGGGCTTTCTTAGATGTATCCTTTGTCGATTTCGTGCTTGTCGTACCTATCGCGCCATCGCCGGCATGAGATTATTTGTTTGATTTAGGACAGGGAGGAACGAAAAATTCCGGTCTAGGAGCATCAGGTATTTTATCCTAGAGCGTGCCAGACTGAGTATAGATCAAGTCTAGATATTGTGCACGAGTAATAACTTGGTCTTCAGTGATGCCTCCTCCCTTTGCCACATCTTCTGTGATAGAAGGTAATAATGACTTAATAAACCATTCAGCTAGCAGCTAATCAGGAACATATGTTTTTACCATTCTGCGACGACGTCGCCACTCATGAATATGATCAGATATGTGAGTGGCCGTTGTCTGCTTGAAATTTGTAAGGAGCTCTGTTCCTATTTCGTACCTTATTGGTAACTGAAAATGGTTTAAAAAGGTTGTGGCTAGGGTGCTGAAGTTATCGAATGAAGCTCTAGGAAATTCGATATACCATTTTACTACCGGACCAATTAACGTTCGCTGAAAAAGGTGAAGCCTAATCGAATCATCGTTTAGAGTGTTAGATGAACACCACAGATGATAGGTCATCACATGATTCGACGGGTCTTCACCCAGATTTCCATTAAATTTAGGAATATCTTACGGAAGTTTATGTGGAATCGCCAGCCACCAAGGGGCATAAGCAATTGGATCATTCGTCAGCCGGTTTAGATTTGGTAATTCTAGAGTTGCTGCAAAGGGAAACTATTGATTCAGGTTAGGCAAAGCATACCCACGATAAGATGGAATCGCCTGAGCAATGGGTCTTTGCATACCAGCATAATGCATTTGATGCTGGTAACCTTGATAAGGTTGATGGGCATAACCATTATAATATGGTTGTTGATAACTGCTTTGGAAATGCGGTTGCCCATTACTTACAAAGACTTGTTGCTCAGGTCCTTGATATGATTGCTGGAATGACGGTTGTTGAGATTGAACCAGCCATGGTTGTTAGACCATTTGCTATTGCCCAATACTGGATGATTGACCAAGATGAGGAGTCATAGTACTTGTTTGAGCCTGAGTCGCTCCAGATAAGGAGGCACTAACCTGAGGTTGTGATTAAGTCGTTGAGACAAGAGGCTATTGTATTGCAACCTGAGAAACTTGGGGTTGACATACAACAGGTAGCGCTTGTACCTGCGATGTAGTCACCATAGCAAGTATAGTGGGAATATTCAACAAAGGGTGGACTGGTTGCATTGAATATACAACCCTTGGTTGCTGAGGCAGTATTGGTACCCAACCGCTGGATGTAATTCTAGTTTGACCTGAACTTTGTTGTAAACTCCCATATGGTTGTTCTCCAGGAGGGAACAATGAAATGGCATACTGCCCTCCATATGGGAGCAATCTAGTACTTAAAGGGTAGATTGGACTTTGAAGACACATTGGATCAATTTGTTGAGTTTCAACATAAGAAATACCAGATGATAATCTGGATGAAGAAATAGGAACTGACCATGTCGTCAAAAAAGTCCCTGATTGGACTCTAACTTGTTGTTGATAACTTGTCGGGACAGATGGTATACCGGCGAACATCGTTGGAGTAGCAGCAGGAGGCTCTGCCACTGCTGCGTTAGATGACACAGTCCTGGATGTCGACGGTTGTTTAGACATATCTAGTCTATCCAAAAGATTTCCTAGCGATTCTACAAGAATTTGCAATGAAGGGAGACTAACTTCTAAGACCAACGAGGGAACAATGATGTTATTGCGATTAAAATAAATTTTAGATGCTTTGACACAACTTGTTTTTTCAATTTTTAAGAGTCGCGAAAAAACAAAATATGACTCTAGTGGCCTTCGATTTTTAATGAGCCTGAAGTGACAAGTGATCAGATGGACCTTTTCCTTTAAGGAGTCTAAAAAGGAACGAAAGAGACTACTCTGGAAATCTAAACAGAGGGATTACCAAACCAATCGCAATACTGCAGAATAATTTTTACGGTATGGCAGTCAATCTTCCCGAATGCTGTGTTCAGTCCATTGCGATCGATAGGACGGCAGACATGGCTTCCTATGGATAAAGGATAAAGCTTATTGTGGTCTCCCAAAATATACTCGATGGTATGTGGGAGCACAAGTCCGTACTAGCGCTTGTCGTCTCAAAGTGGAGGAATCACCCAACCAACAGTGAAAACAACAGTTACCAGGCTTTACGACGCCGGAATACGTCTCTAGCCTAGACTTCTAGATGTTGTGCGTTAGGTTCCAAAGCGTTTTTAGATTCATTAAATTTATTTTATAGTTGATATTGCTTAAGAAATTTTCCTTTCAGGTTCACCGCGTGATGTAGATGTACAATTCCTAAAATGCAACCTAAGATGATAAACAGTCGTTTAATCTTCTTTTTGCAATGAAAATCCTAGCTACTAAGGAAAGAGAAATGGCGTTCTTTCAACAAAGAGCAGAGAGCACACACTATATGCACTGTCCTAAATCAAACCAAAAAACAGTCTAAATGCAAATGCACATGCATGTATTTGTTTTCAGCCTTCTTAATGTGTGAATGATAAAAAGAAAGCTAAGCACAAATCTGAATTATTTTCCAAAGGGACAATTACTAACAAGTTTCTTTTCAAAATAAAATGAGGACAATGACGACACTTAGTTATTTGGAATTGAAAACTTGCTTTGGACACTTGAAAAACTACTAACTCAAATCAAATACAAGAGTAACAGTGTAATCGACTATCAAGAACAATCAGATTCTCTTCTATGACTGAAAACGACACTTGCGACACTTTCAAATCAAGAAACGACAGTACAATTACACTACTTCTTTGTAAAGGAGAACTGAAAATGACTCAAAAATACATAAAAACATTTACAGTTCTTTGCACAATGGAGGCGGAATAACAGCAAGGAAAGGGGTTTCAACAAAGGTGTACTGACTACAGGCAGCAAAACTCTTGAATAGAGCTGAAAAGAGTGAACACAGAAACCAAAATTTAGGAACAAGGCCTTGTCTGATCAGCGCACCTGTAACACAATGAAACTGAAATGCAACGCACCTACTACACTCGGGAAGTGCGATGCATTTGAAGTTCACAGAACAGATGGTGCGCTGGACCAGGGACGAGACTTTGATTGGATTCTGGGTCACAGTTTGTAGTTCAGTTCAGGTATTTAGGCCGAGCAAGTGATAATCAGTAAATCAATCACAGGGGTACATCTAAGGAGGTTACTAGAGCCACCACGAGGGCAATTAGAGAGCTTGTAAATCAATCGTTTAATTCATAAACAAAACCCAGAGATAGACTGAAGCAGCGTTGATCTACTTTGCACTTGCATAGCAAATGCAGTTCGAAGGCTAGCTGGCTTGACTTCAGGCTCTGTCTATAAGTTTATAAAGTAAAAAAATGTAGATGAACAAACAATATACTCGTTCCCCAGCGGAGTCGCCATTTTTTTACCGGGAATAGTGTCTATGCAGATCTACTAATCCCACTAAGGCTGGTAGCTACCTAAGAAACAAACAAACTAAAACTACTTTCGTTTTCCTTTATGAGAGATAGATGAGAGAATAATAAAGGAGACCAACCTTTGTCTTGCGCTTGGTTCCTTGCTCGATTCCTCTCTCTTCTGATAGTCCTTTACTACTTGCTTTCTTGTGTACCCAGCTTCACAGAGTACCTGTAGAATCAAAGCAGCATAACACTATACGAGAACATAGATCTATTATCATAAGAAATATAGGATCAGATGTATATTAACCACACAAATGCATAAAAGATCAATCACACAAGTGTATGGAGGAAAACTTGAATATCTTTATTGATAATCAAGAAAGAGCCAAGAGAATTACAACCAATTGTTTTGACCCAACATCATCCTCTCAGCAAGAAGCCCTTCTTCACCTCATGACAAGCTTAGATCACCCAACACTATGGTATTGCACTAAGAAACCAGCAACACTTCCTTACAAGATACAAAATTCCAGCCTCCAACCCCCTGGATCTCTGGGATGAGAGATCTATATATAGATATTTTCAGAGGTGTGAGTCAGCTCTAGGTTTTTGATTAGTGTCTTCTCTCTAATAGTTCTTGATTCCACTTGGAGATCTCATTGATCTCTTACTCATCCTTGGGCGATTCTGAGAGGCAAGTGCCATAGCAGAAGTTTCTGGAAGATTCCATGATCATCCACCTCGCAAAATGTCTCTGCCACTTGTCTTTTCTCATCCATCACACCCCATAGAAGGGCTTTTCAACATGCATCGCAATTCCCATGTGTATTAGGTGGGATGCATCGCACCCTGGCCATGGAGCAAGTGAAATGATCCAGTTTTGAACAATTCTAAGTAGTCTTTCATGGAGAACTTTTGGGAGATGCTGTAATCAGTTGACCTTGTTCTTTTAGGGGTTGGAACAACACCTTTAGGGACTTAGGAGCCCTTGGTTTATGGACATTTATTCTTGGGGTTGTAGTGCCCAAAAATGTCTATAACACCTCCTCACATGCAACCTGTGACATTTCAACTTCCTTTTCTCCTAATTTCCTTTATTTTCATACATAAATTCTAGTAAATGCCTCATTCCTTTCCAAAGCCTTTTCCATTTCCTTTGCCAGTTTCCTTAGCCATAATGGACACCCACTAGGATGTTTTTCCCACCATTTAGGTTGAAATATGTGTCCCATGATAGTGGTCTTATATATTTTTGCATGGATTTTTAACCAAGGTTGTCACAAAGTTGGTAGATGGCAAGCAAGTACGAGACTTCAACCTATAGAACATATTATTAGGCTACCTAAGCCACATTTGTGTTCCTTCAACTCAGCATGGTAAGTTGATTTCGGAGTTTTTTAAACAAAATTTTGTCACTATCCCTATATTCCCCATTCCTTGATCCTAGAGGACCTCTACAATGAACCCTACATGCTTTGCCTTCATGAAGAAACTCCCATTGTGTCCCTCTTCATGAGTAGATAAATTCCCTTTTTGCACCATTTCCCCTGAAACTTTTGTTTTTCCCAGTTTACAATACCAAGGCTAATGACCTTTGTCTCCCCCATGCTGATGTGAAATGATTAGAACTATCCCTTGCACCGAATGGATTGACTGAGCTATGTTCCATTCGCACTGGTCCTGTTATGGAATGTTTTTTAAATTAGGAGTTGAAGCTTCTAACTCTAGAATCTTCATAACTAATGTCTGGTAAATGGCTTGGCTGAATGGGGTCGAGGATGACAGTTTGGGCTCTTTTCCCCTATAATCATGGAACTACTTCAAGAGATGAGACCTTCTCCAATGAGAAGAGGCTCCATCTCCCATCCATTTTTCCTATATAAACCTCCCTTCTTCCCAAGCACAGGCTAGTGTTGATATTAGTATGTTAATGCTACCTTGATTTGGAGTAGATAACAAGATATTACTAGTTGTAGCTATCTAGTTGTGTGAGGGAGAAGTGTGATTTGGTTTGGAGTGAAGCCTAAAGGGAAGATACTTAAAAATATTTTTGATTGAGGCCATCATGGAATGCTAGCAGAAGTATGTGGGAACCTAGTCTTGTCAGAGGAGGACTGCAACATCAAGATAAATGGTTGTAATCTCTCTTTGATATTAATATATGAAACTATTGATTGATTTCCTATATGATCTGTCGTCTTACATATTCATGGCTTAATGTTTCTTGAGTTGTGAAGTAGGTTGAATTACAATTTGTTTATTACCACTTTTGTTGTCTGTTGTTTTTTACTTGTTTCGGGTACTTGAAGAAGAAAGCGAGAGATAGCTGGAGCGAGCAAGCAAGGACATATTCCATAGAATGTATCTAATCTAAGGAAATATTCCATAGAATGTATCTATTGTGGCTAGACCCATCATCGGGCTAGAGGAATTCATTTATGTCTACACTTATAATTTTACTTCACCAAAAATTAGTGACTTCGCTAGGGATCCCAATCCTTTTTTCTGTCTTGGATTTCATGATTTCGTGAGAACTTTTCTAGTTCCATGTTTTTCCTTTGGTTCTATTTCTTTTCTCATACTTATTAGTTTGAGTCTAAAATTCATAGTAACAGATCTGGTCCATATTTCAACATATTTTATTTTTTCCTGAGCTCCCTTGATCAGCACACTTAATTCTCTGATAGTTGCACCGATCAGCATGAGTTGCTGAGAAACAGTCATGCTGACCAGCCTCTGGCACTTGTTGTCAGTTAGGCAGTTGTGTCGATGCCTATAAGTGAAGATTAGGGCTTAACCCCAATCTTGGCTAGCATGTCCTGCTCTTGTGATTTTGACCCCATAAGCCTTTTCGACCATTTTCTCCCTGGTTAGAAATCTATTTTTCATTTGGCTTTGTTTGCTTGATGGCTTATCATCTTTCTGCTTGATTGATTGAGTCATTGAGTGGCCAGCGACACTAGGACATCTAGTTGGTCGTCCATTCAACAATTTATGAGCTCAATAAGTTTGGTTGTAGGTGTGCTTACTCTTTGCATTTTGTTTTTGGTCCTTTTACGACTTTGACCTTTTTTACACAAGTTTGAAAAATTTTTGTTTGCTTGCCTAAACGTTTCTTTTCCGACATGGATTATGTTGTTTGCCTTGTGTGCGGTAAAGTCAGTGTCCCATTAGTCTGAATGAGTTTATTTTTTCATGTGTTCATCTTCTTGAAGAGCTTATTGTCTCGAGAACTTTTTCATTGAAAGATTATATGTGAAAAGTTTGTTTCATGAAAAAGTATGAAATTCTAGCTTGTTAAATCATTGTGCTATGATAATTTGCATCATTAAAAGACTAGAATTGCATCGGCATTCGAAAAAGGAAGAGAAATTTTTCTTTTGAAGGGACTAATAGATACGTGCTTTTCAAGAAATTAGGAATTGGAATGCACTTTTCTTTAGTTTATTTTTGAAAAAGTAAGGTAGTGAAAGATCATTTCGTTTTCAGTTGCTTGATTGTTTGCATTTGATTGAGTAGTTTCTACCCTCTCTTTTGTAGGCATTTCATCGAATTGAAAGAGTCTTGTCTCATTTAGTTGCATTTAAGGTTTTTCGAGTCACATCGCTAAGACCTGAAAACTAAAACATAACTCAATATCAAGTTTAAAATGAATTCAATTAACCTAAGGTGCATTTGACATTAACGATCATATCAAGGTCTACCCTTGTAAGAGTAAAACCAAACAGGGCAATAACAACCCGTGTACACATATCAGCAAGGTCAACCCTTGCAGGAGCAGGGCCAAGGTCAAGTCTTATAGGAGCAGGCTCAAAATCCTAATGTCTTAGGTCAACAAGTTGATAATCTTTTCAGCCAAGGGCATCACATACATAATCCCTATGTCCAAGGAAAACAAGCGTATCAACCTTATGCACAAGGATAACAGGTCCAAAACACTCTTGTTCAGGGACAATAGGTTCATCACCCATATGTTCAAGGAAAGAAAGTCCCATATCCATATGTCCCAGGTCAACAAGCTCAACACCCTTTTAACACATACGTTGCTTATTAACAACCTATGGCTGGATAGTTCCAAGGTATTCAAGGTCAAAATCCTCCCTATGGTCAAGGTAATCCGCAATGGGGGCAGCCTCAGATGCCATATGGCCAAAATCCCCCACTGTGGGGCCAAAATCCTTACCAACAGGGTTGGGCCCCTCCCTATGGGCCCGCTTATTAATCTCACATGCCTTTTAACACTCAATTTCCTTTCTTGGCTACACTCGAGTAGCGATATGTATCTCGCCTTATGAATGATCCGATCCTTCTTTTGCCATAATGGCCTCCGGTGCCATCCAGGATATCATGTGATTGCCCAAAGTTTGATGGGAAAGCTAAAGAAGATCCTCAGGCCCATTTGATGACATATCACCTCTGGTGCTTGTTGAACTCATACATGGATGATTCCATTCATCTCCCTCTTTTCCAATGAACCCTCACGGGTGCTATAGCAAAGTGGTACATCGAGCTACCTCAAAGTACTTACCATTATTTTAACTCTTTAGCCGTGGCTTTCATCACGCATTTTCAGTTGTTGTTTCACTATGAAATTGGCACCTATTCGCTCACATAGCTTAAGAAATATATTGTGACACACATCTCTGATCACATCCATGAATGGAGACGTAGACTTCACCAGATCAAATTCAATATTGCTAATTAGTTGCTCCCTGAATGGTTCACCAAATCATTCGTGGCCCCAATTGCTTGCGATATAGCTATGGGTGGATGCGTCGCTGAAGAGCAGACCATCGCTCGTGCCTAGTACTTGGATCTATTTTACTTAGAGTCTGGCACTTTGTACGAGTTATAACCCAATGCTCTGTAGCCATCATCTGATCCCGCAGCATCAAAGTCACTAGTTGTACCTCCCGCTAATGGAGTTATTAGTTCAGTACCACAAACCCCTTCTAAAACTTCTTCCAAACAAAAGTCAGTCTAAAATGTTGTCCCTAATAGTTCATCCCAGAATCCACTTGGCCCTGGTAAAACCTCAGTGGTTCACACTGTCCAGTCTACCACAGCGGACAAATTCTCAAAAGGGAAAAACAAAGGCAAAGGCAAAGCTAAAGCTGATGCCCCAAAACAGGGTCCCCGACGATCCCAAGTTATTCTTCTGCTCAAAGGGATCACTGTTGTCCTCAAAGAGTCATTTCTGTCTCAGTAGACCCAAATGGTAGACCAACCCAAATCTACTTCCTCCAAATCTCAAGTGTTCATGATGAGCATGCCTATTAATATGGCTACTAGGTAGAAAGATTATCAAACTCTTGCTTCGGTAGCTGGGAAGGAGAAAGAAGCCACACCTTCTTCTTCTACCTCAAGTTCTAGCCTTCTTCATATCGAGCACCGTAATCGTGATTCCGCTATGAGGCCACCCTCTCAAGGTGTGCTGTGGAAATCTTCGTATAATCCCAAAGCCCGAGCTTCTCAGCACTACAATATTATTGAGTATCTGGCTCAGGCACCATCAGTCGTGTCGATACTCGAGGTACTCCAAAGCTACCCATCACAATAGAAATCTTTGTTGTCAGCTACTGGAGGCATTGATCCCACTGATTCCTATTTCATATGTTTTGATCTAGAGAACCATGTTCCACAGCTCCGTCATTAGATTTCCTTTCTTATTTAGGTAATCATTAATCAGAAGACCATCCACTAGACTGTCATCGATGAAGGTGTTTCCACCTACATCATGTCAACTGCATGTTGGAAGGCTATTGGTTCTCTTGCACTGAACGAATCTCTGAAAACTTTGGAAGCTTTCGATGGGCGTGATTCATGACCCTTCAATGTCTTACCTAACCTTTCCATCACCCTGGAAGGAAGGACAGTGCAAGTTGAAGGAGAAATTGTTGATGCCAATCTCAATTATAATCTTCTACTAAGTCGAAGTTGGACCCATGCCATTCATGCCGTGGCCTCCTCTTTATTTCATGTGATTTGTTTTCCCCATGAAGGGAAGACTGTCACCGTCAACCACCTGTCTTTCTTTGCCTCTTCCTCCTCAATTGGCAATGTTACATATGTCAAGCACACTAGTGCTCCCTATGAGAGTGTGGCCGTAGGTATTTTCAAAGATTTTTGACTTAATGGGAATTTTTCCACACCCACCTCCTCTTGTTGCCTTTGTAAACATGATCTCGGTCAAATCTGATCCTTGGGTCATACCTGCACCAGATCTTGTTGATACTTGGGGCAAGGTTATGTTGCTTAGTCCCGCTGAAGTCAATTACGTGGAAATTGTTTCAGCTTCAAACTCTGCATCCCCTGATTTTCATATGTCAAAGACCTCTTCCAATACATACTCTCAATCACTATGGCTTGGCACTTTGGAATCACCTAATCACTTATCTAAGACCTTCCTTGCTAATGAAGGTATCATGGAATTTATGTCTCTCAAGGAACCATGATGGATCGATACTCATCATCGCTCCTTGTTCTTGCCTCATCGGTGGTCATGTGTACCACTTTCGAAGATTCCTCTTCTTTGTTTCCCCCGCCAATTGTTACTCATGAAGTATGGTCGGAAGGAATCCTGGGTAATATTACCCAAACGATGCCAATTGACATTTCCGTCAAACTCGGTATCATTGAACACGTTCGTATTGGGGTAAATTGTTCTCCGAATGAGATCAACACATATACTCATCTATTTCAAGAATTTCATGATGTGTTTGCATGGTACTATGAAGAAATGCCTGATATTGATCCTAGCATTGTAGTGCAAGAAATATTAATGTATCCGCATGCAAATCCCGTTCGCCAATGGCTTTGCCTGATGCACCCTAGGAAGGTCATTGCTATTAAGGGTGAAGTTGAAAAGCTTCTCAAAGTTGGGTTCATCTATCCCATCCCCCTTACAGACTGGGTATCCAATATTGTCCTGGTGACTAAAAAACAAGGTATGATTCATGTTTGCATGGATTATCGAGATCTCAATCATGCCTGTCCTAAAGAAAACTATCCTACTCACTTCATTGATCAAATCATTGATGAATGTGTCAGGAGCGAGATCCTTTCCTTTAAGGACGGTTTTCTAGTTATAGGCAGATCAACATCACACCAGCCAATCAAGAAAAGACAACCTCTATCTATCCATAGGGTACGTTCATGTACAAGAAGCTCCCTTTCGGCCTAAAAAATGTTGCAACCATGTTTCAATAGGAAATGTCCTATGCATTTCATGATATTCACAACATTGTCTAGCCTTACTTGGATGACCTATCCAGTCATTCTCGTAAGGGCCAAGATCAACCACGCCATCTTCGGTAGATTTTTCTATGCTGTAGACACTATAACATTCGATTAAACCCACACAAATGTGCTTTCTATGTAGAATCAGGATGACTCCTCAAATTCATCATTTCCAAGGACGGTATTCGCCTGGATCTGCTAATATTCGAGGCCATTGTAAATTTACCCCCTCCATCCTGATTGCACCAACTCCAGAGCCTATAAGAAAAGGCCAAATTTCTCCATCGTTTTATACCCAACTATGTTGGGAAAGCTATAGGATTTATCTAGTTGCTCAAACAAGGAACACCCTTTGAATGGGATGAGTTGGCCCAAAAATCTTTTGATGATCTCAAGCCCATGCTCGTAAGTGCTCCTATGTTGCATCTGCTAGACTATTATCGAGATTACTTCCTTTACCTAGCCATGGCCCCTAGCACCATTGCTATGGTCTTGGTCTAAGACGATGACGAAGGCAATGAACATGTAATCTACTACCTTAGTCAGAATCTCCTTGACACTAAAACGTGTTATGCACATGTCGAGAAGTTAGCTTTGGCTGCCATTCAGGATGTTCAATGCTTTCGGCACTATATCCTTTTCTGCATGACTACAGTGATTTATAAATGCAACCCCATGATCTATATCCTAACTCGTTAGTTGTTGTGGGGGAAATATTCTAAATGGATCATGATCCTACAAGAATTCAATTTGATCTTCACTACAACCAAATCTAAGAAGTCACTTGTTTTTGTTGAATTGATTTGTTCCCTTCCCTGCAAGTCTCTCCTCATTGGTGCAGGTGAACAACTTCGAGATGAGACCCTTTTCCTGATTAGCACCCTTGATCTATGGTACATTGATATCATCGTGTATCTCCAAAGGTCCACATTTTGGTCCGTGTTGACCAAGGATGACTGCTGAAGGATTCAACATCACTCCCAACCTTACCATATTATTGGTGATACTTTATATGGTGTCGGTGTTGATTCAGTTCTTCGTCAATGCCTTATGATCAAGGAATTTGAAAGAGTTCTCAATGATTGCCACTTTGGGGCATGTGGTGGTCATATGTCTGGTTATGCTACAACTCAAACAATCCTTTGCATTGGTTATTTATGGCCATCTATCTTCAGGAACTGCATTCTTGTTGTTTGCAAGTGCCATGAATGCCAAATTTACCAATGCAAGATGCGAGCCCCACCGCTCACCTACACCCTGTCATTACCATTGGTCCTTTTGTGAAATGGGGCATCAATTAAATTACATGTAACCCTCCTTCAGCCGGGGGGCATGGCTATATTATCGTCGTTGTGGATTATTTCACCAAATGGGCCGAAGCGATGCCTACATACTCTGCATATGGTAGGATGGCTCTCAATTCCTTTTCAACCATGTTATTTCTAGGTTCGATGTACCCCAAGCCATTATCATAGACCATGGCTCCTATTTCAGAGATTACATGATAGATGAGCTGACATCTTCATTAGGCTTGCACCACGATGGCTAAACTGCATATTACCCTCATGCCAACGACCAAGTTGAAGCCGTGAAAAAAGTCTTGGTTACAATGATTCAATGTACTATTCAGATGTACAAGTCAAATTGACATCTCATGCTCTAGTCAGCTTCGTGGGCCTATCGAACCTAAACCAAAGGCACAATTGGTTTCACACCATTCCAGATGGTCTATGGTCTGGAAGTGACATTGCCAATCGAATGTGAGATTCCTTCACTCAGGTTAGCTGTTGAACTCGTCCACAAAACGTCACCTCAAGAGGAATGTTTCTTATATTTATAATGACTCGACGAGACTTGCCATCTTGCCGCCTTGGTCATCGAAGCACAAAAGAAACAGGTCAAATCTATTATGAAACCAGCTCATAAAAATATAGAAAAGATAGTTGAATGCCTTAAAATTTAGCCTCTTCGAGGGGGAAACCTCCTTTACATTACACAAATGAACAATTCTTGGATGATTCAAATGAGAAAACCTCCTTTCTATATATAGGAGTCTAAGGAGTCACAATATAACCCAGTCGACCTAACAATAATAATATAAAGCCATAAAAATAACAATAGAGGGATTCTATGGGGCACAGTAATAATAATATGGGGACAACAGGGGCACAACAATATTAATAAGGGATACAACTACAATAGTAATGGGGTAATCACTAGTATTATAGGGACCTAACATGCACCTCTCCTTCAAAAAAGTGTTGTCCTCAATGCTTGAGTAGTTCTGGATGCTTTTGTATAAAATTCTCATCCTCCCATGTGGAATCTTCCGTGGATAAGTTCTTCCACTTGATGAGATACTCCAAAATTGATCGATTTCATAGTTGTCGAGTTTTTTTTCCTGTGACTGCTTCCGGTTCCAATATAACTTTTCCTTCCTCATCAATTTCTGGCAATATTGTTTGAACTAGGAGCTTGTCGCCTATAACCTTTTTTAAACATGAAACATGGAAAACTGGGTGCACTCGAGAAGATGCAGGAAGCTCCAATTTGTATGCCATTGTACCAATATTTTGCAACACCTTGTATGGACCATAATACTTTGGTGATAATTTATTATCCTTCTTAGCTCGCTTGAGGGACATTTGTTTATATGGTTGTAGCCGTAGGAATACCCAATCACCTACATCAAAACTTCTTTCACAGTGATGTTGATCTACCTATTGTTTCATTCTATTATGTGCCAACATGAGCTTATCCTTTAAGAGTTGGAGGACTTGTTGATGATGTTTGATGTGATGTTCCACTACTTGAACCTTAGAATTTTCTCTTAAATATGATGCGATGGATGGTGGCTGATATCCATAAAGTTCCATAAATGGGGTCATTTTGGTTGTTTTATGGAAGGAAGTGTTATACCACCATTCAGCCAGAGGCAACCATTTGACCCATTGTGTCTGTTTATCAGATACAAAGCAACGAAGCTATCCTTCCAAATATTTTTTACTATCTCAGTTTGCCCATTAGATT
This sequence comes from Pinus tabuliformis, assembly GCA_031772625.1. Classification (NCBI taxonomy): domain Eukaryota; kingdom Viridiplantae; phylum Streptophyta; class Pinopsida; order Pinales; family Pinaceae; genus Pinus; species Pinus tabuliformis. The sequence goes on along the minus strand of CM062812.1, from coordinate 730,944,948 downwards.
GAGGATGATAAGATGAGATATGAGCTAACTGAGTACCAAGACCAGAAAATAATTATGTCCAAAAATTTCCAATGAAAATGGGATCTCTGTCACTTACAATAATCTTTGGATTTCCATGTAGCTTTTGAATTGTTTCCATAAATGCAGTAGAAATTGTACTAGCTTTAAATGGATGTGATAATGCACAAAAGTGTGCATACTTGGTAAGTCTGTCAACTACCACCATGATGACACTCTTTCCCTCATACTTGGGTAAACATGTGATAAAATCCATTGAAACCTTCTCCCAACGTTGGCTTGGAATGGGTAAAGGTTGTAATAGACTTGGGGTCTTAATTGTTTCAACTTTATTTTGTTGGCAATCCAAACATTTCACCACAAACTTTTGAATATCTGATTTAAGTCCATTCCAAAAAAATTCCTTCTTAACCTTGTGTAAGTTTTTTAAAAATCCCGAGTGCCCTCCTAAGGGAGAAGTGTGCAATTCCATAAGAATATTTTGTTTGAGTTGGGAATTCTTACAGAGGTATAAGAAATCTTTGTACCATAACGAATCGTTTTGCGAGCTAAATGTATCAAATGTACTAGAATATTGTTGTAACTTTCCAATAAGTGCCCACATTTCCTCATCATTTTTCTATTCCTCCCTTGCTTCGTTTATCCAATCTGGTTGGATAATAGAAATGGTGCACAACAATGCTTCCACATCCTCATCCTTTCTTGAGAGTGCATCTGCCACCACATTTTGCTTCCCTACTTTGTAGATGATTTCAAATTCATAACCCAACATCTTTGTGACCCACTTTTGTTGCTCTTCAGAGGATAATCTTTGTTCTAAAAAGTATTTAAGGCTATCGTGATCCATTTTTACCTTGAAGTGTCTTCCCATTAGGTAGGGTCGCCATTTCTTAAGTGCATGTAGTATTGCCAACATTTCCTTCTCAGAAATAGCTTTGTGTAAAAACTTTCCCTTGATTAGACAACTTTCAAAAGCAATGGGTCTTTCATCTTGCATTAAAACAACACCAATTCCATTTCTTGAAGCATCACATTCCACAATAAAGGTTTTTGTGAAGTCCGGTGTAGCAAAGACCGGTGCGTCGCACATTGCCTCTTTAAGATGTTCGAAGGCCTTTTTGCTTCTGGAGTCCATGAAAATGCATCTTTCTTCAATAATGTTGTTAGAGGTGCTGCTATTCTACCATAATTCTTAACAAACTTGCGATAATTCGCTGTCAACCTGAGAAATCCTCGCAGATGCTTTATGGATGTGGGGATTTTCCATTCCTTAATGGCTTTAATTTTTCTAAGGTCTACCTTAACTCCTTCATGAGATACAATATGACCCAGATATTCCACCTCTTGTACCCCAAAGAAACATTTGGATATTTTTGCATATAATTGTTTCTCCTCCAATAGTTGTAGCACCCTGTCAACATGTTCAACACGATCCTGCCAAGACTTATTGTAGATTAGTATATCATCAAAAAACACTAACACAAATTTTCTAAGGAAGGGTTTGAAAACAGAGTTCATCAAACCTTGAAATGTAGAAGGTGCATTGGTAAGGCCAAAAGGCATGACCAAAAATTCATAATGACCCTCATGAGTTCTAAATGCTGTTTTCAGAATGTCTTCAGTCTTCATTCTGATTTGATGATATCCTGAACAAAGATCCAACCTGGTGAAGTAAATCTATCCATGTAATTCGTCCAGTAATTCATCAATGACAGGAATGGGAAGCTTATCTTTAATAGTGAGCTTGTTGAGATCCCTATAATCCGAACACATGTGCCATGATCCATCCTTCTTGTGCACCAATACTACAGGAGAAAAGAAAGAACTTTGACTAGGTTGAATTATACTAGCCTCTAGCATTTTTGCAACCATACGTTTAATTTCACTCTTTTGGGAATAGGGATATCTGTATGGCCTGATGTTTGGAGGAACACTTCCTGGAATCAGATGAATAGCATGATCATGATCACGAATAGGTGGGAGACATTTGGGAGTCTCAAATAACTTGAAATAATTGTCCAAGACTTTTTGGAGATCTGGAGAAATAGATGATTCCAATGTGGAAACATCTAGCGAACATAATTGTGCAATTACACCTCTTTGTTGCTTTTTTAGAAGCTTTGTCATACCGTTAGAGCTGATTATCCTTCTCGGTTTCCCTGTAATACCCCTTAATTCAACTTCCTTTCCTTCCACAGAAAATTTCATGAAAAGTTCTTGAAAATTAAAAGCTATTGTACCCAAGGATTGTATCCATTGGACTCCTAGTATAACATCAACACCTCCCATTAGAATGGAAAGCATTGGGCTAGTCAATACATATTCTCCCATGGATGTCTTGATATTATGGCACTTTCCAGAGCAATTTATCATTCCTCCATTTGTAATCATCACTTGACACTCTGGTGCTGGATATAGGAAGCAATTCAATTTTTTGCCATCTTACAGTGAATAAAATTGTGGGTACTTCCTGGATCAATCAACACTATTACCTTTTTCTTCTTGATTTGTACTTCTATCTTGATGGTTTTAGGAGTGGTAATTCCATCCAATGCATTACAAGATATGGTCGGATTCATTTGTTCTTTATCTAGGCTTTGTTCCTGGAGTATATCCTCTTCTTTTGACCTTTCTTGCTCCTTTTCTTCTTCCTCTTCACAATCTATGTATGATTAATTTCTTCTCAGCACACTTATGACCTTTAGTGTATTTTCTATCACAACTATAACAAAGAACTTTTGCTCTTTTTTCTTCCAATTGTTGTGGTGTCAACCTTATAGGTTGTGGAAGACTAGGGGCAACTACACTTCCATCTTTATAGTTGTGAGTGGTATGCTTCCTGATTGCCATAATTTTTCTTTCCATTTTTCTTGCTAACTTGAATGCCTTCTCTAACGAATCAAGTTCCCAAAGGTGAACATCATGTTGGACATTATCCTTTAAAGTCCCTATGAACACATCAACCCTATGCTCCTTTGGAATATTTTTTACCCTTATGTTCATTTTTTGGAACTCCTCAATGTGCTCCATTATTGAACCCTTTTGTTTGAGCCTTATCAATTGGCTAAAAAAGTGTTTCTTTTTGTATCCTCATAATGTCTTGTCAATTATTTTGTAAAAATTGCCCAAGTGATAATTTGTTTACGAGAGAAAAGCCATTGATACCATACAAACTGATTTGGTTCCAAATATAAAGTTGCAATATGTACCTTTTGTGTGTTTTGCACATTATTGAGATCGAAAAATTGCGCCATCTGTAATATCCATGCTGCAGGATCCTTGCCATAAAACTTCCTTATATCTATTTTTGGAATATGGTGGGTCTTTGATCCAACATTAGAGTCTATGAAATCGTGATTAACATTTCTTTTATTCTCATCATGAGTTTCTTTTACTACCCTTTCACCATTAGTAAGCATTTCTTGTAGAAACTTTGTTAAATCTGTCTTCAAATCTGTCTTCAAATCTTCCATGCCTGTCTTCAAATCTTCCATGCCTATCTTCAGATCTGTATTCAAATCTATCTTCAAATCGTCCTTCTTAGCTTCCACATCATTCATCTTAGCTTCCATGTCATTCATCTTAGCTTCTACGCCTTTCTTTAAACAATCCATTTTAGCTTCTACATATTTTTTTAAACCATCCATCTTAGCTTCTACATCTTTCTTTAAACCATCCATCTTAGATTTTGTTCCTTTTTGTGCAAGTAACACTTTTTTCACTTGGTCTTGTAATTTTCATATATCATGTTGCATTTCTTCCTCTTCTTCATGAGTCATGTTAGAGATTTCAGGTTGCTTACTAGATGTTTGCATTTTCTTTCCTCGGGGCATCAATTACTAATAATAATGCTTTACTATGCCCTTTGAATTCCTTCAAACTAATTTTTCAGACCAAGCTTATGCAAAAATTAAAAAAAACTACACACCTTTTTTCACTTTGTAGGAGCTTGATATTGAATCTGATGTTTCTCTGTAATTTCAGATCATCTAGTTCTAAACTTTTGACCTGCAGTAGCTCTCTGCATTCTCTTTCCAACGCCACCAGTTTGATTCAAATTGGATTCTCCAGGGAAGAGTTATGCCAAATCTCCCACAGTGACCTGATTATAGACTAGTTCAGTAGGGTGAACTTGTATGACATGCCACGAGTCACTATTTCGACATTTGGCTCTGAAAAATAGATACAAGAAATTACAGTCTGTCCTCTTTCTGTACCTTCTTATGAAATTTCAATCTGATGCTCGAAGAGAAAATTATGATGATTTTTCCCCAGGTCACCTATTTGGAATGTAATTCAGGAGTCTGCAAAAAGACCAACTTCCTCAGATCATATCTCCGCCAATATAGTGCAAAAAGCTTTGAAATTCGGACCCAAGGTTCAGTGCGATTTCGTCTCAAATGTTTTTTTTAGCTTCTGAAACATCGCAGAAGAAAAGTTATAGCGAAAATGCCACGATGACTTATTTGGAGCAGCGAAACCCTAGAATCCAAAGCTCTGATACCAAATGTTATGAAACCAGCTCACAAAAAGATAGAAAAGATAGTTGAACACCTTAGAATTCAGCCTCTTCGAGGGGGCAACCTCCTTTACATTACACAAATAAACAATTCTTGGATGATTCAAATGAAAAAACCTCCTTTCTATATATAGGAGTCTAAGGAGTCACAATATAACCCAGCCGACCTAACAATAATAATATAAAGCCACAAAAATAACAATATAGGGATCCTATGGGGCACAATAATAACAATATGGGGACAATAGGGGCACAACGATATTAATAAGGGATACAAATACAATAGTAATGGGGTAATCACTAGTATTATAGGGACCTAAAAATGTAGGAATTTACAGGGTAAGTTCCTTAGACAAAACACCAAAGGACACCGCTCACAAACAGATCGCAGATCAATACACCAGTAATTTTGACGTGGTTAAAACCCTCAAAGAGGGAAACAGTCCACGGCCTGAGCCAACGCGGCCACTTCAGGCAATTTATTAATAAAAGAATGAAAATTTACATAAGCTTCTCTCATGAACGGTTAACCTACAAATGACCCTCCATGCTCTTTAAACAGAGATCATGGACCAATCGGGTGTTAAGCCATGGATCAAGTGTCGGTAATACCGAGGAGAGAATGAACCGTCGGATCACTACATATCATGACCGTCAGATTGCAAGTTACAAAATGTACATAGTAAAGAAACACACTTTACCTAACTCTATACCTAACTCTATACTAGACCAAGTTGTACTTAACTATTTCCTATGTTTCGGAATATCCTAACAAAAAAAATCCCATTTTGATCAGTCGGTCTCCCCTCGCGCATTCTCTGAGGGTGATTTGGTCTTACTATATGACCAAGCTAATGATAAGCTGGGGGAAGGCAAGTTCGAACATATGTGGCATGGGCCCTACATCCTGACACGTATTTTGCAGAAAGGAGCCTATGATCTTATTGATTATGAAGGAAACCCTCTCAATAAGCCTTGAAATAGGCTTTACCTCAATAAGTACTATGCTTAGGTCATCTTGAATGGTTACTTTTTGTACATTAGTGTGTCACTTATTTTTTTATAGCGTGGTCTTGTGTGATAGTTTTCAAGTAGCTTTCCTATTTACTATACTTTTCATTCTTTTCATATGTCTGCAACTCCACACATTGGTTTTGCTGATGGTGCTTTCCGTAGTACCTAGAACCTATTATATGTGGCATGGGCTATTTATGACCATAATGGTGAGTTGATTGACCTTCACGGTATCTACCTAGGTTACACAACCAACAACATTTGCTTAATACAGTGTGGTGATCGAACTATTGTCAGAAGCTGTCTTTCTGCGAATCAGAGAACTGGTTGTAAAATTGGATTCACAGCTTGTCATCCTTTAACACAATGGGTAATATTTTGTCAGAAACCATCAAATATGGAGAACTTATCTCCATATTCATCTATTGGAAAGGCATTTTGATTACATTACATATAATTGTATTCCTAGACGCATGAATACATTGACAGATGCGTTAGCTAATCATGTGTTGGATAGAAATTTATGATAGATCTAAAAGATAAAACAAACCATTTGTACCATAGTAGACAGGAAAATACAACATATATATATATATATATATATATATATATATATATATATATATATATATATATATATATATATATAGATATATATATATATATATATATATATATATATATATATATAGATATATATATATATATATATATATATATATATATATATATATATATATATATATATATATATATATATATATATATATATATATATATATATATAGGTGATAATGTTTGATACATCAGAACCCCAAAAAACAAATGTGTCTAAAATAACATCAGTAGCTCATAGGCCTCATATATACGTTGCATGCAGGCCTCAAAAAATGTAAATGATGTTTTAGAGCCTAAATCTACCTCAGGCTGAGAAAGGTAGGACCTAGGAAAACATCAAACCACGCTTAACCTGGTAGCTAGCCCTACCAGGTACGGAGAGGGCTCTCTCCTTGTCAATCTCAACAAAATATGATCAATGAGGCTTGAGACGATTGATGTGAATAGTGATCTTAGGCTAGTTATGTGTTCAGAAGAGTTTGATTGAATTTGATTATGTTTTGTTGGCTCAAATGTGAAAGGCAGATTTGGGTCTGGGTAATGAGGCTCAGTTTTGTAGAGATCTCTATGGGGTGAGGTAGGAAAATGGTTTGGTACTTCAAATTGAGTAAGATGGAGAGCTTTTAGATTGGTGAGGAGTTGAAGAGGGCATGAAATCATCAAGGATCCTCTTCAAATAGCTGAAATCATAAATAACTAAACAAACCCTAGGTAGAGCACTGCAAATCAATGAATTCTACCTTTATCCTTGTTTGATTTAGTTAAGATGAAGCAAATAGAGATGATGGCATACATAAAACACATGTAAACTTAAAATTACATAAGGAAACACAATACCAAATCAAGATGCCACGAGAATCCCATAAAGTGCTACAAACCCTATTCTATTCCTTTGCCAAACTCTTGAATATGAGTATACAATGAAGCTCCAAGCTTTCCCAAAAGTCCAACCTTTGCTAATGACTGAAAAACAAGTAGATATAGGAAATGAAAAACTCATCCTAGTTGTTAGGGGTCGAGCTCAAAATTTTAGGATCTATTCCAACAAAGTCTAAACTGAGAACTAAAAGGTAGGCAGTAGAATAGCTTGCCTCTAAAAACTAGGGAACTGATTCATTCAGTTGCAAACTACCTTTTCATGGACAAATCTACCTCTATGAGTGAAAATTTAGAATAATTACATAAAAATCCATCAGGTCACATTAAATTACATCATGAGTTTGACTATTAGAAAAAGAAAAGTCAAACTATGAAGAAACTAGGCGAAAAACAGAGTTTTTTTGCCAAAATGAGCAAATTTCCTCCTATGTGTCACGCTAATTTCGCTATGCATAGCGCCTTTTTGTAGCTGATTGTGGAGGCCTTACCTTACACCAAATTTGCTACAGGTGGGGTTGTTGAAAATATCTGCCTGTCTACTCTCCAGAACAAGTGGAATTTCTAATTTCTGCCTTAATTTGCTCCTCCAAAATGGAGTTCTCCCAACATTGCTTCTTGTGTGTCCAAAAAGGGGCAAAAAGATCATTTTTGAGGTGTTTTTGACTATTTTGGAAGCTCAAAACCTGTCAAAAATTTCTTGGCCATTTGTGGTCACTCATATTTTTCCATGAAAAATCCAAAAATGTTGATTTTTCCTCAAAAGGAGATCCCTAGCAAAAGCGCACGCCAGGTGGCTCGGCGCATCAGGCAGAAAAACCTGTTTTCTAGGACGAAAATTTCAAAATTGCAAAAAGCGTCTCAAATTTCTTGAAATTTGAGCTGAGTGTCCTTAAGTGTTTTTTTGGGCTAAGGAAGCCTCAGCCAAGATCTTAAGTCTTTCTTGCTCTTTTCGCTTCCTCGATGCTTTCTTCAACTTGGCCTTCAAAATCCTGATTCTTGCTTTGCACACCTTGTTTCTTGCCAAGTAGTGGTAGGCCATGTGCCTCAACATCTTTTTCTCTCTGATGGCCCTCTCTAGCATTTTTTCCAAGTCGATATTTGCCCTCTCAAGCCAAGATTGATGATCAACATCAATTTCTTGTTCAAGTGGTGTTAGCTTGACTTTCCTCCTCTTGGTAGCTTGCTAGTTTTCTCATATGTTTTGTAGCTCCATAATGGTTTGTTGATCCTCTAGCTATTTGTTTATTTTCTCCAAATATTGGATTATCCACTTGGCTCTTTTTAGGTTGAGAGACAAATCATGAATTTCCTCTTGCTGCTCCTGAATGATGTCTTTAAGCTTTGAGTTTTATGAGACCAAATCAGTGTCATCATCCTGAATAAGAATGAAATCTGTCTCTTGTCCTCCTGAATGCTCCTCATCATGTAATGGACGCTTGCCCTTGTCCTGTACCTGCTCTGTTGATGGAGGAAATAGGACCCCTTCCACCCTGGGTGGAGATAGTACTCGTTTTACTGCTGCAAACAACCTTCTAGTGCCCTTTTGGTAGGTGACAAACACTGGAACACTAGTGGTTTGTGTCTCATGAATTTCCTACTGATGTGAAGGCCCTCCTGTCTCATGAAAACCTGCTTCGGGTACTTGAGGACCTGTAAAGACTTCATGTGAAATGAAATCCTCCCATGAGATGTTCTGCAAACCAAGCTGATGCAAGACCACAATTTTGATTAGTGCAAAATGATATATGCTGTTATACTGTTGCTGAGGAGGTTCCTATGAACTAAGGTGGTCATCTTGTCAATGTTCTGGCAAATAAAATAGCAGAGATTCATCATTCTGACCCTAGTGAAGTGCATCAACAATTTGATGTGATATGACTACAGGTGAGAAAATTGGCCCTCACAGCTGAAATATTTAATTATGAGTTTCATCAGGGGAGAATATGTGTCCTTCAAACCTGAAGGGAAAAACTCTACTGACATGTCTCTGATAATCGACCTTGATGTAAGGCTCATAATGCTCTCTGTTAATCAGCTGCCTCTTATTCCACTACTCACTGACATTTGGAATGCCAGTTGCTTGAGAAATAGTCTCAGGTGTCAAGGTGAATGTCACACTTGCCAAAATAACTTGACCATTATGAAGATGGAGCACAAACAATCTCGCCAGTTCATGATGGTACTTGACTCTCTCTACCATCTCACAGAACTGATAACAAGATTGGTGTTGAAAACATGTGACAGCAAGAGGACAGGCCAGCAGCTCGGCAAGTGAAGTAGGCTCCTCTCTTATATGTTTACCACCCTTGTGAGGTCGCCTTGGTGCATGCATTTCTATATAAGAATCATTGACTGTCTCCTCATCTCTGTCATAGGAAGAATCTGACTCCATGTTTGCCAATGTTTGAGTTTTCTTAGATGAGTATGAAGAGATTTTATGGTGTCTTTAGGTTTTTTCTAGCAAAGATGTGGATGTATGAAGGGCTGTGGAGGGAATGTGTATGAGGGGTTTGGGAATGTTGCTGAGAGGTTTTTTGGGGAATAGAACGGTTTAGGGAATAGTATTTAGCCTTTGGGACAGTAATTAGGGTTTAGGAATATTTAACTAGGGTTTGGGATAGTGGGATTTAGAGATTTAGGATTAGTGAATTTAGGGATATGGGGATTAGGGAATGGGTAGATGAGAATGTAAAGAGAGAGATAAAATGAATGAGGGAATGAAGGAGTGAGGGAGTGAGAAATGGCTAGGAGTGGAATTGGCATCCAGAAATACAATTTATAAACCCTATGCAATTTTTTTTGTCAAAAAATGCATGGAGGTAGGGTTTTGATTTTTTCCCATTAAATCAACATAAGCACCAAGATAACTCATTCACTGGTCATGGGAGAAATGTTAACTTACTTGAACCAGTGAGGATTTAGAAAATTTTCCAGTTTTGGAGGAGGTTATGGGTGAAATCGGGCTTGTAAACCTGTGCACTGTGCCCTCTAAATATGTCACGCCCATTGAAATTTTACACTGCAGAGTGCTACCCAATGCATCGTGCTCTTTCAATGCACTGCGCCCATGACCCAGTGCGCCCCGCCACTGAAATATCAAACTAGCTACAATTTTTTGCCTCCTTTTCTTCAACTCAACTTTCCAATTGCTCACTCTTTCTCCCTTGGATAAAAATGAACTCTTTAAACATGAAAAATGGTTTATATACATAGGATTTTAATTTTCCACTTATAAAAACCCACTTTGTAATGTTTGCCTTTGACTTGCTTTTAAAATTCTGTTTTTGGGCAGTTTGCTTTATTTTTGCCTTTGATGAACTGAATGCTTTGACTTTTTGTTTGCCTTGTAGGTGATGGAGTTGCTGAAGCTTGGCAAGGTGACCAGGGTTGCCTCTGAAGTTATTACATATGGAAAAAATGAAATTACATCAAATTTGTACATAAAAACATAAAAACTCTTTTTTTCCTTAAAATAGGGTTTTGAGGAAAAATCAATCACTCAGCTTGCGATTATGGAAATTATTGTTGCTGGAAATTTATTTGATCTCCTCTTGTGCCTGTTGACTGTTGTTGAGAATTTTGAATACCCTATTGATGAAAACCTAGACCTAATGAGACCTAAAACCCTAAAAAGGAATTTTGCAGATTTAAAGACAAAAATTGACTGTAGATGATCTAGATGAATGAAAATGGGCTAGCAGGTGAAAAACATGAGGGAAAATGTATAATAAGCCACTACCATCAGATGCTCCATGATCCTAATGGAATGAAACTGATTGGATGAGACGCCAAACATGCAACGCAACAAGAGAGTTTGATCACTGACGGAGGGATGATGATACCAACACTAACATGACGGACCTAGGAACTAATAAGCATGGTGATCATGGTAGCGTGATATGGCTCATGCAACATGAGTTAGAAATTGGTGCATCCAATCCGAGACTCCCACTACATGCCTCTGGTATTGATGAGGAATGTATCCTACTCGAGCATACTTTGGGATACCACGAGTTAACCTCCAGGATTCCTTGCGATCTCCTCCTCGTTGTCACTCCCTTCCTGATAAGGGGTGACAACACCAATGGGGCAGGGGATGCACCTAGCTATTTTGGACATCCCAGCAAGCCGCTTTGGTCGAACATTTGCATTAATGAGAGAAATGTTATAAGCACATATATATGAAAAACAACTAAAAATCTCAAAATTAAAAATTTGACTTTTTACCTTCACCATTGAAGTCCTCTCCATCTCGTAGGGGCATATCTAGATCTCCATGAAACTTAGTGCCACTATATGGTCAGTCCTCCATGATGATTTTCTATCATTGTAGCCATGAAAAGAATGTAGGTTAGTATGACCTATGCTGACCCTGAGTGATGCTCGGCATCAAATGACTCTAGTTGGCCATCCGCGGATCGCATGGCATAGGAAGACCTACCTCAGTCAGATGATACTGGAAAAATTGTACTCATTCCAGGAAGAAGGTAACAAGTACAGATCCAAAGAAAAATTTATTCAGATTCCCCACCTCAGCTTTCGATAGCTGGCACTTGATGTTCATCTTCATGGCCTCTGCCCAGTTGAAGATCGTAGGAGCTGTGCAGTCAATAGCATAAAGGAACTTCGACTTGTTAGTCTCATGTTCCATCTGGGACCTTGCCACTCTATTGATAGTCAATAGAAGCACCCTTAGTGTCAGATCCTAAACACTGGAAATCTCTATCTTCCCACTCTTGGATTTCATGGCCTCATGGCAGTGTTCGGCAAGCAAGGAAGATATGCTTGCCCCAATTAGTCGTGACCCATACAAGTTCACTAGTTCCCCTATACGGGACAATCCACTAATGAAATATATATCTAAAGTTTCCAACTCGAGCTCCAGGTCTCTAATGCAAAAATCTCTCAATTAATGTCTTGAATACTAATCAGGTACCGAAGCAAATCGGGTTGGCCCTGCATCCCTGGCATAGGAAAGAATTGTAGGAGCCTGCAAGCCCTCAAAGGTTCCAGGAAATTTGGTTCATTCATTGCCTGGGTATCAACATCCTCATATTACTATTCTTCCCAGTCCACCATTCTCAACGATTCTTTCCTGCAAAAGCCATTAATTTGAGTCAATAATCATCCTTGGCCCATAAAATTTAAGTTTAAACAATCAATTTTTGAGAGAATAGCATTTTTCTCTATCCATGACACCAATGCTCCTGTTTTGAAAATATTTGCGCTAATTGGCATGGATGGCTATGTTAATCACCCTCGGCTGGCACGATTCCGTGTCTAGAAATCATGCCAACCGAGGGCAAAAATGTTTTTCAAAAACCTCCTCAGAAAACAAAAAAAAATGGTTAAAAGCATAAATAAAGAACATGAAAATGGAGCTCAAGGCTTTGGTTGTTACCTGGAACACAGTGGCTCCCCGATTGACCTCCCAAATATCCTACAATATTCTTTGGAACAATTAGGACAAAAGTGAGTTAAAAGTCTTCACAGAAAGAGGTAAAATGGTAAATGGTAAAAATATATTTACTTTCCCCCTTTTCATTCATTTTTTCATGAAAATATCAGGGTTTTTGTAAATATTTTGACCTATTTTGCCTCAAGAGCTCAGTAATACACTTTACCTTACTTGCATAGCAACAGGTGATGGATGTTTGACGATGATGATGAGTAACATTTCAGCTCTTTTCTTGACTCGTTAAAATCATATGAAAATATTGCCGAGTGTTTTTCCCTTTTGATTCATAAAAGAAAATAAAATGGGGGGTCTGCTTTCAACTGCTTTTCGACCCTTTAAAACCAAAAAAGTCATCGAGCCCTTGTTGTTTTGAGCTCATTAATGGATGCGAAACGCCATTCGCCTAGTATAATTTTACCCATTTCTCAGGCTGGGAGGTACTATTTACGAAAAAGGCACTCCTTGACTGAAATGATCAAGCGGTTCTCTCAAGTATTCTTTTCTACCTTTTCGGGCATGATAGACACAACATATGAAATGGGACCATGTGGATTTTTCTTTTATGTGTCTTTTTCAAACTCTATGAACATGAAAAATATACTGAGTTACACCTTTTCCGAACTCGTTAAACTATTAAATGACATCGTATTCGTCACCATGACAAACATGAGCTTCTCCTTCCTATAGCTCGTTAAACTTACTAGGTCAGATTCATCTGAAGGATGAACTTATAGTGCAAGCACATGATATCCCCTTCAAGCTTGTGATTAAAAAATAATTGGGGTACCTGCAAGAAATTTTGGGGGAAAATTTGGAAATCTATCAATTGTGTCGGCAACTCACTCCTGAACATGACACTCTTTGCTTCGAGTTGGGTTGGGACATCCTCCTTTGAATCGTTGACCTTCCTGTGCTTAGGCCATTCATATTTTCCTTCCATTTGATCTCTCCCATGTCATCATGACCACCAATCCCATGGATCCAGAAGCTACCAAACTTCCAGTTGTGTCACTGATATGTTCAAGAGTTGTCCTTCTATAGTTACACTTACCTCTGATTCTCTGTATCATCCAAAATCATTTTGCCTCCTTTTCCCTTGTGTTGATGATATGGGGTACATTATGGCCCTCCTTTGACATGGTCTCTTTCCATCGAATTCAACTCATTATCTAAGAAGTTGATGAAGAGAATCCCTTCTAGTACCTTAAATCTTGCACGCCCTAATGGCAAGTTCTTTACACTCGACGACAAGTTCACTTCATTGGATTTCGATTGAGTGAATTCACGGGTATTTGACTTCAGTTCCTCTATTCACATTCTATAAATTGTGTTGATATTACCTTGAGGACCATTGTCATTATTGGTGGTTTCTCTTGCGCTTGTTAACATTTTAAATCATTGATTGGTAATCAAGCGACTTTCTAGCATGTTCGATGTCAACACATCTATTCACATGTTAGAATTGTACTTTGATCAGGCTGTGTTAGAGCGTAAGACCCTGGACTCAGATAACAAAAGTCCAGGTTGTGAAGTGATGTGACATGGTTATATTGATATACATGTCCCTTTCAGATGGTTGGCTACAACTAGACAATAAGTTAAAATATGTGATCCTTCTCATTATTGGATGGCTGTGACCATACCTTTGTTTCATTATGATCCTCTTTGACTGATGGATGTGCCCATACCTAGATCCATCTATGTGATCATTCTCTGGGTGGCTGCATCCATGCCACGATTCATGTATCATTTGAAAGAGATCTCAGTCTATGTATATGTATCTATACTTGCTTGCAGGTTTTCCGACAGCAGAACAGTTCCTGACTTTGCTTGAGATGTTTTCAATATAATGTATGCCTTGACCTTGTGATGAAAGTAAGAGATTAACACATTTAGATTCATCATCCATTATATATTATTCTGCAACCACCATCTACCTAGCCTACCCACTTTATCTAGAATTTTTACTTCTTTATTTGGGTGCACTTAGAGTGGCAAACCCTTATCAAATTTTTCTTTTCTTTTTCATGGCAAAGCCTATCTAAGTCTACACTTATTACATCCAAGGGCTCAGATTAAACTGTTGAGCTCCCTTTTCACTCTACCTATCTACTTATCTACCAATATTACACTGTTTGATTAGATATTTATTCTCTATTTCTACAACATGAAATTGAAATATGAACTAGCCAAGTTTAAACTATTTGACTATTTATGAATTGTGGCACAAATGACAAGCTGCACACAATTGTTTATTACACAAAGTGAAAACGTAGTGGCATTTAGACTTGCACACTTTCTTGGTCTTTCTTTTGTTGGGGTTCATTTTCTTTAATTTTTTTGACCATTTTTATTCTTTTTATCCTTTGATTTTTCTTTTAGGTTGTACCCTCTTTACATTTTTTAAATTTTTTGATTTTTTTGAAAATATGGAAAACCTATGGAACAAAAAAAAAGGTATGAACATATTACATAGCTCATCAAGTCAATCATGACATATGACACATATTGGTATAAGGCCTAATAGGTGCCAGCCTATAGAAGGCTACAACCTTCTCTCTTCCTCCAGGGACCACGTTTCATAAATTTTTAGATTGGATACTCCTGGTACACAAAAAAAATATGAAGGCCATGTTTCATCCAATTTTAATATTGGAGCCATCAACAAGATTGAAGCTCAAATTCAATCACCACTACAATACAACCAATCATTAAGAACCCATCATCGTTGAAGAAAATCACAATCAATTAATTTGAACATTCAAAACACTTTCACGTAAACATAGTCACCAAAACACACAACAGAACCTAGAACTCTGCACCAACAACCAGAACCAACTGCAACTTCAAACCTCATATCTCATAATGTATACACTACTTCGAACAACTAAACCAGCATGTATACACACCTTCACCAAGGTGAACCAGCCTATAGATCTGTAAATACTAACTTAAAACTTCAGAACTATTCCAGACATCAGTCATATCGAGATCATAACATTTACAAAATAAAACATGTGTTAGTATTCAGATCTAGAGTATCCATGATCAGACCACATAATGATAATTCATTTCAGGTCTTATGATCCTAATCCATCATTACATCTCATCCATCATCAACCACTTAGGTGCACCGTTAGTTCAAATCAATCAAAGCATCACAAACCCATAACATGCACATTTTCTTTTGATCTAACTCTTCATAAGATATTCATTACTTGCACACTTAGCATCTTGATTTTCTCCTTCTTATATACTTAGATCCTTTTTCAATACCTCAGACCAAAACCTCAGACCAATACCTTTGACCAAATCCTTGGACCAAAAGCTCGAACCAATACCTCAGACCAGAACCTTTATTTCCCATTCCATATGTGCTTTTCCTTCTGTGAAAGTGTGTGCATACGTATATGCTCCCTTTGTTCTGTTAACCTGTGTGTGTACGTTGTTTGGACAAAGTGAACTAGTGTATACTTCTTAAACCATTCTCTTTCTTGAATCTTCTTAAACCAGCATATATGTGAGTTTCCATCAAGGAAAACACCTGTATCATAATACCAACAATCTCCCTCTTCGGACTTGATGACGACCATATTGGTGTTTATTATGTCAAGCGTTAGAACCGGATAGATATATCAAACAACACCAAGATGCTCTCCCCCTTTGACATCAATGGAAAAGGGTAGACAAAGATATTCTCCCCCTTTGAGATACACTATGTTGAAAACTCCCCCTTTGTACATGCTAAGATGCACTACCCCTGAGCACATGAAGAGTCTGGAAAAATATTTTCCAAAAGAATACGTTACTCTATATCTCAACTATGTGAGTATGACCTTCTTATCACCAATGACTCATACATTCATCAATCTCCCAACCAAGCAGGAATATACCAAATTTGACTCATCTACCCAACCAAGTGGGGATATACATGACTGAAATATAGCAATTATTACATCATCCTTCCCATGCATAGAGGGGTTACAAATTACATCATAGGTATTTTCATGACCTTTACATCAAAAGATATATATGACATTTAAAACAAGGACCAACAATCTAAACAAGGCCACGATAGGCATCAACAATTATCATACACTATATATGATCTGTACCATAAGAATATGTTAGCAGCATCAATATCAACAACCTGTATATGTCCTTAATCAAAAGAGTCAACTGAATCAGAAACAACTATGTGGATCATCTGCGATTTCATCATAAGCCACCTCTGTCTTCAGCACCAAAAACATTATTATGTACCAAGGTCTTATAATATAATGCCAAAAACTTAGTATAAGAAGCATATGCTCCCCCTGAACCTGTGCTAACTATTCACTGTCAGATATGATGATTTCATTTGTCAGTAAGAATCATCAAGGCATCATCATCAACTAGTTATTGATTAATTTATTTATCAACTTATGAGGGAAAAAATCATTTCTACATATCATTAACAGACTGTAATCATCATAAATCATAATAGAAAAGAGAATTGATAATTGATTGAACCATATCATACCCCTTTTCCCAAGTCTGTCTCAATGCTTCTTCAACAAAACTACATATACGCAATTGTGCAACTTCTAACTCGTGTATATACATGACTCGTATTCATGATAACTGCATATGAGAATTGGAATTCTCAAGTCTGACACTTTCAACTCCCCCTAAGTCTGTTATGTCTGTATACTGAGCTATGCCACATCTTTATGATTGTACTTCCTTCTTCTTCCATACCTTGGAGTGTGATGAAGTTTTCTCCTTTTGGTATCTTGGATGAAATTCGCTCTTGCATTCTTTTGCTACATGCCCAAACTTGTTACAAGCATAACATCTTATATGTTTCATATTCCATCCATAGCAGTCAATGGCTTTGTGACAAGACATATTGCAAGAAAACAATATACATTAAAGTACCTAGAAGGTGATGATCTTTTTGTGTGACAGTTATTTTGCTTGAACCATTCTACTTCTGCATATGCTTTCTTTCATTGGTTGTTGATGGGGTTGACCTCTTATCTCCTTGTTGAGCATTTCATATTTTGCATCAGAGTTCCTTGCTTTAGTTTGAGAGTTAGATTCACCTTTAATAGTTTCATGAAAACAAAGACCATATTTGATGGCAAGACACCTTTCACTACTAAGAATATAATCCAAAATCTTATTACTATATTGAAATCATGAAAGTTTATCATTTTCCTCTAATTTACCTCTTAGGATATTTACCTCTACCTGTTATTGCTCCTCTTTTTCAATATTTTGCTTCTTCATGATTTATTCAGTCTTTCTTCCTTCTTCCACTTGTTGCCTTAATTTGAGATCATTTTCTTGTTCTTCATCTACTTGAGGTACTTATTTATTCTACTTATTTGGATTTTCAAGATCTTCTTTTAGAGAGACGATCTCAACTTCAAGGATTTCATAGTAACTGGATCTATCTTTAAGTCTCTTGATTGTTGTACTCTATTCATTTACTTCATTTCTTAATGATGTCACTTCATCCTTCAACTTTTGACATTGATCTTCCTTTTCCTTGTACTGCTTCCTTACTTTGTTTCTTTCCTCCAACTGAGCTTTCAATTTGGTAACTTCTTCTTTGAAGGCACACTCCCTTTTGTTAAATAGATCTTGTTGATCTCTAATTTTATCTATGAGTATTTTAACTTCTGCCTCTATATTTCTTTCACTATCACTTTCAATATATTCACCATTGCATGAAGAGAGAGAAGTATCACCAGAAGACCAAAAAGTTGTACCTGATACTTCTTTTGCTTATTTCTCTTCAATGTGAGATGATTCTGAATATGAATACTTGCTTCCTCTTAATGGCCAATTGTCTCTCTTGCTATCACTATTTCTTTCAGATGTCTTATTCTTCTGAGGCTCTTTCTTCTTTAGCTTCTTTCTCATTGTTTCTACGGATCTCCTTCAAGCGATCAAGCTTCTGCCAAAGGACCTTCTCTGATTCCAATTGTTGGGAATAATACTTGGGGGTGGGGTGAACTAGTATTTATCAAATCAATAGCTTTTTGATTTCATGCTAAGATTTATATACGCTACTTCAATGAAGGGAACTCACGTGTGCATACAACTGTCTTTAAGGAAACCATCGTATCTCCAATGAACTTATGATTTAGTTAATTCATCATATGTTAATATTTAAACAGTACTTTATTAACCATTTAAATAGTATCCATGTGTAGTAATAATAGAATAAACCATCACACATAGGCAACACACATTAACACCAAGATTTAAGGTGGAAACCCAATGTGGGAGAAAAACCACATGTTGTTGTCATATTTGTTTTCTTCTAATATAATAAAAACCTATTTACAATCTTGTAATAGCACAGACTCATACTAGTATGTTGGTACCCACCTGTAGAAGGCTACAACCTTCTCTCGTTACAACCCCATAGCTCTTGTACTAGCCGATCTGTTTACTAGTATGTAGGCGCTGGCCTACAGAAGTCTCTTACCTTCACTCATTCTCCAGTTGCTACTAGAAGGGAGCTGCAATCGCCTACCTCTTGTACTAGCTGATATGTTTACCAATACATAGGCTACGACCTATAGAAGGCTATGAGCTTCTCTCTTCCTCCAAGGATAATGTTCCATAAATTTTCAGATTGTATACTCCTGGTACACAACAACACAATATGAAGGCCACATTTCATCGATTTTTCATACTGGACACATCAGCAACACTGAAGCTCAAAAATAAATCAACACTACAACACAACCAATCACTAAAAACCCATCATCACCGAAGAAAATCACAATCAATCAATCTAAACATTCAAAACATTGTCACCAGAACATAGATCAAAACCTAGAACTCTAAATCAACAACCATAATCAATTGTAGCTTCAAACATCATATCTCATAAAGTATACATTACTTTGAAGAACCAAACTAGCATGTATATGCACCTTCACCAAGGTGAACCAGTGTATAGATATGCAAATATTAACATAAAACTTCACAACTATTCCAAACTTCAGTCATACCCATATCATAACATTTAGAAAATAGAACATGCATTAGTATTGAGATGTAGACTATCCATGATCAAACCACATAATGATAATTCATTTTAGGTCTTATGATCCTGATCCACATTAGATCTCAACCATCATCAACCACTTAGGTGCATCCTTAGTTCAATTCAAGCAAAAAATCAGAAATACATAACATGCACCTTTACTTTTGATCTAACTCTTCATATGATATTCATTACTTGCACACTTAGCCTTTTGATTTTCTCCTTCTTATATAATTAGATCCTTTGTCAATAACTCAAACCAAAACCTCATACCAATACCTCGAACCAAAACCTCAGATGAATACCTTAGACCAATACGTTAGACCAAAACCTTAAACCAATACCTCAAAACAAAACCTTGATTTTCCATCCCATACGTGCTTTTCCTTCTGTGGAAATGCATGCATATGTATACTCTCCTTTTCTTCTTTTAACCTGTGTGTGTATACTGTTTGGAAAAAGTGAACCAGCATATACTTCTTAAACCATTCTTTTTCTTCAATCTTCTTACCATTGTATATGTCAATGTCATCAAGGACAACACCTGTATCATAATGCCAACGTAGGCCTCTATTTTCTTCAATTTCCATTATTTTCCTTAATTTTCCTCCTCAAATGCAACCTGGTACATTTCATCCTCCATTTCCCCTAATTTCCTTTATTTTCGTAAATAAATGCCAATAAATGCCTCATTCATTTCTAAAGCCTTTTCCATTGCCTTTTCGAGTTTCCTTAGCCATAATAATTGAAATAAATGTGGAGTACTAAAAAGGTATGTTTTTAATGATCATTTTAGTGGCTTTTCAGTAGGACTTATGAATCTTTACATCATGAATGAGGAAAACAATAGTGAATTGTGGTAGAATACGTGGAATTAGTATGCAAAGACTTATCCGCTGATAATTGTCATTTTCCTGTGCAGGAAAGGGTAGAAACGAGGAGCTACTGTTCCAAAGAAGAAGATAAGAACAGGGTAACTGTTGTCCCTTTGACGAAGGACCGAGTGTAGATGAGGCAAAGTAAGCTTAAGCAAACCGGTCCGAAAAAGAAGGAAAAGGCACCAGCTTGGCGGAAGAGAAAGAAGTGATTAGGGATTAATAGTTTTGTGAATCCCTCAGGATCTTCGATCCTGAGGGATCACTGCTTTATTTATCTTATCACTTAGACATCTCTGCCGTTACCCTTATATAAAGGAACGTCACTGTTAGTCTGAAAAGAAGCTTTTATGTAACTTTTTGTTAAAGACTTAACTTTGATCATCGAGTCTCGTTGAACTTGGCTCATTGTATTTTCTGTTTTATGCATTAATATAAACTTGGTGATTATCTCATCTTCGCGTCTGGATTAGCTTAAAGTGGTGTACCCTTGAGGCTAAGGGCCCGGCCCCGGAGGACACTTGCTTCTGTATCACTACGATTTGATTTTTGCGTGGTTTGCTTATTGTCACTAGTTGGTAATCTGATATGCTTTATAAGTTACATCACATGCTCTGCTAAGATTCGTTCATTAACGTTCTTTCCTCTGCATTATGTTATCAATACTTTCAGAGTGGATGAAATCTTATTAGATTCAACTGAACAGTGTTATCCTTGTGTTATGAAGCTTCTATGCTAAGTATGTGTGTTAAGGTAATTAACTGGAAGGTGTGTTCTTTATGATTCAGAATTCATGTTGTTCCATTTGGAAACACAGTTATAATTCCTGTTGATGATTGGGATTAAATTCAGATTACTTTCTTAGAATGTTGTGTGCATGACTTTCACATGCTGTTCCATAATTGAGAGTTATTGTTGTTCCTTTAGTGGATTGCGTGATTTGCTTGGAGAATGAAAGATTGGAGTTTTGATTACGATAAGAGCTTTTGAGTTGATAGGATAAAGTTTGACTGTTACTCGCGAGGTTTAGTTATAGTGATTGCTGTTCCATTTTAAGCATTGTTGTTCCTTTCTAGATTTACTGTTTAATTTCCTATTTGCCATTCCATTTCTATCTGTCGTTTCATTTACTTGCATTTGGTGTGAGAGATGATCTGTGGCTGTAATGAGCCTCTGCATTTACTGCCTTGCTCCCAGACCTGTGATCCATGCTCTAGTTTCCTTTTCCATCAGTTTCCAAAGGGATGGACTACTGTTGTTAAACCCTTGATTGATATTTTGAGAATGTGTGTTTTAGTCATTTGAAGGAACTTAGTTATAGACAAGCATCACTTTACTCTTGTATTTTGTAGGATGCTGTACTACTTGCATTACTCTGACAAATAGCCTCAGATTGACTCACTCTTTGAAATAACCAAACATTCCCGGATTGACATATTAATGTGAGGTAATTAGAGGTGAAAGAGACCCTTTTTATAGCTCTACATTTTGGCGCCGTTGCCGGGGAAAGAGTGTAGCCATTTGTTTCTTCAGAGTGGTGTACGAACCTTCTAGGAAAGAGTTGGATTTTAAAAACGAAAGGTAAGAACCTGCGTATGGAGCATGTAAAAGCCCTACTCCATTGTCCACTTTCCTAACAGATTTGCTTTGCTTTGATTGAATAGAATTTAGCAGTTTATTTGAGTGCATGACTAAGCAGAAAAAACCAGAAAAGAATATCAAGCTTCCATCCAAACCTAAAAAAGCCAAGGGGCCAGTGACCCTTGGCCGAACAACTTTCATAGATGAAATCTATAAGAAAACAGATTCTCAGCCATCAGTAGGTTTCAGGAAAACCATTTCTAAGCAGCCTACTAGCTCCCTTCAGGCCACAGGATCACAATCTGTAGCCTTTGCTGAGGTGCATAGTTAAACTGAAGAGCAGGACTTTCAGGAAATTGAAAATTCTACTCCAGAACTATTGCAGGAAGGGAATTTTAGTAACTTTTGTGAAGGAGAAGGAGAAACAGGGGAAACAGAAGAACCAAAATCTCCCATTGGAACAGATCAGCCATTAAACAACCCAGATAAGGGGAGTGCTGCGAAAATCATTGTTGAAGGAATTCAATCTCCTCAAACGTCAGGTATTCCTCTTATCTCAGATAAAGGAAGTGTCGTTAAAACTATCCCTCCAAAAATCGTTCCCTCTCAACCTAGGAATACCCTCCTAGATATCCCAGAAGGTTATTGGCACATATTTGATCTTATGGCTCAAAATCAGCCAAATACTCAAACCTCTACATTACAATATCCTATAGTGGATTCTGCAGCAAATGCACCCATGAAAGTTATCCTTCTTCAACATATCCCAACCTTTGACGGTCTTACATCAGAAGATCCAGATGCATTTTTATTCGAATTCGATGTGTTGTGTAGGGGATATGATTACACCACCGATCCCCAGAAATTGAAATTATTCCCCTCAACATTAAAACGGGCTGCTCTAAGATGGTTTATGGGACTAGGTGGTGGGGTCATCAACAATTGGGATCAGATGAAAGAATCCTTCTTAAAAAAATATTAGGATTATTGTAGGTCTAGAGAATTGAAAGATGAAATATTTCAAATGACAGCCAAACCAAACAAAACATTAGAAGAATATGTGGAGCATTTTCAATATAATTTACAAAGATCTCCTTATGCATCACTACCTTTACCTGATAATATGCTAAAAACTGCATTGATAAAGGGCATGAAAGAAGAGTGGATCGAAACATTAAACATTATGGGAAAAGGGGATATTTATCAAGAGAATTTTGCTGACATCATTGATTTATGCATCAGGAGTTCGAGAGGCAACACAAGAATAAAACCGACAGAATATGATCGGTTTGCAAGAGACAATAAGATAGCAACAGAAGGAGTAACGCGTGTGGAGATTGGAAATTTATTAGAAAATTTTAAAACTGATATTCTAGGGACACTAACTACACAACTTGATATTTTGCAAGCCAAGCAGAAGCAGATGGAGGCAGAACAGAATTTGGCAATCTTCTACCCCCGATGCAGAAAAAAACATAGCCACAAGGAGTGTCCACTGGATACAGTCCAAACAAGTGCCATCTGTACAAACGATCATCTTACGGAAAGCTTCCCCTCACTTCCTGGATTAAAGGCAGTATATAAGGAAGCAGAGGAAGAACCAAAATCAGTGTACTTGATCAACCAGCGCCGCCAGTGGCAGCAAAGACAATCTGGTATGTTTTCAGACCCAACCTCTTCTTTTCAGCCTCCACAATATAACGCTCAACAATATAATATGTGGCAAAATCAGCCCCCACCCCCATTCCCAAATTGGTCACCACCACCGTTTCCTTCTTCAAACCCATGGCTGAATCATCCAAATCAATCTAGTTGGCCGAATTTCCCTTATAATTCACCATATTGGCAAAATAGCCCATGGACTCCCCCTACTTCACAAGGTTCATCCTGGCAGACAAACTGGCAAAGATCGATGCAACAGCTAGTAGGAACTATTCCGCTCCCTCAACCTACTCTGCCAGCTCTACAACAAAATCCCCAGTCTAATTTGAGACCACAACTCCCAGCCCAACCCAACCCCAATCCAAATAACAGACCAATCCAATCTCTTCAAATCATTGAATCACAAGAAATAGGACCTAACTGCGGGAGTGTAATGATCTTCAATTACGATCTGGACGTATCATTCAAAATGAGGGAGATAAAACAGTTCATAATGAAGATCAGTTAGTAAGAGAACATCAATTGCAGCGAGAGGATGTAAATAATCAGCAGTCTCATAATCAAGTAACCACATCCTCTCCCCCATTCCCAGAACGATTAGTCATACCTCGACCTTTACAGTACCCTGACTTTGACATTCTAGGGGAATTACAAAATTTGTACATAAAAATCCCGTTCCTCCAAGCCATTCAAGACATTCCTATATATGCAAAAACTATTAAAGAATTGTGCATAAAGAAACCAAGGAGGAATATAACAACTAATCCAAGAGTTCAAGTAGTCGGCACTTTATCTGATCTCTTATCCGGGAAAGAAACACCCATCAAATATGAAGACCCAGGAAATCCAATTGTAACTGTTCAAATTTACGGTCAGACCTTGTCTAATGCCTTAGTTGATCTAGGAGCTACAATCAATATTTTAACAACCACCACCTGTCAAAAACACGGCATTACATCTGTAGAACCTACCTCTACTTTGTTAGAATTAGCTGACCGGTCTGTGATTAGACTGGAAGGTACTCTACACGATGTCATGGTCTCTGTAGACTCCTAGGAATATCCGACCGATTTCCTGATAATTAATCCAAAAACCCGACTTGATGGACACCCGCTAATCCTAAAAAGGCGTTGGCTTGCCACCGCCGATTCTTACATTGGTTGTCGGCGAGGAAATATGACCATAACTAAAGGACCCGATATTAAGAATTTGGTTCTATACCCTCCAGCGCAGCCAAGTCTCACAATAGTTAAAACTAACAAGTATCCTGTATCATACCTTACTGACAACATTAGATCTCCATTGACGTTGCAAGAGGCACTTGATTTTAAAGATCAAACAGAAGATGATGCCATTAATAATTTCATCAGTCAAACTGAAGCTGAATCCTGCACACAATGTCACATGATAGAAGCAGCATTTGATAATGAATTAGAGGAAGATCCTCTGAAAGACACACATGATCAAACAATACCTGTTACTTCTGTCGCAAATAGTAAAATTGTGGAAATTGAACCGGGAAAAACTTTAAATATCAATGCCAACCTCACATTTGAACAAGAAACTAAGCTCATCCATGTATTAAGAAAATATCAATAGGCATTTGCATGGGATTACCCTGATATGAAAGGAATCGACCCACATTTGTGTACACACCACATCTATATAGAAAAAGTTGCTAGACCTGTCCGTCAACCGCAGAGAAGACTCAATCCTCATTTAAAAGATGTGGTTAAAGCGGAACTTCAGAAACTGTTAGATGTTAATTTTATTTATCCTATTTCTGACAGTAAATGGGTCTCTCCACTTGTGGTCGTACCAAAAAAGAATGGGAAATGGAGAATTTGTGTGGATTACAGGGAACTCAATAAAGCAACACAAAAAGACCACTTTCCACTCCCATTCATAGACCAAGTGCTAGATACTTTGGCAGGAAAAAAATTCTTTTCCTTCCTGGATGGCTTCAGTGGATACAATCAGATTCAGATTGCCCCTGAAGACCAGGACAAAACAACTTTCACTTGTCCTTGGGGGACATTTGCCTACCGAGTCCTACCATTTGGCCTATGTAATGCTCCCGCCACATTCCAAAGGGCTATCCTTAGCATTTTTGCAGATCTAATAAATGATGGACTTGAAGTCTATATGGATGACTTTACACCCTATGGAGATGATTTTGATCCAGCACTAAATACCCTAGAAAAAGTCCTACAACGCTGTATAGCTACCAGGCTCTGCTTAAGTCACGAAAAATGTTACATGATGATGACTGAAGGACTTATTCTAGGACACTATATTTTAGCAGCCGACATTCAGGTAGACCCGACCAAAATTCAAATACTTTTACTTATTCCCACTCCTACTACTCAAACAGAGGTACACAGCTTTCTTGGATTTTCTGGATATTATAGACAATTTATAGAACATTATTCACATATTGCTGCACCTTTATATGCACTAACTGGTAACGTTGATTTTCTTTGGACAGACAAATGTGAACGTGCTTTCAAGGATTTAAAGAAGCTTGTATCTACAGCCCCAGACCTGCGAGGACCAAACTGGGACCTTCCATTTCAAATATCAGCTGATGCCTCAGATACAGCCATTGGCGCAGTCCTTGGGCAGGAAGAAGATAAAAAACCATATGCTATCTATTATATCAGCAAAAAATTATCCCCTACCGAATTAAATTATACTCTTACTAAAAAGGAATTCGTAGCTATAATACATGCTGTCAATAAATTTAGACATTATATTACAGGCTATCCTGTTATTTTGTATACGGATCATTCTGCCATAAAATACTTAGCAAATAAGCCTGTCACAAATGCCAGAATAACTAGATGGTTGATTTTATTGCAGGAATTCGATATCATAATCAAGGACCGGCTTGGCAAAAAGAACCCTATAGCTGATTTTCTCTCAACAATGCCAAAGCCAGTTGATGCAGCAGCAGTTGAAGATCAATTTCCGGACGAACATCTGTTTGCTATTGCCGTTCGAACACCCTGGTATGCCGATGTTGCCAATTACCTTGTAGTAGGTAAACTACCAAAACACTTAACCACTAATGAGCGAAAACATATTGTTCAGAAGAGTACTCGATTTTCCTGGATTGGGGGCTATTTATTTCATACAGGGGCAGACATGCATATTAGGAGATGTGCTCGAGAAGATGAAATCTTTGAAATCCTAAAAGCCTGTCACGACGGACCATGTGGGGGACACTTCGCTGAATGTAGAACGGAACACAAAGTATTACAGACAGGATATTACTAGCCCACGATTTTCAAAGATGCAAGGAAATTTGTCCAAGCCTGTGACAGCTGCCAGCGAGCAGGACATCCTGGTCAAGCTGATGAGATGCCCCTTAAACCTCAGTTAGTCATCGAACCATTTGAGCGATGGGCTCTTGATTTCGTTGGACCCATCAACCCCTCATCAAATCAGAGAACATATATCTTGGTGGTAACAGAATATGTCACCAAGGGGGTTGAAGCAGAAGCATTGCCAAGGGCCACAGAGGACTCTGTTATACAGTTCCTCTTCCATCTATTTGTACGTTATGGCCTTCCAAGGGAAATAATCACAGACGGAGGACCACAATTTGCTGGCCATAATTTAGTATCAACACTTAATAATTATCATGTCCAGCACAAAACTACTACTCCATATCACCCACAGGTGAACGGACAAGTAGAAAGCAGCAATAAGATAATAGAATTGGTCCTAACAAAAACCATTGCCTCACATAGGCATGATTGGGCTTCCCGAATACCTGAAGCACTTTGGGCCTATAGAACAACATGGAGAAGCACCACTAGTTACTCACCTTATCAATTAGTGTTTGGAAAACAACCCATTTTCCTTATAGAATTTGAAATCCAAACATTACGAACAGCACAGGAAGTCGGCTTAGATTTAACTGAGGCACAGATTAATCGACTACAACAGATCAATGAATTGGATGAAATTAGGCTCTCCGCACTACAAAATATAGCATTGATTCAACAGCAGCGAGCTAAATGGCATGATGTCCTTATAAAAAAAAAAGTCTTTCATGAAGGAGATTGGGCCCTATTATATGACTCTTGGTTTCAGGATTTCCCTGGGAAACTCCAGACTCGTTGGTTAGGACCATACAAAATCCAGAAGGTACAGGACAATGGAACCATCACTTTAACTACCATTGATGGGTCTGGATATACCTTCAAAGTGAATGGCCACCAGGTTCGTCTCTATCGTAAACCACTCACTCGGGAATCCTTCTGCCAACAGCTACGCAGAGACGCTGATATGGAGATCTTAGGAGAGGAAGAGAAATCTTCCTCACCCGTAATTCATTAACCAATTCATTTCTTTTCACAATTTGTACATAATCTCTTTTTTCTCAAACTTGTTGTGCATACATAGATTTCAATTTTTCTGCTGTTCCTGAAACGAATGGCATCTGCATGTTTCTGCTGTTCCTTTTCAAAAGGAACAACACTTTTTATTTTCTGCTGTTTCTTTTCAAAAGGAACAACACTTTTTATTTTCTGTTATTCCTTTCAAAAGGAACAACACATTTTGATTTTCTGTTGTTCCTTTTCAAAAGGAATAGCACATTTTGATTTTCTACTGTTCCTTTTTCAAAAGGAACAACATGTTTTGATTTTTGCTGTTCCTTTTCAAAAGGAACATCACGTTTTGATTTTTGTTGTTCCTTTTCAAAAGGAACAACACGTTTTGATTTTCTGCTATTCCTTTTCAAAAGGAACAACACGTTTTGATTTTCTGCTGTTCCTTTTCAAAAGGAATAACACGTTTTGATTTTCTGCTGTTCCTTTTCAAAAGGAACAACACGTTTTGATTTTCTTCTGTTCCTTTTCAAAAGGAACAACACATTTTGATTTTTTGTTGTTCCTTTTCAAAAGGAACAGCACGTTTTGATTTTCTACTTGGTTTTTGCTATTCCTTTTTCAAAAGGAATGGCATTGATGTGTTCTGTTGTTTCTTTTCCAAAAGGAACGGCATTTGCACTTTTTGAATTCATGTTCCTTTATTCATCTAGTATACTTCTTCTCTCTTTGTGACACAGCTAACCTCTTGCTGGTCCAAGCAAGGATGCTTCTTGGCCCTATTCTTTCAAATTCTTTTAGGGACAAGCAATGCACTTATGCAATGAATCCAAATCACAACACAGTGAAATCAAGCAATTATAAATCGCTATCTTTATAAGGCTATGTATTGGTAAGAGGACAGAAGGAAGGATGTACTTATCTTTTTGCTATCATTGTCTTACTAATCTTGCCCTGATTGGTTATCTTTTATCATGCCATTCTTTTCTTTGATTTTGTTCAGGAATAAGAGCAAAGGGTTTATATCCTCCTATTGAGATGATAAGACTTCTTCCACCATTCCTACTCTTAATGAGTGTTGAACCACCCTTTGTGGATATATAAGGAATAATGCTTTATCAAAAAAGAGAAAGAGAAAGCAAATGAATTATAAAATGTCAAATGCAGGATAGGGGTTCTCATCAAGAGCCAGCCTACCATGATCATGAAGATGGAAGCGAAGTGGCATTCCCACTATGGCCACCACACCAGGGATATGGTCCAAAAGGTATAGTAAAAGAAAAAACCTTGGAACAGGAGGTCTCATCACGAGCCGGCCTGCCCACTTTTCGCCCCCTCCTCATGAATGGCATTATGGTTACCTGGTTACCAAGCCAGCATAATGACCTACACTTTGACATCACATTCCTTAATATGCACAAAAAGGATCATGGTTCCGCGGGTGAAATAGACAACTCTGCCAAGGTTATGGACACCTGTCGGCCGCAGAGCACTGTTAATGGTATCGAGGTCACATTAATTACACCAATAGGCAGGGTACTAATACTCTTTTGTTTCTTATATCCTAGGCACTAATCATACATTATCTCCCGACTTATATACCGCATGGACATTTATTACACCAATCATGGTAGAGGAGGTGACAATGACCACTTGAGATTTGGAAAGTATGACAAATGTCCTATCCCTGGCCTCACATCATATCACAACAGCTCTTACGTAATATGTGATCTAACTTTACGCCTCGATTTCGGCAAACCGTTGTTTTTCTAAACATGGCATATTTTCATACACTGTTCCTTTATGACTTGGTTATAGATCGGGGTGCCGCTCCTTTCTTTGACGGCTGGGGCAGCCTATTGCATTGCGGGGGGGAGGTTCACCTCATGATTCCCTGGGTTATGTGTCAGCTCATTATTCGGGAAAGATAGCATACCAGGAAATGGCACAGTTTAACGGCATGACATTTCTATTTTTTTCTATACAAGTTGTTGTTCATAACTCATTTCTGTTGCATACTCTGTGTTTTTTTCCAAATCCGACTATCACTACTTTCTGTGTTTCAAATAGCACAAGCAACTGTTGTTCCATTGTGAATCCACAGTGAAACCATGGGAGGCAGGGCAGTTCGAAGCGAACCACAAAAGTTGACAGTCTCCACTGCTGCTCGGGAGATCCTGGAAAGAGCAGGGTGGCTGACTTATCTCAGTCGCCTGAAGGAGTCCAATGAAACAATAGCAATGGGATTTCTGCAGAATTTGTAGGAGGATCACTCCACGGTGCGGGGGAAGCAAATAGCATTCACCGACGATATAATTGCCGAAGTCTCGGGACTACCAGCCACCAGACCTGTATGGACATTGAAGAAGGAAAGACTCCAGAAGATCATGGAAATTTTCTACGATGAAGGCCAGACCTTAACAGTTAAAGGGAAGGGAGTCCTGCCAGCAACGCTAGGAGAACCCTAGGCAGAACTAGTGAGAACAGTGCAAAGCTACATCACCTGCGAGGGGAGAAAAGACGTGGTAAGGCCACGAAACCTTAAACTCTTAGCTGTTTTAAAACAGAAATGCTCTGTAAACCTTCTTGCACTTCTGAATTCTTTACTCCATGATGCCGCACAAAGCCTGAAAAAGGCACAACATATAGAATCAGTTGTCAGCCACCATGGATTAATTCGACTAATAGTTAGTCATAGTCTCACCCAGCAGCAAAGTAGCTGGAAAGAATTAATTGCAATAATTGAGGGGAGAGCGACAACACTGTCCCCAAAACGTAAACATACTCTAAGCACACCAGAACGTCGGGAAAAACGCAGATAATTAAGAAAACAAAAACCTTTTGCAAGCACATCCGAACGACCAGAAACCTGCCAAGAGTCAGCAAAATGGAAGCATGACACTGAGACACCGGAACAGCCAGAGAAATGTAGAAAATCAGTCCGGTTAGTCCAGATAAGAGGAAGGCTGGAAAAACTCTAGGAAAGCACGAGCCAGCCAGTGGTAATTGAGGATGAACAACCCACACAACCAGAGATAGAAGAAGAACAAGTTGAAGGAGAAAAGGAAGGGGAGTGTAGGTTTTAACCCTGTACAGAAATTACCTGCATACGAATTCTTAAACAAAGAAAATAAACAATGCGAGAGCATAACCGATAAAACACATATGCACAAAGATTTTTTCCTGGATCCCAAAACCGGGACTACCAGCTTGATTTTTCATTATGTTCCTTTCAATGTTACAATACATATTTATACATGCTGAAGCATCCAATACCATGGACCGAAAACCATCGCGTCTAAAAAACATGTGCGAAAATCATGCACAAAACCATAGGTGGGTCCGCCCAACCTAACATATGGTCCAAAACCAAAATTTTCCGGGGCGCTGCCCCGGACCCCATAAAGTGGGGTTATGGGTGCCCTTCAAACCTCCTATTAACTACGTGGAAAGAATATAACACATCCCAATAGGGAGGCCGAGAAGGCTAAGTGATCTAAAGAAGAAAACGATGAAGTAGCTGAACCCTCTGAGGCAGAAGATGAACATCTTGAGACAGAAGCCGAGCCCCGTGAGACAGAAGTTGAACACCCTGAGATAGAAGCCAAGAACCCCGAAATGGAAATCGAGAATCCTGAGGCAGAAGATGGACAATCCAGGCAGGAGGAGGAAATGGGACAGCAGGTAGGTAGCCCACCACAGGACCCAGTAGGAGAAGAGAAATTGGCCGCAATCTTGGCCAATATGGGTGAGTATGGCCAACCTTCCACTCCACCATACCTTTGTGACAAACCCCAGGAAGAAGATGCACCTGAAAAACCACATGCAGAAGAGGCAGAGGAAGGAAATCTTCCCGTTCATGATGAAAAAGAGATAGGAGATACTGAGAGGGAACAATCTGTTCCCACGACACCAGAAGAAATTCCAGAAGAAGTGAGAATAGAAAGCGAAGCCACGAAATCAGCTAGGGTTCTTACCCCGGAACAGCCAGCACAACATAGTGAAGAAGTACCCCAGGAGAAATCTCAAGGGACTAGTCACGGCTCGGAATGCAGCAAAAAGCCTGTTGTTCCTTCTAACAAAACATTGGAAATTAGAGAATTACGAAAGGAACAACGGAGGTTATTGAGCATAATAGCCCAGCTCCACCAGCAGATCAGGATTCTGAAAGCAAGGTAGAGGACAAGGAAGACCGCCAGTAAGAAAAGGATGACCACTACAGTAAGAAATTGCAAGATAAAACGACGGAGGACTAAAAATCGCTCTGTTGATCAAAACCCTGCCCAAAATCCAACTGTTGTTCCAATTGAAGCTGAAGGCCCAGCTGCTGTCTCAAATGAAGCCGAAGGCCCAGCTGACATTTCAAATCAAGCTGAAGGCCTAGTTGATGTTCCAAATGAAGCTGAAAGTTCAGCTGCTATTCCAAATGAAGCTGAGGGACAAATTGTTGTTCCATTTGAAAAGGAACAGCTGCCAGCCGATATTCGTGTTAAAAAAGAAAAAGATAACAAGGAGATTCATACAGAGGCACCACCCTCAGGGGTGATCAGGGTTCTGAACTCAAAGCAATGAAATAAGAAAGTTCAGGTAAAACTCCCGGCCTCCACTGATGCATGGAAAAGAGATCTAAAGACAAGGACCTTGCACAAAGGATTGAAAGAGGCTTAGTAGGAGATGGAGAGGCTTAGAGAGCAGACAGTCCCTCGTGAGAAGTATGAAGAACTCCAACAGCAACTACGGAATGATAACCAATATGAAAGCCAGGCCTTTGAAGGGTGGCAAAAGGAACAGGAGAAAGTTGCAAAGGTAACCCGTAGGTTAGATACTGTTATCAAACAGATGGATACCTTGTGTTCTCTATACAATGATGTTTTAGTATGTAGGGCCCCTGCCAAAAACTATGCTTTGTTTTTATTGGAATGATACTTGCAATTAAAGATAAAGGCTGTTAAAGCAGGTGCCCCGATACAAATTAATACTGTCAATGACTTTATAGATTGTTGTAAACATTATGGAGTGAAGGTCCAGAGATTGTTATGTGAATTCTATTTGCATAACCTCGTGCTAGATCAGGAAACTAAGTTGAACCCTGGCCCTTTTGTTGGGGACATTCAATTGCAAGCATTCATCTCATTCGGGGTCAATCAGATTAAATGGCTCAAAGCCTATAACACTTTTCAGAGACAGGAAAATGGCCTAGACCCGTGGGTAAGGGCTGAGCGTAGGGACCTAGCACAGCTATGGAGAGCACATAGAAACCTTATGAGAACTCCGGGTGTCATTGAAACATTAGGACCCATGCACGAGGCACTCATCCGACAAAGTTTAGTATATTTTCTTTCTATCAAAGACCTTGCCATTGATGCAGCCAAATTCCGGTACCGAACCTCTAATCCAAACATCCAGCTCAGGGAGCCATTTAAGTATGAGAATTTTCAGTTAGCTGCCAATCGTTTGAACCTCTATGGCGAAAGCATCTTGAGGGCAGGACCATCCTGGTTAGGATATAGGTTCCGCAGTCCAATTATCTGGCATCCTGCACCCGGATATCAAGCCCTATATGAGATGCCTAAGGGTCAAATAGGCCAGTTCTTTGACTACCTAGTCACTCACCATGGTTGTAGGCCTCCACATGAGATTCCTTCTCCAGCCTACTCTCTCACTGCTTTGCATGTCAACTACAACGTTTTCATGAGGGCATGAAACAGGGTAAGCAGGGGGGTGTGTGGAGTACTAAAAAGGTATGTTTTTAATGATCATTTTAGTGGCTTTTCAGTAGGACTTATGAATCTTTACATCATGAATGAGGAAAACAATAGTGAATTGTGGTAGAATACGTGGAATTAGTATGCAAAGACTTATCCGCTGATAATTGTCATTTTCCTGTGCAGGAAAGGGTAGAAACGAGGAGCTGTTGTTCCAAAGAAGAAGATAAGAATAGGGTAACTGCTGTCCCTTTGACGAAGGACCGAGTGCAGATGAGGCAAAGTAAGCTGAAGCAAACCAGTCCGGAAAAGGAGGAAAAGGCACCAGCTTGGCGGAAGAGAAAGAAGTGATTAGGGATTAATAGTTTTGTGAATCCCTCAGGATCTTCGATCCTGAGGGATCGCTGTTTTATTTATCTTATCACTTAGACATCTCCGTTATTACCCTTATATAAAGGAACGACACTGTTAGTCTGAAAAGAAGCTTTTATGTAACTTTTTGTTAAAGACTTAACTTTGATCATCGAGTCTCGTTGAACTTGGCTCATTGTATTTTTTGTTTTATGAATTAATATAAACTTGGTGATTATCTCATCTTCACGTTTGGATTAGCTTAAAGCGGTGTACCCTTGAGGCTAAGGGCCCGGCCCCGGAGGACACTTGCTTCTGTATCACTACGATTTGATTTCTGCGTGGTTTGCTTATCGTCACTAGTTGGTAATCTGATATGCTTTATAAGTTACATCACATGCTCTACTAAGATTCATTCATTAACGTTCTTTCCTCTGCATTATATTATTAATACTTTCAGAGTGGATGAAATCTTATTAGATTCAACTGAACAGTGTTATCCTTGTGTTATGAAGCTTCTATGCTAAGTATGTGTGTTAAGGTAATTAACTGGAAGGTGTGTTCTTTATGATTCAGAATTCGTGTTGTTCCATTTGGAAACACAGTTATAATTCCTGTTGGTGATTGGGATTAAATTCAGATTACTTTCTTAGAATGTTGTGTGCATGAATTTCACATGTTGTTCCATAATTGAGAGTTATTGTTGTTCCTTTAGTGGATTGCGTGATTTGCTTGGAGAATGAAAGATTGGAGTTTTGATTACGATAAGAGATTTTGAGTTGATAGGATAAAAGTTTGACTGTTACTCGCGAGGTTTAGTTATAGTGATTGCTGTTCCATTTTAAGCATTGTTGTTCCTTTCTAGATTTACTGTTTAATTTCTTATTTGCCATTGCATTTCTATCTGGCGTTTCATTTACTTGCATTTGGTGTGAGAGACGATCTGTGGCTGTAGTGAGCCTCTGCATTTACTGCCTTGCTCCCAGACCCGTGATCCATGCTCTAGTTTCCTTTTCCATTAGTTTCCAAAGGGATGGACTACTGCTGTTAGACCCTTGACTGATATTTTGAGAATGTGCGTTTTAGTCATTTGAAGGAACTTAGTTATAGACAAGCATCAGTTTACTCTTGTATTTTGTAGGACGCTGTACTACTTGCATTACTCTGACTAATATCCTCGTATTGAGTCACTCTTTGAAATAACCAAACGTTCCCGGATTGACATATTAATGTGAGGTAATTAGAGGTGAAAGAGACCCTTTTTATAGCTCTACAATAAACACCCACTCGGATATTTTTCCCACCATTCAGCTTGGAATACGTGTCCCATGACTATGGTATTATATATTTTTACATGGATTTTTAACGAGGGCTATTACAGAACCTTCCTCCTTGGGGGAGCATCGTCCTCAGTGTTCAATGACACCTTTAACCAGAAAGACTATTGAAGACAAAACATACTTCCCATGGAGCTTTATAACATAGCTCATTGCAGTATTTACAATGAACATCTACTGAAACATGACAAAAATACTGTTTACTGGAGCTTTATAACAAAATTCATTATGGTACTTACAATAATAACCACATATACTGATTCATATTTTCTTCGTGAAACAAATCATCATACTATCTATGGAGTTTTGTAAATCCAGCTCAATACAGTATTTAAAATAATAAACACATATACACATATGCACATTTTCTCAACCAACAAATAAAAGGTTATGATGCCTGCATCTTCAAAAAGGGAATCCAGAGGCTCACACCTCCACCCTCAAAGTAATA
Organism: Pinus tabuliformis; assembly: GCA_031772625.1. NCBI lineage: Eukaryota > Viridiplantae > Streptophyta > Pinopsida > Pinales > Pinaceae > Pinus > Pinus tabuliformis. The sequence goes on along the minus strand of CM062812.1, from coordinate 730,909,089 downwards.
CTAGGATTCAAATGGTTCCTAGGAATTCCATAATCTATTGTCAATCTCAAATGCGCATCCAATGTCTAGTGCTATAATCGTATGCCACTTTTCCTCTCAGTGAATAGTTACTAGATCATTATTCCAGGGCACACTGCCAATGTGCATCTGATTCCATCTAGAAATGCTAATGACCAAAAACAAATCCATAGTTGACCTTCTCTTCTTTGCGACATAGTCCCTCGAGGAATCCGGTCACCCTCTTTCATGTAGTCACACACCTTCCAAGTTGCGCTGACACCCCCATCTTGGGCAGTCCATATGTTGGCAAGGATGCCTTGCATTAGAAGATACAAAAACCAAGCCATATCCCTGCATCAAACAATCATACTAGTCATATCATGCTAATGGAAATAAATGGAAACTATTGGGCATTAGCATCCCACAATGGTCTTTCTCCTGAATGTTTTACCATCATATTGCTTCCGTGTACAATTCCTTTTGTTGTTGCTACTAATTCTTATAGTCAGTTTCAACCACCCAATTGGGCATTTCATGATTTCTTGTACCAAGTACATAATTTCCATTAGATTCAAAATAAATTGAAATAACTCCAAATCATACCTCATTGGTAGCTCATCAATAAGGTACACTTACGATCTTGTTTACTTCTTGTCATAACAAGTCAAATTAGCATCTTTAACCAAATTAACATGTATAAGAATATCACATTAGGTTAGTTCAAAACACAACCATCAAAGATAAAAATCATGAATCCCATGCAATCATCATAAACTAGAACCATAAATCACATGTAATTAGCATAGACCAAAACCATAAATCACATGCATAATAAAACTGAAATGAAATATTGATACTCATCCTCTAATCAATCCTTAGCTTCTACCTTTGTCCTTATTCCGTACATACTTTGGATCAGTTTCCACTCCCTAAAACACCTAGTGCCTTCTCCTCAACGATATCCACATACACATAGTGTGAATAACACACATACAACCACATACAACATAGGACACCATGCAATACATGTACCTACACCAAACATACCACACATACATCTACACCTAGTGTACAAAAAAAAAAAATACGCCTACATCTACTATACACCACCACATAATACATACAACTACAATGGATATACAACACAATACATTCATCTATAACCAATGTACAACACCACACAATACATGTACTATGTAAAGTATAACACAACGAGTACAAATGTCATGATACCACAACTACATAGTGCACATACATAGTACCGTATGTACACAACACAACATGTACAACATGCACATAGTACCACTGCACACTAGTACCACATGTACCACATTTACACATTACCACCTATACACAGCACCACCTGCACAATGTGTGCACAACATCACATGTACACGGAACCACTTGCACAACGTGTACACAACACCACATGTGCATCGTACCACCTGTAAAACATGTACACAATACCAAATGCACATGTACATGACACCACATGTACACAACACCATATGCACGACATGTACACAACGCCACCTGCACACAACACCATATGTACAACATGTAGATGGCACCACATGATCACAACACCACTTGTACAATCATGCACACAACACCATACGTACAGAACACGATATGTACAACACCATATATGCATAGAAAGATATGTACAACATGTACATAGAACCCTATGTACACAACACTTCATATAAAACATGGACACAACACCATATGCACACAACAATGTGTATCCATCACGCACACAGTATAATATGTACACAACATCGCATATCCAAGAACTACATAGCACCATCTATACCCAACACTGCATATGCAACATTCTCAAAACACTATCTATACCGCCCTCTACATAACATTTCATAAACAACATGTACACACACTATATATGAAAAACACCACCTGCGCACAACATCACAGATGCAACATGTACAACATATACAACATATGGACAACAATAGTACCACACACACAAAACTACACTATCTCTACCAGGAAACCTTGCTTCTAGTGTCTCTTCTTCGTCCATGCTTATCCTAGCATGTCGTGGATCTCACTACTTTGATTTAGATAATGTGTCCCTCAGAGTTACCTATCCATAACATAGACATAATATGTTTGCGTAATATCAACACATAACCATATGATACTGACCTCATATATTTTTCATGACTACTCTTCCACTTGATTCCTCACAAACTAGGAAGCTCTTCATGTCATTCACATGCGTAATAAATCATTCCTCTAGAAGAATGATTCCTAATGACCCTCTCAGACAACAACATACATACATACATGTATACATAATAAAAATCACCATAATCCCGATCATAACATAATTACTAGAAAGCATAAGGTCAACATTAGGAGAATGCCCTTTGTGTGTGCTCATCATGTAAAACATTGATAACAATACTTCCCAACATATCCAAGGCATATGATTCCTCAGATCCATTTACCTCACTGTTCATGTTACCTTTCTTATGACCGTACTACCACTGTCCATTTACACCAATGGACTAAACCAATCAAACTAATTGTCATATTCTTACCTTCAAATTCCCTTACTCATGCACTGAGCTTCATTCAGGTCTTACAAGACCTGCTAGGTTTCATTCAACTCTCCCTATGCTCCATTAACATCCTCCCTCCTCAACCAATTCCAAACTCTCAAAACAATAAAGGAAATACCAAGAAGAAAACAAGAAGAAAACCATGGAAAACCAACAACAATATGACACCACAAAAAAGTGGCATGGCCATGCACGAGACACAAAAAAACTACAATCAAGCACAATAAATGATCAGAAGACCAAAATCACAAGACTGGCAATAGACACCATGTCTCAATCCCCCATGGTTCCTAGTACATCCAAGGGAAATCTCAACCTGAGCCTTCTTTGAGATTTCATGGCAGTCTCTTTTCCATGTAATCACCTATATTATATTGCCATAAACACATAATTTCCAGTGCATAAATAAACATAACAATACACTGGTTACCTTACCTTGTTGTGTCAAGGATGTTGTCTTGCAACTGAACACATCAAAATCATCTCTCAAGGGACTCAAATTCCCTTGATACATCCACCTATAACTAGACACTGGCTAATATACCTGTCAAGTACATGTTCACCAATCTAACTCATATCCACATAATGTCAAACAAGATTAAGGTAAAGAAGTCTTCGTCTATGCAAAGTACTCATTCATTTGAAATTAGGGTTTCCAAAGATAGCTAAAGGAATTATTACCCAATTCCTTTCTTCTACCTTTTTACCTTGTTGCAATCGACGCTTACTATGTACTTTCACATCACCCAACTGTTAGTTATATAAACACATCAACTATTACCTTTTCATGCTAATACTAAGCATGTTTCCTTGCAGCTGCTCACACGGGGAATTTTGAGGTCTAAAATGGGCCTCCTAAGAAAAATGTGCAACGAGAATAAACTTTATAAGGACCATTAGGATTCAAGAGGATGATCTCAAGCATGGCGAATGATTCACCATTTTTGGAGTAAAAAAATAAAAAGATTAAAAAATAATAAAATAATAAAACTACCTTTTCAACTCATATTTTAAAATTGTCTCCCTAAGGTTTTACTCAAATTTTGAGTAGGAGAACTCGTTAGAAGCACAATTTAACTCCTCATCGAAGTAGTACCCATGTTGCATACAATGGTCCCTGCTACATGAAAAATTAGAAATACATGGAAAAAAGTGATTGCAATCACGTTTTTCATGTATTTCTTTTTTTTTCATATAGTACAGTCCATTGAAAGTATGCAACATGGGTAGTAGTTGGATGAGGAATCAAATTTTTCATTCAAAGAGTGTTGCCGCTCGAAATTTGAGTAAACCCATAAGGAGAAAAGTTGAAAATACGAGTTGATTTTTTTTTCTATTTTCCCTCTAAAATCTGATGATCTAATCTAATATTGTTTTATTATTTCCACTATTGTTTTATAAGTTTATTAGGAGGCCCATTTTAGACCTCAACATTCCACTAATGGTCTCACATTCCAAATATTAAGACATCATATGTATTACTTGTAAATCAAACATTACCAAGTCAAACAACCATGTCACAATTTATATTCAACTCATAGTCATTAGACACAATGTTACAATTGTCACCTATTACACTCAAGTACATGTCAACTATCTCAACACATATGTGTTAGTAAAACCATCTTAAAAAAAGATCATTTGAACACATACTCATATTATGCAATTCATCAAATATTCAACTAACTATAAATGTACCATGTTAGATAAATCCATTGGATTACATAATAGAAACGAAACACTCAAAATTCAAATAGAAGAGATAATCAAACAATCAGGCACCAAATATATAGCACAAGAAAATTCATACCTTCTTTGGGGAGGCTATCATGTTCTCACAATCAATCTAGATTAGCACGATATAACTTCATGATATATTAACTCAAACATAAATAGGTTCATGATGTCCATAACAGTAACTAGCTAACATGTTCACACCATAATCCCATAAATAATTTCATTCATGCATAGAAATCACATATGCACAGTCATTCTAGATTAGTATGACATAATATCACAACATATTAACTCATACCTGAATGTCATAACCCTAACCGAATAGACCAATCCAACATAGTATGATACATATAACATCGACATCTTAATGTAATAACCCTAATTGTCAAGTTACTACCATATACCAACAACAAGTTATATATTATGCTCATCAACAACATATAACCTAATCATCAAGCTAACTATCATATAATAGTAACAAGTTAACCTATTACATACTCATCAACAACATATAACATAATCATCAAGTTATCAAACCTAAAACAACAATAGTAATGCATATAACCATAGGTTACTTTCATTCATGACTATCCGACACGTGCATATGACTACACTAATTAGCTAGCATCTATCATGCATATAACCATAACATCAATAGAACGAAAGGCATAAACATAACTACAATGCATATAAAAATCCACAAACTACATACCTGCATGCCCAACATACAACCTGTAGGACAACATGCTCTTTCCTCAAGGTCCAATGGTGCAACTTCACTTTAATCATATGCATCTTCTACTCTATCTCAACCAACACATTAGCATCATAACATACCAATAGCATTACGATGACGTAGAATGCATACAATGACCTCACAATGAATATCTAACCTGTTATATATGTATAGCCATAACCACAATAATGCATGCACAACAACCTAAAGACACTAACATGCATAACAAATTCATATACAACCATACACTCATGATGACACATTCCACAACAATGCCATTAAACATCACATGGCAATATCACTACAGTCATGATCAACATCATAAAAATGAAACAAGCACATGTAATACAATGATCTAAAGTTAAATAGGAATGAAAAAAATTACACATATAACCATAAATACATAAATGTAGCAGAAATAACACTTCATTTCATTAATATCATAATACTGAAATATGCTTACAATCATAATGGAAATAAACTAGCTTGGGCAATAGTAGCTTATCTCTGAGAAGAGATGAGGTGGATACATCCGTATAAACTTTGTTAGAATGAGGCTCAAAGACCTATTTATTATTAATAAACAATGTAAAACCCTAAACATCCAAAAATATAACCCTAGTATATGAAGCACCAAAACAGTGGGCCCTGTTTGTGTAAATTGGTACATCAACTTGTCGGGGTCATAACTTTGGCATACAATCTCCCTTTGGCTATCATAATAACTCGTTTCGAATATCTCTAGGAAGAGGCCAAAAAAAATTGGAAACCTGCCTTGTGACATCATCAGTCTCTCTATTTTCCCTAAGAAAAGTCATTTAGGGCCTCAAAACGACTCCAGAAGTTCATGACCCAAAAAATTGCCAAAAATAGTAAATTGTGCTACAATTAAGGAAACCAAAAGACTGAAGGAGAAATGTTGGGGGTGCAAGTGGAATATGCGGTTGGCCACCAATATCCACCTGGATCATTCCTCCCCCTTAGGAATAAATGGTATCCATTTCACTGAGTGCCTCCATGAGATGGGGAACCTTATGCTAAACTTGGTCCCTTGTGAGCCACTTGCCTTGCTAAAGGAGTTGGCCAACTTTGACAAACCAATATAGTTGGACCTTATGCCGGCAAGGGTTCTTGATGTCTGTCTCCATGATCTTATCAATTGTGGTCTATTCCATGCAGTCTGGGTTTAGCTTTGTTGGTTTGAGTTGGTCTACAACGTTGGATGTCTCGAACAATGGTGGAAAATATGGTTGAAGGTGGTCTACATTGAACACTGGGTGCCAACCAAGCTATGGTGGAATGCTAAGCTCAAAGGCATTGTCCCCTATAGCCTTGGTGATGGTGTATGAACCATATCAGAGCTGGTGAAGCTTGTGGTGGGGTCTTGCAAGGCGCTCCTTTTGCAAACTTTGTCACCCACCTGGAACCTATGTGACACCCACTATAGATCATGGTGGTGATTGTAATTAGCATTGGCTCTTTCCAGTATATGATGGACCTACTGGCGGATATGTTGAATGCACTCAATGAAGTTGTTAGCCTTGACAGCCTCAGACTCGACATGAACCGAATCTTCCAGAGTTGGTGCAAATGGTATGGCCACATCGATGGGACATAATGGATAAAGTACCAGCCCTAACTGAAAGTGGTTGTGGCCTACTGAGCTTTGAACAGCTCCGTTGTAGATTTGTTGGACATAGGTGAGCCTGTCATCCCATGTGCGTGGATACTACGAGTTGTGCATGCACGAAATATATATGATGATCCTCTTGATGACTTCTATTTGGCCATCAGTTTGGGGATGGAAAGCCATGGACTTAGTGAGTTTCGTATCCAACATGAACTAGAGACTTGACCAAAATGAACTTACGAATCTACTATGCGGATTAGAGATAATGGACCGTTGGATCCCAAAGTGTACTCATAGTCGCTTACAGACGAGCTTAGCAGTGGCCCCTATTGTGATACTCTTCTTACAGGCTACCATGATGGCCATCTTAGAGAATATGTTGACGACCATTAAAACACACTCATTTTCATGCTTAGTGTAAGGAAGTCCTAACATGTAATCCATGGAGATGGTTTCCCAAGGTCGACTAGGAGTAGGAAGAGGGGTATATAGGCCTTTCTCCTTGATGGTTGGTTTGGAAATGATGTTGTAGGATTTAATGTACCTCCCAAGACCTTGATGAAGGTTCGCCCAATAAAAATACTTCTACAGTGTTGTCGTTGTTTTCTCTACTCCAAAATGTCGAGTGACCCAACTACAGTGCACCTCCAAAATCATCTTAGCATGCTCACTTTAAGGAACACAAATGTGTCCTGTGTAGCATAACAATGCATCCTGGAGGTGAAAAGTTTGAACTTGCTCACCTTCCAGTAGTGTCTGGTATGTGCTGTCAAATTTCAGATCACTCTTGCAAACATGTGGCCACCCTGAAGTTTCGTGCCCATGGAAGTCGAGCACAGTGATCAACGCCATGACTGGTGGTCAACTGAGGTAGTCTGCAACATTATTGGTGTTTTCCTTCTTGTACTCAATGTTCATATGGAATTGTTTCAAGTATGTGAACCATTTCTAATGGGAATTTCTGTACAACTTTCCTTGCATCTTTAGGAACTGCAGGGGTTGATGGTATGTGTGGATGACCATTTCCTTCCCCAAAATGTAATGTTTCCATTGACGATAGGCCTACATAATGGAATACATTTCTTTATCATAAGTGGGATACTTTCGAACTATGTTTAAAAGTGTCTCACTATGGTAAGCCACGAGATGCCCCTACGAAGTAAGAACTACACCAGTAGCATAGTCAGAGGCGTCTGTCTCAATCTCAAATGGTTGTTGTAGGTATGGTAATGTGAGAACTGGTGCAGAGAAAAGGCAATTATTCAACTTAGAAAATGCGTTCTATTGGGTTTTGAATGAAAAAGAAACTTGTCTTTCACTTCGCCATTGGTGAGTTGACTTAAAGGCCAAGTGATATGAGAGAACCCCAACATGAACCTGTGGTAGAAATTGGCAAGACCCAAAAGGATACAAAGCTACATTAGAGTGGTTGTGGTTGGCCAATGTCAAATGACTTGTAGCTTGGTTGGGTCCACATGCACACCCTTCTCTTCAAGGATGTACCCCAAATATTGAACCTGGGTCATGCCAAAAGCCCATTTCTCCAAATTGTCACACATCTTGTGTTGTCGAAGGGTTTGAAGGACTTGTCAAATATGGTGGATATTGTCTTCCCAACTTTGACAAAATATCAATATGTCATCTAAATACACCACTAGGAATGCATTGACGAAGGGTTAGAAGATTTCTTTCATCAATCTTATGAAGGGTGCACGACATTCATCAAACCAAAATGCATGATGAACCATTCGAAAAGGCCCTCCTTGGATTTGAAGGAAGTCTTCCACACATCAAAGGGTTCGATAAGCACCTCGTGATAACCATAATTCATGAAAGTCTTGTTGAAATATTTCATCCCCTTGAGCTCGTCGAAAAGGTCATCAATCTGTGGGATTGGGTACCTATTCTAGATAGTGATCTTATTCAGCATCCGATAGTCAACACAAAGTATCTAGGTTTAGTCCTTCTTCTATACCAATACAATCGAGCTCCCACAAGGTGATGAACTTGGTTTGATGTGCCCTTTCTGCAACAAATCTTTAATCTACCTCTTGATCTCATCGTTCTATAGAACAGAGTGTCAATAGATCAATCCATTGTGAAGTGGCATGCTCAAGGTCAGGTCGATGGGGTACTTGACCTGACAATGCAAATGTACCCCTATAGGTGAGGGAAAAATTTCCGTGTACTCCTCCACGACCTTGTCCATCTACTGCTAATGTGCATAGGAGCCGTGTTTGGAAGTCGTGGCCACAACCTTATTCTTTCCCTGAGGGCGAATCATAACGAAAATAAATTTCCAAGTATGGGAAATGATCTTACTTCATCAGTTTGTAGTTATCAAATAGATGGTAGTAGGCAGGGCTACCTTTGTATCCTGTACAACTTATTTCTCAAAGTAGTAATCATGAAGTGAGGTCTAGACTCATAGACAACATGTCTCTTCCACAATTATGGTTGTCATAATAATAAATCACACAATACCTCATCTATGTAGGGCTTGATGTTGTACAGAAGGCGACACTGATGGCTTATGCCAAAGTCTCATCCTTGATGAGGACACCTGATGGTGTACGGTTGTGGATGTGTTGTCCTTGGTATGCCCAACCACCTCATGACCTCTACTAAAATGAGGTTCTTTTCGCTCTTGCTATCGACAATGAACTATAGTAGAGAACCTTTGACCCATATCTATGAGTTGAAGAGGAATTCTCCCCTCCTCTGTATCTTCAGCCTCATTCTTTTGCATCTTTGTGGTGGCCACGGTGGCATTTGGCTTAACATCAATGATCTACTTCCCTTTTTCACTCCCCTTTTCGGGTTATGACTCAGAGTCAAAATATGTATCTAATTTAGAAGCCTTGAGCTCGTCCACCAGTGACTTCTTTTCCTGACACTCAATTGTGTTATGAGTGGAGCTCTTATGGAAATCACATCATTTTCCATGTCCTTTGTCTTCATATTGCTTTTCTTTTCTTACGGCTCCAACAACTTGTCCTACGTCTCTTGGCCTTAGCTTTTGCCTTTCCTTTGTGGTTTGGGGGCACCTTTTCCATGCTTCATATTCGTAGATCCAAAGTCTCGCTTCTTCTGTTTAAACTTCTTCTCAATCTTAATAGCGTATCGATGTACTGTGCCAAGGCAGGCAATGTCTAGGAACTCCATCTCATCTTGGATGTACTTGTGTAGACAGTCATGGTACTCGAGTACCAAATTCTGCTCAAAATCCTTGACAACCTACTTTGTGCGGAGGGTATGGAAAACATTTGTGAACTCTAGCACATGTTGGTCCCTTCCCTCCCATAGCATCTTCTAGTTTATGTATTTACCTTCATAGCCCTTAAGCAGGTAATGTTGTTCCTTGATGGTGTCACAGAATGAATCCAAAGTTAGTGCAGCTAAAAACAGTGAGGATTCGCCTTCATCCTTTTGTTCACAATATGTTTCCCACCAATCCTTGACGTGTGGGTCAGCTTTGAGAAGTGAAAATGTAATCTTTTCATGATTGGAAAAGTTAGGAACTGAAATATATGCTTCCAACAAATTCAACCATTTACCTATGGCATATACATATATTTGTCCCTGAAATATGGGAATATTGAAGTTAACTTATACCTTAAAATGAGTGGTGCCTCCAGAGTGATCATTGGATGAAGATGTGTCCCTTGTGGATAGCCATCAAATGATTTGGGAAAGTTATCCATCATCGCATTTTTCTATCGCTTGAGGGCTTCCTTAAGCAATATTTTGAAAGGATATCCTACCCCCTCATCTTTCTTTTTCTTCCACCATGGGAGGTCATCAGGGTTTGCGAGGTTGGCCTTGCAAAGATTCAATCAGATCGAACCCTACCCCCTTATACCTTGACCTCGTTGGGAACATGCAAAGAAAAAGAGATAAAGAGCAGATCGCTATGATACCACTAATATGAACTTAAACAGGAACACAAAAAATTATACTTATAACCATAGTAAAATAAATGTATTAGAAATAACACTTCATTTCACTAATATCAAAATACTAAAATATCCTTACAAGTAGAATGGAAAATAAACTAGCTTGGGTGATGGTAGTTTATCTCTAAGAAGAGATGTGGTGGCCACATGCCTCTAAACTGTGTTATAATGAGGCTCAAATGCCTATTTATTATTGAGAAGCAATGGAAAACCCTAAAAATCCAAAAACCTAACCCTAGGAGATGAAGCACCAAAATTGTCGGCCCCGTTTGGGTAAATTAATACATCAAATTCTCGGGGTCATAACTTTGACATACGATCTCCTAATATCACAAATAGGAGGATGAATGAAAACATAAAGTGGGTTTGGGGTATTCTCGGTTTCTATATTTTTTCTAAAAACTTCGTTTAGGGCCTCAAAATATCTTTGGAAGTTTAGGACTAGAAAAACTACAAAAAATAGTAAATTGTGCTACAATTAAGAAAACCAAAAAATTGAAAGAGAGAGTGTTGGGGGTCCAAGTGGAATAGGTGGGTGGCCACCAATATCCACCTAGATCATACAAGCATAAGGAACACACATACGCAACTGACATGAATGCAGGACCAATGCACAACCAATCTTGTATGAGGGCTAAAGCATGCTCTGAGACCACTCTGTAACGCCTTCCTCCCACATCTACCCAAGTAACCGATCAATCGGGGTAGACATGTGATGAGAGGTTACTATGATATGATTCAACCTCTTATGTCACATTAAGGAAGTAGAACTGGGGAAAGCACACCATATAGACCTTCAACATCAGCAATAGGACTCCTAGGAACCATCCCAGCTTTTATGCTAATGAGTCCCTAAGTCCCACTGAGTTTTTAAGTTATTAAACCTATAGACTGTCCGATGCTATGGGCATGCTAGTGTTTAGAGAGATCTAGACGCTCCCACAAGCCTGCATGCCTGTGTCCAGGGACTATTTCCAACAAACGTATGTGAGAGTCTACTAGATTTAAGGCACTTCTCAAGCCTAGAGTTTCGACCACTTCTCAAAACTTGTTGTAACTTCCAAAATCCATTAAACCTATGATGACAAGAATAATAAACCAAAAACTAACTCTAGGAATATTCTCGGCCATCTCCAACTGGGGTTGACATTCTATCAAAAACTTCGCATCAATGCAATCTACAGGTCTAGGATACAAGGAAGATCATGAATCACTAAAAACGCTTATGAGACATGACAATAAGGATCACCACCTTCTCCCTTGAAGTGTTATGACATCAATTAGGTCTTACATCCATCATTTTAACAATTAAAAGTAAATACATGAAAAAACCATGACATATACAAGTCAATTAACCACGCTTATAACCAACATAAAACCATGGAAATAAAAGTGAGATAACAACCATTAAATCCACATATCAATAAGTACAAAACAAGAGAACTTAAATTTTATTAAACATAGGCAAATATCACTAGGTTCAGGACTCCCACGTACCACGTGACCTTAGACATGGTTGAACCAGATATTTCTTTCAGCCAGTCACCCCCATGCCATATTCCAAGCATGAATGTCAGACATCGTAAACACATCAATTGAAACCATCTAGGGCTTCCAGAGACCAACCACCTCAACCCATCAAACAATGGTTCCACCTCATGGTCAAACATCACAAGGATCATCATTATATTGGCATCTACAAAAGCCTTCACGAGCTCGAGAGTGCTTGTTCCATCATGGCTTCTAGGAATAGTAACTCAACCCACGACTATTGTTGTCTCGAGAGTGTTTGTCCAACCAAGGTTTCAGGACTAGTAACTCAACCAACAACCTTTTTCGGGCTTGTAGAGTGTCTACCCAACAAAGAATTCTAGGACTACTAACTTAACCCACCAAGGGCTTCCAGATAATTTGTCCAACCAAGGCTTCCAGGACTAGTAACTCAACCAAATCTACTACAAAGCTTCCAGAGAACTTTTCCAACCAAGGCTTGAGGGACTAATAACTCAGCCCAAGCTAAATCAAACATAAGAACCAACTAAAAAACAAGAAATGGACCCACAACACCATGGCTATCCAAGAAATGACAAGGCTAGGTAAGTCCACTGTCAATCTGGGAAATCATCCATTCTAGTGACATATCATGACAAATAAACCACATGCATATGCCATGCATGCCAAAAGTAGTGAGGAAACATACATGCAACTTGGTATATGCAAGAAAAACAAGTTGTAGTTGCTGATATCGATGTCCTCTTGGGATTTCCTACTCTTCCTTTGCAATATTGCTCCAAAACTCCATGTTTGCCACACTCCTCCAAGAGTTCTCCAAGAAAACTCTAAGTTTCCAAGAATGAGAGGAAGAGAGAATAGAGAGAGATCTCCTAAAAGTCAACTGACAATGCTTTCCCACTGATTCTCAAAAGCCTTTTTATTAATGAGGCCTCTATTTTCATCAATTTCCATTATTTTCCTTCATTTTCCTCCTCACATGCAACTTGTGACATTTCAACTTCCTTTTCTCCTAATTTCCTTTATTTTCATACATAAATTCCAATAAATGCCTCATTCCTTTCCAAAGCCTTTTCCATTTCCTTTGCCAGTTTCCTTAGCCATAATAACAGAAATGGACACCCACTAGGATGTTTTTCCCACCATTTAGCTTGGAATATGTGTCCCATTATAGTGGTATTATATATTTTTGCATGTATTTTTAACCAAGGTTGTCACAAAGTTGGTAGAGGGCAAGCAAGTACGAGACTTCAACCTATAGAACACAATATTAGGCTACCTAAGCCACATTTGTGTTCCTTCAACTCAGCATGGTAAGTTGATTTCGGAGGTTGTTAAACAAAATTTTGTCACTATCCATATATTCCCCATTCCTTGATCGTGGAGGACCTCTACAATGAACTCTACATGCTTTAACTTCATGAAGAAACTCCCATTGTGTCTCTCTTCATGAGTAGATAAATTCCCTTTTTGCACCATTTCCCTTGAAACTTTTATTTTTCCCAGTTTACAGTACCAGTGCTAATGAACTTTGTCTCCCCCATGCTGATGTGCATAGATTAGAACTATCCCTTGCATCGAATGGAGTGACTGAGCTATGTTCTAGTCGCACTGGTCCTGTTATGGAATGTTTTTTAAATTAGGAGCTGAAGCTTCGAACTCTAGAATCTTCATAACTAATGTCTGGTAAATGGCTTGGCCAAATGGGGTCGACAATGATAGTTTGGGCTCTTTTCCCCTATAATCATGGAACTACTTCAAGGGATGAGACCTTCTCCCATGAGAAGAGGATCCATCTCCCATCCATTTTTGCTATATAAACCTCCCTTCTTCCCAAGCACAGGCTAGTGTTGATATTAGTATGCTAATGCTACTTTGATTTGGAGTAGATAACAAGATATTACTAGTTGTAGCTATCTAGTTGTGTGAGGGAGAAGTGTGATTTGGTTTGGAGTGAAGACTAAAGGGAAGAGACTTAAAACTATTGTTGATTGAGGCCATCATGGAATGCTAGCAGAATTATGTGGGAACCTAGTATTGTCAGAGGAGGACTGCAACATCAAGATAAATGGTTGTAATCTCTCTTTGATATTAATATATGAAACTATTGATTGATTTCCTATATGATCTGTCATCTTACATATTCATGGCTTAATGTTTCTTGACTTGTTAAGTAGTTTGAATAACAATTTGTTTATTACCACTTTTGTTGTCTGTTGTTTTTTACTTGTTTCAGGTACTTGAAGAAGAAAGCGAGAGATAATTGGAGTGAGCAAGCAAGGACATCATAAAAAAGGATAAGTGGACTATGAGCTAGGGCCTCTTAATTGGTTCTAACCTAAGGAAATATTCCATAGAATGTATCTGTTGTGGCTAGACCCATCATCGGGCTAGAGGAATTCATTTGTGTCTACGCTTATAATTTTACTTCACCACAAATTAGTGACTCCGCTAGGGATCCCAATCCTTTTTTTTTGTCTTGGATTTCATGATTTTGCGAGAAATTTTCTAGTTCCATGTTTTTCCTTTGGTTCTATTTCTTTTCTCTTGCTTATTGGTTTGAGTCTAAAATTCATAGTAGCAGATCTGGTCCATGTTTCAAAATATTTTATTTTTTTCCTTAGCTCCCTTGATCAGTGCACTTAATTCTCTAATAGTCGCACCAATCAGCATGAGTTGCTAAGAAACAGTCATGCTGACCAGCCTTTGGCACTTTTTTCAGTTAGGCAGTTGTGTCGATGCCTATAAGTGAAGATTAGGGCTTGACCCCAATCTTGGCTAACGTGTCCTGCTCTTGTGATTTTTACCCCATAAGCCTTTTCGACCATTTTCTCCCTAGTTAGAAAGCTATTTTTCATTTGGTTTTGTTTGCCTGATGGATTATCATCTTTCTGCTTGATTGATTGAGTCATTGAGTGGTCATCGACACTAGGACATCTAGTTGGTCATCCATTTAGCAATTTATGAACTCAGTAAGTCGGGTTGTAGGTGTGCTTACTCTTTGCATTTTGTTTTTGGTCCTTTTATGACTTTGACCTTTTTTACACAAGTTTGAAAAATTTTCGTTTTCTTGCCTAAACGTTTCTTTTCCGACATGGATTATGTTGCTTGTCTTGTGTGTGGTAAAGTCAGTGTCCCATTAGTCTAAATGAGTTTCTCTTTTCATGTGTTCATATGCTTGAAGAGCTTATTGTCTCGAGAACTTTTTCATTGAAAGATTATATGCGAAAAGTTTGTTTCATTGTTTCATGAAAAAGTATGAAATTCTAGCTTGCTACATCATTGTGCTATGATAATTTACATCATTAAAAGACTAGAATTGCATCAGCATTCAAAAAAGGAAGAGAAATTTTTATTTTGAAAGGACTAATAGATAAGTGATTGTCAAGAAATTAGGAATTGGAATGCATTTTTCTTTAGTTTATTTCTGAAAAAGTAAGGTAGTGAAAGATCATTTCATTTTCAGTTGCTTGATTGTTTGCATTTGATTGAGTAGTTTCTACCCTCTCTTTTGTAGGCATTTCATCGAATTGAAAGAGTCTTGTCTCATTTAGTTGCATCTAAGGTTTTTCGAGTCGCATCGCTAAGACCTGAAAACTAAAACATAACTCAAGATCAAGTTTAAAATGAATTCAATTAACCTAAGGTGCATTTGACATTAACGATCATATTTAGAAGGTCTAGGCTAGAGACATGTTTTGGCATCTTTAAACCTATCAATTGTCATTAGCTTTGGCATTATACAGCACTAGTACGGATTTCTGCTCCCCATACCATCGAGTATATAATGGGAGAACCTACTAGGCTGCAATTCTTTTACCCTTAGGAAGCCAATTTGACTGCCTTGCAAATGTGATACACCGAACACAACATTATGGAGATTGCCTGCTCATACTTCTTGGTTCACCGGGAGGTATTCTGTAGCTCACTGTTGCCTGGTAATCCTCTTTACCTAGATTATCCAAAACAGTCATTTGATGTTTTTGACTCATTAAACTTAAAAGATCATTCGAGCACTTGTCCTTTCGAGCTCGTTTCCAATCGAAAGCAATAGAGTCATCCCTGTTTCCTTCTTGACTCTTAAAAAATGAAAGGGCACCAGTCTTTTATGCATCTTAATAATTGATTGACCATGATCCAAAATTCACTATTAGTCTTTTTCTGAGACCAAATCGTGAGTTTCCCTTAAAAGAACATTTTAAAGCCTTGAAGTTATTTGTTCTATCCACTAAGAAAAGGTCATCATGGCTAAACCATCTGGTTCATCAAATTCCTCTTCCTCTCCTCCATCTGAAAGATTATCTGAGGAGCTATTACCTGAGCTACCAGACTCACTCGAGGACCAAGATGTTCAACTAGCAATTGTTCTGAGCATTCAACTATTTTCATCTGGTCCTCCACCTACTTTCGATACTGGGTCTTTTGCTGATCTTTTCCCAAAATCTTCGGATAATCCCCTTCAAACTCCAGAGAACTTGTCAATGACTGACGGTCAGCTTGGACTAGTTATCTACCCCCTGAACCCTCTGTTTGACCCTATTGTGATATCACTGCAACGTCCTTACATTCCGTACGACCAGGGGGGTGTTCCTTTGGAACTATCCCCTCGTACTCGTCCAACCATTTGTCATTATTTGTTTTTAGACATGGAACCCGAAGGTGATGCTCCAGTCACATCTTTGAATGAGTCTGAAGTTTCTACTCCACACACTGTTGAGGGGGAAGAATTTCCTTTTCCTCTCAAGGGTTTCACCTTTTCAGGGGGTATTCCTAACAATTTGCTAGCCAACTATGTGTCTTTGGCATAGTTGGTTTCAGGTAATCCTAGTGCCTCATCACTTTACCATAAACTTGTTTGGGCGTCATGTGCCATGCTTACATTAGTTCCATTCGTTACGAACATGACTTACCAATAGGATGTTACCTTAGTCCCGGTGCAACCCATCATTCTGAATACCTTTGTATTGTCAATCCCCGTTACCCCTCAGGCACAAATATAAGTTTTAAAGAATGTCTCTGTCAGTTCCTTCGTCCCTCTAGTCAGTGGCAAGGCTCTGCCACCGCTTAGGCAGCAAAACTTGAATGTCTCTATGGTGTTAGGTGCCACTAATGTGAGCGACGCACAATCTCACATGCTTGGTATAAACAAACCTTCTTCAAGTATTATTGATAACCCCATTGATCCTATTGGATCAAGCAATGTCAAGTACCAACAAGCTCAAAATCTCATTGGTCCGTCAAGATTGAGCAATGTTCAATATCAGTAGCCCTATGGGGCTCGGGTCCAATACCAAAATCCTTACGCTCCATATGGTTCTCAAGCAATGGTTAATCAACCATACACCCTCCAATGTGGGTAGTAAATCTAGCCTAACTATGATGAGATTTAGTTCGGAAATTTCCCGCACACTATTCAAGTACCCTTGGAGCAGCAAGGACAACCTCTATAACAACAAGGGCAACCTTTGTTACCATAAGGGAAACCTTTGTTGCAGCAAGGGCTCTCCATGCAACAGCAAGGGAAAATGATCCCATAGCAAGTTCAACTACAACAACTGGATGGTCAACCCTTGCAACAGTTGTAGCAAGCCACACAGCAGCAGATGCAATATGCTCTGCACACCTATCAATCCATGTCCTCACAGGACCAACCTCTACATCCCCAGGGACAAATTTTGCAACCACAAGGTCAACCGTTGTAAGAGTAAAACCAAACAGGGCAACAAAAACCCTTGTACACATATCAACAAGGTCAACCCTTGTAGGGGCAGGGTCAAGGTCAAGTCCTGCAGCAGTAGGCTCCAAATCCTAATTTCTTAGGTCAATAAGTTGAGAATCCTGTCAGCGAAGGGCATCACATACATAATCCCTATGTCCAAGGGAAACAAGTGTATCAACCTTATGCACAAGGATAACAAGTCCAAAACACTCTTGTTCAGGGACAATAGGTTCATCGCCCATATGTTCAAGGAAAGCAAGTCCCATATACATATGTCCTAGGTCAACAAGCTCAACACCCTTTTAACACATACGTTGCTTATTAAGAACCTATGGTCAGACAGTTCCAAGGTATTCAAGGTCAATATCCTCCCTATGCTTAAGGTAATCCGTAATGGGGGTAGCCTCAGATGCCATATGGCCAAAATCCCCCACTGTGGGGCCAAAATCCTTACCAGCAGGGTTGGGCCCCTCCCTATGGGCCCGCTTATTGACCTCACATGCCTTTTAACACTCAATTGCCTTTCTTGGCTACACTCTAGTTGTGATATGTATCTCGCCTTATGAATGATCCGATCCTTCTTTCGCCATAATGGCCTCCGGTGCCATCCAGGATACCATGTCATTGCCCAAAGTTTGATGGGAAAGCTAAAGAATATCCTTAGGCCCATTTGATGACATATCACCTCTGGTTCTCGTTGAACTCGTACATGGATGATTCCATTCATCTCCCTCTTTTCCAATGAACCCTCATGGGTGCTGCAGCAAAGTGGTACATCGAGCTACCGCGAAGTACTTACCATTATTTTAACTCTTTAGCCATGGATTTCCTCACACATTTCTAGTTGCTGGTTCGCTATGAAATTGGCACCTATTTGTTCAAATAGCTTAAGCAATATATTGTGAAACACATCTCTAATCACATCCATGAATGGAGACGTAGACTTCACCTGATCAAATTCGAGATTGTTGATCAGTTGCTCCCTGAATGGTTCACCAAATCATTCGTGGCCCCAATTGCTTGCAATATAGCTATGGGTGGATGCGTCACTGAAGAGTAGACCATCACTCGTGCCTAGTACTTGGATCTATTTTACTTAGAGTTTGGCACTTTGTAAAAGTTATTATCCAATGCTCTGTAGCCATCATTAGATCCCGCAGCATCAAATTCACTAGCTGTACCTCCCACTGATGGAGCTATTAGTTTAGTACCATAGACCCCTGCTAAAACTTCTTCCAAACAGAAGTCAGTCTCAAATGTTGTCCCTAATAGTTCATCCCAGAATCCACCTAGCCCTGGTAAAACCTCAGTGGTCCACGTTGTCCAGTCTACCACAGCGGACAAATTCTCAAAAGGGAAAAAGAAAGGCAAAGGCAAAGCTAAAGCTGATGCCCCGAAACTGGGTCCTCAAAAATCATTTGCACAATGGAAACCTAAGTATCCCTGTCTCATTTGTGAGGAATATCACTACACTAAGGATTGTCCCCGACAATCCCAAGTTATTCTTATTCTTAAAGGGGTCACTGTTGTCCTCAAAGAGTCATTTCCATCTTAGCAGACCCAAATGGTAGACCAACCCAAATCTACTTCCTCCAAATCTCAAGTGTTCATGATGAGTATGCCTATTAATGTGGCTACTAGGTCGAAAGATTATCAAACTCTTGCTTCGGCAGTTGGGAAGGAGAAAGAAGCCACACCTTCTTCTTCTACCTCAAGTTTTGGCCTTCTTCATATTGAGCACTGTAACCATGATTCCGCTATGAGCCCACCCTCTCGAGGTGTGCTGCGGAAGTCCTCGTATAATCCCAACACCCGAGCTGCTCAGCACTACAATATTATTGAGTATCTGGCTCAGGCACCATCAGTCGTGTCGATACTCGAGGTACTCCAAAGCTACCCATCAAAACAAAAATCTTTGTTGTCAGCTACTGGAGGCATTTATCCCACTGATTCCTATTTGATATGTTTTGATCTAGAGAACCATGTTCCACAACTCCGTCATTAGATTTCCTTTCTTATTTAGGTAATCATTAATGAGAAGACCATCCACCGGACTGTCATCGATGAAGGTTCTTCCACCTGCATCATGTCAACCGCATGTTGGAAGGCTATTGGTTCTCCTGCACTGAACCAATCTCCAAAAACTTTGGAAGCTTTCGATGGGCATGATTCATGACCCTTCAGTGTCTTACCTAACCTTTCCATCACCCTGGAAGGAAAGACAGTGCAGGTCAAAGTAGAAATTGTTGAAGCCAATCTCAATTATAATCTTCTACTCGGTCGAAGTTGGACCCATGCCATTCATGTCATGGCCTGCTCTTTATTTCACGTGATCTTTTTCCCCATGAAGGGAAGACTGTCATCATTGACCACCAGTCTTTCTTTGCCTCTTCCTCCTCAAATGGAAATGTTACGTATGTCAAGCACACTAGTGCTCCCTATGAGAGTGTGGGCGTAGGTCTTTTCAAAGATTTTGCCTTAATGGGAATTTTTCCACTCCCACCTCCTCATGTTTGCCTCTATCAACATGATCTCGGTCAAATCTGATCCTTGGGTCATACCTGCACCAGATCTTGTTGATACTTGGGGCAAGGTTATGCTGCTTAGTCCCGCCGAAGTCAATTACGTGGAAATTGTTTCAGCTTCGAACTCTGCATCCTCTAATTTTCATATGTCAAAGACCTCTTCCGATACATACTCTCAATCCCCATGGCTTGGCACTTTGGAATCACCTAATCCCTTAGCTAAGACCTTCCTTGCTAATGAAGGTATCATGGAATTTATGTCTCTCAAGGAACCACGATGGATCGATACTCATAATCGCTCCTTGTTCTTGCCTCGTCGGTGATCATGTGTACCACTTTCGAAGATTCCTCTTTTATGTTTCCCCCACCAATTGTTACTCATGAAGTATGGTCGGAAGGGTCAAACTCGGTATCATTGAACACGTTCATATTGGGGTAAATTGTTCTTCGAATGAGATCAACACATATACTCGTCTATTTCAAGAATTTCATGATGTGTTTGCATGGTACTATGAAGAAATGCCCGATATTGATCCTAGCATTGTAGTGCAAGAAATATTAATGTATCCGCATGTAAAGCCCGTTCGCCAATGGCTTTTCCTGATGCACTCAAGGAAGGTCGTTGCTATTAAGGGTGAAGTTGAAAAGCTTCTCAAAGTTGGGTTCATCTATCCCCTCCCTCTTATACACTGGGTGTCCAATGTTGTCCTGGTGACTAAAAAACAAGGTATGATTCATGTTTGCATGGATTACCGAGATCTCAATCGTACATGTCCTAAATAAAACTATCCTACTCACTTCATTGATCAAATCATTGATGACTGTGTCGGGAGCGTGATCTTTTCCTAGTTATAGGCAGATCAACATCACACCGGCTGATCAAGAAAAGACAACCTTTATCTATCCATAGGGTACGTTCATGTACAAGAAGCTCCGTTTCGGCCTTAAAAATGTTGCAGCCATGTTTCAACAGGGAATGTCCTATGCGTCTCATGATATTCACAACATTGTCTAGCCTTACTTGGATGACCTATCCAGTCATTCTTGTAAGGGCCAAGATCACCCAGGCCATCTTCGGTAGATTTTTCTATGTTGTAGACACTATAACATTCGATTAAATCCGCACAAATGTGTTTTCTATGTAGAATCAAGACGACTCCTCGACTTCATCATTTCCAAGGATGGTATTCGCCTGGATTTGCTAAAATTCAAGGCCATTGTAAATTTACCCCCTCCATCCTCATTGCACCAATTCTAGAGCCTGCAAGAAAAGGCCAAATTTCTCCATCATTTTATACCCAACTATGTTGGGCAAGCTATAGGATTTACCTGGTTACTCAAACAAGGAACACCCTTTGAATGGGACGAGGTGGCCCAAAAATCTTTTGATGATCTTAAGCCCATGCTCGTAAGTGCTCCTATGTTGCATCTGCTGGACTATTATCGAGATTACTTCCTTTACCTAGCCATGGCCCCTAGCACCATTGCTATGGTCTTGGTCCAAGACGACGACGAAGGGAACGAACATGTAATCTACTACCTTAGTCAAAATCTCCTCAACACTAAAATATGCTATGCACATGTCGAGAAGTTAGCTTTGGCTGCCATTCAGGATGTTCAATGCTTTCGGCACTATATCCTTTTCCGCATGACTACAGTGATTTCTAAATGCAACTCCATGACCTATATCCTAATTTGTTAGTTGCTGTGGGGGAAATA
Source organism: Pinus tabuliformis (assembly GCA_031772625.1). Taxonomy (NCBI): domain Eukaryota; kingdom Viridiplantae; phylum Streptophyta; class Pinopsida; order Pinales; family Pinaceae; genus Pinus; species Pinus tabuliformis. Next base: position 730,886,967 of record CM062812.1, on the reverse strand, counting down.
TTCTAAATGGATCATGATCTTGCAAGAATTCAATTTGATCTTCACTACAACCAAATCTAAGAAGTCACTTGTTTTCGCTGAATTGATTTTTTCCCTTCCCTGCAAGTCTCTCCTCATTGGTGCAGGTGAACAACTTCCAGATGAGACCCCTTTCCTGATTAGCACCCTTGATCCATGGTACATTGATATCATTGTGTATCTCCAAAGGTCCAAATTTTGGTCCGTTTTGACCAAGGATGATTGCCGAAGGATTCAACATCACTCCCAACCTTACCATACTATTGGCAATACTTTATACGGTGCCGGTGTTGATTCAGTTCTCCGTCAACACCTTATGACCAAGGAATTTGAAAGAGTTCTCAATGATTGCCACTCTGGGGCATGTGGTGGTCATATGTTTGGTTATGCTACAACTCAAAAAATCCTTTGCGTTGGTTATTTATGGCCATCTATCTTCAAGAACTGCATTATTGTTGTTCGCAAGTGCCATGAATGCCAAATTTACCAACGCAAGATGTGAGCCCCACTGCTCACCTACACCCTGTCATTACCGTTGGTCCTTTTGCCAAATGGGGCATCGATTAAATGACATGTAACCCTCCTTCAGCCAGTGGGCATGGCTATGTTATCATCGTTGTGGATTATTTCACCAAATGGGCTGAAGTGATGCCTACATACTCTGCATATGGTAGGACGACTCTCAATTCCTTTTCAACCATGTTATTTCTAGGTTCGATGTACCCCAAGCCATTGTCATAAACCATGGCTCCCATTTTAGAGATCACATGATAGATGAGCTGACATCTGCATTGGGCTTGCACCACGATGGCTCAACTGCATATTACCCTCATGCTGACGACCAAGTTGAAGCCGTGAAAAAAGTCTTGGTCACAATGCTTCAACGTACTATTGGGATGCACAAGTCAAATTGACATCTCATGCTCTATTCAGCTTCGTGGGCCTACCGAACCTCAACCAAAGACGTAATTGGTTTCACGCCATTCCAGATGGTCTATGGTCTAGAAGTGACATTGCCAATCGAATGCGAGATTCCTTCACTCAGGTTAGCTATTGAACTACTCCACGAAACATCACCTCAAGAGGAATGCTTCTTATATTTACAATGACTTGACGAGACTCGCCATCTCTCCGCCTTGGTCATCGAAGAACAAAAGAAACAGGTCAAATCTGGTATGAAACCAGCTCACAAAAAGATAAAAAAGATAGTTGAACGCATTAGAATTTAGCCTCTTTGAGGGGGAAACCTCCTTTACATTACGCAAATGAACAATTCTTGGATGATTCAAATGACAAAACCTCCTTTCTATATATAGGAGTCTAAGGAGTCACAATATAACCCAGCCGACCTAACAATAATAATATAAAGCCATAAAAATAACAATAGAGGGATTTTATGGGGCACAGTAATAACAATATGGGGACAATAGGGGCACAACAATATTAATAAGGGATACAACTACAATAGTAATGAGGTAATCACTAGTATTATAGGGACCTAACATGCCCCTCTCCTTCAAAAAATTGTTGTCCTCAATGCTTTAGTAGTTCTGGATGGTTTTGTATAAAATTCTCATCCTCCCATGTGGAATCTTAAGCGGATAAGTTCTTCCACTTGATGAGATACTCCAAAATTGATCGATTTCGTAGTTGTCAAGTTCTTGTTCCTATGATTGCTTCCAGTTCCAATATAACTTTTCCTTCCTCATCAATTTCTAGCAATATTGTTTGAACTGGGAGCTTGTCGCCTATAACCTTCTTTAAACATGAAACATGGAAACTTGGGTGCACTTAAGAAGCTGCAGGAAGCTCCAATTTGTATGCCATCATACCAATCTTTTGCAACACCTTGTACTGACCATAATACTTTGGTGATAATTTATTATCCTTCTTAGCATGCTTGAGGGAGATTTGTTTATATGGTTGTAGCCATAGGAATACCCAAGCACCTACATCAAAACTTCTTTCGCTGCGATGTTGATCTACCTGTTGTTTCATTCTATTATGTGCCAACACGAGGTTATCCTTTAAGAGTTGGAGGACTTGTTGTTGATGTTTGATGTGATGTTCCACTGCTTGAAACTTAGAATTTTCTCTTAAATATGATGCGATGGATGGTGGCTGATATCCATAAAGTGCCATAAATGGGGTCATTTTTGTTGTTGTAAGGAAGGAAGTGTTATACCACCATTCAGCCAGAGGCAACCATTTGATCCATTGTGTTTGTTTATTAGATACAAAGCAACGAAACTATCCTTCCAAACATTTGTTTACTATCGCAGTTTGCCCATCAGATTGAGGATGATAAGATGAGCTATGAGCTAACTGAGTACCAAGACAAGAAAATAATTATGTCCAAAAAATTCCAGTGAAAATGGGATCTCTATCAGTTACAATAATCTTTGGATTTCCATGTAGCTTTTGAATTGTTTCCATAAATGCAGTAGAAGCTATACTGGCTTTAAATGGATTTGATAATGCACAAAAGTGTGCATACTTGGTAAGTCTATCAACTACCACCATTATGACACTCTTTCCCTCAGACTTGGGTAAACCTGTGATAAAATCCATTGAAACCTTCCCCCAACGTTGGCTTGGAATGGATAAAGGTTGTAATAGACTTGGGGTCTTAATTGTTTCAACTTTATTTTGTTGGCAAACCAAAAATTTTGCCACAAACTTTTGAATATATGATTTAAGTCCATCCCAAAAAAATTCCTTCTTAACCTTGTGGTAAGTTTTTTAAAAATCCTGAGTGCCCTCCTAAGGGAGAAGTGTGCAATTCCATAAGAATCTTTAGTTTGAGTTGGGAATTCTTACAGAGGTATAAGGAATCTTTGTACCATAATGAATCGTTTTGCCAGCTAAATGTATCAAATGTACTAGAATCTTGTTGTAAATTTCGAATAAGTGCCCACACTTCCTCATCATTTTTCCATTCCTCCCTTGCTTCGTTTATCCAATCTGGTTGGATAATAGAAATGGCACACAACAATGCTTCCACGTCCTCATTCTTTCTTGAGAGTGCGTCTGCCACCACATTTTGCTTCCCTATTTTGTAGATGATTTTAAAGTCATAACCCAACATCTTTGTGACCGACTTTTATTGCTCTTCAGAGGATAATCTTTGTTCTAAAAAATATTTAAGGCTATCATGATCCGTTTTTACCTTGAAGTGTCTTCCCATTAGGTAGGGTCGCCATTTCTTAAGTGCATGTAGTTTTGCCAACATTTCCTTCTCAGAAATAGCTTTGTGTAAAAACTTTCCCTTGATTGGACAACTTTCAAAAGCAATGGGTCTTTCATCTTGCATTAAAACAACACCAATTCCATTTCTTGAAGCATCACATTCCACAAAAAAGGTTTTTGTGAAGTCCAGTGTAGCTAAGACCGGTTCTTGGCACATTGCCTCTTTAAGATGTTCGAAGGCCTTTGTTGCTTCTGGAGTCCATGAAAATGCATCTTTCTTCAATAATGTTGTTAAAGGTGCTACTATTCTACCATAATTCTTAACAAACTTGCAATAATTCCCTGTCAACCTGAGAAATCCTCGTAGATGCTTTATGGATGTGGGGATTTTCCATTCCTTAATGGCTTTAATTTTGCTAGGGTCTACCTTAACTCCTTCATGAGATACAATCTGACCCAGATATTCCACCTCTTGTACTCCAAAGAAACATTTGGATCTTTTTGCATATAATTGTTTCTCCTCCAATAGTTGTATCACCATGTCAACATGTTCAACATGATCCTTCCAAGACTTGTTGTAGATTAGTATATCATCAAAAAACACTAACACAAATTTTCTAAGGAAGGGTTTGAAAATGGAATTCATCAAACCTTGAAATGTAGAAGGTGCATTGGTAAGGCAAAAAGGCATGACCAAAAATTCATCATGACCTTCATGAGTTCTAAATGTTGTTTTCAGAATGTCTTCAGTCTTCATTCTGATTTGATGATATCCTGAAAAGAGATCCAACCTAGTGAAGTAAATTGATCCATGCAATTCATCCAGTAATTCATCAATGACAGGAATGTGAAACTTATCTTTAATAGTGAGCTTGTTGAGCTCCCTATAATCTGGACACATGTGCCATGATCCATCCTTCTTATGCACCAATACTACTGGAGCAAAGAAAGAACTTTGACTAGGTTGAATTACACTAGCCTCTAGCATTTCTGCAACCATACATTCAATTTCACTCTTTTGGGCATAGGGATATCTTTACGGCCTGATGTTTGGAGGAACACTTCCTGGAATCAGATGAATAGCATGATCATGATCACCAATAGGTGGGAGACGTTTGGGAGTCTCAAATACCTTGGAATAATTGTCCAAGACTTTTTGGAGATCTAGAGAAATAGATGATTCTGATGTGGAAACATCTAGCGAACATAATTGTGCAATTACACCTCTTTGTTGCTTTTTTAGAAGATTTTTCATACCGTTAGAGCTGATTATCTTTCTTGGTTTCCCTGCAATACCCCTAATTCAACTTCCTTTCCTTCCAAAAAAAATTTCATGAAAAGTTCTTGAAAATTAAAAGCTATTGTACCCAAGGATTGTATCCATTGGACTCCTAATACAACATCAACATCTCCCATTGGAATGGAAAGCATTGTTAAAAAGTTGTTAAGAAATTTACTGTATAACATAAATAATTACTGATAGGAATAAATATAAAAATAACCAGCAACAACCATAAACACATAAACAAAAATTTTTATCTAGGAAAACCCCAAATCCCGGGAAAAACACAACCTAATAAGATCTCATTAGCATCGGCCAAAACCCTAGCCAATCCGACCAAGTGAGCCCTCACCACTCACCTCCAGGTCTTGCATTACAATCAAGTGCTTCCAGCCTTTTATAAGCTCCATTACATATAATACCATGGGTAGAACACTATGGGTGCACAATATCATGTGCCCCAAAACCATCACTGTTTAACCTGGTCAACTTTGACTCTATCTCGAGTCAAGTTTACCTAACAATTCCCCCTTTAAACTTGACTTAGGGTTCCTTGACTAACTCCAGCCAAACCTGCTAAGTGAGACAATTCCGCTCACTCTAGCCCTTACCTCCCTCAGAGTTTTTACCCGGGGTATTGTTAGCCCGACATCCCCCCTATCACCTAGGTCTAACCCAGACTTCACTGGTGATCACCGAGGGGTACACATGCCTTATCAGGTCTTACAGTAGTATGCCCATTTACATGCAATAATTTTGACTTCATTAATTTTTTTTTTTTGTTTATTGCTGCTGCGATTCTGATCCATCCTCTTTCAATTTGATTTGCTCAAAAACTTCTATCAAACTGCTCCAACTGCGAGCCCGATAAGAACCTCGTAGCACCGGTGGCCTCACATAGCAGAAAACGAACAATTTTCTTCTGCAGACCTGCATGCAGCCCACGCCTACTCCACGGCAGAGAACACACAAGAAATATCCCTTATTGATTCCCTACGAAAAAAGCTCTGAACAAAATCAGCCTTGAATTTTAATATTACCAAAGGTATCTCTCAACCTTTTTTAAATAGCCGCATGAATCCCGAACAATTCGTCAGCATGTTCCAAACTGGTAAATATCGCAAATGCACTGCGATCCCTGGTAGTTACGACACTATCTTCTGCACATTCTCCTCGAGGTTCTTCCGCGTATGATTGTTCCACCATTATTTTCTAGACCCAGATCTATAAAAAAAGCTGCATTGATCTCATCAGGCACTATAAACCCCTGGCATCAAAGAATCCCTTTGAAGCCAATATCTGGCTCTGATACCAGTTGTTAAGAAATTTACCCGAGAACACAAATTAATTACGGAGAATTACTGAGAGAAACAAATATAAAAATAACTAGCAACAACCATAAACACATAAACACAAATGTTTATCTAGGAAAACCCCAAATCTGGGGAAAAACCGAACCTAATAAGATCTCATTAGCATTGGCCAAAACCCTGGCCAATCCGACCAAGTGAGCCTTCACTGCTCACCTCCAGGTCTTGCATTACAATGAAGTGCTTCTAGCCTTTTATAAGCTCCATTACATATAATACCATGGGTATAATACTATGGGTGCACAATACCATGTGCCCCAAAACCATCACTGTTTAACCTGGTCAACTTTGACTCTATCCCGAGTCAATTTTACCTAACAAGAATTGGGGTAGTCAATACATATTCTCCCAGGGATATCTTGATATTATGGCACTTTCCAGAGAAATTTATTGTTACTCCATTTGCAATCATCACTTGAAACTCTGGTACTGGATATAGGAAGTAATTCAATTCTTTTTCTATCTTACAGTGAATAAAATTGTGGCTACTTCCTGAATCAATCAACACTATTACCCTTTTCTTCTTGATTTGTCCTTCTATATTGATGGTTTGAGGAGTGGTAATTCCATCCAATGCATTACAAGATATGGTCGAATTCATTTATTCTTTATCTAGGCTTTGTTCCTCGAGTATATCCTATTCTTTTGACCTTTCTTGCTCCTTTTCTTCTTCCTCTTCACAATCTATGTAGAGAAATTTCTTCTCAGCACACTTATGACCTTTAGTGTATTTTCTATCACAACTATAACAAAGCCCTTTTTCTCTTTTTTCTTCCAATTGTTGTGGTGTCAACCTTATAGGTTGTGGAAGATTAGGGGCAACAACACTTCCATCTTTATAGTTGTGAGTGGTATGCTTCCTGATTTCCATAATTTTGCTTTCCATTTTTCTTGCTAACCTGAATGCCTTCTCTAATGAATCAAGTTCCCAAAGGTGAACATCATGTTGAATATTATCCTTTAAAGTCCCTATGAAAACATCAAGCCTGTGCTCCTTTGGAATATTTTTTACCCGTATGTTCAATTTTTGGAACTCCTCAATGTGCTCCATTATTGAACCCTTTTGTTTGAGACTTATCAATTGGCTAAAAAAGTGTTTCTTTTTGTATCCTCATAATGTGTTGTCAATTCTTCCGTAAAAATTGCCCAAGTGATAATTTGTTTACGAGAGAAAAGCCATTGATACCATACAAACTGTTTTGGTTCCAAATATAAAGTTGCAATACATACCTTTTGTGTGTTTTGCACACTATTGAGATCGAAAAATTTCTCCATCTATAATATCCATGTTGCAGGATCCTTGCCATAAAACTTCCTCATATCGATTTTTGGAATATGGTGGGTCTTTGATCCAACATTAGAGTCTATGAAATCATGATTAACATTTCTTTTGTTCTCATCATGAGTTTATTTTACTACCCTTTCACCATTAGTAAGCATTTCTTGTAGAAACTTTGTTAAATTTGTCTTCAAATCTTCCATGCCTGTCTTCAAATCTTCCATGTCTATCTTCAGATCTGTATTCAAATCTATCTTCAAATCATCCATCTTAGCTTCCACGTCATTCATCTTAGCTTCTACGCCTTTATTTAAACAATCCATCTTAGCTTCTACATCTTTCTTTAAACCATCCATCTTAGCTTCTACATCTTTCTTTAAACCATCCATCTTAGATTTTGTTCCTTTTTGTGCAAGAGACACTTGTTGCACTTGGTCTCGTAATTTTGATATATCATGTTGCATTTCTTCCTCTTCTTCATGAGTCATGCTAGAGATTTCAAGTTGCTTACTAGTTGTTCGCATTTTCTTTCCTCGGGGCATCAATTACTGATAATAATGCTTTACTATGCCCTTTGAATTCCTTCAAACTAATTTTTCAGACCAAGCTTATGCAAAAATTAAAAAAAACTACACACCTTTTTTCACTTTGTAGGAGCTTGATATTGAAAATGATGTTTCTTTGTAATTTCAGATCATCCAGTTTTGAAATTGTGACTTGCAGTAGCCCTCCGCATTCTCTTTCCAATGCCACTAGTTTGATTCAAATTGGATTCTCTAGGGAAGATTTATGCCAAATCTCCCATAGTGACCTGATTATAGACTAGTTCAGTAGGGTGAACTTGTACGACATGCCACGAGTCACTGTTTCGACCTTTGGCTCTGAAAAATATCTACAAGAAACTACAGTCTGTCCTCTTTCTGTACCTTCTTATGAAATTTAAATCTGATGCTCAGAGAGAAAATTATGATGATTTTCCCCAGGTCACTTGTTTGGAATGTAATTTAGGAGTCTGCAAAAAGACCAACTTCCTCAGATCATATCTCCGCCAATAAAGTGCAAAAAGCTTTGAAATTTGGACCCAAGGTTCAGTGCGATTTCGTCTCAAATGTTTTTTTTTAGCTTCTGAAACATTGCAGAACAAAAGCTATAGTGAAAATGCCACGATGACTTATTTGGTGTAGTGAAACCCTAAAATCCAAAGCTCTGATACCAGATGTTATGAAACCAACTCACAAAAGGATAGAAAAGATAGTTGAACACCTTAGAATTCAGCCTCTTCGAGGGGGCAACCTCCTTTACATTACACAAATGAACAATTCTTGGATGATTCAAATGAAAAAACCTCCTTTCTATATATAAGAGTCTAAGGAGTCACAATATAACCCAGCCGACCTAACAATAATAATATAAAGCCACAAAAATAACAATAGAGGGATTCTATGGGGCACAATAATAACAATATGGGGACAATAGGGGCACAAAAATATTAATAAGGGATACAACTACAATAGTAATGGGGTAATCACTAGTATTATAGGGACCTAAAAAAATCCCATTTCGATCAATCGGTCTCCCCTCGCACATTCTCTGAGGGTGATTTGGTCTTACTATACGATCAAGCTAATGATAAGCTAGGGGCAGGCAAGTTCGAACATATGTTCCATGGGCCCTACATCGTGACACATATTTTACAGAAAGGAGTCTATGATCTTATTGATTATGAAGGAAACCCTCTCAATAAGCCCCAAAATAGGCTTTACCTCAAGAAGTACTATGCTTAGGTCATCTTGCATGGTTACTTTTGTACATTAGTGTGTCACTCTTTTTTGTGCAGCGTGGTCTTGTGTGATAGTTTTCAAATAACTTTCCTATTTACTATACTTTTCTTTCTTTTCATATGTCTCTGACTCCCCACATTGGTTTCACTGATGGTGCTTTCCGTGGTACCCAGAACCTATTATATGTGGCATGGGCTATTTATGACCCTAATGGTGAGTTGATTGACCTTCAAGGTATCTACCTGGGTCACACATCCAACAACATTTGCTTAATACAGTTTGGTGATCGAACTATTGTCAGAAGTTGTCGTTCTGGGAATCAGAGAACTGGTTGTAAAATTGGATTCACAGCTTGTCGTCCTTTAACAGAATGGGTAATATTCTATCAGAAACCATCAAATATGGAGAATCTATTTCCATATTCATCTATTGGAAAGGCATTTTGATTACATTACATATAATTGTATTCCTAGACGCATGAATACATTGACAGATGGATTAGCCAATCATGTGTTGGATAGAAATTTATGATAGATCTATAAGATAAAACAAACCATTTGTACCATAGTAGACAGGAAATACAACATATATATATATATATATATATATATATATATATATATATGGTGATAATGTTTGATACATCAGAACCCCAAAAAATAAATGTGTGTCTAAAATAACATCAGCAGCTCATAGGACTCATATATTCGTGGCATGTAGGCCTCAAAAAATGTAAATGATGTGTTAGATCCTAAATATACCTTAGGCCGAGAAAGGTAGGACCTAGGATAACATCAAACCACGCTTAACCTGGTAGCTAGCCCTACCAGTTTCGGAGAGGGATCTCTCCTTGTCAATCTCAGCAAAATATGATCAATGAGGCTTGAGACGATTGATGTAAATACTGATCTTAGGCTAGTTATGTGTTCAGAAGAGTTTTATTGAATTTGATAATGTTTTGTTGGCTCAAATGTGAAAGGCAGGTTTGGGTCTGGGGAATGAGGTTCAGTTTTCCAGAGATCTGTATGGGGCGAGGTAGGAAAATGGTTTGGTACTTCAAATTGAGTGAGATGGAGAGCTTTTAGATTGGTGAGGAGTTGAAGGGGGCATGAAAGTCTAAGGGATCCTCTTCAAACAGTTGAAAACATAAATAACTAAACAAACCCTAGGTAGGGCACTACAAATCAATGAATTCTACCTTTATCCTTGTTTGATTTAGTTAAGGTGAAGCAAAGATAGATGATGGAATACATAAAACACATGTAAACTTACAATTACAAAAGGAAACACAATACCAAATCAATATGCCACAAGAATCCCATAAAGTGTTGCAAACCTTGTTCTATTCCTTTGCCAAACTGCTGAATATGAGTATACAATGAAGCTCCAAGCTTTCCCAAAAGTCCAACCTTCGCTAATGACTGAAAAACAAGTAGATATAGGAAATGAAAAACTCATCCTAGCCTTTAGGGGTTGAGCTAATAAGTTTAGGATCTGTTCCAACAAAGTCTAAACTGAGAACTACAAGGTAGGTAGTAGAATAGCTTGCCTCTAAAAACTAGGAAATTGATTCATTCAGTTGCAAACTACCTTTTCATGGATGAATCTACCTCTATGAGTGAAAATTTAGAATAATTACATCAAAATCCATCAGGTCACATTAAATTACATCGTGAGTCTGACTATTAGAAAGAGAAAAGTCAAACTATGAAGAAACTAGGTGAGAAACAAAGTTTTTTGGCCAAAATGAGCAAATTTCCTCCTATGTGCCGCGCTGATTTCCCCATGCGTAGCACCTTTTTGTAGCTGATTTTGGAGGCCTTCTCGTGCACCGAATTTTCTCCAAGTGGGCTTTTTGGAAAGACGTACCTGTCTACTTTCTAGAACAAGTGGAATTTTTGCTTTTTACCTCAATTTGCTCTTCCAAAATGGAGTTCTCCCAACATTGCTTCTTGTGTGTCCAAAAAGGGGCAGAAAGGTCATTTTTGAGGTGTTTTTAACCATTTTGGAAGCTCAAAACCTATCAAAATTTCTTTTCCATTTGTGGGCACTCATATTTTTCCATGAAAAATCTAAAAATGTTGATTTTTCCTCAAAAGGAGGTCCCTAGCAAAAGCGCATGCGAGGTGGCTCGGCGCATCAGGCAGGAAAACCTGTTTTCTAGGACAAAAATTTCAAAATTGCAAAAAGCGTCCCAAATTTCTTGAAATTTAAGCTGAGTGTCTTTCATTAAGTGCTGTGTTGGGCTAAGGAAGCCTCAGCTAAGATCTGAAGTCTATCTTGCTCTTTTCGCTTCCTCGATGCTTTCTTCAACTTGGCCTTCAAAATCCTGATTCTTTCTTTGCACACCTTGTTTCTTGCCAAGTAGTGGTAGGCCATGTTCGTCAACATCTTTTTCTCTCTGATGGCCTTCTCTAGCATCTTTTCCAAGTGGATATTTTCCCTCTCAAGCCAAGATTCACAATCAGCATCAATTTCTTGTTCAAGTGGTGTCAGCTTGACTTTCCTCCTCTTGGTAGCTTGCCGGTTTTCTCATATGTTTTGTAGCTCCATAATGGTTTGTTAATCCTCTAGCTATTTGTTTATTTTCTCCAAATATTGGATTATCCACTTGGCTCTTTTTCAAGGATAATTTTAGGGGTGAATGTTCGCCCTTTGGCGAAATTAAGGGGTTTTAAATTTTTAGTGGGCGAATATTTTGTATCATAGTACATTTTTACAAATCACCTCAAATAGCCCACCTTATTTTAAGGGAGAGGGTAAAAAAGGTAAATTTAGCCCTTGAAATTAGGACTTACAACCTTCCATTCGCCCATTTTCAAGAATAGGTTTTATTTAAGTGAATCCATTCGCCCATTTTCAAGAATAGGTTTTATTTAAGTGAATCCTATGGGCCAAATACCATATTTATAAAAGAGGTATGGTAAATTAATAAAAATATAAATAAATGAGAGGTATGGTAAATAAATAAAACATTTTTTATATTTACTCCATAAGTCACCTTATATACATGTAAGGGTGTAAAAAAATAAAAATATAAGTAAAGTGGAGGTATGGTAAATAAATAAAACGTCTTTTTATACTTACTCAAAAGGTATGGTAAATAAATAAAAATATAAATAAACTAGACGTATCGTAAATAAATAAAACCTCTTTTTATATTTAGTCCATAACCCTCGTTCTATTTATGAAGGCTCAAGAAAGAGGTTTTATTTAAGTGAATCCTATGGGCCAAATACCATATTTGTAAAAGAGGTATGGTAAATTAATAAAAAAATATAAATAAACGAGAGGTATGGTAAACAAATAAAACATTTTTTTATATTTACTCCATAAGTCACCTTATATTTACGAACACTCAAAAAATGGGTTATATTTAGGTGAAACCTATGGCCAAAATACTATGGGACAAATACCATGGACAGATTGTTATTAATACCATGCAAAAAACCATTATTAACCCTAATATTAGAATTAATAAAAATAAAAATGGCACATAGTATTGACCCATGGTATTCACCAAAATGGCACATGGTATTGACCCATGGTATTCACCTGGAATGTAGCCTATTTAAATGGGGGAATTAAACCAACATGTAGCCTATGGTAAGATTCACTAGGACTTTACAAAGTTTTATTATTTAGTCAAAGACTCACCAAGATCTTACAAGATTTTATAATTGAGTAAAATATTCGCCATGCCTGGTGAGAGATTCGCCAAAAAATTATATATACATATTATATTATTGATAAAATCGCCTTCCATTTTTCCTATATACCATGGAGATTCGCCCATTTATTATATTTATAAATTTAGGGGAGGTTCTTAAAATTTTCCCTGCTCTTTTTAGGTTAAGAGACAAATCATGAATGTGCTCTTGTTGCTCCTGAATGATCTCTTTAAGCTTTGAGCTTTGTGAGCCCAAATCGGTGTCATCATCTTGAATAAGAATGAAATCTGTCTCTTGTCCTCTTGAAGGCCCCTCATCATGTAATGGAAATTTGCCCTTGTCCTGTACCTGCTCTGTTGATGGAGGAAACGAGACCCCTTCCACCCTGGGTGGAGATAGTACTCATTTTGTTGCTGCAAACAACCTTCTAGTGCCCTTTTGGTAGGTGACAAACACTGGCACACTAGTGGTTTGTGTCTCATGAATCTCTTGCTGATGTGAAGGCCCTCCTGTCTCATGAAAACCTGCTTGGGGTACTTGAGGACCTGTAAAGACCTCATGTCAAATGAAATCCTCCCATGAGATGTTCTGCAAACCAAGCTGATGCAAGATGACAATTTTGATTAGTGCAAAATGATATATGATGTTATACTGTTGCTAAGGAGGCTTCCTGTGCACTAAGGTGGTCATCTTCTCAATGTTCTGGCAAATAAAATAGTGGAGATTCATCATTCTCACCCTAGTGAAGTGCATCAACAATCTGATGTGATATGCATACAGGCAAGAAAATCGGCCCTCACAGCTGAAATATTTAATTATGAGTTTCATCAAGGGAGCATATGTGTCCTTCAGATCCCTGAAGGGAAAAACTCTACTGACATGTCTTTTATAACCAGCCTTGATGTAAGGCTCATAATGCTCTCTTTCAATCAGTTGCCTTTTATTCCACTGCACACTGACATTTGGAATGCCAGTTGCTTGAGAAATAGTCTCAGGTGTCAAGGTGAATTTCACACCTGGCAAAGTAACTTGACCATTATGAATATGGAGTGCAAACAATCCAGCCAGTTCATGATGGTACTTGACTCTCTTTACCATCTCATAGAACTGATAACAAGATTTGTGTTGAAAACATGTGACAGCAAGAGGACAGTCCAACAGCTCGGCAAGTGAAGTAGGCTCCTCTCGTATATGTTTACCACCCTTGTGACGTATCCTTGGTGCATGCATTTCTCTAGAAGAATCACTGACTCTCTCCTCATCTTTGTCATAGGAAGAATCTGACTCCATGTTTGCCAATGTTTGAGTTTTCTTAGATGAGTATGAAGAGATTTTATGGTGTCTTTGGGTTTTTTCTACCAAAGATGTGGATGTATGAAGGGCTGTGGAGGGAATGTGTATGATGGGTTTGGGAATGTTGCTGAGAGGTTTTTTGGGGAATAGAAGGGTTTAGGGAATAGCATTTAGCCTTTGGGATAGTAATTAGGGTTTAGGAATATTTAACTAGGGTTTGGGATAGTGGGATTTAGGGAATTAGGATTAGTGAATTTAGGGATATGGGGATTAGGGAATGGGTAGATGAGAATGTAAAGAGAGGGATAAAATGAATCAGGGAATGAAGGAGTGAGGGAGTGAGAAATGGCTAGGAGTGGAATTGGTAGCAAGAAATACAATTTATAAACCCTATGCAATTGTTTTTGTAAAAAAATGCATGGAGGTAGGGTTTTGATTTTTTCCCATTAAATCAGCATAAGCACCAAGATAACTCGTTGATTGGTCATGGGAGAAATGTTAACTTACTTGAACCAGTGAGGATTTAGAAAATTTGGTAGTTCCGGAGGAGGTTATGGGTGAAATCGGGCTTGTAACCCTGTGCACCACGCCCTCTCAATATGTCGTACCCATTGAAATTTTACATTGTAGAGCGCTACCCAATGCATCGTGCTCTTTCAATGCGCTGCGCCCATGACCCAATGCGCCCCGCCACTGAAATATCAAACTAGTTGCAATTTTTTGCCTCCTTTTCTTCAACTTGACTTTCCAATTGCTCACTCTTTCTCCCTTGGATAAAAATGAACTCTTTAAACATGAAAAATGGTTTATATACATAGGATTTTAATTTTCCACTTATAAAAACCCACTTTGTAATGTTTTCCTTTGACTTGCTTTTAAAATTTTGTTTTTGGGCAGTTTGCTTTATTTTTGCCTTTGATGAACTGAATGCTTTGAATTTTTGTTTACCTTGTAGGTGATGGAGTTGCTGAAGCTTGGCAAGGTGACCAGGGTTGCCTTTGAAGTATTACACACGGAAAAAATGAAATTACATCAAATTTGTACATAAAAACATAAAAACTCTGTTTTTCCTCAAAACAGGGTTTTGAGGAAAAATCAATCATTGAGCATGCGATTATGGAAATTATTGTTGCTGGAACTTTATTTGATCTCCTCATGTGTCTGCTGACCGTTATTGAGAATTTTGAAGACCTTATTGATGAAACCCTAGACCTAATGAGACCTAAAACCCTGAAAATGAATTTTGCAAATTTAAAGACAAAAATTGACTGCAGATGATCTAGATGAATGAAAATGGGCCAGCAGGTGAAAAACATGAGGGAAAATGTATAATAAGCCACTACCATCAGATGATCCATGATCCTAATGGAATGCAACTAATCAGATGAGATGCCAAACATGCAACACAACAAGATAATTTGATCACTGACAGAGGGATGACAATACCGACACTAACATGATGGACCTAGGAACTAATAAGCATGGTGATCATGGTAGCATGATACGACTCATGCAAAATGAGTTAGAAATTGGTGCATCCAATCTGAGACTCCCACTGCATGCCTCTGGTATTGACGATGAATGTGTCCTACCCGAGCATACTCTGGGATACCACGAGTTAACCTCCAAGATTCCTTGTGATCTCCTCCTCGTTGTCACTCCCTTCATGATAAGGGGTGACAACACAAATGGGGCAGGCGATGTACCTAGCTATTGTCGATATCCTAGCAGGCTGCTCTGGTCCAACATTTGAATTAACAAGAGAAATTTTATAAGCACATATATATGAAAAACAACTAAAAATCTCAAAATTAAAAATTTGACTTTTTACCTTCACCATCGAAGTCCTCTCCATCTCGTAGGGGCATATCTAGATCTACACGAAACTTAGTGCCGCTGTATGGCCAGTCCTCCATGGTGATTTTCTATCATCATACCCATGAAAATAATGTAGGTCAGTATGACTTGTGCTGACCCTAAGTGATCCTCAGCTTCAAATGACTCCAACTAGCCATCTGCAGATCGCATGGCATAGGATGATCTACCTCAGTCAGCTGATACTGGAAAAATGGTACTCATTCTGGGAAGAAGGTAACAAGTACAGATCCAAAGCAAAATTGATTTAGATTCCCCACCTCAGGTTTCGACAGCTGGCGCTTGATGTTCATCTTCATGGCCTCTGCCTAGTTGAAGATCGTAGGAGCTGTGTAGTCAATAGCATAAAGGAACTTCGACTTGTTAGTCTCATGTTCCATCTGGGACCTCGCCACTCTATTGATAGTCAATAGAAGCACCCTTAGTGTCAGATCCCAAACACTTGAAATCTCTATCTTCCCACTCTTGGATTTCATGGCCTCAGTGCAGTGTTCAACAAGCAAGGAAGATATGCTTGCCCCAATTAGTCGTGACCCATACAAGTTCACTAGTTCCCCTCTGTGGGAGAATCCACTAATGAAATATATATATGAAGTTTCCAACTCCAGCTCCTGGTCTCCAATGAAAAAATCTCTCGATTAATGTCCCGAAGACTAATAAGGTACCGAAGAAAATCGGGCTGGCCCTGCATCCCTGGCATAAGAAAGAATTGTAGGAGCCTGCAAGCCCTCAAATGTTCCAGGCAATTTGGGTCATTCATTGCTTGGGTATCAACATCCTCATGTTCCTGTTCTTCCCAGTCCACCTTTCTCAGCGATTCTTTCCTGCAAAAACCATTAATTTTGAGTCAACAATCATCCTTGGCCCATAAAATTTAAGTTAAAACAGTCAATTTTTGAGAAAATAGCATTTTTGTCTTTCCATAGCACCAATGCGCCTGTTTTAAAAATAGTTGAACTAATTGGCTTGGATGGCTATGCTAATCACCCTCCGCTGGCACGATTCTGTGCCCAGAAATCACGCCAACCGAGGGTGAAAATGTTTTTCGAAAACCTCCTTAGAAAAAAAAAATGGTTAAAAGCAAAAATAAAGAACATGAAAATGGAGCTGAGGGCTTTGGTTGTTACCTGGAACTGGTGGCTCGTCGATTGAACTCCCGAATCTCCTACAATATGCTCCGGAACAATTAGGACAAAAGTGAGTAAAAAGTCTTCACGGAAAGAGGTAAAATGGTAAATGGTAAAAATATGTTTACTTTTCCCCTTTTCTTTCATCTTTTCATGAAAATATCGGGTTTTTTATGAATATTTTGACCTATTTTGCCTCAAGAGCTCAATAATAAACTTTACCTTACTTGCACAGCAACAGGTGATGGATGTTTGACGATGATGATGAGTATCGTTTCAGCTCTTTTCTTGACTCGTTAAACTCATATGAAAATATTGCCGAGTGTTTTTCCCTTTTCATTCGTAAAAGAAAATAAAATGGGGGGTCTGCTTGGTTTTCAACCCTTTAAAAGTGAAAATGTAATCAATCCCTTGTTGTTTTGAGCTCATTAATGGATGCGAAATGTCATTCGTCTACTATAATTTTACCCATTTCTCAGGCTGGGAGGTACTATTTATGAAAAAGGTACTCCTTGACTGAAATGGTCAAGCGATTCTCTAAAGTATTTTTTTCTACCTTTTCGGGCATGATAGACACAATGTACGAAATGGGACCATGTGGAGTTTTCTTTTACATGTCTTTTTCAAACTCTCTAAACATGAAAAATATACTGAGTTACACCTTTTCCGGACTCGTTAAACTATTAAACGACATCATATTCATCACCATGACAAACATGAGCTTCTCCTTCCTATGGATCGTTAAACTTACTGGGTCCAATTCATCTGAAGGATGAACTTACAGTGCAAGCACATGATATCCCCTTCAAGCTTGCGATTAAAAAATAATTGGGGTACCTACAAGAAATTCTGGGGAAAAATTTGGAAATCTATCAATTGTGTCAGCAACTAACTCTTGAACATGACACTCTTTGCTTCGTGTCGGGTTGGGACATCCTCCTTTCAATCGTTGACCTTCCTGTGCTTAGGCCATTCATTTTTTCCTTCCATTTGATCTATCCCATGTCATCATGACCACCGATCCCATGGATCCAGAAGCTACCAAACTTCCAGTAGTGTCACTGATATGTTCAAGGGTTGTCCTTCTATAGTTACACTTACCTCTGATTCTTTGTATCATCCAAAATCATTTTGCATCCTTTTCTCTTGCGTCGATGATATGGGATACATTATGGCCCTCCTTTGACATGGTCTCTTTCCGTCGACTTCAACTCATTATCCAAGAAGTTGACGAAGAGAATCCCTTCTAGTACCTTAGAGCTTGCATGCCCTAATGGTAAGGTCTTTGCACTCGATGACAAGTTCACTTCATTGGATTTCGATCGAGTGAATTCACAGGTGTTTGACTTCAGTTCCTCTATTCACATTCTATGAATTGTGTTGATATTACCTTGAAGACCATTGTCATTATTGGTGATTTCTCTTGCGCTTGTTAACATTTTAAATCATTGACTGGTAATCAAGCGACTTTCTAGCATGTTCGATGTCAACACATCTATTCACATGTTAGAATTGTACTTTGATTGGGTTGTGTTAGAGCGCAAGACCCTAGACTTAGATCACAAAAGTCCAGGTTGCGAAGTGATGTGACATGGTTATATTGATATACATGTCTCTTTCAGATGGTTGGCTACAACTAGACAATAAGTTAAAATATGTGATCCTTCTCATTATTGGATGGTTGTGACCATACCTTGGTTTCATTATGATCCTCTTTAACCGATGGATGCACCCATACCTGGATCCATTTGCGCGATCATTCTCTGGGTGGGTGCATCCATGCCATGATTCATGTATCATTTGAAAGATATCTCAGTCTATGTATATGTATCTATACTTGCTTGCAGGGTTTTCGACGGCATAACAATTCCCCACACTAATTTATAAAGCATTTCATTCCTCACTGCAGCTCGGCCTTCACACTTTAGGGGGCATCTTTTACATAGAATTTTGTCACTGTCCTTGTACTCCCCATTCCTTTATCATGGAGGAGCTCTACAGTGAACCCCACATGCTTTTCGTTCATGAAGAAATTCCCATTATGTCACTCTTCATGAGCAGATCAATTCCCTTTTGCACCATTTCCCCTAAAACTTTTGTTTTTCCAGTTTACAAGACCGACCCTAATGACCTTTATCTCCCCTACGCTAATTTGCAGAGATTAATACTATCCCTCGAGCTGACCAAAGTGACCGAGCTGTTTTCCAGTCGCGCCAATCCTATTATGGAAAGTTCTTTAAATTAGGAGCCGAAGCTTCTAGCTCTAGAAGCTTCGTAACAGAAGTTTGGTAAATGGTTTGGCTGGATGGGGTCGAGGATGATAGTTTATGCTCTTTTCACCTATAATCATGGAACTACTTCAAGGGATAAGACCTTCTACCATGAGAAGAGGATCCGTCTCCAATCCATTTTTCCTATATAATCCTCCCTTCTTCCCAAGTAGAAGCTAGTGTGTATATTGGTGTGCTAATGCTATTCTGGTTTGGAGTATGCAACAAGGTATTACTAGTTGTAGCTATCTATTTGTGTGAGGGAGAAGTGTGATTTATTTTGGAGTGAAGCCTAAAAGGAAGAACCTTAAAAATATTTTTGATGGCAACCATCTTGGAATGCTAACAGAAGTGTGGGGGAACCTGGTCTTTCTAGAGGAGGACTGCGACGTTAAGACAAATGGTTGTAATCTCTCTTTGATATTAATATATGCAACTATCGATTAGTTTCCTACATGATTTTCCATCTCACATATTCATGGCTTAATGTTTCTTGACTTGTTAGGTAGGTTGAATTACAGTTTGTCTATTACCACGTTCTTTTTCTGCTATTGTTTACTTGTTTTAGGTACTTGAACAAGGAAGAAAGAGATAGCTATGGCGAGAAATTATGGAAATCATCAGACAAGTTAAGAAGACTAAGAGGTAGGCCCTCTTAATTTGTTATAACCTAAGGAAATCTTCCATAGAATGTATCTATTGTGGCTAGACCCATCATCGGGCTAGAGGAATTTGTTTGTGTCCGCACTTATAATTTTACTTCACCACAAAGGTACACTATAGTCGGGTCACAGGACACTTTGATGTGGAGAAAAATGTGAGACTCTCTTTCCACACTTACCCAATTTTACTGCTCCACTAGGGTACATATGAGATTTTAGAGTTACTATTACATGACTCAACCTCCTAGATCACCTTAAGGAAGTGGAATCAACGAAACCAAACCTTAATGAACTCTCTCAATTGCTACAAGACCCTCAAGGCCTAACCCCACCCTTCCAGGTGCCCAAACCCTTCGTTAAGCCTCTTTTCCACTGATATCGACCCCTGGACACTATCATAACATTGCCTTATTTTGAGTGTAGCCCTCCAATCGCATGCACAAGCTTGCAAAGGAGAAATTGTTGTGTTTTGTTGCTTAATCTTGTGCGTACGACCACAAGATCTAAGCCACTTTTTTAGGGATAGGATCAAGTCATTTTCCTAGAACTTAATGAAACTCTTAGAAATTATAAATGACACAAAAACAAGGGTTTCCATACAAAACTTAAAAAATAACTTGACCTGACAAGCCCTAGCCATGACAAACACTTCGTCAGAGACATCATGAACATGTAATGTAAAAGTCATAAATAAAGACCTTGACATAGGGGTTTCATACTTATCTGAGAATGATAAAGTAGGTATGGTTCCAACTCATGATAGTTTCATTATCATCTATTAGGTCATACATTTATTATTCATTCATTTACTAATCAAAACATGATCAGAGGCATGACCAAGATTTGTCATAAAACCATCCATATAACCAACATATGGCCCATGTATTAAAAATGAAAGAAAAACCATTGAAATCACATAATAAAAAAGCACACTTTATCATAAAATTCAAGAGAAAAAGAGCTCATATTAACATTTTCAAAAGCCAACCATGTCAGGGACTTCCACATACCACTAGACCATAGATTGGGTTGAACAAAATCTTTCTTTCAACCTATCACCCACGTGCCATATTCCAAGGATGAATATGGGACTCACAAGAAAACCAAGTAGGGAATCCTCAGGATTTATCGTGTATCCCTACATTACAAATAAAGGGATTCCAAGGCTCGAAACCCTCATCTATATGACCAGGATTTACTGTGTATCTAGCCATTACCAGTCAAGGGATTCCTAGGACAAAAAATAAACTTACAACCACAATTTACCACAATCCCATAATATAACAATCATGGGATAACTAGACCCTAAACAAGCGTGGACGCCTCTAGATCTCTCCACCTAAATCTTGAGTAAGCTTCCCGTTTGCACCCTCAGGCTTTACCGTGTATCTCACCATTACCAATCAAGGGATTCCTAGGCTTTTGGGAATTTTATTGGATTAGGGGGTCCTGAACCAGATTCAGAGTTAGTTGCACCAACCACCAAATCCCTACACTACTAGCCCTTCTGGAAACAACCCAGATAGTGCAGGCCACAGTCTCACCTCAAGGAGTAAGGGAGGGTGCAAGAACCAAGTTTCTGCATCTAGAGACTAGTGTGATGTCTTTCAGTGCCTCAAATCTGCCTTCGCATAGATTGATAAAATCTTAGGGAACGTTGCCACAACTATGTTCAAGTATCCTTCAGACCTTCGTGAAGGTCTACGACCAGTCCTTGCGGACCTGTAATAATCAATTTCCCTACTTTCATGCACCAAAGAGATGTTGTAGATTAGTAAACATACGAGAGATCACTAGAGTCTTCGCGAAAGTAGTTAAACATACATTGCGCACATCATTAAGAATTATTCAAGAGAATCGTGTAACATTCAATCAATATTTCATAAAGAAATCATTTATCAGTAGTATATAACATTAACAGAGATAAATAGAATAATCAATAATTCTTTCGAAAATCTACCTTTATTGATCTTCAATTCAAGGTTACAGACTCAAATTTCCCTACACACACACCTATAGGGGTCCACGCACTCAGCTACAGACTCTACTTAGGCTTTCATGCACTCATGTACAGAGCCTTTCTTTCCCTATCTAAGTGCAGTAATCAGAGCCTTCATGCCCTAGCTCCTATCCTAGACCCAAATCTCTATCTTTTCTTCATCTTGTTCTACTCTTTCTAAACTCTATCTACTTGCCCTTCGCTAAGACTCACTATTTATAGAATTTTCATACAATTCCATGGTCCATGGACCATGGGTGAATCTCAAAACTGACTTAAAACTTTACATAAATCAAGGGGCTAAGCCCCTTTGACTCCTATTCATCTATGTGCTCAACATCCAAAAATCGCGGGGAATTTACATTATTTACAAAAACTATACCAAAACCTAGGTTATCTTAACCCCAAACTAACCCAGGGGACCCCATCCCAAAATTTTTTCCTAAGACCACCCCATTGTGTTTCGAAACCATCCGACAATCTATCTCAACCAATTAATAAAACCCCATCACAGCATGGTTATCTAGAAATGTCAAGGAAAGGTTGAAAACCACTGTCATACCTAGAAAAACCTATGCCAATGACATCAAAAGAACCCAATAAACACATCCATATACCATGAATTACAAAACTAGAAAGGAAATCATACATGCAACTCAATACTTGTAGGTAATTCCATTGTAGTCACTTGATACAACTCTTCATTACTTAATCTCTATTTTCCTTTTCTTTCTTTTCCTTCCTTTGCCTTCATTTCTCTAATGCTAGAGTGATCCAAGAATGCTCTAAGTCTCTAATAGTATGAGAGAGAGAGAGAGAACAGGGAGATATCTCAAAGCTCAAACTGACAAAAGTTGTGATCTGATCCTCAAAACCCTTTTTGTCAGTGAGGCCTCTATTTCTTCAATTTCCATTAGTTTTCCTTCATTTTCCTTCTCTCATGTGACCTATGACCTTTCACCTTCTTTTTCTCCTATTTTCCTTTATTTTCATAAATAAAATACTAATTAACATCACTTTTCCTTTGCCTTTTCCTTCACTAATTTCCTTAGCCATTATAACCAAATGAACACCCACACTAGGATGTTTTTCCCAACATTCATCTTGGAATACATGTCCCATGACTTTGGTCTTATTTTTCCATTATCAACTTTACTACAAGGATTTTTAACTCGAGGCTATTAGATACTCTCCCCCTTAAGGAACACCATTGTCGGTGTTTAATGACACCTACAACAGACACGACCACTAAAAACCAAAAAATACTACCCATAACTTAGTTCGATGCAATATTTACAATGAACAACCTACCAGAAACAAAACTAACATAATCAACATGAAAAACATAACAACATGAAAACCAAACCCCTTATTGGAGATTTATAATACAACTCATGAAAATATCTACATTGATATACACATGTAGATATACCCAAACTGCTTTGCCTCAATTGGAAAGCAAGGAAGGATACATATGTTGCATCTGTTCAACCATCTTTTATGTGGCTTCGTCATGCCCAAAGTTCTTCAACTTCACCTTAAACTGCATGATTTCTCAGTTCGAGAGCATGACCATATTTCTCTACAAAATTCCTCGAGGTTCCAACTAGAGTTATCCTTCTAGCTCCACCTATAATAGAGACTAATAAATAACATGATCAACATCTTTTACATGCTTCTTAAGTAAGGAAACATGGAAAACATCATGGAATTTCACTGTTGAATCTAATGCAATTTCATAGGCCACTAGTCCAATCCACTCAAGGATCTCGAAAGGCCCACAATACGATGGTGCTAGCCTCACACGTGACCTAATCCTCAAGGAGATCTTCTTAGGCTTGATGCGCAAGTACACATGCTCCCCAACCTAAAACTCCTTAAATGCCCTTTACTGATATGCATAAATCTTATGTCTATCCTATTTCTCCTTTAGGTTCTTCATGATAACTTGCATTTCTTTTTCCATCTCTGCCAACATGTCTAGTCCTATCAATATGTTGTTCACTAGGTCACTCCAACAGATGGGAGTGTTACAACTCCACCCATAAAGTGCCTCAAATAGACTCACCCTTAGTGAATCCTAGTATCTATTGTTGTAAGAAAATTTACTAGTGGAATATAGCCTTCCCACTTCCACTACTAATGCATCACATAAATCCTCAACATATCCTCTAGTATCATGTTGACCCTCTTTGTCTATCCATCTATCTGCAAATGATAAGCTATGTTAAAGGCCAAATTTGTACCTAATCGTACAAATAACTCTTTCCAGAACCTGGAAGATATTCGACACAATATTCTTCAGAACGCCATGCAACCTGACTGTATCTTTGATGAAGACTTGTGTTACATCGATAGCCAAATTAGTAGACTTCACAAGGATGAAGCTTGCTACCTTGGTCAACTTGTCCACCAAAACCATGATGAAAGCATGTTGTCTAGAATCCCTCGGTAAACTTGTAATGAAATCCATGGAAATTACCTCCCATTTCCACTCTAGAATTTGAATCGGCTGTAGTAACCCACCTAGATGCTTACATTGTACTTTTACCTATTAACAATCGAAACATCTAGCCATAAACTATACCACTTCCTTCTTCAGATTCAACCAATAGTATAATTGATTCACTGTTGTCAATGTATTATGATATCCTCGATGACCTGGATATGGCTTAACATGAAATTACCTCAAGATAAGATTCTTGAGCTCACTATTTTCTGACACATATTGTTTGGTCAATTTAGTGTCCTAAATTTCTCTACATAAATTATCAATCTAGGTATCATAAACTAATGAAGTGTAGTGCACTGTTTGTGCTAGATAACCCTTCTCACTTTGTTGTCTTTGTGTTTTATGTTGTTTTGGGGGTTCTTGGTCATTAGCTCCTAATGATTTATAATGTAATTATCAAAAACTTAAATTTAATTTTCGTAAAGACTACTCAAAATATAAAAATGAAAACAGAGCTTAAGAAAGGCTTGGAAGCAAAGCTTAAGCAAGAAATGAAAACAAAGTTTCTATTCCTGTTTCACCATTATTTCGAAATCATGAATTAAAATTGAAAGTGAAATTTGCAACTGATGTCTAACTAATTACAAAAATAAAACTAAATGAAATACTTAAGTTACTCTGCCTCTCAATTTTGGGAGAAAGTCTCCTTCAGATGACATTTGAGGAATTACGTACATCATTAATCTAAGAGAAAACAAATACAAAGATGCAGAAAACACTCATTTCATAAATGAAATGTTCAACCACTTAGTTAAGGATGAATTATCAACATGAATGGTTTTTCATAAACATTCATTAACACCATGAGTCAGTAAAATAAAATGGCAAAGACAGTAAATGGCACTGATCAATCTAAATGAGAATTTAAACTAGCAAAACAATGAATGAAGTAAACTAGATTACATTACTGAGTTTCATCTTCTAACTACTGATAAAAACTAAAAAGAGATCAAGCAAATGGAAGCTACTCTAAATTATGAACACTACTAATAAGAAAATGATGAAAATTGCATTATAAACATTGTTAGTAAGAAAATGATTATAAACACTATGAAAGAAATGATAAATTTACAGTTAACAAGAAGAAGAAAAAAAATAAAATGAAATGAAACCTTTTTTGATGCAAGGGCCCTCTGCAGATGATTAGGCTATGCTTGCTCAATCAACTCCAAGAAAACTCCTTCAGATTTCCATAAAACATGCGGTCTTCATATTAAAAACAGGGACACAAAATGTCGAGAAATTACAGTTTTTAGAACTTCAATTTCACAATAAAACTATCATTATTACCACTAACTTCTTTGGTCCTTTACACGGGTATTCATAAGAAAAACCATACAACTGTTTGTGGAGAAAAACATGCTACAACCAAACACGTAGAAGACATCTATGTGGAATTTATTCCTCGTCTGCTAGAGACATAAATCCAAGACATGGTGGTTGTTGGACTCGGTTTTACTTGTCATTATTGGAGTCCATAGGTATAGTTAGTTGTTCTGGATAATGCTTCCCATCATTGTGAAACGTGTTAATTAACCACGAAATAGAGTCCTGTTACCTTCAGTCTCTGCGTTTGACTTATCCATTGACCGTAGTCTTATGCCATCTTCTTTGTCGACCTAGGCTAAGTGAATAGGACAGGGTCCATGTCACGATGATTTCCAAGCTACCCATGTAGCTAGTTATTCCTTCTAACACCTGGAACTTCCTAGAGCATGAAGGTAGCTACAAAATAGATGATTAGATGTAGAATAGGCTACGTTCCATAGCTAATATACAAAAATTTATTCAAACAAAAAAACATAAAACCATAACATGTAAATCACTAAATGTCCTCCTCAAGACAGTATATATTGGTCATTGGTGATGAGAATGCATCTTTCTTATGGAAAGAAAAAGAAAATGAATGAGAAGAGTTGCTAGGGAAAGAGTAATTTTGAGGCTCAACATACTCCCACTGCAAAACCATTGCATGTCCCGATGCAATTTTGCCAAAACTGTGAACTCTTTTTTCTATTGCATCTGCTCAGATAACTCTGCCAATACATCTAAGTTTCTTCTTTTGCTCTTACTTGAAGTGACAACAATCCTTGGTTTCTTCATGAGAAGTCTATATTTAAGGTTGATCGTTGTCTTGTTCATGTTTCTATTCCTCCTCTTCAACTTCCTATTTTTCTTGTACAATACGCCAAGGTGCATTATGGTATTGTCATGAATGGCTTTATCCAATTTGCTTTGTTCCTTTAGGGCTTAATTTTCTTTCTTAATATGCCTGTTCAATATCTCCAACTCATAGATTTCTTGTTTGAGTGAGTCAGTTAGAGGTTCTTGTGGATTAATAGGTTGTTCTGGATTGGCTAAGGAACCTAGATCCCTTGAGGCATTTTTCTTTTCTAGTGATTATATGTAATCATAAATTTGTTGTTGTATTGGATCTATGCCTGGGGATCCTCTACTAGGGCTGCCTTCAAAATACTGTCTAGGAGAGTTTTGAGGACTGTATGTAAATGGAATATTTTCAAGAGATGATACTGGGGTTTCTCCTTCTAGATTGATGAGCTTTGTTTCCTTTGATGATACCTTATTTAGCATTCCTCTGAGCCTAGAGCTTCTTCTAAGGAGTTTTATGTTCTCCTTCTTTGCACCCTTTTTCTCTTTTCCTGTATTTTCCTTCCCCTCTTAATCTCTGTCAATTTTTCAGAGATTGGTTGTTCATTAACTGGTTGCAATGGAGATTCAGGTATTCCCTTAGTAATTCCACCAGCTTTTTGTTTTATCTTCTTCCTCTTCTTGATTTTCTTTCTTACCTTTGTTAATTTTTCAGAGTTTGTTTCTTCTTCATCACTTTTTTGTACTGAAGGCTGAGGGTTGATTTGAATGGTGAGATTAGTCTTCTTTCTCCTACTCTTTCTGACACTATCTTCTTAAGGAGATTCTAGTGTCCCTTGGAAATGGTTTCTTATCAAAAAGTTTTCCTAGGTGTCCCCTATTTTATTTAGATGATATTCAACCAGGATTTTGACCAATCCATGGTGCTACATGGTTGTTTATAGAGATTCTATTTTCTTCTGTACATTTGAAGCCATTCTCCTTAAAATGTTTAGAAGGAAGAAAGGGAGGTTGATGTTTCCATTATCTAGAAAATTCATCAATAAACGTATATGATAAGCATACATACATCTAAATCCTCCCTCTCATGTAATAAATTTTTGTAATATCAAAAGCATGCTTCTCCATTTACTTTTGAGTGTCGAAATAGGGATTCTTTTCCTAAACACAGTGAAATCCATACCTGGGTTCCTGAGGAATACCTTCCATGATTCACTGTGAAATTCTTTGTTTTTGAACCACATCTCACCAAGTCTTGGTAGTTCTGTAGCCTCTACTATGTAAGATTCTATTATTGCAAACATGATGTCCCCAATCTCCACTTCTATACCATCAAATGATCTAGTGAAAGATTTTGTGATCTACTTGTGATATCCATCAAATTTTTCAATGAACTTGAGCCATCCATTCTTTTGTAGCATCTCCTTGAGTTGAGGGTACCCTTCCATAAATTTTTCCCCTACGGGCTCTGCCCTGACGATGAGTCTCATGGTCTTTGTTTTGTGGAATTTACTAACCTCAAAATTACTCTCATTGCCTATAAAACAAGTGCTATTTAGGAATTTTAATGACTGTGTATATAGAAAATGGAAAGACTATGTATATGAAATGGTTGCATGAATATGAAAGAAAAACTTAAGGGTTGGCATGTAATTAATAGACAGTAAGTATTTAGAGAGTCGTAGATAGGTAGGTCACATCATTATCTTGACCGTTAACATGTGTAGTTGTGGAGGACCGTTTGAATATAGGTTATTGAGTTTGAAGCAGAGATTTGTTATGAAAGAATCATTGAGACCATTTTTCGTTAAAGATGGAAGATATGGCGGAGACATCGTGGCGGTCAAATAAAATGATGGTTGATTAAGGAGACATGTGATTATACATACTATACAAACTTATGTTTTCAAATTTCCTTTTGAAATAAATTTTTGCATTTACCTTTGTAACCTTTACCTTTCGGTTGCTAATTTTTTTTTTTTATGTTGATCCACAGGTACCTTGAGCATGATTGGTCTTCAAAAATCGTTTTTTCTTCAATTCCCACATACATGATTTTATTATGAACTGTAAACTTGTGATTGAACTGATAAACAAACTGTAGCTACAGAATTAGATTAGCTGCAGAACAGAATCAGCTGCAGAACATGAAACAGAAAGTGAAATTGGTTTATGGATCATGAATGAAATGGAAATGGCTATGTAAGTGAAATGAAATGAGATGTAAGACAAGATGATAAATGAAATGGAGATGGAATGAATACTGAAAAAGGAAAAAATTATTGACGAAATATGACAATGGGATGAAGTGAAACTATAAAAATAAAACATAGTGACGTGAGATGAGATGATGAATTTTGCAGAATCTAAACTATGGAGTGATTGTGGCTTTTTGTCACTACTTATTACAGAAAGAAAATGGAAAATATAGGGTATCATAAACCTCTAATCTTCACCCTGTATTTTCTATATAAGTATGCCAATCAGTGATTGGTTTTCAACCTTATACAATTTACTATATTTTTTATTTTTTGTTGTTTTTTTTTCATAGGAAAAATAAAGAGTAAGTTAGTGGAGAAGAAGGATTCTTCTTGACTAAATTCATTTCAGAAATGTCTTGGAAAATCTTGATCAACTCCTCTTTTGAAATTGGTTTCTGATATATCTTTCATCTATGACCATTCACAAGAAGAGGAGTTTTACTTTCATCTATTGTTCTGATCCTCACTGCTCCATTACTAAAGACTTTTTCAATCTCATATGGCCCAAGCTAATGAGTATGAAACTTCCCTTTAAAATCTTTAAACTTTGAATCAAATAACTGCGCCCAATCTCCCACTTGAAACCTCTTGTCCTTAATATATTTGTCATGCCATTTAGCCCTCTGTTGTTGGACTACACCAATCCTTTGAACTGCCGCTTGCCTGATTTCATCAAGTTCATTTAATTTCTCTAGCCTATGCTTTTGTGCCTCTGATAAATCTAGTCCCAGTTGGATTGCCATCTTGAAAGTTCTGTTTTGGAATTCTATAGGGAATAGGACTTGTTTTCCATAAAAAAGCTCATAGGGTGTATGTCCCCTTGTGTTCCTCGATGTAGGACACTTCCTATAGGCCCATAAGGCTTCAGGAAGCCTTTCTGTCCAATCTCTTCTATGTAGATGTACAATCTTGGTGAGGATTCCTTCAATCACTTTATTTGTAGATTCCACTTGACCATTTTATTATGGATGATAGGGAGTAGATTTCCTATTTTTGATCTTGTATTCTTCCACAAGCCCTTCTACCATGTTAGATGTGAATTGAGATCCCTGATCTGTCACAATTTCTCTTGGAACACCAAAGCAAGTGAAGATGTCCTCAAAAAGAAAATTAACAACAGATTTTTAATTAGCAAAAGTTAATGCTTTGGCTTCTACCCATTTAGTGATATAATCAGTGCATACCAATATATACTTTTTCTTCTTAGATGGAGGATTAATTGGTCCAATAAAATCTAAGGCCCACTTTTCAAAAGGTTCAATGAGTACCTGAGTTTGTAATGGAATTTCATTTGAGGGAGTAGGTTTCCCTACCCTTTGGCAGATGTCACATCTCCTGACATATTCTTTAGCATCTTTGAAGATGGATGGCCAATAATATCTTAAAGAAAGGATTTTATAGGCCATCCTCTTGTCAGCAAAGTGTCCAGCACACGACTCATCATGACATGCCTTAAGAATCTCAGGCATTTCATCTTCCCTGACACACCTTCTGATCATAAGATCTGGCCCTGTGACCAAGTAGTTAGCAATATCTAAAAACCAAGGAGTTTGAGTAGTTACTGCATAAAGATTTTCAGCAAGAAATGTATCTTCAACCAGAGAATCTTCTTTGATATTCTCAATCCTAGAGAAGAAATTAGCAACTGTGTTTTGTTTTCCAGGTCTATCTAGCACATTAATGTTGAATTTTTGCAAAAGTAAAAGCCATCTTGTAACTCTACCATTAGTAATAGGTTTATTCATTAAATATCTACT
The DNA here is from genome assembly GCA_031772625.1 of Pinus tabuliformis. Lineage (NCBI taxonomy): Eukaryota > Viridiplantae > Streptophyta > Pinopsida > Pinales > Pinaceae > Pinus > Pinus tabuliformis. The sequence goes on along the minus strand of CM062812.1, from coordinate 730,856,512 downwards.
TGCAAAGTGATCTGTATGAACAAAGGTTTCATAGCCTGTTATATAGTGTCTAAACTTGTTAATTGCATGGGCAACAGCTAAAAATTCCTTTTCATCCACAGTATAATTCAACTCAGTGGGAGTAAAATTCTTGCTTTTATAGTAAATGGCATAAGGAATCAAATCTTTTTGTCCCAATACAGCTCCCAGAGCTGTATCTGAAGCATCTATTGAAATATGGAAAGGGAGTTTCCAATTTGGACCTCTTAAAATGGGTGTTTAAGAAATTTTTGTTTTTAAGGTTTCAAATGCTAATTGGCAATTAGAATTCCAATTGAATTCACAATCTTTGGTAAGCAATTTGAAGAGTGGGGATGCTATTTTAGTGAAATTTTCTATAAACCTCCTATAGTATCTTGTAAATCCTAGAAAACTTCTAACATCCTTTTGGCAATTTGGAATTGATAATTTAGAGATGACTTCAACTTTAGATTTTTCAACTTTAATCCCATCTCCTGAAATATGATGTCCTAAAAAATTACCTTCTGTAAACATCATAAAACATGTTTCGTGGCTTAGTGAAAGGTTTGTTTCCTTAAATATTTTAGGAACTTTTTCCAAATTTTCCAAAGCTTCTTCAAATGTATTTCCATAGACTGTAAAATCATCCATATATACCTATACACAATCATGTATCAGATCAGTAAAAATTCCTGGTACTGCTCTTTGGAATGTTGTACGTGCATTACATAATCCAAAAGGAAGTACTTGGTAGGCATAAGTTCCCCATGGACAAGTAAATGTGGTCTTATCCTGATCTTCAGGTGCTACCTAATTTTGATTATAACCACTAAAACCATCCAAGAATGAGAAATACTTCTTACCTGCTAATGTATCTAACACTTGATCTATATTCAATTCTTGGTAATCAATGCACACCCTCCATTTACCATTCTTTTTAGGCACAATTACCAAAGGAGAATCCCATTGGCTATCAGAAATTGGGTAAATGAAGTTTACATTCACTAATTTTTGGAGCTCTTCTTTCACAATCTCTCTAAGATTTGGATTCGTCCTTCTCTAAGGTTTTCTGATAGGTTTACAATTTTCCTCAATATAGATGTGATGGATACAAGTCTTAGGATCAATGCCTTTCATGTCGGTGTATTCCCATGCAAATGCAGCAGAATGTTTTTGTAATGTTTTGATTAGCTCTTCTTGTTGTATTTTCTGCAAGTTTTTGTTTATGTTCAATGTCCTACCTAGAAAAATTTCAATTGTAGAGATACCAAACTATTCCATAGAATAGAGAGACACTTGCTTAGATGACAAATATTCAACATTAGATTTTTCTTGAAATTGCTTAGGGTTATATTCTGAAGATGATTCAAAATTTTCCAATGTATTCAAAATTTGACTATCTTCATTAATTTCTGAAATAGTAAAGAGAGGTTGAATATCATCTTCATCATCAATCCATTCTTTGTCATCTATTTCTATGATTGCTTTTGCTGGAGGATATAGAGTAAATTTCTTTGTTGAATTACCATCAGAAATATGCATTTCACCAGATCTACAACTAATAAAAGCATCAGTTGTGGCCAACCAAGGTCTTCGTAATATGAGTGGGTGTCCTCCTAGATTGTTCTTGGGAGTTAAGATCATGAAATCAACAAGATATTCCCAAGAATCTAAGGATACTAAAATATCTTCTAGCACACCATCTGGTTTGATTACTGATCTATCTGCTAGTTGCAATAGGGTAGGCGTGTAGAGAAGATTAGGAAGTTTGAGCTACTCCATATTTTGTTTACTCATGATGTTTATTTCTGCCCCTAAGTCAATCAATGTATTTGGAATTTCAATTCCATTGATATGTGTTCTGACAATTGTACTACCTAGATCCACATATTTTTGTATGGCAATTTTTCCCATCATTATATCTGTTATTTTTCCTACAAGGTGATTTCTTTTTTGTTTCTTTTTCTTTTCTTCCTGGTTTTTTATGCTCAACTCCTTTATTGTTTTGGCTAGAATTGGAATTTCTCTAACGGCTTGTAGCAAAGGAATTTTGATACAGACATTCTTCAATTCATCTAGAAAATCATAATTGGGCAACAAGATTTGCTTTTCTACCCCTCTATCAATTTGTAGTCTTTCGGGAAAAGGAGGTGTAGAAGCAGATGCTGGTTGCTCAATGATAGGAGTTATGTTCATTGGTTCTTTTTGTTTTTCTTTTCCAATGTTTGGTTTTGGAGGGATGCTCCCTCAAAACCTTTATTGACTTTTAGAGAATCTTCCTCAGAACTGTCTTGTTCCTGAATAACTACAGAATGTCTTTCCTTTTCTAATATCCTTCTAGATCTTAGTTGAACATCATTAAGACCTAGAGGAGTAATCATGTAAGTTGGAAATTGTTGTCATTCTACCATGTAAGCATTATGAGGGTTTTTATTGTTGGGGTTTGGTAATGGTTGGGTAGGTAGCTGATTTGGTTTCTACTGAAATGGTAGTAAGAGTTGAGGACTTTGGTTTTGTTGTGGAGGTTGTTGTAGAAATGGAAACGAAAGTTATGGGTTCTGATTTTGAAGTTGTGGCTACTGATTTTGTTGTTGAATGTGTGGGGGAGGATAATTCTAAGATGATGGAGTATATTGGTAATATTGAGAAAATCTCCCATAAGGATTTTGTACTCCTTGTGCCCATGATTGAGATTGAGATTGACATTGAAGCCAAGGTTGCTGCCAAGAATTCTAGTTTGGTGGGGTCTAGAGATACATTTGATTGTTAAATACCTGATTTTGTGGCCCCTGCCAAGGTCTTCTAGCAACAAAACGAAGAGGTTCTGTAGAATTTGTGATTGTTTCCTCTTGAAAGACAGGCTTAATACCTAAGATTGAAGGACAACCCTTTGTCTCATGGCTTTCTGAGCAAATCATACAAGTCTCTATAATTTTTGCATCTAAAGGGCATTCCCTTAGAGCATGTTTTTTTCTACATTTTGGACAAAAGATGGCTAAAAAATCAGCCTCAGTTTTATTCTTGTTTTGTATTTTAAGGGTGTCCAATTGCTCATTAAGGCTCCCTAGAATGTCAGTTTTACATTCATCAAGCATATTACCAATTTCTGCCCTACTTACAGATCCTATTGCAGATTTTTTTACTCTAACAAGAGAAGGATCTCTTGGCCCTTCCCTGTTTTAGATTTCCCTCTTGAGAGATGGACACACAATTATCCTATGTCATTTAATGGAAGTTGAGAGATATCTCCCTTCCCCATCATGTTAAGGATATCTATCTAGTCATCTCTAATGGTTTTTAATAAAAGAGCTTTCAACATTTCTTCATCTAAATTGTTCATCTTTGCTCTTTTCAAATTATAGTTCAATCTCTCAATCAAATCTTCTGAGTTTTCATCCTCTCTTTACATCATTTTGAACACTTCATCTTTGTGATTGGTAGGCATGAAATAATCCAAGTACATATCCAAAAACGTTTTTTTCATGTCATTCCATGTTCTAATGGACTGAGCGACTAACCCCATGAACCATTTCAAAGCATCTCCTTTTAGTGTTGAAGGAAATAGTTTAAGTGTTTGAGAGTCTTCTAGATAGTCATAAGTTCTGCACAAGACTTCAAACTCAAAAAAATGTTTTAGGATCCTCACTTTTCAACCCATAGAAGTTTGGGAGGACAGAAGGTGAGATATTTTTCATTGTGGCATTTGTTTCCTCATCCAATGTAGGGAATCCAAAAGAATTATCTATTTCCCTATTTCCTCTACCTCCTCCATTATTTCCTCTACCTATCCCTCTACCCCATCCTCCAAACAGTGAGAATTCTCCATCTTGTTCTTCTTCTACCATTATAGTTATTTCATAGTCAGTATAATGTTCAACCTGCAAGGTTACTTCTTCCTCCTATGGTTCTTCTATTAATGGAATATGGGAGAGAGGTTCTACTTCTTCTTGCTCACCAGGTATTCCTAATTCTTCAACTACAATGTGCTCTCCTGTAGAGGTGAAAAAGGTTATTCCTACTGTTGGAGATTCAAAATTTTTCTCCTCTAAGACTGACTTGGTAGATGAAGTAGGAGATTCCTTTGATTGGATTTCTACCCCTGGAATTCTAGGAGTCCTATGGTTGGGACTATGAGTTTTGGATGGAGGTGTGTCTTTTCTTGTTCTTGGTGGAGTAGGTAGTGTTGTAGGAATTGAACTTCTGGCCCTAGCTATAAATATACCCCTAAAGTCTCTTTCTCTATGCATGTCAATTTTTCTTTTTTGAATTTAAGAGATAAGGCTACCTAGTTACACTTCCTTGGAAACAACGCCAAAATGTTTGGTCAATTTAGTGTCCTCAATTGCTCTACATAAATTATCAATCTAGGTATCGTAAACTGATGAAGTGTCGTGCACTATTTGTGCTAGATAACCCTTCTTACTTCATTGTTTTTGTGTTTTATGTTGTTTTGGGGGTTCTTGGTATTTAGTTCCTAATTGTTTACAATGCAATTATCAAAAACTAAAATTTAACTTTCGTAAAGACTGCTCAAAATCCAAAAATGAAAACGGAGCTTAAGAAAGGCTTGGAAGCAAAGCTTAAGCAAGAAATGAAAACAAAGTTTCTATTCCTATTTCACCATTATTTCCAAATCATGAATTAAAACTGAAAGTGAAATTTGCAACTGATGTCTAACTAATTACAGAAATAAGACTAAATGAAATACTTAGTTACTCTATCTCTCAATTTTGGGAGAAAGTCTCCTGGGGATGACATTTAAGGAATTTCGTACTTCATTTATCTAAGGGAAAACAAATACAGAGATGCAGCAAAAACTCATTGCATAAATGAAATGTTCAACCACTTAGTTAAGGATGAATTATCAACTTGAAGGGTTTTTCATAAACATTCATTAACACCATGAGTCAGTGAAATAAAATGGCAAAGGCAGTATATGGCATTGATCAGTCTAATTGAGAATTTAAACTAGCAAAATAGTGAATGAAGTAAACTAGATTACATTACTGAGTTTCATCTTCTAACAATTGATAAAAACTAAAAAGAGATCAAGCAAATGGAAACTACTCTAAATTATGAGCACTACTAAAAAGAAAATGATGGAAATTGCATTATAAACATTGTTAGTAAGAAAATGATTATAAAAACTCTGAAAGAAAATGATAAATCTACAGTTAACAAGAAGAGGAAAAAAAATAAAATGAAATGAAACCTTCTTCAGTGCAGGCGCCCTCTACAACTGATTAGGCTATGCTTGCTCAATCAGCTTCAATAAAAATCCTTCAGATTTCCATAAAACATGTGGTCTTCATATTAAAAACAAGGACACAAAATGCCCAGAAATTACAGAGTTTAGAACTTCGATTTCACAATAAATCTATCATTATTACCACTAACTTCTTTGGTCCTTTACACTGGTATTTATAAGAAAAACCATACAACTTTTTGTGGAGAAGCACATGCTACAGCCAAACACGTAGAAGATGACTATGCAGAATTTCTTCATCGGCTGCTAGAGACATAAATCCAAGACATGGTGGTTGTTGGAGTCCGTAGGTACAGGTAGTTGTTCTTGATAACACTTCCCATCACTATGAAACGTGTTAATTAACCACAAAACAAAGTCTTGTTACCTTCGGTATCTGCGTTTGACTTATCCATTGATCATAGTCTTCTGACATCTTCTTTGTCGACCTGGGCTAAGTGAATAGGACAGGGTCCATGTCACGATGATTTCCAAACTACCCATGTAGCTAGTTTCTCCTTTTGACACCTAGAACCTGTTAGAGAATGAAGGTAGCTACGGAACGCCCGATTAGGTGTAAAATAGACTACATTTCGTAGCTAATGTACAAAAATTTATTCAAACAACAAAACATAAAAGCGTAACATGTAAATCACTAAATGTCCTCCTCAAGATAGTATATACCAGTCATTGGTGACGAGAATGCATCTTTCTTATGGAAAAGCAAAGAAAAGGAATGAGGAGAGTTTCTAGGGAAAGAGTAATTTTGTGGCTCAACACATATATCCTCTTCCTAAACCTGATCAAACCATATGTTCTAAGGTGATAGTTTACATCCTGTTTATATGTACCTTGCTTTAACTTGTGCCTAATATCCCTATTCTTATCATCCTACTGTCTTTCTTGTAAGATCTTATCATGTAAATGTGTCTCATAAGAACTCATAGTTGATATATGATTCATATGCACTCTTCTGCTAAGAGCATAGCCAATCATATTTTCCTTTCCTTTACTATAATTGATCTCAAAGTCAAAATCATTGATCATCACCAACCACCTAGCTTTCTTACCATTTAGAATTAGTTGGTCAAATAAGTATCTTAATCAACTATGATGACTCATCAAGATGAATTCCTCGCCAAGAATATAGTGCCTCAAAATATTCAAAGCATGGACAATCGCTGCGAACTGAAGATCATGTGTCACATAATTATTAGGCCCCTGTCCTTTCTTGCTTTCTATCAACTTTTACTTGAAATTACTCATGCTTTTGTTTAGTTTGAATGGTTATTGTCACAAGTATTTACTATTTCCCTTATTTTAATGGAATTTAAACATCATTAATAACAGTTTGTGTGCTTGTAGGTTTAAAACTTAGTTGATCATGTTTTTATACATATGCCAACAAGTCTTGATCTCACATTCACCTTCCTATACCATGCAACAAATTCTTGTAATGGGATTCCTGCACCATTTTACGATGTCTTCTTGAACCTTGAAGAATTCTTGCACAACACACCACACATCAAGTATGATCTGAGCATACTCTGCCTGAGAGATTGGAGTCTACACATATATGCATATCAAGCAAAACAATATATTTTTTATTGTAGAAACTAGATATTGGAATATGGTTTTGAAAAGCTACTTATGTAGGCTTGGATAAAAGAGAAAAAAGTTATGAAAGGTCATGGACACGATGGTTAGCCTTGGCAAGTATGCTACAACACTGCTTCATCAACATATCAACTACTAGGTAACGAATGTAGTTCCTATTAGTGAACCAAACACGTTGCCTTTGATTTATGACCATAGACTCATTGGGGTTCTTCATGATCAGTGTAAGGCATTTGATACATATATAGGGATTTATGATCTTCTTCATGCTTCTGGTCTATTCTCCACTGAGCAGAAAAGATGTAGCTTAATTGCTCTCTCATCTTCTTTCTCAAGAGTATTTTTAGTGAGATATTACAATGCAATAAGATGTAGTTCCACTTATACAACTTACAGGAGTTTGAATTCTAAACATACAATAGAAAGCAATAAAATCACTTGAAAGTGCTTCTATCAGTTGACCAAATGTAGTTGTAGATGCTAGTGTTAGTATTGAACTCTCTAAAGTCATTTTACAAGTTGATCCATAGCCACCACATTGTTTATGGGAATTAGCTTCCTTAGTGCTTTGAAATTTTTTGCGCTTTAGTTATCAGTGTGAAGATGTTACGATTAGGTGGTGAGAAGATAGTTGTAATATCTCCTAGTGCATTGTTTTTTTTAGAGAAAGAATATTCCTGCACTATGCATCAAGTTCATAAACCATACTTATGTTCCTGCACTAGAGTCGAGGAGTGCGTAGACTACTCAAATATGGAGGACATTACTTGGCTAATAGTTTCAATCACAGGGAAGCAATTGATTGGTCAATATTGAACTTGGTCCACCAATAGCCTCATACCAAGAAAAGAGGAATGATTTACCAAAACAGTCCCTTATTTACCAGATTCGACTCCTTTATTCAACATTCAATTGTAATTACAATTTTATCCATGGAAAACTATTATGATTTGTAATTTGTCCCTTTTGTATTTTGATTGGCTTGTTAATAGCCCAATTTGTAATTCCAATATCTATATAAACTCAAATATCTATTGGAGCAAACATACATGCACATAAGGAATGTGTAGAAGGAAGAGGGGAGGAGACGGTCCCAATGTAGCATTACAAAAGCATCACTAGTCTGTGGGTCGCTCCCTCCATTTGCTGGAGTCTAATCTTTGCTTGCATGATGTAAAGACTGTGATTTTAAAGACTAATCAAGGCATTTCAAGCTATATGATGTTTAATCATTTTAATCATTTTATGATTTTAATATTTGTTTGAACCAGGTCATTGATAGAGGGTGCGGGCTGGCTGGGTGGCCACTAGACCAGCTCGACAATGCTTTGAGTCTTTTAGGATTAGGTTAGATTGCATTTAAATTGTCATTTGTTGTGTGGGAAATGTGTGGAAGATTAGATTATAATATTTAATTCTTTTCAGTCTCTTTCCTTCTCTAAAATTGATGACATTTGATTTACTGCATGAATATGATATTGGAAGAATTATTCTTGTAATTTAGAAAGGTTTCTTGATATCGAATACTAGATTAGATTGTGTGTCATGATATGTCCCTCTAGTTGTTCTATATTCACAACGTCGGCTTATGCGATTGATACCCTTCCTCTATGAGTTTTTAATGCACAATTCGAGATATTTAAATTGGTCCAGGTCCAACAAGTTCATGCTACAAAATATGAGATAAATTTCTCCCTTTCTGAGTAATTATGAGGTATTGGAGTATTTAATAAATATTAAATGACTATGCTTACAAAGGCCGCATATTACTCAGAAGCAAAGACCACATATACATTTCCTTCATTCAAAATTTCGATTCCTGTATACTGTAGAGTTTGATGAAAGGAATCTACATTATGTTTGAAATCGATAATGTATTGTAGTTGCCTTTAGACTTCTGGTCAACTTCCCAAGATTTATTTTTATCGACAAAAAATATGAGAGAATTTATATTAAATCAATTTCCTTCATAGATTTGTTTACACAATAAACTTACTTGCCAAGGTTTACTAATGCTTTCAGGTTATAATTTCTTGAAAAGGATTTTTTGTTACACAGAGATAGATGCGGTAGAATTAGTGCAGAATTGTTATTTTTATTTGCACAAAGAATGGTTTTGAATTTCTCTTGAATTTATTCCAACATTTACAGTCTTCCTTTTTTATCTTATTCCATAATTGCTTGGTTTCTAGTTATAATTTACCTTCTGTTTGCCCATAATTAGGATTTCCTTTCACAATTGCTAATAGTTTAGGATTTCCTTTTATTTTTCGCATGATTTCAATTGTCAGGATTGGTGTTTTCTCAAATTTCCTTTGAAGTGCAGGATTCCATTTAATTTGTTGAGATTAATGCATAAGTTAGACTAGAATTTTCTTTGCAGGTTGTGAGGGGCTCTCTCTGGAATTTCCAATGATGTGCCTCGAAGTTCACGAACTCCTGGATTGACAATTAAATGTTGGTACATTAATGTGCCCTATACGACACCCAACATTAATTCAGGTCGTGCTCATTCAATTTCCTTTTTGCAAAGGATACTACCTTTCTGTCCTGCATCAAGACTCCACCAAGTCCTATCTTGTAAGCATTGGTACACACCACGGACTCATTATCTTGTTCTACAATCTCTAAAATTGGAACGTTTGTCAACAATTGTTTTAGCTACTCAAAACTTGTTGCATATTCCGTTGTCCATTCAAATTTCTCCCCTTTTCATTGCGGTGATGTGATACGATATGAAATCCATGACAAGTTCCTAGTGAACCTCCTGTAATAAACTCCTAACCCCATGAATGATCTTACCTCATCCACATTCCAAGCGGCTTCCCACTCCATGATAGCCCTTATATTTTGAAGATCCATTGCTATGCCTTTCATGGCAACAAGATACCCTAAGAAATGTCTCTCTGTCTGAAAGAAACTGCATTTGATAAGATTGGACCAACTGATGATCTCTTAGCAACCTCAATACTTCTGCTAAGTTTTTGGCATGCTCTTCCTCAGTCTTAGAATATATTAATATATCATCGATGAATACAATAACAAACATGTCGGGATAAGGAATCAACATGTTATTCATTAAGCACATGTTATTCAGTAAGCACATAACTCAAATGAAATGTCACTACAACAAACTCATCATGCCCATACCTGGTCTAGAAAGAAATGTTGTAAATATACTCTTCTTTGATGCATACCTAATGATATCCTCATCTTAGATCAATCTTGGAGAACATTACTACTCCCTTCAACTGGTCAAACAAGTCATCAATCCTAAGCAACAAATACCTATTCTTGATTGTTACCTTGTTCAACTGCCTGTAATCAATACAAAACCCTAGAGTACCATACTTCTTCTTCACAAACAATATTGGTGCACCCCAATGTGACACACTTTGCCTAATGTATCCTTTTTCAAACATTTCCTTTGACAACAAATTGAATTCCACTAAGGTAACTCTGAAATCTCTATTGGAAATATATCCTGAAACTGTTATAAACTGGGTACATGTTGAATACCTCCATATTCTCAACATCCTTATGTTTATCACTCGAAATATGTGTGAAAAATAGCACACACCCTTTCCTGTGACTATGGTTTTCCTGCACAGTTTTAACCATTCTAATTTATGTAGCCTTATTCTTACCCTCCAATATTCTATGTTATCCACTACCATCCAAGCACTCAATAGCTTTATCATAACAATCCACCTTATTTTTGTGAAGATACAACTAGTCCGTACCAAAAAGCATATTTTATCATCCCAACATAATTACATTCAAGTGTGTTGATGTAGGGATACCATTAAGCTCAAAATCACAAACTCTTACAAAATGATGAACTCTCTTCCTTTTACATGTAGCCAACTACACTAACTAAGGCTATGCATGCACTTCTTTTCTCAATCCACACTTAACCACCAGGTTAGGATTAACATAAATATAAATAGATCCAAGGTCAATCAAAATAGAAACAAATTGATCAAAAATATTACAATCAAGATGGCTAGTGATCCACCTGCATGTTATCTAATGAGGCATATATTCGCACAATTCTCTAATCAACATCCCCAACTATTTTTACTTCCTGTGCAATGTAGATATAGATCCTACCACCTTGATATGACATACGATCCTTGTTAATATGCTCCTTGCCACATATCCAACACTACAATTGTCCCTTACCATCACCTTTATCTTGCTCCCCTCCACGTTGTGACCCATATCCCTTTCCAACTACAGTAAAGTTCTTATAAGGAAAAAAATTGTCTTTCCCACCTGCATCCTAGGGTCTTGTTCACTTCAACTGCCATTTACCTTGAGTCAGATTCTCTTTCTGTTTCCAACATTGATGAGATTTTGCCTTATCTTTTGATTCCTCATAAGAGTGCCTCAAATTCCCAATGGGTTTTTCAAGTGATTGAGGCTTATCATACCCAATCCGATCTTTAAATTCTAATGGTAATCCACTGACAAATATTTGAACCTTGGCCTTCCCATCCTTAAAATATGGTACATACCTCAATAACTCCGAGAACTTAGTCATATACTCCTCATATATCATTAATACCATCTTTAGCTCATAGAAGTTCTTGGCCTTATTTTCGTAGTACCTCTTTGACAATGACTTCCTCCAGAAGAGTCTCTCAAATTCACACGAACTCAATTTCTTTGTCATGATGTCTCTGACCTGCTTTGCAACTTCCCACCAGATGTCTTCTTTCCCTTTGAAGCGAAAGATAAATATTATGGCCTTCATGTTATCTTTGTAATCATGCAGCTAAAATAACTTCTTCATCCCAATAAACTATTCCTTTGCATCTTCCAACTTCTTCAAATCCTGATCAAAGTTACGTGCCTTATCTTTCTTGGACTCATCTAGAGAATACCCCATGTCATTTCTCATGAAAGGATGATAACGATGATGACCATGATACCTGTTGCACAGAATACTACAATAGAACATGTGTCCATCACATCTCCTATCTGACTTATCGAAGGACCTTCCATCTCTTATCATGTCCCCATTATCTGACCAATGAGCACCACGAGACATGTTACCATATTCCCCTTTCGTCCTTTCCTCCTACTCATAATTGACTTGTGGTTGTTCATGTACCTACATGTCTGGCAAACTCTGAAGAATAACATCATTGACCTCTACTAGTGTTTTCTGTGCTCTGGAAAGTATCTCCTGTGACTAAATGATCTTGTCATTGTCTGCTTTGAAACTTCTTATTTCTTCCTTTAAAATTCTCTAAGTGTTTTTTATATGAGGGGAGTACTCATCACCATGTTTCTCATCTGATTGGTAGGAAGAGTCTTCTGAACTCTAGTATACTATATTTCTAGTCATAGTTGATCTTCCTACTTCTAATATATCATTTCATCTAAACCAAAATATAAACAAAATCAACATATCACAATATAGTTAAGGGGAGGGTATCGCGTTTTCAAGATAAACCAAATTAGCACAATACATGTATAATCATAATCGTAACAATTTATCAACATCATCCCAATCATTATCTAGTTATCATGCTTGACCATGCCATCTACATACCATGACCTAATGCATGACAAGCATAAGCATGAAAATTCATGCACAACAAAATATAAACACTAACATTCCTAACAAATGCATAATCGACATGCACTCATGACGACCACATGCCAACAACAACAGAATCAACTTCCACATGGCAATGCAACTGTAATAATGTCCACCACCATGCATAAATAATAAGCACATATACAACCTACATGCATGCATGACAAACACATTCTTCATATCCAGTCCATCTGTTGAACCATGTTATCATACCAATCTGTAATACTCTTCTCCCACACTTACCCAAGCTTACTCGTCCACAGGGGTAAATATCTAATGAAAAGTTACTATGACATGAGTCAACCTCCTAGATCACCTTAAGAAAGTGAAATTGACAAAACCAAACCTTATTGACCACCAATAGGTGCTACATGACCCCCAAGGGCTAACCCACACTTAACCGACACTTTCAAGTGCCCAAACCTTGAGTTAAGCCTCTTTTGCACTAATCTGGATACATAGACGCTGGCATAACACTACATGATTTCATTTTTAACACTCCAATCTCATGCACAAGCCTGCAAGCGATTGACTATAGTATTTTTTGCCCAATCCATTTCCAACAACTGCGAGATCTAACCCACTCTTTTAGCGCTAATACAAATCTCTACTGAGAACTTAATGAAGCTCTCAGAAATGATAAATGACATAGGTATGAGACCTTTCATACAGAAATTAGATCAGAACATCACCCCACAAGGCCTAGCCATGACAAAAATTCCATCAAACACATCTTGAACATGTAATGTATAGGTCATATATACACATATGAACATAGGGGTTTCATAGTTATCTAAGAATCCTCAAGAAGGTCTGATGCCCTCTCATAATAGTTACATTATAATCTACTAGTTCATAAATTAATTATTCCTTCATTAACTAATCAAAACATGATGAAAGTGATAACTAAGGTTTGTCATAAAGCCATGCTTATAACCAACATATTGGTTATTGGTGTAGTTCTCACTCGATAAGGGAATCTAATGACAATAATAATGACATCCAGTGGCAATAACAGTGAGACACTTTCTAATAAAAATAAGAAATACCTCACCTATGATAAAGATATGTATTCAATCATGCAAGCTTGTCAGAAATGGAAACATTACATTATGGGGAAGGAGATGTCATCCACATAGATCATTGACCTCTTCAACTGATACACACTCAAGGGAAATTTTAGAATGATCACCGTTAGAAGTGGTCCACATATCTATAGAAATATCATTTGAACATTAAATATAAGAAATGAAACACCAAACATGTTGTAGATTATCTTAGTTGGCCCTTGGTTGTAGCATTAACCACTATTCTCAACTCTTGCAGCCACGATACCTCTAGATGGATGAAACTATGCAAAAATGATCTAGATTTCACCACCACATATAATATGTTGTTGGATGGAAATAAAGTACAAGACATCCACCTCTATAATGAATTATTATGATACTTGAGCCATATTTGCGTTCCTTCAGTTGAGCATTCAAAGCTGATTTTGGATGTAGATTAGAGTTGGGTCACAAGGCAGTTTGGTTTGGAAAAAAGTTGTGGCAATATCGTAGAAGTATTTTTATTGGCAAAAAATTGAAGATTATGTTAAAAGAAATATTAGATCCTACAATGTTTGTTCCATCACTTAGTCAATCATGAAGAGACAAGGCCTATACACTCCTCTACCTACTCACGGCTAGCCCTCAAAATCTATCTCCATGGACTATCTATCTGACCTCCCTCCCAACGAGCATGGTAATGATTGTGTACTTGTTGTTGTGCATAGATTTTCTAAGATGGTTATATTGGCATCCTACAAGAATAATATCACAATAGAGCACATTACCAAACTATTCTTTAAACGAGTGTGGGTACATTGTGTGATCTTGTAGACCATTATATTAGATCAAGATAGTACATTCCAAAGCACATTTTGATCGATCCTTTGGACATTCTTGGACAAAAAAACTCATCAAGTCGACTACATTCCATACCTAGACTAATGGCAAGATAAAGCTCGTCAATAAGATGATAGTGCACATACTACACATGTATAAATCCAAGTGGTATCACCAAAAATTGATCATCTAGCCATAACGTACTAGATGGATCGAAGTACACCATGTAGGGCAAATTTTACCATAGTAAAATTGCTTTCATTGTAAGAAATTACTTAATAAACCACATTTGTTAAGTTATTTCTAGTTAAACACATGAAGATTAATTAAATAAATCATTATTTATTTAATTATCTTCTAGGAATAATTAATTAAACCATTGTTTAACTAATATTCCTTGTCATATTTGACTCAGTCATGAGAAATAAATAGATAAGTCATTATTTATCTTATTTTTCTCTAGGAATAATTAATTAATCACTAATTAGTTATTATTCCTTGTCAAGTTTCGCTAAGTCCCCCAGGAATACTTAAATAAATCATCATTTCTTTATTATTCTTTAACCATACTTCTTGAGATGGCAAATAGATCATTTATTTATTTATTATTTCTAAATAGAGGTATTTACCAATTTACATACTTTTTCCCTCCAACCAAATATAATATAATATTCCAAATGGTTAAATTTAAAATTTGGTTAATAATATTTTATTATTTCCCATAATTCGAGTATAACATAATATTTTGCTATAAATTGGAGGGTTTTACATTCATTCTTCACTTTTGATCATTTTCATTTTTACACTCACTGTTATATCTATGATCATTATCATCATTGCACACCATTTTCTTTTCCATTTGAGTTCTCATTAAGCTCAAACATTTTTCTTGCTGGGTTTTACACATTATAAAGGAGAGAGACTCTACAAAAAGCTGTAGACATTGAGGATAGCCGAGAACCCATCCATCCCATAGACGGGGACTGGTAACATTATTTGTTCCCTTCACAGGTATCATCTAATAAAATATATCATTTACATATCAGATTTTCCATTGGATTAATGGAGTTACTTGTGCTTATTTTCTTATTCCATTTTGTTTTTTAAATATTTTTGTTGCATAGATCACGACTTTGGAACGTTTTGTTTCTATCATTTGCTGCAAATCGACATTGTTTAACAACCATTTTTACTGTTAAGGTTGTTTGTCATCCACAGTCTAAAGTGGTTTCTTTTCGTACACCTTCGAGAAGAAAACACTCCAACACCAAGCATTGAGGAAGCGAGGATGAGAGACTTCCCTATATGTAACACATATATAACAGAGCTCTCTATAGCTCGATTGGCCACAGTCCCTTTATAGTGGGTCTGGGATTTCAAACATTATGTCTAATTGATATTGCCATGCCTGATGCGAGTACACAAGGAAAGTCTACACATGTATAGTTTGAGGTGCCACAAGTTTATTGAATGCATCTAGTAGATCGGTTGGCAGGTTCACGACATCTTGGGTAAATCCAATCCTAAGTACAAATAACACCATGATCAACATCAGGTGCCACATAAGTTTCAGGTGGGCGATAAAGTTTGGTTGCATTTGTAGAAAGAATTCCTTATTGAATTCCATCAGAAACTTTGACCACTTCGATAGGGCCTTAAACCATGACAAATATTGTGGGTGAGAACATTTTCGATCTTAGCATTCCCCCATTACTTGGCCTACATTGACTGTTCAATGTGGACCTCTTTCAACCATACTTTACACCATTTCTAGACACATCAGATATTATTGAGTAGATGAAACCAACAAAGCTCAACCCTGATTGCATGGAATAGGCCAGGACTCATCAAATCATAGACACTGGATTAAGAACACTTGCCTACATATGATCTAACTATATCGGGTTGTCAAAGCTAGCCAACTCTTGCACTAAGGCAACTGCCTCACTAGGGACAAAGTTCAACAAAAGTTTCCCCATCTCGTGGAGGCATTGAACACAAAGAGGAGCATTACCTAATAAGGGGGGAGGACTGATCCAACTTCATATCGGTGTCCACAAACCTATTGCACCTAGACCCCCAACATTGCTTCTTTTAGTTTCCTTAATTGTATCCTAATTTCCTAGATTTGGTAGTTTTTCGAGTCCTAAATTGGTGGAGTTCTTTTGAGGCCCTAAACAACAATTTTGTTTTTTAAATGCACCAAGCCCATAGCCCATGCGCAAGGGATTGACCATAATTTTTTTTTCCTCAGACAAATATTTCTAATGAGGCATCGTGCACTCCAAACAAAGAGCATTGCCCGGATTACAACACTGGGAAGTTGACATTCCAACTAATCCCAGGAGGGCCAACACAATTTTTTGTGCTCCATCACCTATAGTTAGGTTTTTGGAAGTTTAAGGTTTTCCCATTTTTTCTAAGTAATAAAAAGGTCTTTCTAATACATTGTAACAAAGTTCATAAGGCATGTACCCATCACATCTCCTCTCGAAGATAAGTTATCATGGCTCAAGCTAGTTTATTTCCATTCTGTATGTAAACAGTTTTTGTATTTTGTTATTAATGAATTGAAGTTCAATTTTCACTGTAAATTTTTTCTTCTATTTAAGTGTGGATTTCATTTAGTTCCTGCATAAATCTGGATCACAAGTATTCATATTCTTATGGGATGTAGGTTGCTACTTACAAAAAAAGAGGTAGAGGCTTCCATTTGAGTAGGTGTACAAAGAAACGTTGGAGGTTGGTGTCTGTTGCAAATTGGTGCTTGCAACAAATCCATGAAGCCACAAGTTGGTTCTTGAAACATATCCAAAAAGTTAGTGCTTCAATTGGTGCATATGGTAAGATTATTAAGTGTCTACAAAGAAGGGTGTTTGGGCTTCCCCGTACTAGTAGCTAACAAAGACATTCTAAAGGAGTTGGTGCTTCTTGTTTGTGAATGCTCAAAAATATTGATGTAAATAGAGTATGTTGATGTAAATAAAGTATAAGAAACTGTGAATTGGTGCTTGTAACATATATTATAAATAGTATGTTGATGATTAAGTCATTCAAGTTTTCCCATTGAAACAACATCTGAAATGGGTAATAAACTTACATTTTGAATAGTAAGTTGATAATTAGGTCATTAAAATTTTCTCATTAAAAAAACATCCAAAATATCTTATAGATTATCGTTGGTAGAATAATACATTAGTATATAAAGAACATATCTCAATTGATCATAAAAAAAATATTTTAAAAATAAATATGTTAATATTATTGAGATCATTTCCCACAATAGGAGCACTTCGTTTTTCAAAATCTATATGTAATAGCTCAACTCCAGATTCCATTAAAATGCCACGTGTGAATATATATATATATATATATATATATATATATATATATATATATATATATATATATGAGAAAGTAAACTCCATTAACTTTGTAATATTTTATTTAATTATTTTAATATTAATTTATTTAAAATTTTTATTTGAATATATATATATGAGAAAGTAAACTCCATTAACTTTGTAATATTTTATTTAATTATTTTAATATTAATTTATTTAAATTTTTTATTTAATTTGGAATGTTTTTAGTGAATTTAAATTTATATTAAAAATAGAAAAACACTCACAAAACTAGTGAATCTTAAATTATATAAATATTTTATTTATATCAAATATTATTTTTTAGGTCAAAAGTCTTTTATTGTCTAATCAAAATATTAAATGTATTATTCACTTCAACAAGATTTATTGGTTAAGAGAGCGATCCAAAAACTAAGGAGGAATTGTCATGCTTTACGGATTAGTCTCATACAAAAAGACCTAACAACTGAAAAAGCATCGAGAATTAACAAGCAATTAACCTTTTTTTACAAATTAGTGGGGAGGAACAGATGCATGACTAGTGTCCATAGTAGGAGATCATAGATTGGGCGATGAAAATGGAACTTCATATAAACAAGGAGAACATCCATCTTGTTGAGTTGGAACACCTCTCATTTCTTCATATGGAGGCAAAACCATCCATTTTCTCGCACTGATTTTGTTGCAAGTCATTTAGAAAGGAAATGACTCCAATTCTATCCCCATGTCTCTACGTCACATCTCCTCCAAAGTTCTCATTATACTTCACAATTGCACATCTAGGGACTCTAGGGAGGGGGTTGGTCTACATGATCTCACGACCCAACCAATTCTTCGACAAACGTGGTGCCCTCAACCCCTTCCTCCTCAGCAATTAAGGCCTAACCAACCTTTTCCGAAGGTCAAGCGTGAGGCCCCACTCCTCTATAAGCCCTCCCTCATTGTCTCAACATCTGCAAGGTGGAAGTGGGAGAACATACACAGAATTCGACTAAAGAATAACTGAAACACCCACTCTTGTAGCGATAGGTCTCAGTGCTCATACAAACGGAATAAGGAGCTTATTAACTTAATACCCCCAGCTCCACACTTCAAAACCCAACTCGAGCTCCTCGATCATGGATTCTGAAACAGACAAACACAAGTAGGAAGACCCCAATAAAAGCACTATAATGAACTCGAGACTCACTACTAGCCTCCTGGCACCAAAGGCGCAAGAGCGAGTTGGGCCAAAGCTTTATTTCGTTTCACAAAGTGACATCAGAAATATGCAAGAGAATGCAACCATTTAAAAATCCCCCAAACTTTATGGCGAAACTAAAAACCTCAACAAATTGCTTACCAAAGTGGCGTGAGGCTAACTAGAATCAAGTCGACCACTAGACTCCATTGCTTTGGCGAACCCTAGTTTAAGACTAGTCAACACTAACCAAAACCAACACAGGCTCCCTCCAACTCATTCTCCAAAATCCGGCGCGAAACGCTAAAATTCACAGATCTGCACTCTAAAAAATGCACATCTCTAACCATAACATAAGCCTAATTCACCAATGAAACGAAAATGCACAAATTAGTGACGACAATTATTCCATTGTTACTCTTGCCATACCAAATATACAGTGACAATGACGAATGAACGAGCGTTGAGCTATACGTCCATATCTTGATGGGCTCCTCCCTTAGTGTTTTATGCACGCGAAGTGCATGATGCAGCGGTCAGGCGGGTTGGTTTGCACGCCCCCCGGCCGGTTTCGATTCCTGTGGAGGTTGTGTAAGCTGCAGCGTATGGTGATCCATTGCGACCTCAGTATTTAATAAAAGAAGGCCCATAATGCTTCTAAAGGGAACTAGCCCCTCCCACCTATAAAAGAGGGCCTAGCTCCCATCTAAAAAACAATGATGAATGAATGACCATATGTATGTAATAAAAGAAGGCCCATAATGCTTCTAAAGGAAACTAGCCCCTACCACCTATAAAAGAAGACCCAGCTCCCACCTAAAAAACAATGACGAATGAACGTGCTTTTGAGACTTTGTTCCCCGGGCTAGATGGCCATTTACTACTACTACACGCATTACACACATGAATCCAATTGACCTCAGCCCTACAACATGTACCTTGTTCATTCATCCAATCCGGTTTTAATATTACTATTTAATTTTATCCGAAAATTTTAATTCAACGAATTCAACTTTTTATGTTAAAGCTCACGAGGGAAAATACTTTCGATCTTTTGTCTCTCAAGTCAGTATGTATTCACTGCATCCCATTTACAAGGAATGCAATGTATATGGTATATATTCACTGCATTGCATTTACAAAAACTATAATATAAATTCCCTGCATTGCATATACAAAATGTGTACTTTGAACATATCATTTGAAAATTGCCGCCATTGAAATTTAGTTAAAATTTCAAAAGAAGCTTTATAATTTTGTTGACATAACATGTAAATTAGTTAATATTTGTTTTATTTTATATGTTATTTGGTATCTAGCTATATAGCCTTTCAGTTAATACCTTTTTTTGGGTTAAAGTTCCCTTTATTAGGATTTTTTCAAAAAATAAGAAATAATTTATATTAAATTAATTAAGAGTTCAATATTATATTTTGATATAAATTCTAATAAAATGTAATAAAAAAAAACTGATTTTACTACTTTTATGCTACGTTACAGTATGAAAATTATTAAGTTTAATGCCGTCTAAATAAGCAAAGGTTTAACAATTTTGATAGAAATTTGATAACAGGATTCCCAGTGAAATTGTGATTGAGGTGAAATTGCCCAGAAAATTTTGACGGAAAAGTGTTATAATATGGGGACAAGTCACTGGGGCTGAAGAATTGTCAGATAGTTATTTTTGGCTAGAATTTCGGCAAAAATATTCAATAAATTTTACCAAAACAAAATTCAAATTATATTTTTGAAAGTGGAAATAAATTTAGTACCATTAAAAAAATTTTCCCCCTCAAAATCTTAAAATTTAACAACTGTAATTTAAATTTACAAAAATCCTTATCGAAATATTACCAAAAATTCCAAAGCAAAACAACAGTAATTTACGGCTTTTTGGCATCTAACGGCTTTATCATCAGATTCGCGGAGCGAACGGCTTTATCATATTCGCGGAGCCGACCATCACAGCACCGAAAGAAAAAAAAATACAGATTCCCGCTGTCCTTCGTAGGTTTCCGTGTCCAAGTACCAAACAGTTTGCCCTCAGCCGACGCTTGATTCCCATTTCCACCAAACGGCCATTAGTGTTCGCGAATGCATTCGCTTCCACTACTGTGGCATTTGCTTGAACGGTAAGCTTTAATTATGTTCTCGTTACAATAGTCTTCCCTGTCCACCTCAATTAAACTTTTCAAAGTTCAACCATCCGTTTCAATTGGATCTAATTATTATAAGTCTTCCCTGTCGACTTCAATCCAATTTTTATACAATGTTCGATAATCCTTTTCCACTGGATTGAACTATTATTATAACAATAATGGAGTACGTCACAACGGCACAAAAGTATAAAGAAAACGAATTAAAACAAAGTTTCTGTCATTTATTTTTTGATTAACTCTCCACGGGTAACCACTCAGTTTGTTTTTATTTCCTTCGTAGAGTTAAAATCTAATATGAACCATGATCAGCACGTCGTAAGTTCCTTCATTCCGGTAACGGAATCTGTTTAAACATTTCCATCTTAAATCCGAACATATATTCTTTTTTGGTGATTACAATCGTCATCACCTCGTCCGAATTATGCTCATTCAAGGAACGTGAGGCCATAATACACAAAATTAACCGGACGGAAAGTTTAAAATATCAAATGACATACCCACTACTTATAGGACTAATTAGATGTATAATATATACAAATTTAAAATTATATATATATATATATAAAGCATGCATTTGTGTATGTGCTTATTTCGGTGAGACTAAAGGTGTGAAAACGAAATTACTTCAAATGAAAAAATGTATTTGGAATTTCATTTATATTTTTATATTAAAGTAAATTGATAAATTTAAATAAGTGTTTTTAGTTATAGGTAGTTGAGTTAGAAATGTTATTGTTTTAAATGATTTAAAAATTAATCTTATATAATTTGGCTAGTCAAATATAAAATCAAATATATCTTTAATTAAAACTTGTTTTTATGTCTTGTAAGTTTTGGATTGGACAATGTTTAAATAGCACAACCTATCATCAGTAGATCTACGAAATAATCCTATTTTCTTAAATACTAATTAATCTGAAAATGCTCACAATATTATGTTCGATCTTTTTTTAATAATAAAGATGTTAATTTAAAAAAGAGAAGATTAATAATGATTAATAATGTTTTAAGCCTTTGCAATGGTCCTCGTGATGAACCACACTTGTCGGTTCCAAAAATCTCCACGAAAAAATTCTCTTATGTGATGTAGTTAATTAATGAAGATTAATAATAAAGTTAATTTAGTAATAATAATAATTAATATAATTTATGTAATCATTAATAATTAATAATGTAGTTAATTAATAAATATTAATAGTGAAGTTAATTAATATAATAATAATTAAAATTCAAAATAATGTAATTTATGTAATAATAATGTGATTAAAATAATGTAGATAATGTAGTAAATTAAATTTAATGAATACTAATGTGGTTAATAGTGGGGACCAAGATTTGCTAAGTTTTGAATCTTTCCCATGATTAAAGTTTTTAGGCTTTTTCCTAAGATTTTAGGTATCTTGTAGTTCCCTTGATATATGGAAGTTCGAGAGTTTTTATGAAGTAGTTTTCATTTATTTTATGTTATTGTTATCGAGAATTTTTTTTTATAGTATTTTTAATTACTTTTTCACTGTACCCATGACTTTTGAATACTTAGGTGATATGTTCATGTTCATGTCCATTATTTAACTGATAATTGTCACATACTTTCTTGTCTACAATAACAAGGGTGTTTATCACACTTATTTTTTCTTGGGGGTGATGGTGAAAGTCTTCTTTAATATATTCATTAATGTATGTTTTCTTATGATATATCTTATGAGTTGACCTACCATCTTGCCTCTCGGAGAGGAAAATGTCAACGAATGGTAGTTTTCCATTTTCTTCCAATTCCATAATGAATTTAATTTTCATTAAATTATCCATATGGTCCAAAAATTCCTTAAGATTTCCTTTGCTAGGAAGCTACATGAAATGAGTATCATGCACAAATCTTCTCGCTGCATAGGCTTTAGAAAGGAGGAGTGGGTGGATATTTCTTCAAAAGATTCCCTACAAATATTTTCCACAACAAAGTACAATGGAGAACCGATATCCGACAACAATGTCATTGGTTTGATCATAAATCCCCCGTATAACTAAAATAAACGGATTTCAAGCATATCGTTATAAGGAGAATAGATATCCCACAACAATGTCATTGGTTTGATCGTAAATTCCCCATGTAACTAAAATAAACGGATTTCAAGCATATCCTTATAAGGTCATTAGTTTCATCATCACTTAGTTCCCTTATGACCTGTATGGCCTCTTCTATTATAACCCTAGTATATAATTTTGTTAGATGAAAGCTTAAAAGAAGGTCAATTTTTTTTATAGTGTTAGATTTTAAATTAGTAATGAAGTGTGCATAATCTTTGATGAAGGATTGGGTTTTTACAACATAATATTTGAGTTTTTCGCGAAAAGATTTAGCTAATCCGTATGATGGAGACCGGGTGGTATTGAAAATAGGCCTTTGATGAGGAAACTTACCACTTCGGAATTCAAAGATTCAGGAAAAGCTCATGTTTAAAATTCGAATTATATTTTATTTAAAAACAAAATAAAAGTATTAAAATATTTATATATTTAAAATTTAAATTATATTTTTATTTAATAAAAAATGAATTGATTGAAATAATTTTTTTGTTTATTTTATTTTTTAATTATTACTATTGTTGTTGTAGTAAGTTTGGTAGGATTAGATTTTTATCATTTCCAATTTCTCATTCCGATTGAGGAATAGCACAAGATTTAAACTCAATACCTCTACTTTGGTGAGACCATTTCCACATCGATGACCAATTGAGCTACCCCAAAAAGACATTATTATTGTTGTTATTATTATTTATTTTTTATATGAATGTATACTTATTCTTTTTTAACTTTCCTATTAAAATATTCCTTATTTTTTATAATATATATATATATATATATATATATATATATATATATATATATATAATTATTAGTATATATTTATAAATATATATTTCTTATTCTATTATTATTAATTTAATTAAATTAAATAAAAATAAATCAAATAAGAATAATAATAATAAATAAATAAATTTACTAATTCAACAATTAATTCTTAACAACTAATTCCTAACAACTATTCTTTAACAACTAATTCTAGAACTAGGTGCATCTGTCCTATTTAAACATTTGGATTGATTGATTTCTTCACCTTTGTCATGAGGATGAACCATTTTACATGGTTTGAAACATTGACCAAATTTTAATGATGTGATTAATCCCAAAGATGATCTAATTATCATTATGAATCACAAAAATCTATGATCTAACATTATATGACAAATTTAAAAATAATATTAAATATTTTTTTTTTATTTTTTTTAAAACACAATATATAATTTTTTTTATTCATAAAATAAACTTAGTCCAAATTAAAGAATTTTTCTTTGTAAATTATTATCTCTTACATTTAATCATATTTATACTATTTTTTTGAAATATATTTATTAAAAATATTGTTGAAATATCATTAGTAAAAGAAATAATTTTTAACATTTAATAGTATTATTATTTATATTTATATATATATATATATATATAACTAAAAACATTATGTGAGATATAGAGTTAAAACATTCTTTACAGTTCAAAAGAGCATAACAACAAAACGAAAACATTTACTTAATAAAAAAAATCATGATAATACTCCATCTAAACTCAACATATAAATTTTTAAATATAAATTCCTATTCATTTAAATTTTTAAGCATTTTGGTTATAACTGACATTATTTTTAAATTTAGAATATATAATATTTTTATTTTAAAAGTTACATGTGTCAACTCCACATTCAATACAAACATAGTTACACATCACCCTTATATTAAATTGCAAAATGAGCCTCTCAACTCAACTAAATGGCATAGTGACCATGTGCTAGATACCTCTTATCTCTCTATTTCTCTAATCTCGTGAATTACTTCTAGGTCTTTGAGATGATTAGGCCAACAGACGGATCATATTGAACTGAGAATGCTTGAGAGGGAGGTGATCACCAATTAAGAGTAACTAATTCAAATTATAGGGGGGCATAATAGTTGTTGGGGTGCCCAAACAGACACCTATTAATTGATCCACTTGATTTTCTCTACTGGTTAGTATTATGAGTTTACTGGCCAGGGGAGGAGCAGGAGCAAAGGGGACTAATTAGCTTCTGGGGAGACAAGTTACAATGGAATCATCTAGAAAAAGCATGTACCCTTGGAGCAGGAGCAAAGGGGACTAATTAGCTTCTGGGGAGACAAGTTACAATGGAATCATCTAGAAAAAGCATGTACCCTTCATTCCCCCCTGTGAGCATTACATGATACAATGAGTGCTAAGTGAACTATTCAAAAACCATGGAAAATTAGTCAGTGATGACTATTTCTCATGGAAATAGTCATACATGAATGACTTACTCATATCTAAAATCAAAATTGATTTTAATTAAATTCAATAACCATCTTCATTTTATAGATAATACATATATTGATAATAACTATTATTGTAAATTTTGATATTTAATTGTTAAATTTATCAAAATGATATATATCTATATCTATATATATATATATAAATTATTTTAAATTTCAATTCTATTTTATATAATTATTATTGATATTATAATTTTATATTAATATTTTGGAAATTTGAAATAATAAAATTTCCATTTATATGTTTTCTAAATGAACTTTTCTTAATTTACATTATTTTTTCTCTTTAATTTCTTTTTACGGAAAATATTAACCGGTTTAAAAAATTACGAAGAAGAAATAACTCGAGATGTTTAAAATGTATCGTTGTGATTTGTAAACGTATTTTTAAACAATGATTGATGTTATTTATTGGAACGCTTGTAGAATGAAATTCCTCTATTCATTGAAAAAATAATTCAATATAGAGTAAAAGATGCTTTATAAATAATGTTAAAATGTGGTGGTTAAATTTGTTTTTTTTTTTTATTTAATAATAAAAGATGATTATTTATTTAAAAAATGTAATGTTATAATATTATTATTTTCTAACTATATATATATACATATATTTTTAATAAAAAAAATTCATTTTTCAAGTTATAAGTGTTTTTACTTGTAAAATGAAATTACATAAACAACAAATTTATTTTGGAAAATCCATTTAGCTTGGTTAAGTTGTTGATGCTTGTTAGCCATGTGGTACAATATTGATACTACTATTGCAAGTGGGTTGGGGTCACAACTCTAGTAAGGAATTTTTGTTTAGCGAGTGATAGAGATCTAAAGTACAATTCATTAGGTGAGAAATGGCAATGCCTTTGTTTATTTAAAAAGTCTTACCTAGTCGTGAGACATTACCTACCGGATAGACACCCAATTATGATGAAAGCTCTAGTTTGAATGGATATTCACTATCTTGATGAAAAAATGATATGGAGCCTAACAAAATGGCACCAAAATGGATGAAACTTATGATGTTTATCCCCTTGAAAGCATTATTTCTGAGCATTTATAAATTCCTTATCATTGACTTGTAAGGGTGTAGTAACATGACAATAATCATGTGACATCTTCATGTGTGCTTGGTTATTATGAAGGCCAAGTATTTTCTTGGAGATGACTATGGTCCCGAATATTTAATAAATGAAATTTCCTGCTTCTTGGTATTCAGATCGTAAGTTGGTTAAGAACTCAAATAGGGTGGTTCGATAGTATCCATAACACACTTCAAGAAGATAGTAACCTGTGATGTAGAGAATTACCCACTTATAGCATTGTGTGCGATGGGTAATGCCTTATCCCATCCACAATTTGTGGAATAAGATGCTTGAGGTTGTTGGATTGAGGTATTAATGACCACATCAGTTTAGCAATTGATGTAGGATATAGATGGATAGAAAATTACAACATGAACTGTAAAATTTTCTAATGAACCTTCCAAAAGTCACTTAGAAAATTAGCAAACCTATTAGAAGTGATAGTGCAAGGAAGGCCAAAATTTATCCAAACATGATAGTAAAACATGTTTACAATATGTTGTGTACTATTATGCTTGTTATAGGGTGTTAATAAATCCATATTTGAATAAAGAAATAGTACGACAAAAATATAATCTTTTTCTGAGATGGTTAATGGAAAGCATAAAATAAAATCTATAGAAGCCTCACCTAAGGATAGCTAGTAATTCAAAGTGGGTGTTACAATCAATTCTTTCAACTAGAAGTCTCATTTTGGATAACATATGCATTATAGAGAGGAAAATGTTCTTCTTTATCATGACTGAAATAACCCAAATGGAAAATACACAAATATATTAGAAGTGGTATGAAAAACCATATAAAAGCTTATAATCTATAAAAGGAATTATATTCACTAAAGTAGTGTATTTTAAGGTATATATAATTGAACCAATGTTAGGTTTGGATATTACTAGTGTAGCCCCTTATTTTTAGTATTGCAACCCCCTTATTGTATTGTTGTGCTCATGTAGTCCTCGTATTCTTATTATTGTGCCCCATAGAAGCCATTTAGTGTTATTTTTGTGCCCTTATAATATTATTGTTATGTAGTCTCCTATATATAGAAACGACGTCTTTTCATTTGCATCATCCAAGAAGTGTTCATTTGTATAATGTAAGGGAGGTTTCCACCTCGAAGAGGCTAATTTTGTAGTTGATCTATATCATCTTCTATTTTTTGAGTTGGTTGCATAACATTTGGTATCAAAGCTTTGGATTCTAGGGTTTTGTTGCTTCAAACAAGTCATCATGGAAGTTTCAATATAAATTTTTTTATATGTATCTTCAGAAGCTGAAATGCAAACCCATTTGAACCGACATCTTGGTGAACCTAGTGTACGAATTTAAGATCTTGTGTCGCTATATTTTTGGAGATATTATCCGAGCAAGATAGTGTTTTTGTAGGCTCCAGAATTTGATCTTACATAGGTGACATTGAGAAAATCATGATAACTATCTCTCTGAGCATTAGATTCAAGTTTCATAAAAAGTGATGGAAATTAGACGGACTTTATTTTTTTGATATCATTTTGAGGGTCGAAGGTCAAAACCGTGACACATGTCACTCCATACAAGTTCGCTCTACTAAATGAGTGTATAATCTAGTCATTGTGGGATATTTGGCATAACGTTTTCTTGGAGTATCCAATATGGATTAGAATTGTGGGGTTGGAAAGAGGACACATAGGGCTATAATAGGACAAAATTTCAAAACTTGGAGATTCGAAATTGCAAAGTTATGGTTGTTTCAAGTTTGAGATCCTAAAAGGAAGAAAAATAATGACACGAATCAAGAAAATAGAAACACTTAGTAAGAAAAATTGGATGAATGATTTAAAGAATTCCATCAAAGCTAATATAAATGGTTTTATCTTTAGAATGGAAGCTAATATTGATTGTATAGAATCAAAATTGAAAGGAAAAATGGAATATTTGAAGAAAGAAAAGGAAGGTTTGAAGGAGGTTGGACAAAGTTGCTATAAGAAAGGCTTTCTAAAGATGAAAATGTAGTAGAGGAAACTCATGATGAAAACAAAAGAAATTTTAATAATGATTTCATGGAATCTAACGTTAGACTTAAGACCCACCATATTCCAAAGATTTATATGAGGAAGATTGATGGCAAGGATCCCATAACATGCATACTACAGATGGAGCAATATTTTGGTATCCATAATGTGAAAAACACACAAATCAATACATATTACATCTTTATATTTAGAATTAAATTAGTTTGTATGGTATAGAGGGATTTTTTCTCATAAACAACTTGTCACCTAGTCAATTTTTACAGAGGAAATGATAGCACATTATGAAGATACAAAGAGAAACACCTTCTTTAGCCAAATGATAAGTCTCAAGCAAAAGGGTTCAATGGTGGAGCACATTGAGGACTTCCAAAAATTGAATATTAGGGTAAATGATATTACAGAGGAGCATCGGATTGATGTATTCATAGGGACATTAAAGGATAACATCTAACATGAGGTTCGCCTTTGGAAATCTACTCCATTGGAGAAGGCATCCAGGGTGGATAGAAAAGCGGAAAGAAAATTTATGCCAACAAGGAAGTCTACTACTCACAACTATAAAGACAGATTTGTTTCTACTCGTATCCTTGCACAACCTATAAGGTTGACACCACAACAGTTAGAAGAAAAAAATAAAAAGGTCTTCGTTATAGTTGTGGTAGAAAATACACAAAAGGTCATAAGTGTGCCAAGAAGAAATTATTTTACATAGACTATGAAGAGGAGAAAGAAAAGGATCAAGAAATGTTAAAAGAAGAGGATGTACACCAAGAATCAACCTAGAGAAATAAGAAATAAATTTGACCATATCTTATAATGCGTTGGTAGGAATTACCACTCCTCAAACTCTCAAGATAGAAGGACATATCAAGAAGAAAAAGATAATAATATTGATTGATTCAGGTAGTGACAGAAATCCCATTTTCATTGGAAATGTTTGGACAAAATTATTTTCTTGTCTTGGTACTCAATCAATGCATATCTCATCTCATCCTCAATCTGATGGAAAAATGGAAATAGTGAAGAAATAATTGGAAGAATATATTCGTTTCTTTTTATTTGATAAACAAACAAAATGGGTTAAATGGTTACCCTTGGATGAATGGTGGTATAACACGTCCTTCCATATGGCAACAAAAATGACCCCATTTATGGCACTTTATGGATATCATCCACTATCCATCACATCATCTTAAAGAGAAAATTCCAAGGTTGAAGTAGTGGAAGATCACATCGAGCATCAACAACAAGTTCTCTAACACATAAAGGATAACCTCACTTTAGTGCAGAGTTGAATGAAACAACATGCAGATCAATAATGCAGTGAAAGAATTTTTGATGTATGTGACTGGGTATTTCTATGGCTACAACCATACAAACAAATTTCTCTCAAGAAAGCTAAGAATGATAAAAAATATTACCAAATTACTATGGTTTTTATAAGGTGCTCCAAAATATTGGTATTATGGCATACAAATTCGAGCTTCCTGCATCTTGCTGAGTGGACCCAGTTTTCCATGTTTCATTATTAAATAATGCTATAGGTGACAAGCTCCCAGTTTAAACAATATTGACGTAACTTGACAAGGAAGGCAAAATCATATTGGAACCTGAAGCAGTCACAATATCAAGAACCCAACAATGACAAAATCAATCAATTTCCGAGTATCTCATGAGGTGGAAGAATATACTCATTGAAGATTCCAAATGGGTGGATGATAATTTTATACAGAAGCATCCAGAACTACTCAAGCATTGAGGACAACAATTTTTTGGAGGAGAGCCGCATGCTAGGTCCCTATACTACTAGTGTAGCCCCTTGTTGTTATTAGTGAAACTACCTTATTGTATTGTTTTTCCCATTTAGTCCCGATATTGTTATTATTGTGTCCCATACAAGCCAATTATTTTTATTATTGTGCCCTCAAAATATTATTGTTATGTAGGCTCTGATTATATTGTGAATCCTTAGACTCCTATATATAGAAAGGAGGTGATTTCATTTGTTTCATCAAAGAATTATTCATTTGTATAATGTAAAGGAGGTTTCCCCCTCGAAGAGGCTAATTTTCAAGTCATTGATCTATCTCTTCTTCTATTTATTATATCTGTGGCATATTGGTGTTTCTATCAATAAAAATAATGTAATCTCACGACCAAAATTTGCAACAGTAACATGGGTAGGAAACATAACGTATCTTCTTCTTGATTTTATGACCTCTTGTATTTTAGAACTATATAAAATTATTGGATATAGAGGGCCCATTAAAGTATTTCTTAGGCCATCAAGGTCAAACGTTTGTTAATATTAGAAAATATATTAACAAATATCAAAATATTCTGATTTTTTTCATGCATGGTTTCTTTAGAATATAAATAAGGATGCCACTATTCTAAAATCTAAACCATTGCATACAATTCCTTATCATATATGTTACCATTTAGTTTGGCTACTGACAATACTTCCAAATGATATGTATAGGGAACATCCCCATTGGCATACATTGAAGCACCACACTCTATCTTGAAGCATTGTGGTAAGTCAAGCAACTAGATGATGGTTGTAGAGCACAAGAGATTCATGAGATATTGAAAAACATCTTTGGTATATTGGGTCCCATAAAAAATAATTTAGTTGGAGAGAACATATCATTGACCACTCCATGGATGAACCCCCTATGTATTATATGTATGATGATTTGTTTACTAAGCCAACACAATGTTTGGGCTTTTTGTGCCCATGTATTATGGTTTTTTTTTTCTATTATGCCTTTGTATATATAGTTTTCAGGTCAAAATTCCTATGTGACTTTAAGGTAGTGACATATGTGATAAAAGGCCAATGAGCCTAGTTGTTATGTAATACACTGATGTTGTAGATTGAGTTAGAAAGGATAGTATGCGGGAATGGGACTCCACAAATGGGAAAACTTGGTACGAGATAGGTGATTATGGGTTTAAAATTAAGGTATTACTCCATTATTAAAATGAAAATAATGTCAAAAGTTCATATGTTTTATCCTGAGCCATTAAGATGACCTATTTAAGTTCCACTTGTAAAAAAGGGGACATGCAGATACACATGACAATTATTCCACCATTCCATTCGATCATTCTAATCTTTGTCAAAGACTAGTCTCCTTAGAGGGAGTGAACATGGTGTACCTCTGACATGACTACCATATTGAACCTAGGTGTATTTTAGGTAGATGAATCAGTTTCCTAAGTATGAGTACTAGTACAAAATTGATAATTAAATAATTAAAAAAAAACTAAAATTTTCATATAAATGACTATTTTTCAATTAGTCACAAATAGTGGCTAATTTACAGTATCTTATAACACGAACAAATTTTAACTGTATTTAGATTAATCATTAATTGATTGTTTCAATTTTATCTTCTAGTAATATATTTATTCATTAATTTGGTCATTAGTTTAGTCATTGATTTACTTATTAATTGTCACAATTAATTACCAAATACACAACAAAATATACTACTATATGATCACCCAAGGAAAAAAAATTAATAACCAAAGAACTATGACCAAAATGTTGGTCATGTTATAAGATATTATAAATTAGATACCAGTAGTCACATATATGCAAATTTTAGTCATCGTTTGAAACCAATTAATAACCAAAGAAATATGACCAAATTTTGGCCGTGTTATAAGATACTGTAAATTAGCTACTAATAATTGTATATATGCAAAATTTAGTCATTGTTTGTAATAAAAAAATTATCATTTCCATTAGTCATTTATATTTTTATGGTATTTTCATATTCATTATATAAATTATTGATTTAGTATTTTATATTCATTTCATTATCTTTCATTAATAATCATTATAAACGACTAATTTAGTCGGTGCAAGTTAATTTTATTTGTGTTAATCAATATAAACTACTAGTTTAGTAGTTTTAGATTGATTTTATGTGTTCTTTATTAATCAATGTAAATGAATTAATATGATTTTGCAACTAAATTAAAAAAAATGTCATATAATGCACATGTTCATGTAATATGAAAACAAAAAGTTAGATATGTTAATCAGAATACTAAAAAATATCAAGTACAACTATAAATAATTTCAACGATATAAATCATATTATATAAAATCTCAAGTATTACAATATGAGTTTCCAACTTAATATTGGTTGGACTACAATTTACACATGAAATATTGTTTCATCACTTCAAAACATTATCATTGTGTTTCCAACACATTGTGGGTGAATTCCCCAACTCTAAAGACTTGACCATCATTCTGTATTTGTGTCTGTCAGGTGAGATATTAGCTTTAAGGGTATCACTAGACTGGTTCTCTTCTTTCTCTCTTTCTACATTAGTCGCTCCAGCAATATTGTTCTCCTCTTTCTTCATTTCCTGCTTCTTAACATTAATATTGATTTCCTCTTCTGAAAATGAAAGAATATATAATACAAAGCATAAGGCATGAAAGACGATGAACAATGGACTATAAACTAAAATACATCATAAATGATTTATATGACATATACCTCAACATCAACAATGTCAATGTCATTTTCCCCAAGAAAAGCAAGAAATTCAAATAAGTTTTCTTCTGTTACAAGATAGTGTGTGGCCAGACAACCTGTATAAACAAAGCAAACAAAATGCCACCATAGAAAATAACACCTTAGGAATTTAGTATTCAACCTTCATGAAAATATTAAACATGATCATGCCAATTAAGTTACATGTCAAAAAGCTCGGGTTATAGATAACTTGTGAAAACAATTGGAAAGAAAAAGGCAACATATAACAAGCGAAACTGCAAGCAACGAGTCCCTTCCAATTTCAATTCGGCTCTTCATGCCTGAGTATGTGACTTTCTTCCTAAAATATAATAAGTATTTGTGAGTTGTTGTAGTTCCTAAAAGATAATAAGTATTTATAAGTTATTGTAGTGTATGAGAATTCTTCAGGGCACCTATAATGGTCATTGTAAGGGTTGATGTCTTAGGAACTATTTTTTTAAGATATTTACTTAGAATACAATTCAATTTTGACTATGTTTAAGAAGTTGAGGAAGAGAAGATCAATCCTACACTTGATTTTAAGCCTAATTCTATGCCTGAAGATTAGAAAAGAGAAATTATGACTTGTTATGAACGTCAAGGTGATATGGCTTGTAGAGACTAATTGTTGTTAAGGTTCTCTAGCTCTGACAAGGGTAATGATTGTCAAGATGTTCCAACTACATACATAAAATAAAATCTAAATTATTGGTGTCTTATTAATAAGTCAATATGATATGTTTTTCAAAAGGAAATAACCAATTTTACTACCACTATCAGAGATATTCTATCAAATTAGTATCGAGAGTAGTTGGAATCTAATAGGGCCATCTCTTGGCATAAGAAACACTTTATAGGGAAGCTGGAATGGAAAAGTCAAGTATAAATTTATAGGGAAGTGAGAATGGAAAAGTGAAATGGAAATTCATTCAGTTTCTTTTTCAGGAGAACCATCAGATAGAGTGTTAAAATACATCACAGAAACTAAAGAAGCTAGCTTTCTGCTAAGTAAGATTTAGCTTCCAAATTGGTTGTCTTTGAGTAAAGATGGCTCCTCTTTTTTCTTTTGCGTTGCAGTTAGTGTGTAGTTGCATTAAGCTTCTAGATTGAATACATTTTTGGAGAGGGGTATCATTCCTTAAACATATCTTATATGTAGACTAAAAAGGTATTGGTTGAAAGGCACCAAATGAAGCACAACATATGTCTTTACAAATTTGCGAGGTCATCCTGACAATGTCAGGACGAATGATAAATGAGAATTATGGGTTTTCCTCCACTACCACCATAATCCATACTCTTATTTACTTGGTCTGTATATCTGAGTCTAAAAATCCATTTTGAAGCTACATATAGTGAAGAAGTACTAATATTCTACTTTTACTGGAGGAAGATTTCATGTATCAATTGTGAACTACAGTAAATATGGAGAAAATGTTGCCCAATGGGGATTATCAATTCTGATATTTGGAAAGTGCAATAAGAATATACAACAAGAAGATTCCATGACTTTTAAATAACATATATAACAAGAAAAAAAATCATATGCATTTAATTTACATTTACCGTAGTTTTCTTCCCCACTACCATACATCAAAGAAGGAATAAAAGCCATAATGCGATAATTTAATCAGGACACATGCACTTACATGGCCTTTAGAGTCTAGAAGAATGTTCTTAGGTTTAAGATCCTGATGGACAATCCCATTTTCATGAACTTATGAAAAAACAAAAATGATTCCACAATGTAAACCCAAGCTAAATCCTAACTAGGAAACATAACATTTACATATTAGAGAAATGTTTAATAAACATCAAGCACATTTAGAGAAATAAATATTGAATCCTATAAAGTATGAAAATATATGGATGAAATATTAGAATATACCTAAAGAGACCCTCTTATTGAAGCTGGAGGAACAGATGCCCATGATTTATAAAATCCAATACGAGATAGTTTATATTTTGTCTAAATACATGGAACAAAGTGTACTGAGAAATGGTGATTTCTTTCAACAGAATTAGATTTCATTAGAGGTTTTGTTTGATAATTAGAATCACATATGCACAAAAAAAACACAATGTAAGGAAGACAACAATAAATGTAATTGATTAATAACATGCTGCAGCAAGAGCATACCAGTTAGCCTGAGGTTAGAATACTGACATTTACACAAACACCATTCTTGTGAATGTCATAGAGTTAATCTCCTTGAAACCACACATATAGGTTTTAATGAGTCACCCAAAGCTACAGTTTCTCACTAAACAATTCCAACCTACAACAATGTGTTTCAATTTGGATGAACCCCAATGTGGCATAAATCTTGCAACTCAATATGTAGTCTGGCGTACAATTCAAAAAAAACTAACCCAAAAAATGGAAACATTCATACTTAATACTAATATATCCACTCTCAATGCCAGAAATAGAATATGCACACTCTGTACCTAAAGGAAGCACAAATGGATAAAGTGAAACAAATAATAGTCCCAAGTTTGAATTGACTCCAATTTAATTTTAATATTTCCAAATTGAGAATTTGAGCTAGTGCAAATGCACTTTCGCGTTAGGTTGGATTGCCTCAATGCATGGTGTTCAAATTGTTGTGTTAGATTGGTGGTATAACATTATTTGGTTTGTTGGTTGATTTGAAGTATTTATCAGGTACATGTTGATGTTTTGTAGGACACATACCCAATTTCTGGATTAAAATATGTTGTGTTGCAACTTGTTACTAGATTTTATGTCAATAATATGGGTATTGAATTTCCAACATTGAGAGTGGAGATCTCAGCAATCCATAATGAATGTGGAAAATACATTGTACACAGTATCATTTATAAACCATATGACAATTAGGTCACCTAACCAACTACCTCACCTTATAATAATTATTATTAATGATTGCATGGCTATTAATTAATATTGTCTTCTATGTTTGGAAATCATTATGTCACTGAACTCTAATTATACCTTGAAAGAGTGTAATTATTGAAGAACACTAAATTAATTCACTTCTAATGTTAAGCCTTCAACTTGAACAAATAAATAAGGAGAAACATTGCTCAAATTTTATGAAAAAAAATGATTTGGCATAGTTACAAGCACATACTTTTGTTATGAAAACAACTCAAGAAGAAGATAGAAAAGATAGATCAACGCCTTAGAATTCAGCGTCTTCGAGGGGGAAACCTCCTTTACATTACATAAATGAACAATTCTTGAATGACTCAAATGACAAAACCTCCTTTCTATATATAGGAGTCTAAGGAGTCACAATAATAATATAAAGCCACAAAAATAATAATAGAGGGATTCTATGGGGTATAGTAACAACAATATGGGGACAATAGGGGCACAATTAATCAGGGATACACCTACAATAGTAATGGGGTAATCACTAGTATTATAGGGACCCAACATGTCCCTCTCCTTCAAAAAAGTGTTGTCCTCAGTGCTAGAGTAGTTCAGGATGCTTCTGTATAAAATTATCATCCTCCCATGTGGAATCTTTAGTGGATAAGTTCTTCCACTTGATAATATACTCGAAATTGATCGATTTCGTAGCTGTCGAGTTCTTGTTTCTGTGACTGCTTCCGGTTCCAATATAATTTTTCCTTCCTCATCAAGTTTTGGAAATATTGTTTGAACTTGGAGCTTGTCGCCTATAACCTTATTTAAACATGAAACATGGAAAACTGGGTGTAATCGAGAAGCTGCAGGAAGCTCCAATTTGTATTCCATAGTACCAATCTTTTGCAACACCTTGTATGGACCATAATACTTTGGTGATAATTTATTATCCTTCTTAGCTTGCTTGAGGGACATTTGCTTATATGCTTGTAGCCGTAGGAATACCCAATCGCCTACATCAAAATTTCTTTCGCTGCGATGTTGATCTGCGTGTTGTTTCATTCTATTCTGTGCCAACACGAGGTTATCCTTTAAGAGTAGGAGGACTTCTTGTTGATGTTTGATGTGATGTTCCACTGCTTGAACCTTAGAACTTTCTCTTAAATATGACGTGATGGATGATGGCTGATATCCATAAAGTTCCATAAATGGGGTCATTTTTGTTGCTGTATGGAAGGAAGTGTTATACCACCATTCAGCCAGAGGCAACCATTTGACCCATTGTGTATGTTTATCAGATATAAAGCAACGAAGATATCCTTCCAAACATTTGTTTACTATCTCAGTTTGCCCATCAGATTGATGATGATAAGATGAGCTATGAGCTAACTGAGTACCAAGACAAGAAAATAATTATGTCCAAAAATTTCCAGTGAAAATGGGGTCTCTGTCACTTACAATAATCTTTGGGTTTCCATGTAGCTTTTGAATTCTTTCCATAAATGCAGTAGAAATTGTACTGGCTTTAAATGGATGTGATAATGCACAAAAGTGTGCATACTTGGTAAGTCTGTCAACTACCACCATGATGACACTATTTCCCTCAGAGTTGGGTAAACCTGTGATAAAATCCATTGAAACCTCCTCCCAACGTTGGCTTGGAATGGATAAAGGTTGTAATAGACCCAGTGTCTTAATTGTTTCAACTTTATTTTGTTGGCAAACCAAAAATTCCACCACAAACTTTTGAATATCTGATTTAAGGCAATCCGAAAAAATTTCCTTCTTAACCCTATGGTAAGTTTTTAAAAATCCCGATTTCCCTCCTAAGGGAGAAGTGTGCAATTACATAAGAATCTTTTGTTTTAGCTGGGAATTCTTATAGAGGTATAAGCGATCTTTGTACCATAACGAATCATTCTGCCAGCTAAATGTATCAGACGTATTGGAATCTTGTTGTAACTTTCGAATAAGTGCCCGCACTTCTTCGTCATTCTTCCATTCCTCCCTTGCTTCGTTTATCCAATCTGGTTGGATAATAGAAATGGCACACAACAATGCTTCCACAACCTCATCCTTTCTTGACAGTGCATCTGCCACCACATTTTTCTTCCCTTTTCTGTAGATGATTTCAAAGTCATAACCTAACATCTTTGTGACCCACTTTTGTTGCTCTTCAGAGGATAATCTTTGTTCTAAAAAGTATTTAAGGCTATCCTGATCCATTTTTACCTTGAAGTGTCTTCCCATTAGCTAGGGTGGCCATTTCTTAAGTGCATGGAGGATTGCTAACATTTCCTTCTCATAAATAGCTTTGTGTAAAAACTTTCCCTTGATTGGATGACTTCAAAAGCAATGGATCTTTCATCTTGCATTAAAACAGTACCAATTCCATTTCCTGAAGAATCACATTCCACAATAAAGGTTTTTGTGAAGTCGAGTGTAGCTAAGACCGGTGCTTGGCACATTCCCTCTTTAAGATGTTCGAAGGCTTTTGTTGCTTCTGGAGTCCATGAAAATGCATATTTCTTCAATAATGTTGTTAGAGGTGCTGCTATTCTCCCACAATTCTTAACAAACTTGCGATAATACCCTGTCAACCCAGGAAATCCTCAAAGATGCTTTATGGATGTGGGGATTTTCCTTTCCTTAATGTCTTTAATTTTTCTAGGGTCTACCTTAACTCCTTCATGAGATACAATATGACCCAGATATTCCACCTCTTGTACTCCAAAGAAACATTTGGATCTTTTTGCATATAATTGTTTCTCCTCCAATAGTTGTAGCACCTTGTCAACATGTTCAACATGATCCTTCTAAGACTTGCTATAGATTAGTATATCATCAAAAAATACTAACAGAAATTTTCTAAGGAATGGTTTTAAAATGGAATTCATCGAACCTTGAAATGTTGAAGGTGCATTGGTAAGGCCAAAAGGCATGACCAAAAATTCATAATGACCCTCATGAGTTCTAAATGTTATTTTCGGAATGTGTTCAGTATTCATTCTAATTTGATGATATCCTGAACAAAGATCCAACTTGTTGAAGTAAATTGATCCATGCAATTCATCTAGTAATTCATCAATGACAGGAATGGGAAACTTATCTTTAATAGTGAGCTTGTTGAGCTCCCTATAATCCAAACACATGCACCATGATCCATCCTTCTTGTGCACCAATACTACTAGAGCAGAGAAAGAACTTTGACTTGGTTGAATTATACCAGCCTCTAGCATTTCTGCAACCATACGTTCAATTTCACTCTTTTGGGCATAAGGATATCTGTACGGCCTGATGTTTGGAGGAACACTTCCTGGAATCAGATGAATAGCATGATCATGATCACGAATAGGTGGGAGACCTTTGGGAGTCTCAATTACCTTGGAATGATTGTCCAAGACATTTTGGAGATCTGCAGAAATAGATGATTCCAATGTGGAAACATCTACTGAACATAATTGTGCAATTACACCTCTTTGTTCCTTTCTTAGAAGCTTTGTCATACCATTAGAGCTGATTATCTTTCTCGGTTTCCCTGCAATACCCCTTAATTCAACTTCCTTTCCTTCCACAAAAAATTTCATGAAAAGTTATTGAAAATTAAAAGCTATTGTACCCAAGGATTATAGCCATTGGACTCCTAGTACAACATCAGCACCTCCCATTGGAATGGAAAGCATTGGGCTAGTCAATACATATTCTCCCATGGATAGCTTGATATTATGGCACTTTCCAAAGCAATTTATTGTTCCTCCATTTGCAACCATCACTTGACATTCCAGTGCTGGATATAAGAAGCAATTCAATTCTTTTGCTACCTTACAATGAATAAAATTGTGGGTACTTCCTGAATCAATCAACACTATTACCTTTTTCTTCTTGATTTGTCCTTCTATCTTAATTGTTTGAGGAGTGGTAATTCCTGCCAATGCATTACAAGATATGGTTGGATTCATTTCTTCTTTATATAGGCTTTGTTCCTGGAGTATATCCTCTTCTTTGGACCTTTCTTTCTCCTTTTCTTCTTCCTCTTCATAATCTATGAAGAATAATTTCTTCTCAGCACACTTATGACCTTTACTGTATTTGCTATCACAACTGTAACAAAGCCCTTTTGCTCTTTTTTCTTCCAATTGTTGTGGTGTCAACCTTATAGGTTGTGGAAGACTAGGGGCAACAACACTTCCATCTTTATAGTTGTGAGTGGTATGCTTCCTGGTTGCCATAATTTTGCTTTCCATTTTTCTTGCTAACCTGAATGCCTTCTCTAATGAATCAGGTTCCCAAAGGTGAACATCATGTTGGATATTATCCTTTAAAGTCCCTCTGAACACATCAATCCTATGCTCCTCTGTAATATTTTTTACCCTTATGTTCAATTTTTGGAACTCCTCAATGTGCTCCATTATTGAACCCTTTTGTTTGAGACTTATCAATTGGCTAAAAAAAGTGTTTCTTTTTGTATCCTCATAATGTGTTGTCAATTCTTCCATAAAAATTGCCCAAGTGATAATTTGTTTACGAGAGCAAAGCCATTGATACCATACAAACTGATTTGGTTCCAAATATAAAGTTGCAATACGTACCTTTTGTGTGTTTTGCACATTATTGAGATCGAAAAATTGCTCCATCTGTAATATCCATGTTGCAGGATCCTTGCCATCAAACTTCCTCATATCGATTTTTGGAATATGGTGGGTCTTCAATCCCATATTAGAGTCTATGAAATCATGATTAACATTTCTTTTGTTGACATCATGAGTTTCCTTTACTACCTTTTCACCATTAGTAAGTATTTCTTGTAGAAAATTTGTCAAATTTGTCTTCAAATCTGCCATGTCTGTCTTCAAATCTGTCGTCAAATCTGCCATGTCTCTCTTCAAATATGTCTTCAAATCTATCTTCAAATCATCCATCTTAGCTTCCATGGCCTTCATCTTAGATTCCACGCCATTTATCTTAGCTTTTGTTAGCTTTTGTGCAAGTGACACTTGTTGCACTTGGTCTTGTAATTTTTATATATCATGTAGCATTTCTCCCTCTTCTTCATGAGTCATGCTAGAGCTTTCAGGTTGTTTACTAGGTGTTTGCATTTTCTTTCTTCGGGGCATCAGTTACCGATAATAATGCTCTACTATGCCCTTTGAATTCCTTCAAAATAAATTTTCAAACCAAGCTTGAGAAAAAATTTTAAAAAAATCTACACACGTTTTTTCACTTTGTATGAGCTCGATATTGTCTCTGATGTATTTCTGTACTTTCAGATCATCCAATTCTGAAATTGTGACCTACAGTAGCCCTCTATGTCCTCTTTCCAATGCCACCAGTCTGATCCAAATTGGATTCTCCAAGGAAGAGTTATGCGAAATCTCCCACAGTGACTTGATTATTAACTAGTTCAGTAGAGTGAACTTGTACGACATGCCATGAGTCACTATTTCGACCTTTGGCTCTAAACAGTATATACAAGAAACTACAGTACGTCCTCTTTCTGTACCTTCTTACGAAATTTCAATCTGATGCTCAGAGAGAAGGTTATGATGATTTTCCCTAGGTCACCTGTTTCGAATGTAATTCAGGAGTTTGCAAAAAGACCAAATTCCTCAGATCATATCTCCGCAAATATAGAGCGAAAAGATATGAAATTTAGACCCGAGGTTCAGTGCGATTTCCTCTCAAATGGGTTTTTTTTTAACTTCTGAAATGTCACATAAAAAAGTTATAGCGAAAATCCCATGATGACCTATTTGGAGCAGCGAAACCCTAGAATCCAAAGCTTTGATACCAAATGTTATGAAACCAGCTCAAGAAAAAGATAGAAAAGATAGATCAACACCTTAGAATTTAGCCTCTTCAAGGGGTCAACCTCCTTTACATTACATAAATGAACAATTCTTGGATCATTCAAATGACAAAACATCCTTTCTATATATAGGAGTCTGAGGAGTCACAATATAACCCAAACGACCTAACAATAATAATATAAAGCCACAAAAATAAAAATAGAGGGATTCTATGGGGCACAATCATAACAATATGAGGACAATAGGGACACAATAATATTAATAAGGGATACAACTACAATAGTAATGGGGTAATCACTAGTATTATAGGGACCCAACAACTTTTAACAAGATGTAGGTCCTAAATTAGATATATCAAATTGACATGCTGTATCAACAGAGGGAATTGAAGAAAATACTGTGAAATCGACATATTAAAACATACGCTACAAATTATTTGTGGTCATCCTAAGTGATTGTAAAGCTTATGGTAATTATGAAGTGCTATTTCTAGGAAATATGCAGAGGTTTCCTTAAAGTTTTTCGGAATGCGTGAAAATATAATTTTAATGTGTAATTATGTATGTATGTGTCAATTTCTTTTTTACTTAAGCTATTTAATTTGGTAGCATAGAGAGAAAATATGAAATACAATGAAGCATAATATTCTGCAAGTAGAGATCATGAACAAGAATATAAACAATGGATAGCATACCTGAATAAAAGTGGGATTGTATTACAAACTTTGAATATTAGGTGGTATCTCTCTGTATGAATATATCAAAAGTGCTCAAAATTTTCTCCATTTATAGCAATCATTGATTTCTTGAAGCTTTGACCACAATCAAGACAAGTAACAATACTAATGTGACGTTAATGGATTAATACTAAACCCCTTGGTAGTCAGAACTAGTTTAAACAAGACTAATTGTGTTTCCTCAAAAGCCATAGCACCCAATTGCAACATGACAGACCTCACATTGAACTGGTATTCCATGAGAATTATTCAGAAGATAATATTGAAAGTGTAATTAGCAACATGGAAAGTGTGGAACCTTTATGTCAAATTTTAACACACTCTTGACTAATGATGGTTGTGTAATGATCTATGTTAGACCTGAGTTTGCAATGATGATTTAAAATGATAAATTTGTGTGATTTTATTTACGTTAAAAACAAAAATTTGCAATCTTTTAAGTAATGTCTTTCCTTAAAGCACAAATAGAAACAATAAAATGAAGATATTGTTACTCTCCATTTTCACATGAAGTTTATCGTCACTCTATTTCCCAAGCAATGTTTAATAATCGTATTTCGAGATGAGAGATGAAATAAACATGAACTTAGAATGGACTTGTGGGTCAAAGATGTTGGTGTAACAAAACTCTAATTTTCTCAAAACTCGAAGCCCGTTTTTTGACCCAAGGCTATAGATACAATCTATGCATCCAATATGGTTGAAATTTCCCATTTTACCATTAGAATTTTTGTCAGATGATGTATTTATAGTGATAGGGTATTAGTAGGATCCTACCTAAATGTAGAAAAAAGTTTACAAAAACCCATGTCAAAGCACAATTTCTTTAATATTAGTAAGGTAGACTTTCATGGAAGGATAACCAAAAATCTCTCTATAAGTAAAAGAGAAAAGCTATTGTTAGGTCATTGACTATGTAGGGATTCCCTTTAGATGTGAATGACACCATCATTATGGACATATATAAGATGGTGAGCTTAAATTTGCTACAAATATAGAGGAAGGGTTTAGTCATCATTCAATAACTAGGGGTCTTCATCAGTTTCCTTAAGATGGGGTCCATTAAATCAAAGACATCATTTCAAATAAAGAGAGAAACCACTAGAGGCCTAGAGGACTCGTAACAGAGAACCAAAATACCCAAAATTGATATCAGACTT
This sequence comes from Pinus tabuliformis, assembly GCA_031772625.1. Classification (NCBI taxonomy): domain Eukaryota; kingdom Viridiplantae; phylum Streptophyta; class Pinopsida; order Pinales; family Pinaceae; genus Pinus; species Pinus tabuliformis. The sequence continues at coordinate 730,812,869 of CM062812.1, read as the reverse complement.
AGCAACAAATGCTGAGGATGGAACCCAAAAAGTGTTGTTGGAGCTAAATATTCCTTCAATCCTGGAAAGCTCCTCATCTCTCTCCAAAAATTGGTGCTCTCTAGAAATTATGTTTAAAAATTGATCATAAAGGAATCATGTTATTGTTTTAAGACAACATTACCTCACTAGTGATGAAAAAGCCCCAAATTTAGATACGACCATGGTAAAGCAATAGACGATAAAATTAATATCTAGGAAAACAAGGAGAACAAAATAGAGAACCTTGATATAATTGAGAAAAAGAGATCCCTCCCTTCTGATTAGAACACACATTCGATATATTCTAGACAACCTACTATGCATTTACTAGAAGAGTTAATAGAGGAAGGATATATAGGAGGATAGATGTCTACCCTCATAAGAGGTGGGAAGTCTCAGATCAAAATTCTTCAAAATAAAAAAGCCATAAAGTCTGTCCAAAAAGGGAAAAGAAAGACACTAGATAAATCTCTTACATCAAACTAAGCCCATAACAAGTTAGAGTCAGGCTAAGCATGTCCTAATATCAAGGCTCTAGAGAGCCCTACAAAATATTTAACCTTCAAAATACTCTTGGATCTCCACAAACTTGGAATAAACATTTAGAGATAATTTAAATGTTTATGATGGGTTGGATCTTTCTTTGAGTTGGACTCAAAACATAGATGAAATGGACTATTCACTATGTGTAAAACGGAGTCCATTAAATTACCTAATTCAACATTTTTTGAATCAATTATAGAGAAGATATATACTCTCGAGAAATGGGGGATTCTTATTACATAACCATGACATTTATCATTGGGAAAGGCTAATATCCCACTATCCATAGACCCTATCAAAATAGAGTTACTTACTAGTCAATGCTCTCATTTCAAGAGCAATTAAAAAAAATGAAAATAATATTAAGTTAAGCCCTAAATTTTACAATTAACAGAGGTAATTTTTTCTGAAAAAAGATACCTAAGCTAACTTCTTTCTGAACAAAATGGAGGGATTTGAAATCGTAGGAAATGAAACCCATCGAATTATCCCCCCACTGAAGGAACCATAGAAGATAGTGAAGCAAGAATGCCAAAGAGGCTAGATAATTTTTTTATTTCACAATCGTAGTAGAAAATCGAGTTAGGAGATAAAAACATGGGTGTAATTAGGAGTATAATTAGACCTTCATCCATTGCTTCAATTATCAAAGGAAAAAATAAAGCCGTCAAACCTTTTCAAATTTTCCTCTATATTTTACTCGAAGATTTTGATGTCTCTAGTCAAATATATGTGGAAGCAAGATGATTCCACTACAAGAGAATATACATGCATTCATGAGCTAAAAAATTTCATATTACCCTCGGTATGCAAAAAGGGACTTAAAAAATTCCAATCCCTAACTGAAATAAAGGCCAATATGGAAGATATTGATAAAGACGATTTTGTAAGCTTCATAGATGACAAAATGAAAGCTAAACTAAAATCCTTAGAACAAAGAAGGAGAAAAATCACATTAGAAAACTAAGCAAGTTGGCTCTTTAATATGTTTTGGCACAAAGAGACAATAATGGATTTTTTTTTTTATAATTTTGTTAAACATGGGTGGAATATCAACACCATATGGGAAATGGAAAGAAAATAAGATCGACAACAACCTCATTCAAAGATATTGAACATTTACAAGTGGTCCATTTTGAGGGAATTTATAAAGAGGATGATAGAATAAATACCAGAGAGATAATGTTATATGTAAGACTTTTGTGATCCATAATTTAGATACTAGTCCTTTGGATTAATCTCATCATTAGGATTGGGTTGATGTTTCAAACTAGCTAATTTGGTTTGTCCTCGGGACAAGGTGATAAATCACTGGATCTGAAGCACTAAATTGTATGGATGCATCGTTTCCTAGGGTTATCCATTGAAAATTATCCATTGGTTAACTAGTTGATAGTTAAGGATGACTTCAATTTTCGCAAGATTTGTAGGTAAGGACGGTAATGGGGAATTGATGGATCCAATATCAAAGGAATAATTACAAACATTTCTGCATCGTTTCCAAAAGGATAAGATCCCTCAGCCACTTAGCTGGACAATAGAATTCTTCTGGGGGTTCTATGACTTCCTTCAAACATACCAACTAAGAAAAGTTGACAAATTAAAAAACACAAGAAGGATTTGAGAGCTTTAAATTAAAAATTTTAGGCTTTAATCCCAAAAATTAGACAATAATGAGACTTTTGATGATTTCATATCCATTTTGCTATGCAATTAACTCTACAAAATCATTGCAAAAATTATTGCACAAATGGACAAAAACCACTGAACTAATTCCATGTCGTCATAATGATTTCACATCCTTCCAATGAAACAAATCATGAAATCAATTATGAAATAGGAGTATCCCTATAAGGAATGTATAAAACCAAATTGAGAAATTACAAGTAATGTTAGTGAGGTTGTCTTTCTGTTCACGGTGCTGGACCCACCAACATGTCAGGGGATCTCCATGGTAAGAAGTCCCAACTAGACCTCATACATTTGGTGTAGGAGTCCTAGTAGTGGGTCTTACAGTATTTCCTTGACGACAGTTGCACATAGAGGAAAGTAAGATGTACTTATTGGTAGAAAGGGTGTGACTTGTGAAACAAGCCAAGGAAGCTACATGAATGGTTATAACAGACAGAAAGTGAGGTGAGTGCGTCCCTTGGAAACATATGATATCACGTGGCTTGGAAGGGAACACGTGAGCGAAGATGCATGACAAAATGGAAAGAAAGTTAGCTAACAATACAAAGTGAAAAGTAAACCAACAACACATTTGAGTAATATTCATACATACTTAGATATAATGAGTCTATACATGCATGCGTAAGCAAAAAATACATATATCATTAGAGTAAGCAAGTTAACTTAGATACAATAACAACATATGCATGAAACATTATGGATCTATTATATTAAGAAGTGAAATTTCCAATCATATTATACAACCATGACCAAGCACTAGTCCTGATAGTGGAACATTACAGTCACTACTGCTTACTCCTCCAAACAGATGTACTAACCCTGCACTTTGGACAAGCTAAGGCTTGTTACAATAGTATCTAAGATTTCTTTAAGGGACTCCTATCAGAATCTTGGCTAACCAAAAGCCTGTATAATGATTTATGAGGTACTATATATAGCAAAGTGTGGGGTGACCCTTGACATTCCCCTTTGTGATTGTTCATCTACCCTCATGAATCTTCAACTGCTCTATGACTATTTCATTTAGCTATCGATAGTAGAACTTCCACTTAACAAGACCTTACATACAATCTACACATGTACTCATGTGAGACAAATAGGCTTGAGTAAACCATACAAGACATCACTATGACTTAGACAACTATTAGAAGACCAACTCTTTGACATCTTCACGATTGTTGATGGTGGCGAATTGATGCCATGCTTGGTATTCCAGATGGTGTTCATGTACTCTATGGTGAAATCTTTCTAGAAACGAACTCTTACCTTTGTTGCATTGGGGTACACTTTCTTGGCTCCTTTATCCAACTCGTCTGATAACATGTGCATCATTGTCTTGAGTGTGGTTGTACCAATGAAATTTTGATGCATAATGTCTGCATTTATTGCCAAGTCTGTGTTGGTGGCTATGCACATCAACTCGTGAAAGTACAAGCCTACATCCAGTCAGACTTGTGTCTTTGTCTTTGCCTCAGTGAGTGTCCCAATAGATAGGATCGGATGTGTGTGCACAAAAAAATCCATGCTTCTGAACAACTGTGCATGTGAATCTTACAAAATAGTGATGAGCTGTGGGAATTCTTCATAGTTTTGGATCTGACTCTAGATATGTGCCTTCAACTCAACCACTCTAAGCTTCATCATCTTGGGAAAGTGTAACAGGGCTCCCTTGTGTCTCATTTTCCATTTTTGCATGTGGTCAATAATAGTATGCATGTTTGATAATATACATGCTTTCCTAGCACATTAGTGCTGCAAACTCTCAGATGGACAACTACCTTATGCACGGTACCAAATCTGGAATACAACGCTTGCTACACTTTCTCAAGGAATGATACTCCATTCAATACTGCCTTCTTCAACTCTGCTCAGGCGGATGCTGTAACCAACTCTCCTCCCTTCTTAGTTGTTTGTAATTCCTTAGCAATTCACTTCTTCTCTGCTATCAAGAAGCGAACACTTGAGCTAGTGGCTTCAACATATGTTCTCAGAGCATCAACCAATGATGATGGATGCTTACACACTTCAGATACGATCACTCGTTTCTTAAATTGTGTAGGTGATGAATGAACATATCGAGTATAAACTTTGCATGATTTCACAACTCTATGATATGACTTGTCAAATGATATTTTGCACATCTCTTCTTCTGGATTGTCTCCAAGGATCTCAGGGTCCCACTAGTTGCTTAGGACTTTCTCTATCTCTGGATATGGGGAAGGTGGTGCGTTGATCTCTTGGTGGTAAGCATGAGGTCAATGTATTTCTCTAGCTCTAGCTTCTCCATCTCCATATCCATCTTCTCAAGTGCTCGTTCAATATCTTGAGCGAAGTCTTGCTCCTGCGACAGCTCACCCTGCCTGCTTTGTGCCAACTGCTCAGATGATTCTACCACTTGTATTGGCACAATTTCATCCATCTATGTATTTTACATGCCCTGTTGTATCTGTCATTGATGTGCTTCCTTCTCCTGTCTATGTAGCTCTTGTTCCTTCCAAAGTTGCTCCTTTAACTCATTCAACTCCTTCGCTATTTCCTAGATCCTATTATTTTTCTCTCTGACTTTGCACAGTCCTCCTATCACGTTGTTGCCTCTTCACCTCTATTTCCAAAGCTTGTTTCTACACAACTTGGTCTGCTCTGAACTTACAGCCTTTTTCTGCCTCTGCATTGTTGACAATATTTCTCTTGCCTTCGTCATGCACTAGTATGTTTACCTCTATTGTTGGTGCTCTCTTGGATACTTCTTGGCTAACCATTCCACAAAGATGCCGAATAGTTCATTAGGCTTGGAGAAGCTATTAAAATATCTCCATGGGTCTTACTCAACCCAATGACACACCCTATCGATCCACAAAAACTGTACTCTCGCACAATGATCCTTCACAAAACAATGTAGGTCATATGGATTAAAGCTTCAGGTGATGAAAGTGAATTTCCTAAACTCTTCTATCTCGGCATCCACATGCATGAGATTTCGTATCTTGTACAAACCAATCCCAAATGGAAGAGTGGGACGAGGTGCCTTCCTCTTCTGGTGCAACCTAGCTAACAATCTTACCAAGATGTGGTATGACACTTCTTGCATGACAAGCTTTTCCATGGAAAACATCAGCAAAACATGCAGAGGTTTCTTTGTGTTGTACATCTGTATGGAGGTGTCAAGAGGTTAGGAATACCCGCTATGTTGATTAGTGCCTCCATTTCTACCTTCAAAATGCAAGGTGGATCCTCCGCAAATATCATCTTGTACACTAGGGTGACAAAATGATATGACAGCTGTGTGATGACTCCACAAAAGCTGCATTCATAAAAATTTTTACAATAAGTGTTCACAAAGGTTTTCAACTAATGTCCATGTCCACTTCAAGCTCGAGTACTCCTTACGGGCAGAGATTGCATCCAAGATGTAAGCGGACATGTAGGTTTCTGCTTGCTGACCATTGGGCAATTGTCGAGCTCTTGTTACCTATTCCTTCAACCTATGAGCCAACATGTCGGGCTAGTTTCATGCTTTGCCTTCACTGGCCAATTCATCCAATGTGATCATCCAACTCTACGGGAAGGTTTTCGTGTTATCTTAACCATACAAGTGACATGCAAAGATGATCAAGCACTGATATCCTTAGAGTTGGTATTGCTACTGGGTATGCTGAAGGGTGTCTCCATGGTGATCAATGGCTTCAGCAAGTGGTACATCTGCTGATAATATTGTGCCCTGAAGGTATTAATCATTGTCCCACTGACACTTCTCAATTCCATCATCTTGGGATCAATGTGCGAGATGGTCCAATGTATCATGTCCAAGCACAAGAACCCGAGGTATCTTCATGCAATCCAGTAAAAGTTGGACTTATGAATGTTCACATAGAGTTGGCAGTCTAAAAGATCTTCCCTGATTGTGCCTGAGAATGCATAATTGACCTCTTGCCATTCAATCTTGATTTCTTTGTCTACGAGCAACTTGTTGTATTCATAAATTTTCAAACACATAGACACTCTATCAACTATTGCTCTAGTTGCGCTTTCATCGGTGTCCTTTGATCTTGCTCTCTTGGAGGCCATTGATCTTGAACTTCTGAGAGATGGACAAACACCTGCTATATCTAGAGACATGGCAACATGCATGGAAAGAAATCTGTCAGTTAAAACCAAAGAGAATTTTGAGGACTAACGTGCAACATACCTGGGAACTACTGGTAAGGATTGCACAATTTTCACTGGGAGGCTGGGAGACTGATTGTTGGAACTGTGCAAAAGGAAATACGAACTATCAGGAGGCTGGGTGACTCCTGCAATTATGCAATGCACAATGCATACTGGCCTGCTCAATGTTGAGATTGCGCAATGTGCAATTTCAGGTGGCAAGTGATGTAGGCCCAGGGATCGCATTGTGCAATTTTCTAGGTTAGCAAAAACTTCTTCTCAAAATTGTGCAAGGCAAGACTAAATGGCACTGACTGGCTAGATTTGCACATTTTTTGGGAGGAAGGCAGAGCCTTCCCTCTATGAATTGTGCAATTTTGTTGGGAAAGTCAGAGTCCAGGCCATGGTTTCCTAGACCCGCCGTTGGGCAACTAAAAGCATATGAAGATGTGAATTCATGCCGATACTGAGTGTTAGTGGTAGTGAATGATTATGCATGAAAAAAATGAATGCAAGATTCAGAAAACAGAACAACAGCATGTGTGTGAAATGAGTCGCCCAATCGACAACCATTCGTGTAAAATAGTGTCATGCATGCAACAACAGTGAGATGCAAAGAAAAAATGAAATGGTTCTTGTACATGTTAACATGCATGAAAACAACAACAAGATTTCATAGAAATGAATCAGACAACACTCACACAAGCCCAAACACAAAAAGCGATAGAAATGCTACAAAAGACAAGCAAAGTAGACTTACCCAGAAATAACTGAGTTGGATGTGCCGAAGATTCCTAGATGTGTTGTGCGATATCAGAGCTGCAAGATCAATGTGAAGGATGATCTCTCAAGCATAAAATAAATAAGTTTGTGGCTCATGATGCACATATTACAAATGTAGGAAAAAGTGCCACTTGGAGGAAAGTTTCTAAAACGATCTTTGCATGCAACCTCCAGATGCTAAAAATAGATCCCTAAAATATAGAGATTCTTTTTTCATGTTTATTTTTGCTATTTCATGAAAAAGGATCCCACGCGTGCATGTCAAGTTGCTGGGTCCAAGGTAGAGCCAGTCAACCTAAAGGCACATGCAACAACCTGCTTGATTGAGAGGGATTTTTGCACAATTTCTGGCAGGAGTTAGGTTGGCTGTCTAGAGGGATTGTGCAGTTTCTGAGAGAAGCAACTGAGTGCTACCTAAAATTGCACAATTTTTAGGTTGAGCTACACTGTTGGGCCAGATTGCACAATTTTCTTGCCGAAGGTTCATTGACTGGATTACGCAATTTCTAGGCCCACCAGGTTGCCCAATAGATTTGTGCAATTTTTGTAGGGAAGGTTTGTTCCCTTCCCAAATTGAACAATTTTCTAAGGGAACTTCTCTGACAGTACTTGGTCCAAGTTCTAAAATGTAGCCTCTAAGGGGAGTGAAACAAACTATCATGCACGAGCTGGAAAGCTAGTAAAAAATCAATGAAGCCTATGTACTTGATTGTGCAAGACATGCTGCTAGAATGGTAGGTAGGGAGGCTCCAAAACAAAGCTAAGGTAAAATTTTGGAGGGTGGTTGTAGCTGCTACAACACTTTCCAAGGCATATGATAGATCGAACTAGCTTTATTTAAGTGTACTCATCCATATAGTGTTTAGAGTGAAACTGGTTAACTATATAATGAATTTTATTTCCTCAATATCTTTGCAATTCTAATTAATGAATGAGAATATTCTTCTTTCATGCCTACAAGAAGCCTTTGCTAGGTATGTCCAATGGCTCTTGTGTTATTGTAGAGTACGTTCTCTCAACATAACTATAATAGAGTCAAAAATAAATATAATATTGACATGTATAAAAGAAAGAATTGTTATAAACTTAACGAATTAACTCTTTGTTGATTATCTTATGCTTTTGTATGCTGGGACCAAGAGACATACAATTAAACTGAGGGAAATACAAGACCTAAAATTCCTAACTATAGGAATGACAGTTAATATGCAAAATTTCTGCATATTTTAGAAAATGATCAAATCAAGAATATCCTACAACTCTTCCTTTACAATTGTATAAAGCTTCAAAAATATTGAAATAATTTTTCTTATTAATATATATAAGACCTAATGATTATGGAATCAATGCCGGTAAATGGATTTTACGAAAGATGAAGAAAATAAACCTTTGGTACTACAAATAGTTGACTTGAAGTGAAATATTGACTCTTGCTAAATCAACCCTTAGGATGATAATGACAAAGTGACATAAATTAGCCTATAATCCCAAAGGTTCTAGAGAAACCGAAAGCACCTTGATATAACTGAAAGAGAAGGATCCCCCATTTTGAGTAGAACAAATATGCCCTACCTTCTAGAGAGCTTACTATGGCTTTACTAGAAGAGGGAATAAAGGAGGGCATGGTAGGAAGGATCAATGTCTACCCTCACTAGATGTGGGAAGTCTCACCTCAACATTATTTAAAATTAAAAAACCATAAAGTACATCTAACAAGGGAAATAGAAGGCACTAGATAAATCCATGAAACTAGACTAAGCCCACGACAAGTTAGAGGCATGCTAAGCATGTCCTAATCTGAAGGCTCTGGAGATCCCTACAAAATATTTAACTAGTAAAATACTCTTGGCTCTCCACAAACCTAGAATCATCATTTCAAGAGAATTTAAAAATTTATGAGGGCTTGGGACTTTCTTTGAGTTGGACTCAGAACACAAATGAGAGGGACTATTCATTGTGTGGAAAAGGGAGTCCTTTAAATTATCTAATTGAACCTTTTTTAAATCAAAATTAGAACAATGATGTACTCTCGGGAAATGGGGGACTGCTATGACATAACCATGTAATTTATCATAGTTAAAAGCTACTATCGTAGTATATATGGAACCTATGAGACAAGAGTTGTTTAATACTAAAGGCTACGTTTCCAGGACTAATTAAAAAAATGAAAATTATACTAAGTTACGCCCTAAATTTTACAATTAACAAAGGTTATTTCTGCAACAAGAAAATATAGCCTAGTTTATTTCTTTGTGAACAAAATTGATGAATTTGAAATGGTAGGATATGAAACCCATCGGGTTATCCCCTGATTGGAGGAATCGTAGATGCTAGTGAAGCAAGAGTGGGAAAGAGGCCAGGTAATTTTTTTGTTTCTCAAATGTGGTAACAAATCAAGTCAGGGGATTGAAACATGGGTGGAATTAGGAGTATAATCAGACCTTCATCTAGTGTTTCTTTAGTTAGAAAAGGAAAAAATAAATCCATCAAATCCTTTCAAATTCACTTGTAGATTTTATAGGAAGGTCTAATGTCTCTAGTCAAATATATCTGTAAGCAATACAATTCCACTACAAGAGAATCTACCGTAATTCAAGAGCTAATAAGAAGTCATATTACCCAGGGTCTACAAAATTATAATAAAAAGAACCCAATTCCTAACATAAATAAAGGAAAGTGTGGAAAATATTTATAAAGAGGGTTGTGCAAGCTACACAGATGAAGAAACCAAAGCTAAACTAAAATCCTCACAAGAGAGAAGGAGAAAAATCAAGTTATAAAACTAAGTAGGTTGGCTCTTTAATATGTTTTTGCACAAACATACAACAATGGATTTTGTTTTACAATTTTTCTAACTATGGTTGAATATCAACACCATATGGGAAATGCCAAGAAAAGAGTATCAATAGCTACCTCATTCCAAGATATTGCATACTAAAAAGTGGTTTATTTTGAGGACATTTATAAAGAGGATGATAGAGTAAACGTCAGAGACATAGTTAAAGATAACTTCATATTTCCCTAGTTTTGTGTGCGATGGTGGTAATGAGTAATTGAGGCATCCAATATCAAAGGAATAATTACAATTTTTTTTTAATTATTTCCAAAAATATGGGAACCCTCAGCCACTTAGTTGGCCAATATAATTCTTCCATAGGTTCTATGACTTCCTTCAAACAGACCAACTACGAATTGTCGATAAATTAAAATACACAAGTAGGACTTGAGAGCTTTAAATTCAACATTTTAGATTTTAATCCCAAAATTTGGCAAGAATAAAATTTTCGATGATTTCACACCCATATCACTATGCAATTAAATCTACAAAATCACTGCAAAAAATATTGCATGACGACTCAGAATTAGCCACTAGGTTTATTCCATGTCATCAGAACAAAACAATTATGGAATAAGAGTATCCCAAGAAGGAATGTATAACATCAAACCAAGAAATTACAAGGAAACTTGGTGATATTGTCTCTGTAAGGCATATGGTAGAGTGAACTAGCTTTATATAAGGCTACTCATCCATATAGTGTTCAGTGTGCAATTAGTTAACTAGATAATGAATTTTATTTCCTCTATATGTTTGCAATTATAATTAATCTCTCATCCTACTCTTATGTCATTCCTATAGGAAGCCTTTTGTAGGTATGCCTAGTGGATCCTCTATTATTTTTTATGGAGTTGTCTTTAGTGGGACTTTTTGGATTTTATAGTGCTCAAATTCGGTGGGAAATTTTGATGTGAAATCTTAATTTTTGTTATTTAAAATAGTTTCTGACTGTTTATATGGATTCAACACTCTGAAAAACCGTATGTCACTTGTATTGTGCAAGACTTACCAATCAAACTTGTGATTTCAATAAATTCCAGCCAGATTTTAGAAAATTAGACCCGAAAAAAACCACTGAAAACACTTCCAAAAAGTCACACTAAAGACAACTCCATTTTTTATTGTAGAGCAGGTGCTCTTAATAGAGGTATAATAGATTAAAAAGGAACTATAAGATTGACAAGTATAAAAATAGGAAGAGCTCTAAACCTAATATGCTTACTCTTTGTCGATTATGTTTTTCTTTTGGGTGATCTGACCAAGAGAGATACAATTAAGCTAAAGTAAATACAAGATCTATATTTCCTAACTACAGGAATGAAAATAAACATGCAAAAATTTTGCATACGTTAGAAAGGAATCCAATCAGGAATATCCCATATCTCTTCATTTACTATTGTACAAACTTTTAACAAGGATTTAAATATATGTGTTTATTAATATTTATAAAACCTAATGATTATGGAATTAATGGAATTAATGGCTATTATGAAAGATGAATAAAATAAACCTTTGGTGCAACAAATAGTTTACTTGAAGTGGAAATTTGACTCTTACTAAACTAGCCCTAGGGCTGATTCCCATAAAGTAGCATACATTAGACTATAATGTCAAAGGTTGTGGATGAAAACCAAGAGAAGAAGCTTCAAATTTATATGGTTATGGAATAGGGAAAAGGAAGCCATACCTATAGTAATATGTCAAATCTCACAAGGCCAAAAAAACTGAGTGGATGACATTTGAAAGTTATATATCATTTCGACAAAGAATTAAGTTTCTAAATATGAATGGATTGTCTCTGGGTCACAATTCAAAATTAAATAGAGTCTCGTTCATGGTTAAAGCCAACAAAACACAGACAACATATTGTTTATAACGTGGACACTACACTTCAATATAGTAATAGTGTGATGAACCTCACAAAATAGTGTCAAACAAAACTTTTTGTATTCTATGCCCCCAAGGATATCTATTTATTTCGTTCCCCAAGGGTTTGCTGTGTGGGATTCTTGGAAATTACATGGGTTTGAGCCAGTCCTTAAAAATTCCACACTATAGGAATAGAGCTGAAAAGCTATCAACCATTAAAATAATATATTTTTTATCATTTGACAGAAATGAGAAATCACCACTAAATTTTCCTTTAGTTAGTTTGTAGCCAACTCTTTGATAAATGAGTTCAAAGATATACAAAATAGAATAAAAAATCACAATTATTAAAGTGGCTCTTTACTAGGTCCATAGGGAAAAGTCCAGACCTTGGATGACTAAAAGTTTAACGGAATGATAATGACCCACTAATGTCCTACAGGGTTTAAATACAATGAGTGTCCAATAGGAATAAAAGATCTTAAATATTTCTCCTAATGAGTAATGTATTTTATCAATTGAATCACCACAAGTTTCAAATCTTCCTAAGACATACACTACAGTGCCTTCACAAGAAGGAGTAGACAACCTTTGACAAATATCAAATGTCTAATGGGTGTCTATCCAACCAACCCTAGGGGCAGCTTAACAATCAAGAACAATTAACATATGCCACATTTGCAAGTTTCATGAGAAGTTTTTAATGTCTTGATCACATATTAGAAAACCTTTGGCCAAGAAAAAAAATATTTTACATGCACACTAACAAGATACCTACCAGTAGACTGGTAGTCATTAAATTATCAGGGGAAAATGAAGAAACCTGAATTTTACTACTAGGGAGTAAATGTGCTCACTCATGGAGCTGAAAATTTCAAACGCTTGAAATGCAAGGAGAATTTGAGGAAGCAAAAAGGCGATAGAGATCGATATTCCATTTGTAATTTTTGAAATTTGTAGCCATGCTCTAACATAATCAATTTGTGTGATCAGCTCCATGGAAAACAATTACAAGCTTTGAAGTAATGTTTTTCCTTAAATTACACCAACAAAAAACAAAATGAAGATAGTAGTTTCTCTCCGTTTTAAAAGAATAGTTTAATAACTTCCTTTTAGTTGGAAAGGTAAAATAACTGGGATCTTAGAATGACATTACAATAGGACACATAAAATATCATTTCAATATTGTTAATTCAACAATGATATTTTCTCTATAGGTAAATCATGAAAGGCATAAATTTAAAAAAAAGGGTATAAATAAAACAAATTGAGTTGAAATTTCACTTATTATGTGAATCAAAGTAGCAAAAAAATGTAGAAATCAATCATACTTATATAATTCTACCTCAAAAATACAATTTTAATATTAAAAAAGTTTCAGTCAAAGATAACATTTTATAAAGAAACGTGGTCTCACAAAAATCTCTCATCATCATTAAAAACATCAATCCTTTCATAACAAATGTCAAAACCTTTGTCGCCATAATAACTCCCATCAGAAGTATACTAAAACTATAAACCAAATCAAACTCTTCATCATTTTACACCTACACTCCAAATTTTCGAACCTTTTTGGATGTTACCCTTTGGTATGCTTGTTAGATATGATCACTCTGAAAATTTTACATGGTATCAGAGAAATCAAACAAATCTCTCAAGAGAAAAATGCACAGAGAAAATGTTGAGAGAAAGATTGAAAAATTAATTAGAGTAAGAAAAAAAACTTAGATAATATACTCTACATAGCTGAACCAATGATCCATAGTAGTGAATCTAGCGAGATGTGTGGAAATATCCATGTTTATGGAAACATCCATGAAGCTGAGGAAACATCAATGCTTAAGGAAACATCCATGAAGTTGAGGAAACATCAATGCTTAAGGAAACATTTCCAGTAATGGTAAATTTCTTGGATTCAATAGGTGGCCTCATGAGTTATATTTAGCTTTTTGGCTTGTCATTGGGGATATTCTCGTTTGACGTATGAAAAAACTTTGGAAATAGGTTGCATGCATGTGTGATTCAATCCAAAACATATTAAATCGATGCCCAAAGGGACACAAATGAACATTGTTGATGGTTGACATCATGTCACCTAGCTTGATGTCTCTAATAAAGTTTCTGTTGAAGGTCTTGCTATAAGTATTAAAAACAAAACTATCCACATTATTTGACTTAAATAAACATGGTTTATTAAAAGATGCTTAGATTTTTGATAATATGGTTTTAGCCTAAAAGAATGTTGGAGAAGAAAACTAATGGATTATGCAATGTTTATGTATAATTTAATGTTATTTAATGTGTAGTCGACTTCATTTCTTGTCATTAGAGAACATGTGACCAATGTAATGTTTGAATATCTAGTAAGTGATTAGGTAGTTAAACCACCATAATCATATACAATGTTACAAATATTAAAATGTGATTTATACAATAAGGGGAGATAGTAGTACATGCATGGTTGGCATCCTACCTCAAACACCCACCTTGTATATTCAACAATATTAATATAGCATTTATTATTATCTCAAATATGCTTCTGCCTATTGTCTGTGCACCCAAAAAATCAACATGGTGTTAGATAAATAAAGTATGACCTTTGAAGTTCTACATGTTTGAGTGGGACCTATGAATATATAGGTTTTTGGATGGGACTTATGAATATTTTGGTGTTTAAACTTGACAAAATGTTTCCATGAAGAAAAAAAATATAGTGTGAGTCGATTAAAACTAAAAAGGAAATTTGTAATATATTTTTTAAAATTTATTTGGAATGTTGAATTTGGAATATAGACATACCAAGGTAGAAAGGTTTTTATAATGTGAAATCTTTGAAATATATGTAAATAGAAAAATTGACAATAAATGATCAATGATGCCCATATTCAACATGAGTTCCATGTTTCAAGAACAAAATGACAGAGTCTCCTTTGAATGGCAGAAAAAATAAAAAACAACAAAATAAAAATGTAAGGTAGTAGCATTTGCTACCCCTGCACATTGAGAAGCCATATATGAAATCAAACCAAAGAATTGACATCCAATTGAGTCACATCTTGTCAATGTGATTGAAGGAACAACAATGATGTTCAAATTGTATAATGAATGTTAAACAGCGGAGAGAAATTATAGCCGAATTACATGAGTCTGGAGATAAATTCTAGAAGTTCCCTGATAGATTTAAAATTTTAGGAACATAATTGTACATAAATGTAGTGGGTTTCAGGCCAAAATGTTGATTACAAACTAAGTATTCCTTGTAAGGCACATAAATTATGATGAAAAGATACTAGAAAAGATACTAGAGATATTTTTTTTGTGGAAACCTAGAGAGAAAATTGAAGGGCCATAGATATCAAATAATTCAAACCAAACAGATGCCAAATATGAATGATATTTCGTAATAATGTTTTTTGAGTGAACATAGGCCATACACAAGAGTACAGATGTAGCGACAAAAAGGCCTATTATGTGGAATACACAATAGAGATATTGTAATCCAAAATTGTTACAAACATAAAAAAAAGGAGAGAAGGTGCATGCCCTAGAGTTTAACAAAATTTAAATGTTGTTGTAACCAAAATAGTCACTGTAGGAAAAAGATGCTTCCAAAATTGTCTACATCCGGTGTTAGAACATTTGGAAATCATATGAAATTATTATAGATACTAATAACACCACAATTATTACCTAGATTCCATAAAACAAATGTTTGTATAGACATGGTTAGCCAGGTAGAAGGAATCAAACACATATGTCATGTTTTTACAGATTTTATGTTTGATGCTATATCATTGTTGTTGTTGAGGATCTAGATGAATGTGTTACAAAAATATGAAGATTATTTTCCTGGAATTCCTTTCTTATGTCACGATAAATTATTATCAAGAAAGGGTCTAGTCGATATTAGAAGAAGGACCAAATGATACCCCTAAAGGAAAAGAAATAAAGTAGTTGAACTTGGGATAGAATGGATTAACTGAAGAATATCTTATCTAGCTAGTGGATGAAGACAAGGATGGACATTTTGGAAACTTGAAAGGAATGTTTCCATAAAATGTCGACCAATGATGAGATTCTCAGTATTAATGGTTATCTTGGTGAATTCTACCTTCAACATGAGGGTGATAACAGAATAATAGAGCACCAATATTGGATTTCTCAATTGGATGGCTATCTAATGGAATTCTACATTAAACATGAAGATACATGAGTTTAATGGCAACCTGATGGAGGAAAATAAAGTGAATGGGTATCATTATATAATGATACATTAGGAGTTAGGACCCTCATTTTGTTCTAGCTTTATTTTTTCATTTGTGGGCAGGGAGGTACATATTCAAGGACCAATTTTTTTAGGAACAATGCAGATCGAAACCAACAAATTTTGAACGAGCATAACCTCTAATCCAACTTGAGCACTAGTATCAACATATTTTGTCGTGAAACACTACAATGTAATATGTTCCACTATGATATGTCTATTTGATAACCCCCCCTTTCAAGTATTCTTTATATGCCCCAAATCACTTCCTACTATCTAAGAAGGATCTAAACAAGGTTATTAGAGAGGATATATACATGCAATACATCCAAGTCACTTGAGTCACATCCCCTAAGTGTCTTATACCCAAGATGTCTTTATATTTTGAGCACTCCATGCATCTAGGAGAGATTATTGTCAAACCTACATATACATGGAAAAACTAGATGTAGACCTTCAAGATCCCTTATGGACATTTCCTGGTAGGATCTCAATCAGTTTGGGCTGAAAAAAATCACAAATCCAATGCCATGATGGGACCTTCTAGCAATAACACTTGCAAAACACAAATTCAAAGGATAATCTCCTATCCAGATGTCCTATTTGTGAGAATTGGAAATTTTAATACATTACGACACATCAGGTGGCTATTTATTTACTTTCTTCTATTGTCCATACCAACAAGACATAACTACTCTTCATGAAGAAAGTTTACAAGGCTAGACCACCATCCCTTCAGGGACCCCCAAACAGTCTCCTCTGATTGCACTAGAATTTCAAGATGCCATGGAAGTCCTAGAACAGTGATTCCTCAACTTCTTGGTCAGTAGTTTTTGGTATTTTTACAAGTAGATGAAAGCTGTTAGCGTTGTTCCCAATATTATCACATTGAAGTTAATTATTAAATATACACCAAAGCTTTAGAAATCAAGGAAGATGTTAGGATTTTTTGTGAAATGAATCTATAAGGATGCAGCCCAAATCCATATATCTTTAACTACATCATTCAAGGGTTGTGTGAGAATGTAGGACAAAAGAAGCTTCAAAATTTTACAAAGATATGATTTGCAAATTATTATTTCCTAATAAGCATGTTTATAATTCTATTTTCAAAAATATTTCACTCAAAGGAAGACTATAGGATGACAATAAAGCTCTTCAAGATTGTAGATCATGCCATGTGCCTCATTACATCACTTCATGGTTGTTATGGATATCAATTGTAAGAAGAGAAGGCAGTGGGAAGACTCTAAACTTCTTTGTGACCTTTATTATAATATCCATTGCCTTAATGAATTACTTTAAAGGATATTTACTAATGACTTCAATTTGTTGAGTAAGCAAGGGATGCATTTGAAGAGATGTTGACAGTTTCCCTATCGTCAAATGTAAAGGCCATCAATGGTATCATGAATAAGTTGGGAATGTTTCTAAGGTTCAAAGGATCTATCATGATATGAAAGTTACAAGTTATATTCCCAATATGCCACTTTATAGAAAATTTACTGTTTTTCTTTCTAAAAGAGGGTTGTTCGTAGATAATGAGTTGATTTTCAAGGAGATGAAATTATTTGGACTTCAAGTTTGATGTTAGAATTTAAAACTCAATTTTAAATCTGTATAAGGACACAAGGAATTCTAAGAGAGTGATTGAACTATATCAGGGCATGCAAATAGTTGTAGCTTCTCATGATAATGATATTTACAACATTTTACTCACTACGTTTACTGGGCATCTTAAGGATGAAGAATATTTTAAGATTTGAGAGAAATTGCTTCCATATCTTGGGAAAAGTGCATCTATATCAAGGTTACAAGGTACCCATATCTCACTCTAGCTTCAATGTAGAGAGTGGAACAATAATTTTATCCAACATTAAGTTCCCAAGAGATAACTTAGTTGCTTCATCCTTTTTGTTGAGGTGTAATTCCCAAGGAGGTCATGTAATCAAATTTAAAAAAACCGTAAAGGGTTACCAAGAACAATTTCCACTATAATATAATATTGGCTTCCATATGAAACCCTAAGGAAGAGGAAGTGGAATATGTAGAATGGCACTAATAAGGTTCAAACTTCCTCATTTTTCATTTTAGTGCAAGAGGGTGGGGGATATTCTTTCTCCATGAGAATGTGTTTGTGTGTGTATGTGTGCGGGGGCAAGGGAGAGAGAGGGAGAGGGCGGGAGAGAGCGGGGGAGAGGGGAGAGAGGAGGGGAGAGAGAGAGAGAGAGAGAGAGAGAGAGAGAGAGAGAGAGAGAGAGAGAGAGAGAGAGAGAGTTTAGTGCCAATGGTTAGATCAAGTTGCTCAACTTGCATTGAAAATTTATATTAGCTGAGAAGATCATAGGAAAAAATCCACTTGGGTCTCACAAGATTAGGTGTACATGTTCTCACTTACAATATTTACCCTAGGTACCATTCAAAAAATGTGAGGAACTATCTATAGATTTTCTCAAAGCAAACGTTGCATGGAAAGAAAATAAGTTTGCATGTATATATTAGTACTATAATAATAATAAATATAATTGAAGGCCATAGTCAAGAAAAATACTAAACTAGTCTATGAATCTCCCTTTCTTGTGGGACAAGGGAACCATCTCCATGTAGCGATTTTCTTGCTAAATTGTACTTAAGTGTACATACTCAATCCCCACCCACCCCACCAACTAGATTTGAACTTCTGACCTCTTAGGAGGAAACACATGTATGTATGTAAGTTGGTTTGCCAGGCATACATATGTTGCACCAGGTACGAGGGCCAAGCATATGCATGTTGTGCTAATAACATGAGGAAAACTTTGCATCAAATTAGATCTGTTTCTAGGATGTCATTACACTAATAAAACATGGGAA
The DNA here is from genome assembly GCA_031772625.1 of Pinus tabuliformis. Classification (NCBI taxonomy): domain Eukaryota; kingdom Viridiplantae; phylum Streptophyta; class Pinopsida; order Pinales; family Pinaceae; genus Pinus; species Pinus tabuliformis. The sequence goes on along the minus strand of CM062812.1, from coordinate 730,793,862 downwards.
GAATCTTTATCATTGTTGAATGGAACATGTAAATGGGAAAGGAACTAGTTATTATAAGTGTTCATAAACTTATATGAGGGTAAGGACGTATTTAAAACTAGATATTTTCTAATTACTATTAGTTGGGATATGTTGTACCACCATAGATAATTCTAGGTTAAGAACTATGCCAGAGCATCTAAAATGTTTAGTTGGTTTTTAAAGTTTTTTGGATGACCAAAGCTCTAAACTGTTTGAATAGGTGCAATTCTCAATTACTAATAATTAAATAGAAGTGTTGATCTTCTTCATCTCTAAAGAGTAATTTAGCTTTGATTTATATGTGCAATTTTAAAACTTTAGAAACTATATGATTTGTTAAACATCAAACAAATTATCTAACCATCATATATAGTGGATGCGTGTAAATTACTTTTACGTCCAAACAATATATATTAAGAAAATTAAGGGAAGATCAAAATTTATTGATGTAGAGGAATTAAATCAAGCATATAGTTTAATCAACTAATCTTTGTAACATATTATAACTTCATGGGGGATTTCACACAAATTGAAACTCAATATTATCTTACCCATAACTCCCATAAAAAACATATCCAGATAATAAAGAATGAAAATAATAACAAAGAATGACTGACAAGGACACAATATATTTTGAAATGAATCAAGAATACTTTTATTATTTTAGAAATAACTTTGAAGGATACAAGTTTGCTCAAAATTCTATCACAATGGTTCAACCATTTCCAAGTTTTATTTCTAAGTACTTATAGAAAAATATTACATCTGAGATCAGATTCCAAACTAAGTACATTTACAAAATAATATATCTTTTGAAAAAAGAATATTTCTAAATATAAACGAAAAATAGGAAAATAAAATTTCTTAAGTTGTCTGCCACTGAATTTGAGTCTGTTGTCGATGCCTGGGCCTAAAACGTTGTCATTCTGTTTTTATTTTTTGATTATCCATTCACTTCTTCCTCTAAAACTGCTTGTTGTTGTTGAAAGCTTCAAAATTATTGTTGTAAAACTTGTTTACTAATTCAATCAATGAGTAAACATGTTTTCTACAATCTTTCCTCATGTGGAATGGTGGCTTTTATTAACTTTCTATAAGTCTCAGCGACTTCAGTGTACTTCTGAAAACTGGGTTTGATTACAAACAAACATTTGATTTCATGTTGAATCAACAAGTCAAAATTCAAACCCCCAATGAAAGCCTTCCCTGTAATAGTCCCTCTGATCTTAGCAAATTTTTCTTTGTCTTTGGCTATTGAATACAACCTTCGTCGGTATTCTTCAAGAGTAATTAACTTATCTCCAACTACCCATAAAATTGGTAGTGACTTTTGATGGCACACATTAAAGTTTTTGTGAAACTTTTGTAGGCTAGCTTCTAATCTATGGCAGTTGTTTTCAAGTTCCAACATTAAATTCCTTTTGGTCTGAATCTTTATAACCTCCATAATTATTTCAATTTTTCCATATATTTCATATTCTTCGATATCTTCTTTTATTTTTGAATTCAAAATACTGACTAATGTTGTTCCATCTCCTAGTTTGTTACCCAATTCTTTCTTAACTTCTTTTATTAATTCCATTGATTTTCTAATAATGTGTCCTATTCAAACAAAATTTCAATTGATGGCCACAAATCTGTCATGGATTTCATTTATGTCTTTTCATATGTTTTCTCTAGCTTATGCAACTATTTAAGCAATTTCCAATTTATTTTCCAAAGTGTCTATTCTTTGGCTCAACCTGTGACACTTTTGGATTTATGCCACATATGCATTTTCAATCTTAATCTTCTATTCTTGGAGGTTGTGAAGCTGTGCTTTCAATTTCTCAATTTCTTGTGCCTTTAGTGATAGATATCCCATGGCCTTGCTGAGATCATTTGTTGGATCAATGGACTGTATCTCTTCCGTTGTAGTAGTTGCTGAAGTGGAAACCGATGTTGTTGGAACATCTATAATTGGAGTTGCTACTAAACGAATAATTGTTTCTTGAGTTGCTTGTTGTTCTTTCTCCTTTAGCAAAGTTTCTAATTATGTCACCATCTTTTGTATTTGTGTGTTCTGTTTAATTATAGGTTTGAGCCTGTCCTCTTTTTCCTTCTCTAGTTCACCAATCTCTTTAGTCTGAGGATCTTCAGTAGTAGGAAGTTTTAATTTTTTTTCTTAATGCCTAAATGTCAACATTTTTCCTCTTAATCATTTCCTCTGAAACTTTAACATTGCTAGGATGAGATCCCAATTTAATTACTAGATCCTCCAGTGCCTTTATCTTAGTATTATTTGCTAGAGAATAAATATTTTCCATGTTTACCTATGACTAAATATTAATAAATGAAACCTACAACTTAGATTTTTCCATGGTTGAAATGGTTAAAGTTGAATACATCATTTATCGAGCTTTTTTATGTAAATGAATGTGGTCAATAGGATGAATCTCTTTTGTGTACAAGGAAAAGATTGATTTATTCCAGTATCCAATAGTCTTGGGAAATGGGATTTCAGGTTCAAGGAATTCCATTTGCATCAACCATGTTCAGTGTCAAAGGCATAAAGTAATATGTGTTGTAAAGATGAAGGTTGTTTCTAGAATTTTTTATAATTAGTAGCGTTTAATGCTTCATTTTTCCTTTTTATAACCTTATACCTAGAAAAACAATTTGGTTTAGTATAACGATGGGCTAATTATCCTGTTTGGTATGTTTCTAATTGTTCTTGAGAAGCTGAAGATGATGGTGACCTCGTAATAATTTCTTCAATTCAAGGAAAGGTAGTAACATGAGAGCCTGTCAAGACTAGTGTAGTCTATGTGATTTCTTTTGCAAAGGAATTTTGAAGAGGATTATTTTTCCTCTTCTTATACCTCACAGAATCTATTTGCTAGACTTCTATAACTGAAGGGGAAATACTCTACCTTACTTTGTTTCAATGTTTTTCTTGAGGAATTAGAGTCTGAGATTTTGTAGGAGTAAAACTCTGCTCTTCTACTTCCTACAATTTGTTCTCTTCCCACTCCTCCTGATTCATATACTGCTCAATCTCTGGTCTAGGATTATGAGCACAAGGAGTATTTTTCATTTATACCCTAAGATTGGAAATGAACCCCAAGGGATCATAAGACCAGGAAAAACATAGTTTAAATCTCATTTGCTTTAAGAGAATATTTTCCTCCTTTGTTGTTGTTTGGCACTACAGATTAAAGGTACAACTTGAGTTTTTATTTTAAATAGGGGCTTTTTCTTAGCTGACACAAAGTGAAGCTCATCCATATTTATCATATGCCTGATGTATTCCAGTGCAAAAATTTTGATAGGTGCAAACTTTGGCAACCTGTATGGAGGAAGCTCACAACCATAACCTCTAATTTATGTATAGTTTTGGTAGATATACTGATCTCCTGTCCTTGTTTGTTCAATAATATGAAGAATCCTTTGAATTTTAGGAGAAATTCTAGGGATTAGATCACTATTAAGTAAACAGGAAACTGTGTATAAAAACTGATCTATGTAGTCAATGAAAGAGAATTCATTTGTATTTTTCCTAACCAGTGAGGTCCAATGAATCATAGATTGTGGGTTTCCCTATTCATCTAAATTTTGTAGTGGAAATGAAAACATGTACGATTGATAGAAAAAAATAAATATACAAGGATTGATGGATGTTTGAGGGCCCCTTTCTTAGAAAACTTCATGAAATGATCATGGATAGTCTGTGTTATGAACTCAATGTAATTGAAGATAATATAAGGTTTCTCATCTTTACAAAATACCAAAAAATCCCTAGGATAATGTCATCAACACATAGGTCAGATTCATAACCTAGAAAATAATAAATTATTTAAATTATTTGTTTGGTAATCTCTGGAAACATTGAAGCTAGGTAAGGTGGATTATTTCTATGCAATTCAATGTTTTGAGGTAGAAAAATCTCAAAAATCTTCGCTCGGTGAGGAAAGGTAAGATTTTTGTAGAGATACACGAGGGATTCTATAGAAAAGTGATGTGATGGAGTTGGGGATTCAATCTGTAACATTTGAGAAGTGGATTGGGCTGTAACTATAAACATAATGTCATTATTTTGTGCAAAAACAACCCTTTTTGTTGTGGATATACCTAAAATGACACCATGACACAAATTCAAGGACGGGGTGAGTCTGTGGAAATATGAATTAAGGTAGGAAAGAATCCCATAGGTTCAATTCATCACTGAGGTCAACGAATTTATATTTCATCCAATTATGTAACCCATACAAATCAAATTGACATCGTGTCTATGAAATATTTTACTCTTCATCCACTAAAGGAAAATGGTCCATGTCTATCATAAGTAGAAGCATGGGTTTGTCCTCAGACATTCCAGATTTTCCCTTTGAAGAAGACATTGGAAAGAATACAAGCACATGCAGTGATGGTTACAAAGTACTTATTCAACTGGCAGGTGGTGTATGCTGGGTTTTTCTACTGAGGTTGTACTAGAGCTTGGTACACAACTTCCCTTAATAGAATGTGTAAAGGTATAATAAGAAAACTATGGGTTTATTATATAAAGAGGGAAATTAATCGTTTATGCGATTTTATATGGGTGTGGAGTATTTTTGGTGGCAACAACTAAAATGGGGTAATGGTTTTGAATATTATATAAGAAGAATCGGACATGTGGAAACAACAAAGTGGATATGGCAGGAGTAGAAATGGTCAAAATAGGCTTGGGGAATTTTGAAAATGGTTTCTAGCAAATTTTAGATGGGTTGGTGGTGGTGAGGAGTTTACAAGGGGGGGGGGGGGGGCGGTCCAAACTACCTCCACACTTGACACATTGCATATATGGTTTGACCTAAAACTGATTTTCAAACCCCTGCCCTCAGTTAAATATCAAATATATTGGGGGGGGGGGGCAAACTACCTTTTCCACCATTGATAGGAGGGAGAAGATCATGGCGGTCTATTGTTACACCGGTGATGTCACAACATGACAAAGATGTTGTTTCTAATATCCAAAGTTTTAACTTAACAAAATTTAACTTTTCTAAATCTGATAGTGGCATTTAAATGTGCATTGCTGATTTTATTCCTTTTCTAGGGATTTCATTTCTTTATTTTTTTTCTCAATATTTCTCATTTTTTCAATTTTATTTTTTTATCCATTTTCATTTTTATTTCTTTCTTTTTCTTTATATATATTTTCTTTCTTTCTTTTTCATTTTTTGACATATAAATGTAAAAATATAAAATAATGTTACAACATCGTCTCCATCTGGGGACTGCATTTCCCTATGAGATGCAGAGAACATGCAGATCCATGTGCCTTCTCCTTGGGCTATGGAGTCTTTGCTATGAAAATCACACTTGCCAACAAAATGTAAATAAAACCAGAAGTGTACAATGAGTTATGGCCGTAATATCTTTCAATATTAAATATAGTGATTGAGATACTAGCCATTGACAGGAAATGAAAAATACATCCTTTCCAGGTTCTACAGGAATGAATGTCTTATTTCCTTTAACTTGTGCAATGTTGAATGGCCCTAACCAAATATTATGAAATTTACCATATTTGGCCTTTTCTTCTCTTCCGAAATCCCATTTCGAAACTAAATCTACTTCCCTAAAATCTCAATATCTTTCTCTATCTTTCCTATCAAACACAATTTTCATCTTGTTCTGATATTGATGAAGTTTGTACTAAACTTCATCTCTATCATCATTTAATTCTATAATATGATTGATTCTTCTACAAAAATCATGAGGTACTTCATTTGACTCTTGTAAAAACTTCATGACAGGGAAGCTAACTGCGTAGGAAGAATAGCCTCAGTTCCATAGACAAGCTGAAAAGGGGATTTACATGTTACTCTTTTGGGTGAACTTTTCTTGGCCCAAATTGCATACTTGAGATGATTGTCCCAGTTTCTCTTATGAGCTAGTAGTACCTTTTTTATTACTTTTACCAAAATCTTATTAGATGACTCTCCAAATCCATTTCCTTTAGGGTAGTATGGAGTAGAATGATGCAATAAGATCTGATATTTGTGGCGAAATTCTATCATTTTAACACTACTAAATTCTTGTGTATCTATGACTATCTGCTAAGGAAATCCAAGTCTAGATAATATATTTTCCTCAATAAATTTAATGACAAGAATTTTTGTAGCATTTTTGACTAGGATAGTTTCTACCCACTTTGTAAAGTAATTTGTTGTAGTTATGATCCATTTGTGTTGATTACTATATGTTGGATGTATCTCTCCAATCAAATTTAGTTCCCATTGTAAGAAAGGTCCCTGAATCAAAACTAAAACAAGGGGGAGTGTTGTTAATATTCTTTTACTAGCAAAAATCTGACATGGAATGTAACTTCTAAATTTTACTCCAACTAGTGAAAGCAAATTTGGCCAATATAAACCTTCTCTCAAAATCTTGTGTGTTTTTTCTCTTGAAACATAATGACCCCAACATATTCCTTCATGAAACCGATCTATACCTCCTTTTGGTTCTCTCTCAGTCTGGCATCGAGGTAAGATGTTTAATGGATCTTTCTAATAAAGTTTAGCATCGATAATACAATACTTAATAGCCTTTAATATAATAGTTATGCATTGATTTTATGTGAAAGTAGGAGGATATTCAAAATCACGAATTTTTTTTACAATATTAGCATACCATTCAAATAGCAAGAACTTTTCCTATGAAGAGGAACGGGAGCTGAATCTAAAGAAGAAGAAGGTTCTTGTCCATTATTCTCTGGTGAACTAGAGGAAGGTTGTTGTGGATTCTTCTTTGGTGAACTAGTGGAAGGTTCTTGTGGATTCTTCTCTCGGAATACCTACATGATGGTGGTTATTTTTATAAATTTACAATTAGATTCAGCCAGTAACATGGCTAAACCATGTCCTTTTATGAGCTTAGTGGATTTTATGTCTATATCAAATTCAAGAAATTTACCTATCCATCTCCCTCTCCTAGCATCTATATCAGGTTGGGTCAAAATAGTTTTGATAACATTATTTGGGACATAGGGAGTAATAGGGGAATGAAGGACATAAATTCTGAAAGCTTTTACAACTTGTACAAGTGCATATGCCTGTTTTTCAATGATGTCATATTTTAGCATTGCATCTCTCATAAATTTACTAAATAAGGCAATTGGCTAGTCATCTTGGTTATCATTGTTTTCCAGTAAAACAATAGCTAAAGTTGTGTCAGAGGAAAAAGAAAAAATGTTGAAGGGTTTTGTATAATCGGGGCTAGATAGTATTTTGTCTTTAGAAATGGCCTTTTTTATTTTTTTAAATGCATATCTAGCCCTCCCTCTCCATTTAATTTAATGATATTTCTTCAACATATCAGTAATATCTTTAATAATTTTAGCCTAGTTTAGTATAAATCTCCTTAGAAAATTAATATTTCCTATAAAATCTTGAATTTCCTTTTTATTTCTGGGGAGACCAATTAACTCAATTGATGGGACTAATTTTGGATCAATTACCACTCATCCTTTTGAGATGATGTGGCCAAGTAACTTTCCTTCTTTTATGGAAAACATAGATTGTTTTTGTGAGCGAGATTTTTAATTTTCTGCACTCGTCAAAAACCTTTCTGAAGTGCTTTAAGTGCTTTTCATGAGATTTTGAAAACACAGTTAGATCATCCAGATAAAGAACAATAAAATTAACTATTTTACCAAGAAAAGATAAATCCATTTCTCTTTGAAATGTTGCTCCTACATTGTTTAACCCAAATGGCATCCTAGCATAGATGAACGTACCCCAGGGAGTTGTGAACATTGTATTTTCTCTGTCTTCTGGAGCTACAAAAATTTGGTTGTATCCAGAGAGACCATCCAACATGGAAATTATATTAGAACCTGAAATTCTTTGCAGTAATTGATCCATTTTAGAAAATGGATAATTGTCTTTTAACAATGATTTGTTTAGATTCCTAAAATCTACGCACAGTCTAATTTTACCATTATTTTTTCTTGTAGGAAATAAATTTGCAATGCACTCAGAAAATCTAAGAGGAACAATAATCTCAGCATCCAATGATTTCTTTAGTTATTTTTCTAAGGTCGGAAGAAAAATTGGATTAATTCTTCTTATTTTCTATTGGAATGGTTTGGCATGTGGTTTTAAATCCATCTTATGCTCAATAAGATTTGTATCATAAATTTTGAGCTCATCATAGGACCAAGAAAATGCATGTTTATAATGATTTAAGAGAGATTGATATACTTGCCTTTTATATTCTTGGGTAAGGATGCTGAAATTTTCACATTCTTCATTTCTTTCTTAGTTCCAATGTTAAAGTCTTCTACATCCCGTTGTGGTGTGTTTAATAATGATTTTCTTAAAACACCATTATAATAAAAAATCCTTTCAAGGGGGATTAGACCCTAGGGAATGTAATTGTTTGGCAATTGAAGGATATTATTATCAGCTATCTTGTTATTCAATTGTGAGGATTCATTTTCATGAGTTGATTTATGATCAATAATTTGTTCTTCTTCAATTTTCAAAGATGAAAAATCATCAAATACCTACAGGAAGCTCTTTAATTTTTCGTCATCTTCAACTACTTACCATTGTTTAATATTGTCAAGGATTGAACTCCTATATTTTACTTGAATTTGATATTCGATTTGCATTGAATAAGGAGCTTTCGGAAACCGCTAAAGAGGATGCATAAATGTTCTCATCTCTTGGGATTTTTGTGACGTTAAAATCTTAGCAATAGTTTTGTACATAATCCCATACCTAATTTGGTAAGATCTAACCCTAGGATGTTTTTCTTGGCATAGATATCTTAATTGTTTGACAATTAATTATGAGTCACTCAAAACACTTATGTTTTGAACTTTTAGACTTTTAGTGAAATTGAGGCCTGGAAGTAAGGCTTCATATTCCACTACATTATTAGTAACATCAAAGTTTAACTTAAACGATTGGGTTATGTTTTCCTTATTTGGATAGGTTAATATAATTCCTACTCCAACCCCATCTGTAGAAAAACCCCTATCAAAGTATATCTTCCACACATCAATTTTTATACATTTAGCTTTGTTCACAGTCTGTTCAATGCTAAGCTATGGATTTTGGAGATCATTAGATGATAATGTGAAGCATCCAAAATCCTGATCAACAACATAAATCATATGACATATTGGTTGATCATGCCTACAAATAATGTTAATGAATTTTAACTCTCTTATAAACTAATATGTTCACCCGCATATACAGGTATAGTAGCATAGGACATCTCCATCTACAGATTTCCCCCTAATTTGGCACAACATGATGTTCATAACAACATTCTAAATTTGGGAGGGATATCTATGACTATAATCTCTAGTACTATGCTTTTCACAGGGATTTGTCCTAAGGTTACAACTAGGTCTTTTATTAGTCCGAGACGAGGTACTTTCTTGGAGTCAAGGTGTACAATTCATGGGAGGGTCTAGTAATTTGTAATTTCAATTGGTCCATGGTTACTTTGGGCATCAAATTATGAGACACCCTAGAGTCTAACATACAATTTTATAGAAGAAAATCATGAACTTTGAGAGTGACATAAAAGGGAGGAACATTCTCATCAATCATGTTAGAACTAGGACCAAAAACCACTGATGATTTTTCATCTTGTAAACTGATCACATCCCCCTTATCATCTATACTTAATGATTAGATCCACTTTCGTACTTGGTTTTTGTATCCTAGGTTTTTGGAGAGTTCAAACAAGGGAACATGGATTTTGACTCTCCCTAACTCTTTTTCAACATTGATAAATATTGGATAAGTTTTTTCAAAAGTATTATGTTCATTGGCTTGTGTTGATGGTTAAATAGTAATTGTTTGGGCTTCAGTAGTTTTTAATTGATGCTCATTGATTGTAACATTCTTGGGTATCCTACCAAGGCCTGATCTAGGCCTAAAATCATACCTTCTATTTAATTCACCTATTATAAATTCTGATAAGGCTTGATATTTAAAAACCTATGAAGTTTCTTGATTTCGATTTAAAGCTTGATCATTGGAAACTAGAATTATAGCATTATGTTGTGATTGATCATCAAAATAATTTGTCATAAGTAACTAATGGTCCAATGTCTTCGGGTTCTTGATCATCAATTATCAATGGTGGTTGAATTTGTTGATTAGGGTTGGGTCTTTGTAAGATATGGGGATGGAAAGGTCTTTTTAACTGAGCCTGAGGTCTATTTGATGTTTCTTGAACTACTCTAGCATTTATTTCAATGTTTGAAATCCTATTTGAACTATTTGTAAGTAATGAAGCGATTTCATCAATTTTGCGATCCTTAGTTTTTCTTTTAGAAGAAGAACTTCATTGCTCCCTAGCTTTCATTTTCCTTTAAGCTTTTTGAGGCTTTACTTTGAGTTTGGATGAAGTTCATCTATTTGCCTCAACCTCAATAGCATTGGTCTCCATATCTATTAGGGTTACAAAGGTTCTTTCTATGAGCATAACTGCAAATTCATTATGAAATCCTTTAGAGAGCCTAATTTTGGCAGCAACCACTAGTCCTTTATAATCTGGTGGCATTTTATTGTAAATTTTGTTAAATCATTTTATAAAATCAGCCATAGCTAAACCAGGATTTATTTTTAGGTCATGAAATGCAGTCAGATAGTAAACTGGATCCTTTTGAACACCCCATTGGTTTTTAAAAGTAGCAACTAATTCATTCCAAGAAGGGATTGGCTTAGCTCGTAATTGTTTAAACGAAATCCTAACATTACCTTCAAGATATTAAACAAAAAATATCATGTAGAAGCCTTCATTCTCTATATTCATGTTATCAATAAAGTCTAAGGATGCTGTCAAATAATCTTCAATAGACATACTAGTTTCACCATTGAATCTAGGTAAGGGCTTCAGATATCCATATGGGAAATTATTTAGCTTATTGGGAAGCACTAAGGCTACATAAAAATATTAAATGATGAGTTAGATACCAACCATTTGATTGGATGGGGATGAGCATTGATAAGATGAAGATGATGAAGGGGATAAGGATGAGGTTTTGGGAGTTGTAACGGGTGAACATAATCTGGAGGAATTTATGGAAGTTTTTACTTTTCTTATTCTTTGTATAACTAATTTATGCTCTTTAGGACTAAACCTTCCTTCATTATGAAACAAAGGATTTGTGTAAACATAAAATTTTCCATGAAAGCTAACATAAGTAGATAGGTAAGTGTGAATTACTGAAGAAATAAAATCACTAGGTCTTAGTTCTGGTAACTCTAGACCTAATTATTTTTATGATCTAGGAGATTCAGAAAGAGGTTCAGGGATATGGTAAGATTCTAGCTAATAAACAAGGAGAGATGACTATGAATCAACTCCTTTAGATAACAGTTCTAACACTTTTGGTGGTAGATATTCTAGTTGAAGAGGAATTGGAATAGGTCTGAAAGGGTAATTTTTAGAACCAATTTCATATGGATGAATTACATAAGTAGAAGTAGATGCTTCTAGCCTTTTTCTTGCGGATGAAACTCTTACCAGTCTCTCAAAATCTAATAGTGGAGAATAAAGATGTGGATCTGAGAGAGACCTAGTGTGCCTACGTGAAGCCATTTTATTTATGTGGAATTTCCAGGTGAATTAGTTTATCCTACTAACCTTGTATTCACCATTAAAAGGTAAGATTTAACCATTGTACCAAGGAAAATAATTCAAGAATTTTGTTCCCTGACAATGACGCTAGTTAATGTTGTACCTTCGTAGATAATTATAAATTAGGAATTATGCTAGAGAATCTAAAATGCTTTATTGGTTTTTAAAGTTTTTTGGATGACCAAAGCTCTAATCTATTTGAATAGGTGCAATTCTTAATTACTTATGGTTAAATAGAAGGGATGTTTCTTCACCTCTAAACAATAATTTAGCTTTGATTTAAAAGTGCAAGGTTGAAACATTAGAAACTATATGATTTGTTAAATATCAATCATATTATCTAACCATCATATACATTGGATGTATCTAAAATAGTTTTACATATATACAATATATGTTAAGAAAATTAAGGAAAGATGAAAATTTATTGATGTAGAGGAGTGAAATCAACCAGATAGTTTAATCAAGTAATCATTTTAATAAATTATAACTTCATGGGTCATTTCATACAAATTGAAACTCAATATTATATTGTGTAGGAATTTTCAGGGTAAGTTCCTTAGATAGAACACCAAAGGACACCACTCACAAATAGATCATAGATCAATACACTAGTATTATTGATGTGGTTAAAACCCTCAAATAGGGAAACAGTCCACGACCTGAGCCAATGCGGCCACTTTATGAAACTTATTAATAAAGGAAATAAAATTTACATAAGCTTCTCTCATGAACGATCACACTAAAAATGACCCTCCATGCTCTTTAAATAGAGATCATGGACCAATCGGGTGTTAAGCCATGGATCAAGTGTCGGTAATGCCAAGGATAGAATGAACCATTGGATCACTTCATGGCTAGAATATATTGTGACCATTGGATTGCAAGTTACAAAAGTACGTAGTAAAGAAACACACTTTACCTAACTCTACACTAGACCAAGTTATAGTTAACTATTTCCTATGTGTTGGAGTATCCTAACATCCCACCTTAAGAACAACTTGGGATAGGATTGAAGGATGTGTAAATATGATAGAATAGGAGGAGGAAGGAGGCATTAGAGCCCATCTCCCCTTAGTGACAACTTCTTTAACTCCAACCATAAATCGAAGTTTAGTAAGCTTCGCCTCTATGAGAACCTTTGTAAAGATGTCTGCAACTTGATCATCTATTCAAAAATATTGCACTTGAAGAACATGGTCATGAATGAGCTTTCTGATGAGGTGAATGTGTAGTTAAATGTGTTTTTTTGCATTGATGTTTGACTGGATCTTTGCATAGTTGAATGGAACTTTGGTTATCACACCAAAGTGTAGTCGAATGCTACTATTGAAAACCAAACTCTGACAGGATCTGACAAAGCCACAGGTATTCTTTACTAGATTCTACGGCGCCATGATACTCTGCTTCTATTGAAGAAAGAGAGATGGGACTTTGTTTCTTACAAGCCCAAGTAATAGGTCCAGAACCAAGAGTGAAGACATAACCAGAAGTAGACTTTTTATCATTAGGGTCACCAGCCCAATCGGAATCAGTGAAACCAACCAATAGAGGAGATTCTTTTGCACTACAATGAATCTCAAACTAAACTATACCTTGAACATGATCAATCATTCTTTTAGCTGCTTTTCCATGACTTTCATGTGAGTTTTGCATAAACCGAGCAATAAGGCCAGCAACAAAGGAAAGGTTGGGATGAGTATGGGTAAGATACAAAAGTTTTCCTATAAGTTGATGGTATAAGGTAGCATAAACTTTAGGGGAACTATAAGTGACTGAAAGTCTATCTCCATACTAAAAGGGAGAAGGGGATGGCTTACAATCTTCCATGTGACAATGGCATAGAAGATCACAGACATACCTGGACTGGGAAAGGGAAATACCTTCCTTGGATTGCATGAATTGAAGACCAAGAAAATAATGCAAGTGTCCTAAGTCTGTCATTTCAAACTTCTTTTTAAGGTTGGACTTCACATGGTTTATAAGGTTGGGATTAGTACCTGTAAGGATAAGATCATCAACATAAAGAAAAAGAATGATAAGAGACTTTCCCACTTTCTTGGTGTAGACAATATTGTTATCCATTTTGGCATACAAATCCTGAGGGGCTTGCTTGAGACCATAAAGGGATTTATTAAGCCGACATACAAGGCTAGAGTCTATTTGTATAAAACTAGTAGGTTGTTCCATATAGATTTGTTCATGAAAGTCCCCATGCAAGATGGCAGTTTTAAAATCCATCTGATGGACGGCCTATTTGAAAGAGGCAACAACGGAATTAACAAGGTAGATAGAGTTCATTTTGGAAACAGGGGAGAAGGTTTCAACATAGTCAATGCGTTCAACTTGTGAAAAACCCTTAGCAACAAGATAAGCTTTATCCATCTGATACATACTTGGTTCTGCAAAACTCGTTTGCATCTAACAAGTTTTCATCCATTTGGAAGAGGAACAAGATCCCATGTATAATTTGCCAATATCAAACGATATTCTTCATTCATAGCTGTGTCCCAATCTAGATGGCCTCAAGCTTCTACAAAGGTGTCAAGATCATAATTCTCTGAAGCTTGAGCAAGTAAAGGAGAGGCTCTATCAAGTTGAGAATGTGTACGTCTAATCGGTAAGATCACCGACAAGAGCACCTACTACATCCAGAGTAGCACAGACCCATTTTGGAAGATGAGGAGCTGAAGGAAGATTCTAAGAAGATGGTGGAGGATTGCCATCCTCACTCTCATCATCTAAAGAAGAAATATTTTCAGAACTAGAAGGGATAGAGAGAGGTGGCACATCCATCAAACTAGGACCGTAGGCCAATATATTTTCAGCAAGCTTTACATCTCTTCTAATGACAACATTTTTTGACTTAAGTGGGATAAGTCTATATCCTTTTACATCTTTAGAATATCCAAAAAAAATACATTTTTCACTCTTAGGTTCTAAAGCTCTATGTTTCTCATCTAGAATATGGGCCCATGCTTCACTTCCAAAAACACAAAAGTGACTTACATATGATTTAATTGAGCTCCATGCTTCTTCTGGAGTGATATTATTTAAAACCTTAGTAGGAGTGTGATTTACTATGTAATTTGCAGTTAATTGCTTCTTCCCAAAAATTAAGACTAAGTCATTTAGATTGAAGCATACAATTAGCCATTTCCTTTAAGGTGTGATTCCTCCTTTCAGCTACACCATTTTGTTGAGGAGTATATGGAACAATATGTTGCATTTGAATTCCATTCTCAGTGAAAAAGTTGATGAATTTATTGTTAACATATTCTCTGCCGTTATCAGATCTTAGCTTAAGAATTTGATGTCCAAATTCTTTTTCAAAAAATTCCTTAAAGGCTAAGAACATGTTAAATACTTCACTCTTGAGTTTTAGGAAGTATACCCAAGTGCGTTTGGAGAAATCGTCAATGAAAGTTAAGAAATAATTGTAGCCATAGAATGAAACAACTCGAAGTGGACCACATAAATCCCTATGCACATGTTGTAAAGGGGTTGAGTAATTCCAAGAGGTACCTTCTTCAAAACAATCTCGATGATGTTTTCTAAGTACACATCTGAAGAAAACACCATCTCTGCAAGATACCATTGGAAGAATTTTCACCATATTTTCTTTACATAGATTCTAAAGGGAGCGATAGTTTAAGTGAACAAATTGTTGATGCCAAAGTTTGCTCACTTCATGATTATGAGCAACAAATACTGAGGGAATATTTGATGACCCAAAGTTGTTAAACTTATACAACCTTGTAGAATAATTAGCGATGCGAGTAGGTAAAATTTGTCTAGGATCTCATAGGTTCGTAATTACAACATCGTGAGGTGAAAATTCAGCGATTTTACATTCACCTGAATGAGTTATCTGATATACAAATAGAAGGTTGTAGGATAAGGTTGGAACACATAATACATCATTAAATTAACCATTGTCTAGATGAACAGTTCTAGTGCCTACAACACTAAGAGATCTATCATCCCCAACATATATATTTTTGGTGCCACAATCATTTAAAGAAGAAAACATGGATTTGTTTTTTACTATTTGACAAGAAACTCCAGAATCAATGGGCCACTCATGAGAATGAGAAGATGAAGGTACATTTAGTGCATAACCAAACTGAGATGCTTTACAAGCACATGTACAAAGTGTTATTCCTGATGATGAAGTTGAAGTTGAAGAGTTCTCCAAATAGATGTTATGCTTCTTCATTGCTGCTTCCAAGGCTTCCATATTCTTAAAGAATTTGGATTCTAATTGGCCATATCAATTACAAAAGTGGCAATGTCTATTATTCTTCTTCCCTTTGTTTTTATTTGCCTTATCATTTTGTTGAAATGATTTTTCATTTTGAGACTGAAATGGCTTAGGACCCTTGTTATGTTTAGGACCATTCTTTTTAGGATACAACTTATTAGGATTCTTTGAATTTGGTTGCTGCTAGGTGGCTAAGGCTTTCGTAGAAGAGTTTCGAAGATTAATAAGACCAATATATAATAATTTTTCTTATTCTCTTATTAAAAAATCACAAAAAGCATCAAAATAGGGTGACTTGCAGTCTTGTCCTTGAGAAATAAATACTTCTCTAATAGAATGGAAGGTGGAAACAAACAAAGAGTAGGCTAGTCCCAACTTAGTAAGAATGGAATAGATAAGCATCTTCTTTCTTAACCTTAACACCTTCCAAGAGATGTCTAAGGTTCTTGAACTTGGAAAAAAAATATTCAATGGAAGAAAAATTATTGGTGTCCAATGTAAGCAACTCATTTTTGAGTTGATGGGCTCTAATTTCATTTTTAATTCCGAAAACTTTATTGAGTTGTTTCATTGCTTCATTAGGGGTATCAAGTTCTGCGATATGGAGTCTAAGGTCTAGAGAAATAGACATCCCTATCAAACCACGTGCTTGATCTTGCCTATTTTCCCATTTGGCTACCTTACCTTCATCTTTAGGTCTGGTTTCTTGGCCTGAGACTATTCTGTAAATACCTTACTTCTAAGTAAATCCACAATGTAGGACCACCAGTGGAAGTAGTTGGTGCTGTCAAGAATAACTTGGCATGGACTTTCCATTTTAATAGAAACTGAATCTATAGATGCCGAAACTAAGTGTTCCAATGGAAATATTTCGAAAAATTAGGTTGATTAAAAAACAATGGCTCTGAAAACGACTTTTGGATGAAGAAGTTATGACTTTTGGAAGAAAAGTTATTGAAGATGCTAACGAAGTGCATCAATATGCAAAAGTGAATGATAATATTACATTTAAAAAAAATTCCTCCCCTTTCCAAACTTAATCTAATTAGCTCACTTTAAAAAAAAAATTATGTGACCCACTTTTATAAATAAGTGAAAGTCACTTTTACAATTGTACTTTATGAGCTACTTACTAAATTGTTACTTAAAAAAAGATAAAGAGACTTTAGAATTATGAGTGACTCACTTTTTATATCGGGTGAGAAAACTTTTACATAAAGTAACTTTAGAACATAAGTTACATGTGTTTTTGAAAAAGTAACTCAACAAAAGGAAAGACTTGAACCCAAGACCTCTATTATCATAAAGAAACTTTGGACCAAGTGAGCTAGTTTAAAAGGTTAGTAATTTTTGGAAAAGAGGAAGAGGGTTTTTTTTTTTTAATCACTAAAGCTTGGAGGTGCGTGCTTACTTGGAATATCTCTTTTTTCCTACAAAACAAAATACCACACAACCTAACACGGGCATTCAAACAAAAACCAAACCTTATGTCTTGAAGTTAGCTTTCATCGGAAACTAAATATTTTCCTCAATGTTTCTGATTTTTCGAGATCACACTAAGGCGCAATGGAAAAGAGCACATGCATCAGAAAAATCCTTTCTTTCTATTTCTAATTTTCCTAGATTGCATAGAGTTGCAGGGAAAAGAGAATACACAAAAGTGAAAGGTATAGATCTGGTAATAAAAAACAGAGAGCTAAATAAACTGAACTAAACAAAGAGATGAACAACTAAAACTACAAAAAAAATTGTATACCTCCAGATCTTTAAGATAACGTAGCTAGAGCTACCATAAACCTTTTTGTGTGAAAAGAAAGGGGTTCCTCACTAGAGCATATGCTCCTAACATGATAGAGTGGTCCTCTCGACCCGAAACCAGTCAGACACCATTTATCTAGGAAATGCCAATCAGGTGTAGTTGTAGCGGCTTCGGATTTGGATCACCAATGGATGCGACCCTCAAATAGCTCTAATACCATGTAATAATTTACAGGGTAAGTTCCTCAGATAGAACATCAAAGGACACCACTCACAAATATATCACAAATCAATACAGTAGTATTCTTGGCATGGTTAAAACCCTTAGAGAGGGAAACATTCCATGGCCTGAGCCAATGCGAGCACTTTAGGTAATTTATTAATAAAATAAATAAAATTTACATAAGATTCTCTCATGAATGATCACCCAACAAATGACCATCCATGCGCTTTAAATAGAGATCATGGACCAATTGGGTGTTAAGCCATAGATAAAGTGTCGGTAATACGATGGAGAGAATGAATCGTCAGGTCACTTCATGTCTAGAACATATTGTGACTGTCGGATTGTAAGTTACAAAAGTACATAGTAAAGAAAGACACTTTACCTAACTCTACACTAGACCAAGTTATACTTAACTATTTGCTATGTTTCGGAGTATCCTAACACCCATAACTCCCATAAACTTCAAAACATATGTAGATAAAATAAAGTGAAAATAATGACAATGAAGGACTTATAGGAACATAATCCATTTTGAAATGAATCCAGAATCCTTTTATTATTTCAGAAATAACTTTGAAGGATACAAGTCTCCTCAAAGTCTATCATAATGGTTTAACCATTTCTAAGTCTTATTTCTAAATACTTATAGAAAAATATTACGTCTGAGATCAAATTCTAAACTGAATACCTTTACAAAATAATATGTGTTTTGAAAACACAAATATTTATAAATAAAGAGGAAAAATAGGAAAATAAATTTTCTTAAGCTATCTAGCATTGAATTCGAGGTTGTTACTGCTGACTAGGCCTAAAAAGTTGTTATTTCGTTTTTGTTTTTTATTATTTGTTCAGTTCTTCCTTTAAACCTTGTTGTTGTTGTTGAAAGCTTCGAAATTATTGTCGTAAAACCTGTTTGCTAATTCAATGAATGATTAAACATAATTTCTCCCATCTTTTCTCATCTATAATGGTGGCTTTTATTAACTTTTTTTAAGTCTCATCGACTTTAGTGCACTTTTGAAAAGTGCATTTGCTACAAACAAATGTTTGATTTCATGTTGAATCAACAAGTCAAAAGTCAAACCCTTAATGAAATCCTTCCCTATGATAGCCCCTTTGATCTTTGTAAATTTTACTTTGTCTCTGGCTATTGAATATAACCTTCACTGGTATTATAAAAGATTAATTAGCTTATCTCCAATTCCACTTAATCCTGGTAGATCCTTTTATGCAGCACATTAAATTTTCTATAAAACTTTTGGAGCATGGCTTCTAAATTGTGGCATTTGTTTACAAGTTGCTGCATTAAATTTATTTTGATGTGAATCTTCCTAACCTCCATATTTGTTTCATTTGTATCATATATGTCATATTATTTGACCGCTTCTTTTGTTTTTGAATTCAAAATCCTGACTAACGTTGTTGCATCTCCTCGTTTGTTACCCAATTCTTTCTTAACTTTTGTTATTAACTCCTTTTACTTTTATAATAATGTTTCCTATTCAAGCATAATTTCAATTGATGGCTACAAATCTATCATGGATTCATTTATGTCTTACCATATGTTTTTCTTAGCCTGTACAAGTGTTTGAACAATTGCTGATTCATTTTCCAAAGTGTTTATTCTTTGATTCAACCTGTGATTCTTTTGAATTTCTGCCACATATGCATTGTCATCTAAATTTTTTGTTCTTGGAGGTTGTGAAGTTGTGCTTGCAATTTCTCAATTTCCTGTCACTTTAATGATAGATCACCCATGGCATTGTCTGGATCACTTGTTGGATCAATGTATTCTATCTCTTCTGTTATAGTAATTGCTTAAGTGGAAGCCCCTACTGTTGAAATACCTATAATTGGAATTGCTACTAAAGGAATAAATGTTGCTTGAGTTTCTTGTTGTTATTTCTCCTTTAACAATGTTTCTAATTCTGTCTCCATAATTTGTATATGTGTTTTCTATTCAATTATAAGTTTGAACATGTCCTGTTTTTCCTTCTCTAGTTCACTAATCTGTTTAGTATGAGGATATTCAGTAGTAGGAAGTTTTAATTGTTTTCTCAATTCGTGAATGTCAAAATTTTTGCTCTTAATGGTTTCCTCAGCAATTTTAACATTGCTCGGATCATATCCACGTTTAATTACTAGATCCTACAAATATTTTATCATAGTATCCTTAGCTAGAGAAGAAATATTTTGCATCTTTAGCTGGGACTAGATATTACTCAATGAAACCTACAACTTAGATTTTTCCATGGTTGAACTAATTAAAGTTGAATAGATCATTTCCCTAGTTTTTTTTTATGTAAATCAGTATGGTCAATAGGATGAATCCCCTTTGTGTTAAAGGAAAAGATTGATTTCTTATAGTTTTCAACAATATTCAGAAATGGGATTTTGGGTTTTGGAATTCCATTTTGATCATGCCGTTTTTAGTGTCAAAGGGAGAAAGTAATTTATGCTAAGAAGCTGAAGTTTGTTTTTGGAATTTGTATAGGTCATAGCCTTTAATGCATCATTTTTCCTTCTTATTTCCTTGTACCTTGAAAAAATTCTTGGTTCAGTCTGACCATGGGATAATTCTCCTATTTGGGATATTTCCAATGCCTCTTGAGAAGTTGAAGATGATGGTGACTCTATAATAATTTCTTCAATTTGAGGAAAGGTAGTAACATGAGGACCTGTCAAGATTAGGGTAGCCTGTGTGCTTTATTTTGGAAAGGAGTCCTCAAGAAGATTATTTTTCTTCTCCTTTTACATCACAAACTTTATTTGCTAGATTTCTGTAACTGAAGGTGAAATAGTTTCCCTTACCCTCTTTCCATTTTTTTCTTGAAGAACTGGAGTCTGAGATGTTGTTGGAGTAAACCTCTTCTCTTTTTCTTCCTACAACGTATTCTCTTGCCACTCCTCTTGATTCATATATTGCTCAATCTCTGTTGTAGGAGTATGAGCATAAGGAGTACTTTTATGTTATACCATTAGCTTGGAAATCATCCCCAAGGGATCATAAGCCCAAGAAAAAATTAGTTTAAATTTCATTTCCTTTAAGAGAAGTTATGCCTCCTTTGTTGTTGTTATGGCATTACAGATGAAAGGTCCAACTTGAGTTTTGACTTTAAATTGATACTTTTTCTTAGCTAACAAAAAGTGCAGCTCATCCATATTTATCATCTTCCTGAAATATTCACTGAAAAAATTTTGATAGGTACAAACTTTGGCAACCTGTATGGAGGAAGCTCACAACCATACACTCTAATATTTGTATAGGTTTGGTATAGATTCCAATATCATGTCCTTGTTTGTTCACTAGGAGGACGAATCCTTTTAATTTCAAGAGAAATTCTAGGGATTGGATCACTATTAAGTAAACAAGAAACTGTGTATAAACACTTATCTGTGTAGTCACTAAAAGAGAATTCATTTTTATTTTTCGTAACGAGTCAGGTCCAATGAATCATAAATTACTAGCTTCCTTTCTCGTCTAACTTTTGCAGTGGAATTGAAAACATGTCCAATTGTTAGAACAAAAACAAATATACAAGCATTGATGCATGCTTGAAGGCCCCTTCTATAGAAAACTTCATGAACTAATCATGGATAGTCTATGGTAAGAACTCATTGTAATTGAAGATAATATAACGTTTCTCATATTTAGAAAATACTGACGAAAACCCTAGGATAATGTCATCAATCCATTGGTTAGATTAATAACCTAGCAAATAGGAAATTACTGAAATTATTTGTTTCGTCATCTCTGGAAACATCAAAGCTGTGTAAGGTGGATTAGTTCTAGGCATTTCAACACTTTCAGGTAGATAAATATCAAATATCTTAGTGTGTTGAGGGAAGGTAATATTTTTGTAGAGATCCATGACAAATTCGACAGAAAAGTGATGTGATGGAGTTGAGCATTCAATCTGTAACATTTGACAAATGTATTGGGTTGTAACTATAAACACAATGTGTGCGAGAATATCCCATTAGCTAGGAATACACCTAAAATATTACCACGACACAAATTAGGGGAACGGGTGAGTCTGTGGAAATATGAATTAAGGTAGGAAAGAATCTCACGGCTCAATTCATCACTGAGGTCAACAAAGTTCTGTTTCATCTAGTTATGTAACTAATACAAATAAAATTAATACTATAACTATGAAATCTTGTAATATTGGTCAACTAATGGCAAATGGTCCAGGTCTATCATAGGCAAAAGCATGGAGTTTTCCTCAACCATTTTGGATTTTCCCTTCAAAGAGGACATTGGAAATAATATAAGGACATGAATTGATGGTTACCAAGTAATTGGTTGGCTTGAAGGTGTTGTATGTTGGGTCGTTCCTGAGTTTTGTATTGGAGCTTCGTACAGAACTTTCCTTAACATAAAGCGTAATGGTGTAATAGGAAAACTGTGGGTTTATTATGTAAAGAGGGGAATTGATCATTTATGGGATTTGATATGGGAGTGGGATATTTATGGTGGAGATGAATATGATGGGGTAATGATTTTAATTATTATATAATGGGGACCGAATAGTTGGTAGTAGTGAAGTGGATATGGCGGGATCGAAAATGGTCAAAATAGGCATGGGTGGTTTTAGAAATGGTTGTTGGCGGATTTTGGAGGGCAAGGGGTGGTGGTAAGTAGTTGACGAAGGGGGTGGGGTGGGGTCAAAACTGCCTTTGCGCTTAGCACATTCCATATATGGTTTGACTTAAAACATATTTTCGGAGGCCCCTGCCTATTTAGTTAAATCTTAGGCAGGCGGGGGGGCGGTGAACTACCTTTCCCACCATTGATCGAGTGGAGAAGATCATGGCGGTCAATTGTCTCACCCGAAATATCACAACCTGACAAAGATGTTGTTTCTATTTAAAACTTTATTACAACTTTACCAAATACATATAAAAATCAAATAATCAAATATCCAAAGTTTTAACTTAACAAAATTTAACCTTTCTGGAATCTGATAGAAACATTTACCTGTGCATCAGTAATTATATTCTTTTTCTAGGGATTTCATTTCTTTATTTTATTTTTTCTTCAATAGTTTTTATTTAACAATGTAAACTTTGAAACAGGAACTGATACTGTTACCCGTTTTGTAGAGATAGCAAAAAGGTGACCTGATTTTGAAAAGGGGTGATGCATAACACACATATTTTTTTAGAGCATATTTTTTGGCACTTTAATTTTTTTTTAGGTACATTACCTTTTAGAATGATAGTTATTTGCATGTTGATTTAAAAAAGTGGCGATTCTGCATCACGCCCTTTTTCAAAAGACCTATTTTTTTACATTAAATTTTCTAATGTATAAAATGTAAATAATTATTTTCTAAATTTAACAATTTTTGACACTTTAAATTTGTTAATGTATTAAGTGTGGATAATTTTTTTTAAAGTTCCATTTTTTTACACTTTAAAATTTTTTATGTCAATTTTTTTTTTTTACATAGAAAAAAAACAAATATAAAAATATATATACAAATATAAATATATATATATATAAAATATACATATATATATATATCATAAACAAAAAAAATAGAAAAAAATAAAATAAAATTTAAAAAACTATAAAATTAAGTAAACATAGAAAAATTAAAAAAAACAATAAGAAAAACTAAAAAAAAAAAATATGAAAAACAGACTAGATTTATAAAAATTAAAAAAAATAAAAAATAGAAAATTAACCAAAAAAATATAAAAAATACTAAAATTAAGATTAAAAACATTTGAAAAAATATATACTCAATAAAAAAAATTAAAATTTAAAAACACACATACATTTAATTTTTTGTTTTAAACTAAATATTTTTTATTTAAAAAAAAACTATGAGCATTTTTTTGATTTTTTATTTTTTAAAGAAATATTTAATATTTTTTTTAAATATAAATTTCATATTTAAATTAAAAAAAAAATAATAAAAAAAAAATATTTTATGTTTATAAAAATTATAGTTGTTTTTTTAAAATAAATTTTATTTGAAAAAAAATCTGATGATGAATCATGAGCCTTGAAAAGTTTGGATTGTGTTCAGACATAATTGCAGAGTG
Source organism: Pinus tabuliformis (assembly GCA_031772625.1). Taxonomy (NCBI): domain Eukaryota; kingdom Viridiplantae; phylum Streptophyta; class Pinopsida; order Pinales; family Pinaceae; genus Pinus; species Pinus tabuliformis. The sequence continues at coordinate 730,769,899 of CM062812.1, read as the reverse complement.
CTTCCTCTAGACAAATACAATATTAACATATAAAACATATATCAAAAATACATATAAAAAAGTAATTTTACACAACAAATTTTCCATACTTACCCTTTCAGTATAACATTTATCATTAACATAATTATTAATTACTATAACACTAACATAATTAATAAACTTATTTATTAATTAATATATTTATTCATATATAAAATTTAATTTAATTTAAATTATACTAAAGACAAATTTTTACTATAATACATATATAAAGATTAAATTAAAATTAAAATTATTTTAATTTAAACATATTAATCATACATTACATATTAACAAATATATCTCTACTTAATCATAATAAACACATTTACTCAAGCATCACATATGAACAAACACATATTTACTTTATCACAAATAATTATCACTATAACATATTTGACTAATACTTTATTAATGTCATCACTTGAAGCATGTTAGAACAAATTGATTTTGGATGTAACTCAAAAAAACGTTTCCTTAACCAAACATAAACACAATTTTTAGGAAATGGATATACTTTTTCCTATTGATTTTACCCTTTGAAAATAAAAGAAAATATGCTAATACACATGAGCTCAAAACAATTTTTATTTTGAAATGTAATGGTTAGTTATTAATTTTTTTTTCCTTGTGAAACAAAATCACAGAAAGAACCAATTATGTTAATTCTCTTAAACAATTTTATTCACCTAAAAATATATCAATTTAAAAATATATAATTTAAATTTATTTTTCTTATAATAACATTTCTCTGATGCAGTAGTTTTTAAGTATGATTTTTTGGAGTTTCTCTCAAAAATTTGGCGAATTAAATTGGGGTCAAATCTTGATTTGTGTTATTTAAACTATTTTTTTTTCTGTATATATATATTCAGCTCGCTCAAAAACCCTATCGAATTCTAGAAAAAATAAATTAAAAAAAAACCGAAAACTTTATGAAAATCACACTTAAAAACTACTCTAATACCAATACCTTCAAACATACCTATAATCATTTTCCTAAAAATTTATACAAATATGTTCTAATTTCACCTTTGTGTTTCTTTTTTTTCTTTAACCAATTCTCCGCAAATCTTTCACTTTTTTTTCTTTTTTTATTTAACCAATTCTTCACAAATCTTTCCCCATTAGAAAGAACTTATTAGATGTGAAAGCTTACCCTAAAAATGCCTTGAGGTGGACAAGTAACATACTCATGACAAGATAATTTAAGACACAGTAGGTCATTCTTCGCAACAATTTATTTGAAATAGAATTTCCTACCCTTTATAAGACATCCTATTTATGAAAGCTCTTCATAATTCTAACACCACTCCCCAAGTAGCCACTACAAAAGAATTTTCTTTGAGAAGAAGAATATTGACACGCACAACCAACCGACACGATCGGTTTAAAGACCATGTAAAAAGAAAAATTTACAACTCACATTATTTTGTTTTTTCCTTATAGTTATAATTATGTAAGTGACTTGAATGTGACACTCATCCATATATCAATTCGTAGTATAATATTAATATATAGAAGTTAAGATCCTACATGAGCTTTAACTTTCTAGTTAAGCGTGGTTCTAGTTAAGTGTTGTTCTCCTGTGTTATTATTTTAAGAAAACGAATACTTGTTATTGCTTCTTCGCCTGCACCGCCACAGATCCATTTTATGCTAGATTTCCCTGATTTATTTAGAAACGAAAATGGACTTATAAAACCAGCCAGCTAGGAAAATATCAGACTTTAAGATGGATGGCTATGAGGTTGGGATGACATGGATCTTTGAATTCGACTGAAGGCCATGCGTCCAGCCACCGCCCGGCCACCCATGGGGGAGTGGCCTTTGGCAGCGCGGCTTCTTACAGAAGAAGATTCCATACAAGAATTGTCATTGTGTGTACCATCGTTTCAGCTACACTGCTAATTCTTGTTATAGGCTTCCTTTTGTACATAAGCCATAATAGAGATAATATGGAAGCTCTATCTTGGGATATCAAATCCTTTCACAATTTGAAGCTCACCGGTGATGACATTCTCCACTATTTGAAGGAAGTGAACATGATTGGCAATAGCTACGGCACCCAAATCCATGCCCCCACGGGTGGCCAGGCGGTGGCTGGGCGATTCCGGGAATCACCCAACCGCCGCCCTAAAGCCAGTGGGGGAGCGGCCCTAGGCGGCGCCAGTTCTTGCAGAAGAAGATTCCATACAATAATTGTCATTGCGTGTATCATCGCTGCAGCTACACTCCTAATTCTTGTTATAGGCTTCCTTTTGTACAAAAGCCCTAATAGAGATACTATGGAAGCCCTATCTTGGGATATCAAATCCATTCACAACCTGAAGTTCACTGGTGATGACACTCTTCATTGTTTGAAGGAAATGAACATGATTGCCAGCAGCTGCGCCACCCAGGGCCGTGCCCCCATAGGTGACCGAGCGGTGGCTGGGTGATCCCGGGAATCACCCAACCACTGCCCAACTACACGTGGGGGAGCGGCCTTAGGCGGTGTGACTTCTTGCAGAAGAAGATTCCATACAATAATTGTCATTGCATGTACCATCGCTATAGCTACACTCCTAATTCTTGTTATAGGCTTCGTTTTGTATAGAAGCCTTAATAGAGATACTATGGAATCCCTATCTTGGAATATCAAATCCTTTCACAACCTGAAGTCCACTGGTGATGACATTCTTCGTTGTTTGAAGGAAGTGAACATGATTGGTAGTAGCTACGCCACCTAGGGCTGTGCCCCTACGGGTAGCCGGGCGGTGGCTGGGCGATTCCAAGAATCACCCAACCACTGCCCGACTGCCCATGGGGGAGCGGCCCTGGGCAGCACGACTTCTTGCAGAAGAAGATTCCATACAATAATTGTCATTTCATGTACCATCGCTATAGCTACACCCCTAATTCTTGTTAAAGGCTTCCTTTTGTATAGAATCCTTAATAGAGATACCATGGAAGCCCTATCTTGGGATATCAAATCCTTTCACAACCTAAAGTTCATTGGTGATGACATTCTCTGTTGTTTGAAGGAAGTGAACATGATTGGCAGTAGCTGCACCACCTAGGGCTATGCCCCCATGGGCGACTAGGCGGCGGTTGGGTGATTCCGGGAATCGCCCAACCGCCACCCGACTACCCATGGTGAGCGGCCCTGGGGAGCGCGACTTCTTGCAGAAGAAGATTCCATACAATAATTGTCATTGTGTGTACCATCACTGCAGCTACACTCCTAATTCTTGTTATAGGCTTCCTTTTGTACAAAAGACTTAATAGAGATACTATGGAAGCCCTATCTTGGGATATCAAATCCTTTCACAGCCTGAGGTTCACTAGCGATGACATTCTCCATTATTTGAAGGAAGAGAACATGATTAGTAGTGGGGGTTCTAGGAAGGTATACGGAGGAGAGCTAGACGATGGACAAGTTATTGTAGTAAAGGAGTTGTCGACCAACAACAATTCCAGCAACCTGAACCACAGTAAAGAGGCATTAAGATATCAGGAATTCAAGATGGAGTTTGAAATCTTAGGCACTATCAGACACAAAAACATAGTCAAACTCTATCGCTGCATTTCTAGCAAAAATTCACATCTCCTTGTATATGAATACATGAAGAATGGGAGTTTTTCGGACAGATTGCATCAAAAAATAGGTCCAACATTGGATTGGAAAACACACTATAAAATAGCCTATGGAATAGCTCATGGATTGGCTTATTTTCATAATGATTGTGTTCCTGCTATTGTCCACTGTGTTCCTGCTATTATTGCTGGCACCCATGGTTGCATTGCTCCAAGTAACCAATCATTCATAAATTTTAGAAAGGATTAAGATATATTTGTTTTTGAGTAGCTCAAAAGAAATGCCTTGCTAACATTTTTTAAGAGTTGAGCAAATTGATAATGTATATGGGTTGTAGAGTACGCCTACACCTACAAGGTGAGTGAAAATAGTGATGTATACAACTTCAAGGTGGTGTTGTTGGAGCTTGTGACTGGTAGACAACCTATAGAGACAGAATTTGGGGAGAAGGAGGACATTGTTGGTTGGATTTATCGTAATATTGCTACTAGAAAATGCACACTTATGGTGCTGGCTAGTAGGATACCTGAAATTTATAAGCAGAGCATGATTGAGGTGTTCAAAATAGTAGTGCTTTGCACCGATCATCCTCCTGACTTGAGGCCATCAATGCAAGTAGTAGTAGATTTGTTGTTGGCACCTGATCCATGCCCTCGTTCCTTCTATTCAAGTAGATTGTTCTAATGTTCTACATTTGTTATGTAATTTTATTTTTCAAAACCAGCTAATCAAGATTATTGAACAAAGGAGGTTGTTTTTACCCCGAGGAAGGATGTAGGAGGCTGAAATCATTATGGGAAGTATTGTTTCAGAAATGACCAGTTCAAGCATTCAATTGTATCCTAGCAAAGTTATCTGTCACATGATAATGCAAAAGCAGTACAGAAAATCAAAATTTAGAAGTTAAAATACAATTGCAGGAAATGTATGAGGCATTTGACGTGACCTTTTTCAAGAGAAGAGAGACATTTGACGTGATTGCCTTAACAAAGTTTACCCTAATTAGAGTTCTTTTGTTGTTATTTCTTCTCGTGTCCTCTTTCTCAGCTTTCTCTTAGCACTACTACAGTCTAGCAATGCCACGGGGTTTCATTATGAAGTGTCAAATTAGACTTGTTAATTTACATGGCCATGCCCCACGTCGAACTTTTCATTTTAAGAATTCATAGCGGTGGTCTAAGGTGTGTGCTTAACATACTTCTCTGCCCTTAATATACTTTCTTTTTTCATTTTTTCATTTCATTTGAAAAAATCACACCGGGAACAACTCATTCTTGTCCAAGATTGGAACACAAGACTTGTGGGGACCAAATTTCTAAAGGTTTTTTTTTTTTTTATTTATTTGAAAATATGTATTTTTTTTTAATTTTAAATGGTTTTTGGTTTTTTTTTTTAATTTCAATATTTTTTTAGTTTTTTTTTTAATGTTTTTAAAGTTAATTTTTTTTTTTTTTTTTAAATCAAATTTGTTTGAAATAAATCTTAGTTTTTGTATATGCCTTTTAAATTTTTTCTTTTTTTACTTTCTTAATTTTATAGTTTTTTTTTTTTTTTTATGGTTTATGAGATTTAAAAAAAAAGTAAATTTTTTTGAAAATATATTTTTCTTATTATCTAATGTTATATTTTTTTTAGTTTTTAAATTCTTATATTTTATAGGTTAATTTGTTTTATTTTTACATTTTTATGATTGATATTTTTTTGTTAATTTTTTTTTATGTTTGTTTTTTTTTTTTGTCTTTTTTGTAAATTTGATTTTTTTTATTTTTTATTTTTAATTATATGTTTTGTTTTTACTATATATTTTTATTGACATTTTGCTATCTTTTTTTACTTTTTTATTTTTGTTTTTTTTCATTGTTTTTATTTTTAATTTTATGTTTTCATTATTCTTTTGAAATTTTAATGCTTTTCAGAGTCATGATAGAATCTTTTACACCATTATTTCAAAATGTTGTAAATTTACCCTAGGAAAAAAAAGTGTTATTCCAGCATCAACTCTTTTCATTTTGAGGGTGTTTTTTGCACAATTTTTGCACATAAAAGTTTGGTTTTACTGACATTTTTTAAAAATATTGAAAATTGACCCTAAAAAAAAGCCATCGTTCCAATATCAACACTTTCATGTTCACGGTGTTTTTTGCACAATTTTTGCACAAAAATTTCATTTTCACAAATTCATTTTCACTGCCATTTTTAAAACATGTTAAAAATTGACCCTAAAAAAAACTATCATTCTAGTATACACACTTTTTATTTTTAGCATTGTTTTTCATGTTTTTTTGGGGTTTTTTGGCTAGAGTTCCCGTTTTGAGTTTATAGTTCCCATTTCAAAGTTTACATTGTTATTTTTTCAATTGTAATTTTTTATCCTTTTTCATTTTTCTTGCTTTCTTTTTCTTTATATATATTTTCTTTCTTGCTTTTTACTTTTTTGACATATAAATGTAAAAATGCATAATAATGTTACAGCAGGATTTATGGAGGTCTCCAAGTGAGATTAGTTTCCAAGATGCCCCATTATCTCAAATACAAGTAAATTGGAGTAAAATTATGCTATCATGAATATAGAGAATTTGTGAAGAGTAGGCAAGATCATCAAATTAATCTTTAATCCTATTGTGAGTGATGATTCTCGCCCATGGAACTTATTTGATGGTGTTTCCTTAGAAAATCCAATTAAATATCCTGCATGGGATTTTCTTTATTTTAGTTCCTCTCATTAAATCTCTTTTTTGTCAGATCTTGGATCAGGGACCCATAATTGGGCCAAGCTATATCCCTAACAACCCTTCTTGGATTAGCCATTAACAACAATTTAATTAGTGTCTAAGTCAATAGGAAGTAAAAACTTTCAGTGGATTGGTTCAATGGAGAAATGGTCATGCATAGTTTAGGTCTTCAAGTAGTGCTGAATCAAATATCAACTATGAGAAGTAGCTTTAAAACAATCTATTTTTCTCACACTTTTCATGGATATAACTCCAAGGTTGATTTTTAACTAGAGTTGGTGTTCCTTGGAGGCTATAATGATGAGGTTTACGGAGGAAAATTAGGATGTTATCTTAGAACATCCACCTTTCTACCCTCTCTGATGCTCCTTAGTATTCTCATCCACTGATTCCTTTGGTGGCACAGTTTGATGGTCTTCATGGTTTGTTGGTTAGTATTCTTCATGTTTATCCTTGCTTTTATTGTGGAATATTCAATGTAATGGCATCACGCTTATGTAATAGAGCATATATCATTTATATGAATGTTGTTGGTGCTTTCTCATAATATTGTTGGGACACTCCAACATCGCCAATATTTTTTGTGAACTAAAGTATCTTGTTGTTCAAAGGTACAAATTCATAAATCTAAAGTATTTATTTTACCTTTTAATATATACATTTTTTCCTGTGGTGAAAACATGTAGATGTACACTCATGTACCCAAATGTGTGTGTGTAATGAAATAAAATTGATGGGCTAGATTGAGAAGTTAGGAACTTTAAGTTTCATGGAAAATGCCTTGGGGTTGATTTGCCAAGATGGTTTGTATGTTTTGTGCATCACTCAAAGTCCTTATTAGGTCAGGATTCATAATTAGCACTAAGAAGTTTACATTAGGAACGATCCATGAAATGCAAGGAAGTTCGGAAGGGTTTCCCTGCAAGGTTTACATTGTGTGTGTGTGTGTGTGAATTCCAAGGAAAAGTAGGTAATACAATATATTCCAAACTAAGATTTTTTTCACCCTTCAGTTTCTTTTCTGGAGGTTATATAATTTTCCTTAGATACAATTTTCTTTCACTATATATTCATGGGAAATAAGATTCCTTTCATTCATACATCAAAGCAACATAAGGTTGTTTAGAAATGATAAACCATTGATCATTCAGACGGAAATACAAATTAAATGAATAAACATATTGACTCAATATTATTTGTAATTTATCATTAAACAAACTTTGGCTACTAAGATAATGAATTACTTAACTGGCGAAGATAACTGAGTGCAATCCATCCACCAACACACAAAATTACTATGAAAGCATGTACCTCTTCCATGAGAATGTAGGTGTCTAATAAGCATAGATTTTTACTTATGCCCTCATATTCACTAGTGCAGAAAATGATAATTTAAAACAAAACAAAAGTAACATCATGACTAAAAATGAAATATAAATTATAGTCTCTGACTGCTACTCACCACTCAAAACAATCATAGTTTTCTTTCCTTGGTTATTGTGCATAGATAAAATTGGAAAATAAAGAGAATAGTATTATGATCTTTGTCTCTTTTTTCTCAATTGCTTAATTGTTTTAACTTGTTAACATGTCAGTGATGTCAAAGTAGGTTGAGCACGTTAACAACGGTGAGATAAATATATGCAAGGCTCGAAATATTTACCAAAGAGGTTTTCTTGATTAAAGATTGATATTATGTCATTGGAAATAGATGGGGCATTCATCCAACAGTCTCATTTAGAATTTTCTCCAAAACTAAATAAATAAGAGGCTTCATATCATAAAATAAATAAATAAGAAGGAGGTGAAGGAAAAGTGAAAACTAACATGCTGGCATATTCCTATCCAATAAGCTTGACAAGAGCTCCAAGTCAAGGAGACATCAGACCAGAGATGGAGATTTAATTCATACCCATAATTATTTTGGGAAACCATAATCCATTTCTCCTCCTCACCCAAACTATGGTTTTCATGTTGTAATCACCTATTCCTTAACAGTCTTCCCTGGCCCATGATGCCTTTTCTCCCTCAATAACTAGAAATCCCTAATAAACTCAATGTCATTTAATTGACATAAACCTCTCATAGAAGAAAAGCTTGGATTTCTTTTTTTTAGTCTTGCAAAAGTGAGAAGAAACATATAATATTTTCACATGATCCAAGCCTCCATAGCCAGTAATACCACACACCCATACTTTGTACTCGATCAAGCTCATTTAAAAGGGGCTCAGTTCGAATATCGTCCCTTCCCCTGAATTGTAAAATCCCAAGCTTGTTGAATTCCATTCAATCTCTAAATTATTTATGCTACTTTTAATGTTACATATCCACCTAATATATTTCAATTGGCACAATTGCATCAATCTATAAATTGTTTCTGCTACATTTCATGTTACATGTATTATTAACTTATTTCAATTAAAACAATTGTTTTGGTGCCATATTGTGTAAATCTAAATTTTGGTGTAAAAATAATTGGAAGGTTGGTTTTATTATAAACTTCCGTGTCATAAATGAACTAATTCTAGATGAAAATTTTATTATAAAAAATAGGGAAAAAAGGGAAATTATATCAATTAATTTTAGATGTATATTTTATTATTAAAAATAAAGAATAAAAAAGAAGGAAATTATTCTATATATAAACGTGAAGTATGGATAAAAGTTATCATTTCAAGATTAGACTTTATACACATTACGCCAAGGTCAATAAATTTACTTGAACAAATAAAAGAGTAGGGAGAGGTTTCAAAGTGGAATTTTTGGAGGGATTTGTTGGCCTAACCCTCACTCATGGATGATAAGGGGAAAAGATATTTTTATACCAGTTCTAAAGCCTTCTTAGATCACAAACCCATTGGCCTTATATTAAAGCTAAATTAAAATGACAGACCCCTCCCCTTTAGATGTAATCCTTTCTAATTCCCAAATAGGCTATAGGACTTGATCATATTTGAAAACTAGTTTCCTCACACTTTTTTGTTGAGGAGTGAACATTGGAAGATGTAAATGTTATCTTTAATAGCTAGGCTAAGAAAATTTATGTCCCTCCAATAATAGAGATAGGGAAAAACATGTAAGTGGAAATATATGGATAGAATGAAAAAAAATAAGTACCCATCGTGGAAATACAAGGCTTGGAAATGAACCATGTTATCCTCACAACTCAAGAAGAAGAAGAATATTGGTCTCTCAAATCAATGGTTGTATGTATAAGCACACTAAATGATAGTAATAAATAATAATAATGTACTTTCAAACTAGATAAAAGCCTTGATATCTAAGTTATAACCTATTATCCTAAGTTTAATGGATATGACCATGATAATAAAAAATGTAGACATGCATGAAAATTTGATTCTCCAACTAAATGAAATGTTCCCTTTACTAATTAACCAACACCTCCCTTTATAGGTGTTCATAACAGTGTTTTTGACCCAGCTGTAAGCTCAATCCCATTTTGGATAATATTGCATCCTTTGAATTTAATTCCTCATGAATGTGATCAAAGGATATAACCTTCAAGATTCTAATCAACTCCATAAATATAATAATCCAATGATCCAATAAATAAGTGGTTAAGGAATTATAACCTTTCAGCCAATTCATAACGAAATTTGAATCCCCAATCACTTGTAAGTTTAGATTGCTGAAGTGACACAATTAAAATGACTAACAGAAGAAAATAATTTGTATTATTGTAGTACTTGTTAGGTAGTCATGTTTTTGTTCCTAAACTAAATTAGGAATTCATGTTAGTAATTTTTTATTTGTATTACTTATTCGCTAGTCATATATTTTACTTGGGACTAAATTATTCATTTATGTTAGTTATTTTTAGTTGGGCCACATAAGATTGTGATGCAGGAGCAACCAGGCACCCTTAATCAAAAGTCAATGTCAGAGCTATGGGGGAGGAGATGTGGACAATCATGTAAACCAGGAGAAAATTTATGTTAAAAATGAGTGAAATTGATGGAATTGATAAGTCTTTAGAAGACTCGAACTAATTTAATTATCTGCCATGTATGTGTGTTTGGAGATTTAGGTGATTTGTGAGAGGAAATCATGGATCTGAGATGATCAACGCTTATGTAATCTCTTATATAAAGAGATTTTGTATTGTGAGATAGAGGGAGCATAGATAGAGAATGAGAATACAATGTAATCGATAGAGAAATTGTCACTAAGGTTGAAATACCTTAGATTGTAATCTAGTTCTGTATAAAATGAATATACGTGTTATATGGAATTTGTGTAAATGTGTATGTTTGACCTATAGTTAGATATCTGTGTTGAAAGAGTGAAATTCCATGTTGCAGGATTGTTGATCGACTATCGATCACTATAAGGATCGATGGCAATCCAACATTAATATGATATACATGTGTGAGGGCTTAAATAGAGAGTGGCAAAGTTGATTTGTGTTATAAGGTAAATTCCATCATAAGTGAACAAGCGCAGAGGGAGTTGTCGAATCACTTAGATCAACAGATATTAATGGCAAAAGAAGAATGGCAAAGGAATAGACGTGAATCGTCAGATCGATAAATCTGTTAGATCAACGATGATCAATCACTGTGGGCGGTAGGAGAGTACGAGTTTTCTTGATTGTGGCTGAAGTCTCGAACTCAGTCCTAGCCATCGATTTTATATTCAACCTTTTAGATCACAGTCAATTGTGGGGGTTAAGGATGTTTTAATCTGTGTGCTAGTTGAAGTCTCACAAGCCATAGATCTGATGCCCTCTTGTATCCAATGGATATCGGGTCATAAAGTGATCAAACTTTAATTCCAAAAATGGACCCGAACATTTATAGATCAAGGATTTATATTCTTTATCGACTCCGTAAGGGTGGTTAAACGATGCACAAGTGGCTTGTTCAATATCGCTACTGACCATTGGATCAAGTGTGTCTTCATCAAACGGTGGAGGATAAACGATTAGTTTTGTTGATGGGGTGTACCATCAACCGTTGGATTGGAAGGTGAGATAAATAGTGAAGATTAAAGCTGAAAAGGCTTGGGCCTGAGTGGACTTGAGAAGTTTATGGACATGGGTTTATTCAATTTGTAGTCTGTTCTTGTGCATTCAGAGTGGGACAGATGTTCATTGGTAGAGTATGTGTTAAAGTGTTGTTTGGTGATTGGTTAGCCTTTTGTTAAAACCCACCAATGTAAACGCTTCCAATGTAAGTGTGGGCCATAATCCACAAGTTCATGTAAGGATTTTATGAAGACAAAGTGAAATTGCCTTTATGTGGTTTTCCCTTTGCATCAAGTGGTATTAGAGCAAGGAAAGGTTTCTTATCAACAGAAAAAAGATTTTGTGTGCGAAAGAAGGAGGTACAGTCAAGTTGAAGATTGGAGAGTTTGTGGTCTTTAGAAGAAGGTGAGAAAACTTTCAGTAGCCTAGAGCATGGAATTCTCATATGGTTCATAGAAGAGAGAACCAGAGAGATGCCGAAAGACTAAGCTTGAGGAGAGAAGCTTGGTGAGGCATTGTGTAGCAGAGAAGACTATTACTGCAGAGCTTTTGTTACAACTCACAGAAAGATCATGAAGGTAGTTCCACTGAATAAGTGGGTAGAATTGCCATGGCATGAAGGAGAAGCATGTGACCAGGAGGTCATAAAGTTTTGTGCCTCGGGAGTCTGATGCAAGAGCATCTAGGAACCCTTAATCAAAATTCAAAGTTAGATCTATGGAGAATGAGATGTGGACAATCATGTAAACCGAGAGAAAATTTTTGTTAAAAACGAGCTAAATTAATGGAATTGATAAGTCTTTAGAAGATTGGAATGAATGTAATTATCTGCCATGTACGTGTGCTGAGAGATTTAGGCGATTTGTGAGATGAAATCGTGGATCTGAGATGATCCACACTTATGTAATCTCTTATATAAAGAGAGTCTGTATTGTGAGATAGAGGGAGCATAGACAGAGAGTGAGAATATAATGTAATCGATAGAGAAATTGTGACTAAGGCTTAAATTCCTTAGACTGTAATCTACTTATGTATAAAATAAATATACGTGTTATGTGGAATTTGTGTATATGTGTATGTTTGACCTATAGTTAGATGTATGTGTTTAAAGAGTGAAATTCCATGTTGCAAGATTGTTGATCAGCCATCGATCACTATAAGGATCGATGGTGATCCAGTGTTAATACAATATACATGTGTGAGGGCTTAAATAGAGAGTGGCAGAGTTAATTTGTGTTATAATGAAAATTCCATCATAAGCGAACAAGCGCAGAGGGAGCTATCGAAACATTTAGATCAACGGATGTTAATGGTGGAAGAAGAATGGCAAAGGAATAGATCTAGATCGTGAGATCGACAGATCTATTAGATTGACGATGATCAACAACTCTGGGGGGTAGGAGAGTATGGGTTTTCTTAATCGTGGCTGAAGTCCCGCACTCACTCCTAGCCATCGATTTAATATTCAACCTTTTAGATCAGAGTCAACTGCGAGGGTTAAGGTTGTTTTAATTCGTGTGCTCGTTGAAGTCCCGCAAGCCGTAGATCTGATGGCCTCTTGTATCCAATGGATATCGGGTCATAAAGTGATCGAACTTTAATTCCAAAAATGGACTTGAACATTTATAGATCAAGGATTTATATTCCTTATCAGCTCTGTAAGGGTGGTTAAAACGTCACACAAGTGGTTCATCCGATATCACTGTTGACTGTTGGATCAAGTGTGTCTTGATCAAATAGTGGAGGATCAACGATTAGTTTCTTTGATTGGGTGTACAACAAACCGTTGGATTGAAAGGTGAGATCAACAAGAGAGATTGAAGCTAAAAAGGCTTGGCCCTGTGTTGCCCCGAGAAGTTTATCGATGCTGGTTTATTCTAATTGGGGTCCGATCTTGTGTGTTTAGAGTGGGACCAACATTCGTTGGCGGATTATGTGTTAAAGCGTTGTTTGGTGGTTGTTTTGGTTTTTGTTAAAACCTACCAAAGTAAACGCTTCCGATGTAAGTGTGGGCCTTAACCCATAGGTTCATGTAAGGATTTTATGAAAACAAAGGGAAGTTTCCTTTAGGCAGTTTTCCCTTTGCATCAGATTACACATTTTTTGTAGTATTTCACTGAGAAAAGTTATGGTGACTAACGTTTTTAGTCACCTAGTCACTAATTTCTCATTTTTTACTAGTGGAGGTCCACAAGGTTGTTGGAGACTCTAAAGGGAAGTTGGAACTCCTTGAAGACACATGTCTCTAGGACTTTGTATCTAGTATATGTTGGAAGCCTGAAACATGTAGTGGCATAGCTATATAGTCTATGAGTGAAGAGAAGGGCATCCACTACCTTGGGTTATGTAATATGATGGAGGTTAAGAGACCATAAGTTGGAGTATGCTCAATTCAAGTTTCTTGGCTTGTTACATCTTTGCAGCAATTTGTGGACCATATCAAAGTCCCATATTTTGGTGGATTCATGGTCCTAGCTTAGTGGCCACCCATTAGTACAAGAATATGAGTAGTGTGGTATATGGTTATGGAATGAATTAGGTATACAACTAGTTATTGATTGATTTCAAAGAGAAATGTTGTTATTGTGTTTATGTGTATTTTTCTATGAGTTTATTTCATGAAATTACACATGTTTCTCATGGATAATAAGTATTGGTATTTGTATCATTGATTTATGGTTATCTGTTTATTGATTAATAGAATTCCTCTTAAATATATAATATAAAGTTTGTAAAGTGAAATTGACTACAAAGGTTGCAATTAGGTTGTAGAGATAATTATATGTTCCAATTCATGAATGGGATTATTACAAAGTGGTATTAGAGTGAAATTTACAATGCTCAAGCTATATTGGTTAGACTTTCCCCATTGAAGAGAATGTGTAGGTTATGTAGCAACTGCTTGAGAAGATTCCTTAGGGATATAAAATAAGGAAATATTTAAATATTCAACCATATATGAGGAACCAATTAAAAATATGTAGTAGTTAAGTTGTTAGAGGTATATATTTTCAAAAATAGAAATCATCACTACACAAGTGGTATTATCAAGTGTTGAGTTTCAAAATGGTCTATTGAGGGGAAGTTTCAAAATGGTGTGAAATTCCTAATTATTACTAGAAGAACAAATCCAATGGGAATGAAAAAGATACATGTCTAAAATTCAAATCAATCACTACAAGGCCAAAATCAATGAATTGATGGGTAAATTACAATATAAAAGCTACTAATTTAGCACAAACAAAAATTATGGAAAAGAAGCTTTATTGAAAAACTTTGAAAACAAATTATGAATTATTAAAATTTATAAATTTTCATGTTATAGCACCAACGAAGAGGTGGGAATGGGAGGTCGTACTTCAACATTTTATCCCAAAGAGGAAAAATGATAGATAATTTCCACAAGTCAGCACCACCAAAATTTGAGGGTTTGATAACCCTCTTCTCATGTTTTAATTTAATATTGAGTTGAGCCATTAGAATAGGGACATCACCACCATTAGATTCATTGAGAGCATAGGAAAAAAATAAAATCCTTATATATTCACATCTAGCATCTATATGAACCATTAATTGTGATTAAGATCAGTCCTTGGATCCATGGGGAACTTAAGTAAAAATTATGCCCTTTTCTAGTGAAAGCATGATATTATTCTCAAACATTGATCTACATGGATGTGAGTTGTTGGAACCATTAGCAATCCAGACTATGGTAAATAATTACACACATTGATACCTAATATGGATCTCCACTCTTGGATAAATCAATCACAGGTGTTGAATCCATCAAAACTGCAAGTTTTGATCCACCACCTCACATGTTGTCACTCGATATGTTGTTGAACATCGAATTAGGTAAATCATGGCCATCAAATACATTAGGCATGCAGGTTATTGTAAACTATCATGCATGTTGCAATCGAATATGGATCTCCACCATAAGATCACGTTATCCATGGACATTTGATCCATTGGGAATGTAAGTTTCTACGAACCATTACACATGTTACTTCCTAATATAGATTGTTTACCATCGATCTACTATTTGATCAACCATCAAATATACAAGTATCGAAGCCATATCTCTCAGAAGAAGTGGGGAATGGACCCCACGTGTCATTGTATTCAATAAAAGGATGTCATGTGGAAAGGTGGTGGATGAAGTGTAACATTCCCATATTAGCTATAGTTATTAAGGTGCCACATGAACCATAGTGCCCAAGTGGGGGAAATGTTAGAGCAAATAGGTTGTGTGGATGCCATTTTCAAGGAAACCTGTGCAGCCTTAGCTCATATACAATGAGAATTGAGGAGTTGACACACACATAAAATAATTCTTTCAGTATACGGGGTTAAAATACATAAATAAAATTTGTATACCTCTAACCATTACAAGATAGATTTTCAAATAATTTTAATTGATTGAGCGTTCTAGAATCATAGAATGTTTTTGTAAATTCGTAGAATTTTTGGGGCAATTTTGAGGCACTAAATTTATTTTTTGGGCGGAAAAATATAATTTATCTTAAATTAAAGAGAGATAAGAGATATTTTCAATTATTAATTAAATTTCAAAAGAGTGTCTACATGAGAAAGTTATGGCTAATATAGTAACGGGTAAAACACTTTAACTAAATTTTAGATTAGGGCATATAAGTAGTCAACATAGATATCTTGGAAAACAAGACATAGCCATGGAATGAGAGTTGAAACCTAGGAATACAAACTCTCATGAAATTAGAAAAAAAAATATTGTAGCATAATAGGGGAAAGTTAGAAAAAATGGCCAAAACTTTCACACGCCATAAATTTCAACCTAGAACTTAGATTTGGGAAAACAAATAGTTGAAAAAGGATATGAAGTAGGTGAAAACACCTACCCACCTAGGATTATAGTTTGGGTAGCTAATTTTATCAACATCTCAAGAGAATCCCTTTGATGGTATGTAGGAGTAGGTTCAAAATGAGAACCAAGAGTATGGATGATGGTAATAGGCCGTACAACCCTAAAGAGGAGGTCATATGTATGAATATTATTATTGGGAATGTTGAGAAAGGTTCAAATGGAAATGGAAGTGGTAAGTTAGTGAATAAAGACTTGGAGGAGACTAGAAGTCTTAAAATGGATTTGTTCACTTGTAAGGCTAATAATGAAACATTTTTAAAGGAAAAAACATATTAATACTCTCATCAGGATGTTTGGGGGCCCCCGACATCTAAAGAAAATGCAATTATATAAGAAGAGAGGATAACACACAATAAATAAAAAACCATTAAGAAACGTTTTATTAAAATAGAGATTTACTCTAAAAGCAACATTGTGGTGGACAATGTGTTATTTTACAAAATGTGACTTATAGTTTTTTTTTTCTTACAATACCATAGGTAAATTCTGTGTGTAGGTAAATACCATGGGAGAATTAATATCATGGGTGGATGTCACTTGAAATACCATGGGAAAATACTGAGGCTGAATGAATAACATAGGTGGATGTCACTTACAATACCATGGGTAAATTCCATTTGTGGATAAATACCATATGTGGATGAATTCCATGGGTGGATTCCACTTATAATACCATGGGTAAATTCTGTGCACGAATGAATACCATGGGTGGATTCCATTTTCCATTTGGATCATTCCTCCCTCTGTAAGAAGAAATGGTCCACATTGTGTGATGTTCCCTCCTAAGAATATTTTGTTGAATATGAAGAGGCACTCAAGAGAATGCTTTTGTGTGTTTAACTGATAACCATGATGAATGAAGATCTAATGATACATATACCCTAAAATGCATGTGACCAACTATGACACTAATAGTGTGCAACCTAGCAAATGGAATTTGTTGAAGCCTGGGTTTTTGGATGACCCATAACAATGAAAAATGAAGATTGGGGGATAGAGATACCCTATAATGTTTGTGACCAACTATGTTACTAACAATATGTGACCTACAAAATAGAATTCGATGACAAAGGTTTCATACGATTGACCTATAACATTAATTCTCATTGTTGATGAAATAGCAGGTGCCTACATAGCATGGGGTGGGAGCACGCATCTCCAAATAACCCAAGATGGATGTTGTATGTTGAAATTGATGAATGTGAAGTAGGTGTCTACTAAAGTGGGGTGGGAGGGAATGTCTTCGAAGGGAACCTGCTCTGAATGCTTAACCAAGTATAAAAAGTCATGGATTCTGGGTGAGGTACAAAACCAGGCCAAACCAGAGGTGTCCCTGAACTATAAATATCTTTCATACTTGTAACAAAAGTGGCCATGGGTGATGTACATTCTCCTATCCAATGAGATGTTGTAAAGACTTCTTTCACATTATAGACCTATTGCTACAACTTTGTTTATAACTTCTGCTATAGGAGATGAAATTAAATTCTGCAAAAGACCAATTTGAGGTATTAAAGATTTATTTCCATTGATATAAGAAACTTTGACTTTCATAACCTGTGGATTGAAAAAATAATTGCATAAACTCATGGTATGTATAGTCATGCAACATTCCATACATGCGTAACTTCAATTGCTCATATCCGTGAAATCGGCAAACAAAATCAAATTCAATAAAAAAAGAATTTGAGATAAAGGAAAATAAATTAAAATGATTTTATTTTCACCTTCTATAGTTCTATGTCAAGATCATTGAACTTGCATGAAGTTTGTTGAAGATTGCTACAAAATTTTGAAACTAAAATATGCTTCAAACCGTCATTGCCATGGATTCGTACCCTGAATGTGATACCATTTATATGAATCATAGGGGGAGGCCATAACGATATAAATAAAATGAAAATCCAAAACAAAAGAGGATATCAATCACAAATAAAAACACAAAGAAATTTTTTTATTAAAATAGAGAATAATTGTAAAAGCTACATTGTGGTGGATAGCCTATCCTTTTACAAAATGTGACTTGTTACTTATAGCCTTTTTTGGTTATAATACCACAGGTAAATTCCATGGATTGGTAAGTACCATGGATGAATGAGTACCATGGGTGGATGTCACTTACAATACCATGGGTAAATTCCATGACTGGATAAATACCATGGGAGGATGAATACCAAGGGAGGATGCCACTTAGAATACCATGGGAAAATACCATATTTGAATGAATACCATAGGTGGATTCCACTTAGAACACCATGGGTAAATTACATGTGTGGATAAATACCATGTCTAGATGAATAGAATGGGTGGATGCGACTTACAATACCATGCATAAATTCCATCGGTGGATGCCATTTTCCATTCAGATCATACTGAAATTATATAAATATTAAATTATTTATAGAGGTACATGCAGAATAATTCTAATTCATTGTAGGTAGAGGAACATAATTCTCAATTTAAGAGGGAGGTTGTTATAATTTCATCACATCCTAATAGTTCCAATAGGCATGAATGTCACAATCAACAAGGCATTCAACCAAGATGTCTTATTTTTCATTACAATCTAAAAGTAGTGCAATAATATCATGAATTAAACAATAAAGAAGGGTCTGTGAATTGAATAATATGCGAGGAGATTTTAGGAATACTAGGCCTCCTACCTTTATGGTGAGCACAATAACGGTGAGGAAGCTGAAGGTTCATTATTGGAGCCGAGAAAGTATCTCCAATGGCACAATTGGTCATCCAACGTGAACGCTTGAATTGTAATTTATGACTTGAAGGGAAAAGAAAAGATGTGGTGGGAGAATATAAAGGAAGTTATGGCCACCCAACATAATCCCCTCTCATTTTCCAAATGAAATAGGCCCCTTATTTTTATTTTATTGTTGGTTTTTTATTTTCATAACTTGCTTTGAACTGAAATGATGATAATGGTTCTAAAGTACATGTTTGGTTCTAGATTGTGAGATGAATTTCTTTATTTTTACTATTTGGTATGTTTCAAATATCTAAGGAATTGGAAAATTCATCTCAAAATTTGCTGACAATTATTGTTGGTCTTTCCTATTACATGGGGTTGTTTCTTCTTTTTCTATAGTAATAATATGACCCATTTTTTTAGCCACTTCAAGAGGCCATAAACATATTCAACCTATCCAACATATTAATATTAAAGCTTTCATTATGTTTTATATATACCATTACTTTTATTTTCAGTCAAAATGGTGTGTAATGTCATGATATCTATGTATCATCTAAGTCTAGGCATTATCTATATTTTTTTCTCCTATACCTCGTTATGGCATTGATATACAAGTTTTAAAAAAAAGTTATATCCCTATGTATCAAGTGTTGTTATTACATGGCCCTGTGATGCTCAGTATCATTGTTGAACCTTTTATTAATGTTTAATTCATTGTTATGGTTTAATGGCATTACTTATGGTTTTTTATGCAATTTAGTTTTGGTATTAAAATTTCTTGATGTATTGTATAGCAAAATCATACTTGGTAGTGGTAGGAAGATCCGATTCGATATGTTTAAAATGAAATTTATGTGATATTTGGTGACATGGAACAACATATCATAGTTGTTAACTGTGTCTTTTGACAAGTTTTTGCATTTTTTACCATTGTCATGACTCGAGTTTTCAAGTTGCAGTACTACACTAACTTTGATTGTTATTATTTGGTATGCTTTGTAGCATGCCTTTTAGTCATCCAATTCACTATATAGGGTTTTAATATCCACATTATATGCACTTCATGTTTCTTGGTTTTTTCCATTAAATACCACTTTTTACGTCATTAGGGTTTCAAACCTATCTTTGGCTTGTTCTACCTCTTGTACATAACAAATACTAGCTAATCTTTTATTAGTTTTTACTCATGCCCCATATAATTATAACTAAGTTAATCGAAGTTGATATTATTGAGTCATATGAAGATTATATTTCTCTTTTACAAGAAGTCATGTGGTGTGAGTTGGTTCAACTCTTTCATTTAATGATGGAGTAATAAAAGTCTTTGCCTTTACTTTTGATAGAATAAGGGCAAAGGGCAGCGACATGGAGATATTAGTTGATGTCAATTTCCTAGCAGACGTGACTCATCTCTCCAGGAAGGGTGAAAAATGGTCGAAGAATTGTCCTGTGCATGATATACCGTGGTATAAGTTCCTAAAAAAACATATTTATGCATTTGACGTTAAAATTATGCTTGCTTATTTTCCCAAACCTAGATGGAAAGATATGCTATATTTTTTGCATCTTTTATCACATGTGAAGGTCGATACAGGTCGGTGTTCATATACCACATTTGTCTAGTAATGGTTTTCTAAGGTTATAAGCTCAACCTCCAATGTTACCTTCCCAATAGCCTCACCAAAATGGAAAAGGCATATGAGGTTGAACACAAAAACTTTAATAGTTCTTATTTTCCATCATGGTTTCATTTGCATTTTGGTGAACCATAACTTAGATAAAAATGGTGATCTTTGGGATTCTTTTATCATTCACAATGACTGAGAAAAATCTTGTTTTAGAATAATGAAATTTTGCACCTACGGTTTCACACAATCCTTCACAAACTCAACCAATCCCATGTAATTATGATGTTATTGATTAAAGTGTCCCTGATGAGTCATTCAATGTTGATTAGTTGGATTTTTTTATAGAAATAAGGTTGAAAAGCTTGAAACCATACTCATTCATGTCACAAGGATTATGACCAAAAATATTGAATTCCATCATGTCTAAGTGAAGTTAAAATTAAAGTATGACAAATAATTAGACCTCCTAGACTGTCATCTTCATTTTGAACTTGCATAACAAGAGGAAGTTATTCATCCTTATCAAAACCCTTAGTTTAGAGAAAGAAAATAAACAAATAGAATGGAAAATATATCGGGCTAGTTGTAATAAGAAAAATAACGTGGCAGTTAAGGAGGTTTTGTCAATCTGAAAATTCCTACCAATCCCTCACCAAAGAAAAATAAGCCCCAAACTAAGGATAATTCTAGTTTTGTTTACAATGATAATTGTATTCATGATGGCGAAAATACTTATGGAAAAAACCCTCAGAGAAACATTCACTCTCATGAAACCATAATTAATATGTATTGACGCCAATAATTTCTAGTTATGGTTCCTCGTTGCAAGCACTGCATTAAAAAGCTCATTCAAGAGAATAATCAGCTCAAAGATATAAATCAGTTTAAGCAAAACTAGAAAGATAAAAAGTATTCCATCCTTAAGAGGAAAGCACAACTAACTAACACTCATATTTATTTAAGGGTGAAACTATGTAATTATGTTAAATTTTGGTATTTTTTGAGAAACAAAATATATTTCTTACAAGTTTTTCAACTTTCATTAAGGAAAAATATTTTTTCCATTTAAAACTTCATTTTACAGTAAAACGAAAAATTGTCAAAAATTTTATTGTCTTTTTACTCCTTACTGTTTAGAATTTATTTATTTACTTTAGATATTTCAACTTAGAAATTGTTTGAATGTGTGTTCTTTAAAAGTTAAGGGATCGATAAAAAGTCATTTTTTTATCCCCAAAGTATTCCTTATTAATCTTGCGTTTTTCAAAAAAAAAATGTGTTGCAACAATCTAGACAGAATCTACTTCATTAGGATTATATTTATAGAGCCAACATATAAATATGATCATTACTATATTTTTTTGAATTAAACCAATATGAAAATACTACATATTTTGAAAATGTTTAATAAAGTAACATGTTTCCTGTAATATTAGTTAAAAAATAAGAAATATAAAAACTTCCCTTTATAGAGGATGGGCCAATGTAATGTTCCATAATTTTTCCATATTTTTACAGTGTATGTTGGAAGAAACAAAATTTTAATTTCACTAAATCATAATGAGATTCAAAAAAAAATTGCACACATTTTACAAGAAAGTTAGTTAAAATTAGAAGATATTTATGAAATTCCATTAAATTTATATCTAGTGAGACTAGATTATGTTGGCGTTATGGTACATGTGTTGTCCTTGATGGAAAACCACTCACAGGTCAATTCAGAATTGATAAAGGGAAGCTCACATTGCAATGGATCAATTTAGAGGTAACAGAGAAATGGAACAAAAGAATACGATGATAGAACAAAGGATTGCAGATTAGAATCAAGCAATTAAAGAAAAAAAACATTTTAAGTTGTATTAAGTTGTATACGCTGGTTCACCTAGTCCAAGTAGTGTATATAGGTGCGTTCAAAAAACGAAATGAGTGTATATGTGTGAACGCACTTTCACGAGAGGAAAATCACGTATGGGATGGAAAAATAATGTTAAGAAATACCAAGGGTCCATACCATCGTATTAGCCCACAACATTGAGCAGAGTAACGTTACTTGATCTTTTCTAAGAATACCATAGGTTATACGTGTTGTTTTGGTCTGAGGTATAGAAAAAGGCTCTAAGTATATAAGGAGGAGAATATGAAAGGGTTAACTGTCCAAGTAAAAGGGATTTTCATGAATACTTCTATCTGAAGTATATGTTATGTTCTATGGGATATGGTTATGATATTATCTGAAATATATTGTGTGCCATTGGATACAATGTTGGATCAAGATCATGTGACATGAAATGAATTATCATTGTATGAGCTAATAATGGATGGGATAGATTTGAATTCTAACGCATTTTCTATCCTTTAAATGTTGTGATCTAGGTATGTCTAAAGTCTAGAATAACTACGAAGTTATAAGTTATTATTTGCAGATCTATAAGCTAGTTCGCCTTGGTGAAGGTGCGTATACATGCTGATTCAGCACTTTCAAGTAGCGTAAGCAGAAGAACATCTTGTTGTTCAGAGATGACTGATCTATCTGATCAATGTTGTTGTTTTACTATTATTTATTAATGTTGTCTTCATTAGATCTGAAAGTAAAATTGATTATATAAGTAGATTGAGTCTGGTTGATTGATTGATTGAGTAAGAAGGGTGATATTTGCTTCTATCTATTTATAACTCTGTAATTTGATAATAGATCTTCAGAATGTCACTAGTTGGTACAATTTTTGGTTTGGAGTTTTTATGATTCAGTATCTTTAGAGGTATACGTAGGTTGGGTTATAGAAAGTAGTGTATACATGCAGTTTGACTTCATTGAAGTAGTGTATACTTTCTGACATATGATTTTTGAGG
This sequence comes from Pinus tabuliformis, assembly GCA_031772625.1. Taxonomy (NCBI): domain Eukaryota; kingdom Viridiplantae; phylum Streptophyta; class Pinopsida; order Pinales; family Pinaceae; genus Pinus; species Pinus tabuliformis. The sequence continues at coordinate 730,746,491 of CM062812.1, read as the reverse complement.
TTAGAGTTGGTTCTGGTTCAATGCAGTGTTCTAGGTTCAGCTCTGTGTTCTGGCGAGAGTGATCTTATTGTTCATATTGACTAGTCGTTGACATAGTTGTATTTGATTGTTGTATTGAAGTTGTGATTGATTTTGAGCTTCATTGTTACTGATGGGCTGAGTATGAAAATTTGATGAAATGTGGCCTACTTATTGTGTTGTTGTACCAGTAGTATCCAGTCTGAAAATTTATGAAACATGGTCCCTGGAGGAAGAGTTAAGGTTCCTTCTGTAGGTCGATGCCTATGTACTGGTAAACATATTAGCTAGTACAAGAGCTAGGGGGTTGGATCTCCCGTCTATTAGAAGCTAGAAAACATGTGAAGGTTGTAGCCTTTAGCAGGTAGATGCATGCAAACTGGAAAAAGTCTGCACCAGTACAAAACTTGTAAACACCTTTTATTATAAGAAGATTGAATATTGAGACGACAACACCGATGGGTTTTTCCCACATCGGGTTTCCAACTAAAAAATCTTGGTGTTCATGTCTTGTGATTTATTATGTTCTTAATGCATATGCTTACTTCTTAGTAAATGCATCACACTCTGATTTAAGACAAAAAAGTAGTTTTTATCAATGTTTATTATCTATATGCTAGTTTCATTCTTTAAAGGAGCGAACATATGCCAGTTGGATTTTCTAAAATAGTGTATACAGTTTGAAAATGAAATCATTATTATGAAGGTTTAAATACTGATTCACCCCCACCCCCCTCTTAGTAGTTTTCCCAACAATTGGTATCAAACAAAGTCCTTAAGAAGAAGCTTGATCACTTGATAGAAGATCTTTGAATATGAGCAATCATGAAGGAATGGGATCTATTAGACCACCAATCTTCAGCAGAGGTAACATAACATTTTTGAAGACAAGAACTAGAGCCTATCTGCAGTCACGTGGAGCTGATGTTTGGGCAATTGTGGAAAGAGGATATCAATATCCTGCAGCAATCCCCACCATTGGAGCAGAAAAGAACGCATATGAAAAAAATTCCAAAGCCATCAATACATTATTGGGAATTCTATCAGAATCAAAATTCATCAAAGTCATACAGCTCAAGACAGCCAAAGCAATATGGGACAAAATCATTCAGAGCTGCGAGGAGACTCCTAGATAAAATGTGCTAAGCTTCAAAATCTCAGAATTCAATATGAAACTCCCAAGATGCATAGTGATGAAGGTATTTCTAGTTACATTTTACGAGTAGATGAGATTGTATATCATATTCAATAACATGGGTGAAGAAATAAAGGAAGCTACTATAGTAGAGAAAATTCTAAGATCTCTACCTTCTAAATTTGAGTCAAAAGAATCTTCCATTTAAGAGAAGCAGTAAAGGAGGTCCATTAGAAATCAAAGAACCTGTTTTCAAAGCCTCCGAAAATGGAAAAGAAAAAGAATATCTCAAGGAATCAAGATATATATCAAAAGAAGACAGGGTCAACTCTATGAGGAAACTTCAACTGGGTACCTGAATATTCAAAGGTAAGCTTCCCTTCAAATTTTTTTCTTGTGGTAGAGTTGGTCACTATGATTCCAAATTTCCTCATAAAGATAACCATGACAAAGGAAAGGATTCTGCAAAAGATAATAGAAAAAAATTGTTAATAGAAGATGTTGTTATACTCATGAAGATAGTGATGGCTTGTCTAAGAGTGATGAAGGTGAATCTGAGCAAGATATTAAACTACTCATGGCTTATGAAAATGATGAGTTTATGGATGCCTTAGAAGAAGAATATTTTCTTGAAGAAATCACTCATCTTAAAACATGTTTGGAAGAAAAGAATATGGTCATAGACACTTTGACACATCAAGTCACTAAAAGGTAAAAGCACAATGAGAAATTAGAATGTGAAGTAGTGGGTATAAGAAAATAACTTGAGAAGACAAAATGTTTGAATCTTAGATTTTCTAAAGGATCATAAACCTTAGGTGAAATCATTAAGGTTCAACATTCTCCTCTTATAAAGACTAGTTTGGGATACACTAGAGAAACACCTCAACTAGAAAATCCTTCAACCATCAGCAGAAGCTACCCTGAACAATGCGTCAATTCTTAGAAGAATCCTAAAGGTTCTTCTTAGGTAAATCATGCTCATTTTACTCCAAAGGTGAACATCAATAGAAGTACCAACCAAAAGGTGAACGATAACAAAAGATTTTATGATCACAGAAACATCTTCTTTAAAGGACAATGTTTTTCATGGCATAACTTTGGTCATAAGGCTCCTCAATGTGTTGCTTACAAAACTATCATAATCAGAGAAGGAAGAAAATAAAGGAGCATGACTGGAATCAAGAAGAGTTCTTATAATAACTTTTCTCCTCTTGAAGAAGAAATTGAATTTTCATTTTGCAATAACTTTGGTCATGAAGAATCTGAATGCAGGAGCAAATTTTGGCCAACATATCAAAAGGAGAAAACATCATCAAACTCCAAGGAATGGAAAAATAAGGAACTAAAGTCAGAAAGATGTGGCGTAGCTATGTTGTGGAAGGACAAGAAAATCAGTGGTACATTGATGGAGGATGCTCAAAACACATGACGTGATAAAGATAAACTCATTTCATACAATGCTTTAGAAAGGAAAAGAATGTCTCTTTTGGAAATGGCACACCAGTTATGATTAAGGGTGAAGGATCAGTTTATGTAAAACAAAAGGTTAAAGCTCGAATTCTTATGTATGGTTATGGTTTAAAGCATAACTTGTTGAGTGTTAGTCAAATGTGTGATCAAGGAAATGAAGTTGTGTTTCGATCAAAATAATGTGTGGTTCGTGAGCTTGACATAGGTAAGCCGATAATCAAAGGTACAAGAACTCCAAGGAATCTATATGTACTAAGAGGAGGTCAAGAACAATGTTATCTAACAAAAATAGAAGAGAATTGGTTATGGCACACAAGATTGGGGCATCTAAGATTTTCTCAAATAAGAAAAGCATTCAGGCTCAAGGTGCTTCTTGATCTTCTAGATATCATCATCCTAGAAAATACTATCTACAAACCATGTCAATTTATTAGGAAAACTAGAGTTCAATTCAATGCCAAAGAACGATTAGCAAGTAACCCTCTTCAACTCATTCATACTCATTTGTGTGGGCCAACAAGGAAAAACTCAGCTTGTGGAGAAGAGTATTGTGTTTTATTCATTGATGATTTTTCTAGAATGTGCTAGATTGGTTTACTAAAGCATAAAGATGAAGCATTTGAAAAGTTTAAGGTCTTCAAAGCTTTAGTTGAAAATGAATTAGACTAAAAATCAAATGTCTCATATCTGATTGGTCAGGAGAATTCACATGAGATGAATTTTTTCAATTTTGTGAATAACATGGAATAAAGAGACAGTTCTATGTTGCTAAAACTCCTCAAAATAATGGCGTTGTGGAAAGAATGAATAGAATAGTTCAACAAATGGCTCGATCTATGGTTGATGAGTCTAGAACTCTTGACACATTTCAGGGTGAAGCTGCACATATTGCAGTAAATATCCTCAACAAAGCTTATGTACGTGTAAATAGTGATCAAAATCCATATGAAATTTGGTATGGTAGGCCTCCCAATGTAAAACAATTCAAAGTTTTTGGAAGCAAATGTTTCATCAAAAACACTGATGCAAAACTTGGTAAGTTTGAATCCAAAGTAGATGAAGGGATATTTATTGGTTGTTCATCTAGAAGTAAAGGATACAAATGTTATAATAAGAGACTTTGAAAAAATATTGAATGCATTGATGTTGTAATCGATGAAGCATGCAGCAATCTGAAATAGGTGACATCAACAAATGAAGATGATAATGGTGAAGATGATGAATGCTTTGCAGTATCAAATCAAAATGATATTGACGAAGAAATCAAGGAAGCATTATAAGAATATACATATGACAGTGAAAAGGCTCCATCTAGGTATGTTCAAAAGAATCATCAAGAATCTCAAATTCTAGGAGAAAATGGGTCTGGAGTATAGACAAGAAGAACTCTTGTAGGAGCTTCTAGTTATCTAGAGTTATTATCCTCCATAGAGCCACAGAATGTAAATGAAGCTAGCCGGGATGAATGTTAGGTTAAGGCCATGGATGAAGAACTTAACCAAATTGAAAAGAATGATACCTGGGAACTAGTTCCTAGACCTCATGATAAAAATGTTATAGGAGAAAAATGGATATTCAAGAATAAGTTTAATGAAAATGGACAGGAAATTATGAATAAATCAAGGCTTTTTTGTAAAGGGTATGCTCAACAAGAAGGTAGAAAATTTGAAGAAATGTTTGCACCTATTGCTAGACCTGAAGCCATAAGAATGTTTCTTCCTCTTTCAACTTTTCAAAAATTCAAAGTTTATCAAATGGATGTAAAATTTACATTTCATAATGGAGAATTAGAAGAAGAAGAATATGTTGAACAACCAAAAGGATTCATTCTAGGAAATGATGCAGAGATTGTATGCAAACTCAAAAGGGCTTTATATGGACTAAAACAAGCTTTGGTGGCATGGTACTATCGTCTTGACAAATATCTTCAACAACAAGGCTTCACAAAAACATTTACAGATGACAATTATATGAAAAAATTGAGAATGATAAAGTACTAATTATTATTGTTTATGTTTATGATACAATATTTGGCAATAATGAAGAATATATGAGTCAAAACTTTTCTTCTGTTATGTAGCAAGAATTTGAAATTTATTTGCTTGGAGAACTAACCTATTTTCTTGGTTTACATGTGCAACAAACAAAAGGTGGCATATTTCTCTCACAAACTAAATACCTCATGAAAATTCTGAATAAGTATGGAATGGAAGATTCCAAATAGTAGGTAATCCAATGGTAACAGGATGTAGTGTCAGTTCTAATGATGAATCTCCTATAGTGAATCAACCAAAGTACAAATATAGGACTGGAAGTCTAGTTTATCTAACAGGTACTAGGCTAGAAATCATGTACGCGGTAGGATTTGTTGGAAGATTCCAAGCCAATCCAAAGGAATCACATGTTCAAGAAGTAAAATTAATACTAAGATATCTCAAAAGAACTCAAGACTTCTATCTATGGTATCCTATAGATACAAATCTCACTCTTCATGCATATACAGATGCATATTGGGCTGGAAATGTTCATGACCAAAAAAGCACTAGTGGAGGTGCATTCTACATGGGATCACGATCAGTATCTTGGTTCAGAAAGAAACAAAGTTCAATTTCCTTATCTACAACTAAAGTTGAATATGTCGATGTTGCATCTTGTTATACACAACTACTTTGGATGATGAAAACATTATAAGATATTCAAACCACATGTTCTCCACCCATATCCATTCTATGTGATTATACAAGTGCTATTAGAATTTCAAAAAATCCAGTCATGCACTCGAAGACCAAGAACATACCAATTAAGTACCACTTTCTACGAGAAAAAGCACTTGAACAAAAGGTTAAATTGGAGTATGTTCCCTCCAAAGAGCAAGTTGATGATATATTTACCAAACCTCTTCCCAGATAAGCATTTGAATATCTCAAACAAAAGATGGGAGTTGTTTCTACCTCATCCTACTATTAAAACAAGTTTTGAGAGGAATGTTTCCTATACATAGATTTCATGAAGTAGATTTGTGTATATGTGCAATTTTTTGTGTCTACAATAGTCTAATATGTGTTTTTCTAATAGAAAAATAGTGGGTCAGACTCAAAATCGGTTTTTGACATGGGTTTCGAGTGTGATATTGATGGTTATAGTCCACTAATATGATTCTCTCATTGATCTTTATTTGATTGTTGAAGATGCCTTGATGAATGAATTGTTGACAATGCACATGTAGCATAGGTTCAGGGGGAGCATTAGCCTTCACAACATTATGCATTGTTGGCATCATGGTGGCTGAATTCAGCTATGGTCTCAGTTATTTATATCATTTGTTGTAAATGTCATGTAAAGACCTGTTAGGTCCCTATAATACTAGTTATTCCCCCATTACTATTGTCATTGTATTCCTTATTATGATTTTTGTGCCCCTATTGTCCTCGTATTGTTATTATTGTTCCCCATAGAAGCCCACTATTGTTATTTTTGTGCCCTATTATTCTTTTTAGGTTGGCTTTGGTTATATTATGACCCCTTAGACTCCTATATATAGAAAGGAGGTTATGTCATTTGTATCATCCAAGAATTGTTCATTTGTATAATGTAAAGGAGGTTTCTCCCTCAAAGAGGCTTATGTTGAAGGCATTTATCTATCTTTTCTATCTTTTTGTGAGCTGGTTTCATAACATTTGGTATCCAAGCTTTGGATTCTAGGGTTTTGCTGCTCCAAATAGGTCATTGTGGCATTTTCACTATAATATTTTTGCTATGAAGTTTTAGAAGCTAAAAAAAACCCATTTGAGAAGAAATCAGTTTGGACCTCAGGTCCGAAGTTTAGATCTTTTGTCGATATATTTTCAGAGCTATGATCTGAGGAAATTAGGGTTTTTATAAGCTCCATAATTTCATCTCAAATAGGTCATCGTGGAAGTTTCACTATACTTTTGTTTCTATGTAGGATCAGACTTTGAAGTTAAAACACATTTGAGCCGAAATCTTGATGAAGCTCCAGTCTTAATTTCAAATCTTGTCTTGCTATATTTTTGGACATATAATATGAGGAACTTAGGGATTTTGCGGACTCCCAAATTACATTCTAAACAAGTGACCTTGGGAAATCATCATAACTTTCTCTCTAAGCATGAGATTGAAATTTTGTAAGAAGCTACAGGAAGAGGACAGACTGTAATTTTCTGTGTATTTTTTTTAGGTTCGAAGGTCGAAATAGTAACAGATGGCACCTTGTACAAGTTCGCTCTATTGAAGAAGGATATAAGAAACTCATCTTGGGAGGTGGGGCATAACTCTTTCTTGAAGAATCCAATTTCGATTAGACTAGTGGCATTACAAAGAGGGAAAAGAGGGATGCTGTAGGTCGCAATTTTAGACCTTTGAACTTTGAAATTACAAAGTTACAGTCGTTCAATATTGAGCTCCTACAAAGTGAAAAAGGTGTGTAGTTTTATTTTTATTTTTTCATAAGTTTGCTTTGAAAAAATAGTTTGAAGGAATTCAAAGGGCTTAGTGAAGCGCTATTATTATTGGTAATTGATGCCTAGAAGAAAGAAAATGGAAACACCTAGTAAGCAACCTGAAAGATCTAGCTTGACTCACGAAGAAGAGGAAGAAATGCAACATGATATATCAAAATTACAAGAACAAGTGCAATAAATTTTACTTGCACAAAAAGTGACAGAAGCTAAAATGGATGGTTTAAAGAAAGTCATAGAAGCTAAGATGTATGGTGTGGAATCTAAGATGGATGGTTTAAAGAAAGGCATAGAAGCTAAGATGGATGGTTTAAAGAAAGGCATAGAAGATAAGATGGATGGAATGGAATCTAAGATGGATGGCGTGGAAGCTAAGATGGATGATTTAGAGAAAGGAATGGAAGCTAAGATGGAAGATTTGACAAAAATTCTACAAGAAATGCTCACTAATGATGAAAGAGTAGTAAAGGAAACTCATGACGAGGACAAAATAAATATTAATAATGATTTCATAGACTTTAATGTTGGATCGTAGAATCACCATGTTCCAAAGATCGATATGAGGAAGTTTGCTGGCAAGGATCCCACAACTTGGATACTATAGATGGAGCAATTTTTCGATCTCCATAATGTGCAAGAAACACAAAAGGTACGCATTGCAACTTTATAGTTGGAACCAAATCAGTTTGTATGGTATCGATGGCTTTTCTCTCATAAAAAATTTTTCACTTGGGCTATTTTTACGGATGAAATGATAGTACATTATGAGGATACAAAAAGAAACACCTTTCTTAGCCAATTGGTAAATCTCAAACGAAAGGGTTCAATGATGGAGCACATTGAGGACTTCAAAAAATTGAATATAAGGGTAAAAGATATTCCAGAGGATCATAGGATTGATGTGTTCATAGGGACATTAAAGGATAACATACAACATGAGGTTTGCCTTTGGGAACTTGATTCAGTGGAGAAGGCACTTAGGTTGGCAAGAAAAATGGAAAGAAAAATTATAGAAAAAAGGAATCCTACCACTCACAATCATAAGTATGGAAGTGTTGTTTCCCCTAGCCATCCACAACCTACAAGGTTGACACCACAACAATTGGAAGAAAAAGGAGCAAAAGGGCTTTGTTACAATTGTGATAGAAAATGCACTAAAGGTCATAAGTGTGGTGAGAAGAAATTATTTTACATAGATCATGAAGAGGATGAACAAAAAGAACAAGAAACATCAAAAGAAGAGGATATACACCAGGAACAAGCCCTAGAGAAAAAACGAATGAATCCGACCATATCTTGTAATGCATTGGCTAGAATTACCACTCCTCAAACGATCAAGATAGAAGGGAATATCAAGAAGAAAAAGGTAGTAGAGTTGATTGATTCGGATAGTACCCATAATTTTATTCATTGTAAGATAGCCAAGGAATTGAATTACTTCCTATATCTAGCAACAGACTGTCAAGTGATGGTTGGAAGTGGAGGAACCTTAACTTGCTCAAGAAAGTGCCATAATATCAAGCTATCCATGGGAGAATATGTATTGAATAGCCCAATGACTTCCATTCCAAAGGGTTGTGTTGATGTAGTACTAGGAGTCCAATGGCTACAACCCTTGGGTACAATATCTTTTAATTTTCAAGAACTTTTCATGAAATTCTATTCAGAAGGAAAGGAAGTTGAATTAAGGGGTATCGTAGGGAAACCATGAAGGCTAATTAGCTCTAACGGAGTGACAAAGCTTCTAAAGAAAGAACAAGGAGGCATAATTGCACAATTATGTTCTCTAAAGGTTCCCACATCGAAAGCATCTATTTCTCTAGATCTCCGAAAAGCCTTGGATAATCATTCCAAGGTATTTGAGACTCCCAAAGACCTCCCACATATTCGTGATCATGATCATGTTATTCATTTGATTCCAGGAAGTGTTCCTTCAAACATCAGGCCTTACAGATATCCATATGCCCAAAAGAGTGAAATTGAACATATGGTTGTAGAAATGCTAGAGGCTAGTATAATTCAACCTAGTCAAAGTTCCTTCTTTGCTCCAGTAGAATTGGTTCACAAGAAGGATGGATCATGGAACATGTGTCCAGATTATAGGGAGATCAACAAGATCACTATTAAATATAAATTTCCCATTCCTGTCATTGATGAATTATTGGATGATTTGCATGGATCAATTTACTTCACCAAGTTGTATCTTCGTTCACGATATCATCAAATCAGAATGAAGACTAAAGACATTCCAAAAATAGCATTTAGAACTCATGAGGGTCATTATGAATTTTTGGTCATGCCTTTTGGCCTTACCAATGCACCTTGAACATTTCAAGGTTTGAACATTTCAAGGTTTGATGAATTCCATTTTCAAACCTTTCCTTAGAAAATTTGGGTTAGTATTTTTGGATGATATACTAATATACAGCAAGTCTTGGAAGGATCATGTTCATCATGTTGACAAGGTGCTCAAACTATTGGAGGAGAAAAAATTATATGCAAAAATCTCCAAATGTTTCTTTGGAGCACAAGAGGTGGAATATATGGGTCATGTTGTATCCCATGAAGGTGTTAAGGTAGACCCTAGCAAAACTAAAACCATTAAGGAATGGAAAATCCCCACATCCATAAAACATATACGAGGATTTCTCTGGTTTAAAGGGTATTATTGCAAGTTTGTTAAGAATTATGGGAGAATAGCAGCACCTCTAACAACATTATTGAAGAAAGATGCATTTTCATGGACTCCAGAAGAAATGAAGGCCTTTGAACATCTTAAAGAGAAAATGTGCCAAGCATCGGTCTTAGCTACACCAAACTTCACAAAATTCTTTATTGTTGAATGTGATGCCTCAGGAGATGTAATTGGTGTTGTTTTAATGCCAGAAGAAACACCCATTTCTTTTGAAAGTCATCCTATCAAAGGAAAGTATTTACACAAAGCTATTTATGAGAAGGAAATGTTGGAAATAGTACATGCACTTAAGAAATGGTGACACTACCTAATGGGAAGACACTTCAAGGTAAAATCAAATCATGATAGTCTTAAATACTTTTCAGAACAAAGATTATCTTCAGAAGAGCAGTAAAAATGGCTCACAGAGATGTTGGGTTATGACTTTGAAATCTTCTACAACAAAGGGAAGCAAAATCTTGTGACAGATGCACTCTCAAGAGAGGATGAGGATGTGGAAGCATTTATTTGCACCATTTCTATTATCCAACTAGATTGGATAAACCAAGCAAAGGATGAATGGAAGTGTTACACTAAAATTTGTCACCATGACTATTTGCAGTCAGTATGGCTCCATCAATTGTCATACTGTCCTCCTTGGCAAGTCTTATACCTCTGCTCCTCATGTCAAACTCCAAGAAAGAGAGAAAGCCTTGAAAAATCAATATAACTCTGGTTCTACACTTTCTCTTACTCTTACCTGCATGTACGCACCTCAAGTTCATAATACCTGCGTACTTGTACGCTCTGTCTGTAAAGGGGTGGGTGCGTACTCCTGTAAAGGTCAAAAGGCGCAAGTTTTACTTCAAAAAAGTTACTTGTGGTCGAATCTAGAGAATTCTAGAAGATTGTTTGACGTGGATTGAGCGCCTCCAGATGGTTCATGCATCCCAATGAAAGAGGAACTTATCCCATCAAGAGGGGAGCTATCCCATTGAAAGAGGGGCTTATCCCATTAATGGTGGACCTGATTAACTTCCTCCAAAGCACTATAAATACAGGCATTGGGCCAAAGGGAGGAGAGGTTGAAAGCTGAACATTCCTAAGGGTAGATGCTGCTGAAATTAGGACTCCCTTATAGAGCTTGAGAGGAGAGATTCCAATCCTTTCTTAGCTTCATTTGGAAGTGGGTGAGCTGATCAAAGTAAAGGAGAACTCTTGTTGGACCCTGGGAGGGACTTGCACAACACCAAGGCACTGGTTGTAAGGTTTCTTTTGTTTCCAATTAATAAAACTATGTTCATTTTTCTCAACAAGTTGTTACATATAATTTGTTTCATAAACTCCTTGGTCTTTATGATGAATATGTTTTATTATATGAGTTATTCAGGTGCTATGTAATCGTTTGCTTGTTAGTGAATGCAGGCTTCAAGGAGAAGGAGCTCATCTGTATTGAAGAGGCTTGGCTGCTACAAACAACGTTGGACTAAAGGTATGCTTTAAACACCTGGTTGCTTTTATTTTAAATGCATATTTAGGGAAAGATAGTGCTTGATTGTTTTGTTTGTCACTAGAAAGCCTTAGCTTCTAGGGAGGTCGTTTTTGTCCGCAAAATTGACTCTTTCCGCATGACAAAATGGCGACTCCGCTGGGGATCGACAAGATAGTTCCTTGTTAGGTAGATTGTAGAGAGTTATTATGAGCATAGTTCCTTATCTTGTGTCAAGCTCGTTTAAAAAATGAAACAAGGGTTTTGAGGATAGTTCCTTTCCTGTGTCTGTTGGCATTATGTTATCTGGTATGACTGTATGTTACAGATGTTGTACTTAATGGCAACTCCAGTGGTAAGGCTCTCAGTTTGTTGAAAAATTAAGAAGGACGCAGGCAATCGATTCAGAAAGTGCGTCCCCGCAGGTATACCATGCAGAAACCGCGTCTAGGGACGCCGGCCAGCCGTTCAGGGGGTGCGTCTACCCAGTGCACACATTTCAAGGCAGGGAAAAGCACGTGGGGGTTTCTTGTGTGGTATCTAGCCGGCGGTTTTATGTTTCTATGGTGTCGGCTCGTGGTATTGTTCCATGTTTTGGGGAGGAGCTTGCCTATATAAAGCAAAGGAGTTCATTTGGATTGAGCAATTGTCTTGGGTTGAATATCTTATTTGGTGAGATCTAGTCCAGATCTAAGAGGGCGAATCTTCTAATGGACTGTGATCTCTATGGCGCTTGATTAGATCTGTAGATCTGACCGTTTGGGTTTGTTCTGAAGCCTTCATAGCATTTATATCTAAAAGGCCGCAGGTTCAGTGAAGGGAAAGTGCGCCGGGACGCAGGTACTGTAAAGGGCAAGTGCGCTGAGACGCAGCACAGTAGAGAGAGACCTGCGTGGGGACGCAGGGAGATCAAGGTTCAGGTGCGTCTCTGAAATAGAAGGACGCGACGCGATAGTGTTTTCAGGTGCGTCTCTGTAGCGAAAGACGCGGTGCGATAGTATCTTTGGGTGCATCCCTGAAGCAACAGAACGTAGAGCAGTCAAAGGAACAGTGCGTGGGCACGCAGCGGAGCAAAAGGATATCTGCGTGTGGACGCAGAGTAGCAGAAGGTTAACGGCGTCTGGTCGCAGGCCACAGAAAGAAAAACTGCGTCTCTGTCTTAAGATGTTCTGTTGATTGAATTTCTCTATTGATAAGGTGTTCTGGGTTTGTTCTGTTGTTGCTGATCTGATATCTGTAGTCATCTATATCTGTTATGTACTTGTTGATTATCTGATGCTTTATGAAAGAAAGTAGGGGGTTGTAGCTCCCTTCCAGGAGTAGACTGGAAAACGAGAGAGAGAGAGAGTTGTAGCTCTCTGCAGGTTGCAGCCTGCGTACTGGTAAAGGACTGCACCAATACAAAATCATTGTAAAAGAATTGAAAGAAGATAGAGACATATTGCAGCAGGTGGTTTTCACCCACATTGGGTTTCCACCTTACATCTTGTGTTCTTTGGTGTGACTATCTGTTTTTCATGCTCATTATTTTATGGTACTGACATGCTAAAATAATTCAAAGATCAAATAAGGAAGATTTATTAAATTGCTAGATAATACTGATTCACCCCCCCCCTCTCAGTATTATTTCCAACAATTGGTATCAGAGCAGGTCCTTCAAAGAAGCTTGATCGCTTAAAGGTAGATCGTTCATCATGAGCAACTACGAGAGAGAAGCATCAATCAGGCCACCGATTTTTGATGGGACAAACTTCAATTATTGGAAGGTAAGAGTTACTGCATATCTTCAATCCCTTGGTACAGAAGTTTGGGACATTGTAGAAACAGGCTATGCTTTTCCTTCAGCTACTCCTACAGATCCAGTTGAGAAAAAGAAGTATGAAACAAATGCAAAAGCAGTCAGTACTCTATTAGGAAGTATATCCCAAATAGAATTCATGAAGGTAATGCACTTCAAATCAGCAAAAGAGATATGGGACAAAATGGTCACGAGCTATGAAGGAGATGAACATGTAAAACATGCTAAACTTCAAACTCTCAGGATTCAATATGAGACTCTCAAGATGTATAATGATGAAAGTGTTGCTAATTATTTTCTTCGGGTAGATGAGATTGTTAATTGTATGAAAAATTTGGGTGAAGAAATAAAAGAGGCTATAGTAGTTCAAAAGATTCTAAGATCATTATCCCCCAAGTTTGAATCTAAAGTATCTGCAATAGAAGAAAAGGAAAATCTCCGTGTTCTCACTATGTCTCAGCTACATGGAATTCTAACTGCTTATGAAATGAGAAAGGGAGGTCCATCAGACAAAAGGGAAGCTGCTTTTAAGGCATCAGGCAAAGAAGATTACTATGAAGCAAGCCATGTTCCAGAAGAAGAGGAAGAAGAATCAAATTTTGTCAGAAATCTTCAAAGGGGTTCTGGAAGGTTCAGAGGTAAGCTACCTTTCAAATGCTTTGCTTGTGGAAGAGTAGGTCATTATGCTGCAAAATGTCCTTATAAGGATAAAGGAAAGGAACCTGCTAGATGGAAACAAAGTGCAAATAAGAAAAGCTACTACACCCATGAAGATAGTGATGGTTTATCAAACAGTGATGAAGATGAACAAGGTAATAAATATAAGTTGTTAATGGCATTTGAAGATGATGATTATGAGGATGCTATAGATGTGAATAACCTCTATGATGAAATTACTAGACTCAAGAGATGTATAGAAGAAAAGAATGTGATCATTGATACTCTACAATTTCAAATTGATGAAAAAGAAAAACATCTTGAAAAACTAGAAGGTGAAATTGTTGGTCTCAGAAAAGAAATTGAGAAAACAAAAGCTATTAATCTTAAGTTTGTCAAAGGATCTGAAACTTTGGATGAGATTATCAATGTGCAGCGGTCTCCTCTAAACAAGACAGGTTTGGGTTACAATGGAGAAACCTCTCAAGCATCCACCTCAAAAAGTTATCTTGATGCGGCAAGAAGAAATGAGCAGAAGAACAATGAAGATAATCAGGTAAAGCAGGGACAAAATACAAACAGAAACTATCAGGGGCAATCCATCTTAAGGGTGAACAAAAGCTACAACCAGCCACAGGTAAAATCTTCTTAGTTTGGTTCAAGAATAGATGAAAATAGAAATTACAATCAGTTGGCAGGTAGATTCAATAACCGCAGAAGCTTCTTCAATGGACAATGCTTTTCTTGCCATAATCTTGGTCACAAAGCAGCTCAATGTGTTGCATATAAAACAATCATGACTAGGGAAGCTCAAAAACAAAGAAGTATGACAGGGATGACAAAAAGGACCTATAACAACTTTTCGGTTCTTGAAAATGAAGTCGAATGTTCTATTTGCAATAACTTTGGTCATGAAGAATCTGAATGCAGGAGCAGGTTTCAGCAGAAAAAGGAGCAAGCCTCAAGCACCAAAACATGGAGAATAAAGGAACCTCAAACAGAAAGATGTGGAATAGCATTTTATGCAGACGGACAGGAAAATCTATGGTACATTGACAGTGGATGTTCGAAGCATATGACAGGTGATAAAGAAAAACTTGAATCTTATTCTGTTCTAGAAAAAGGAAAGAAAGTCTCTTTTGGAAATGATACTCCTGCAACTATAAAAGGAAAAGGAATTGCTCCTTTAAAAGAAAAGGTCAAGGCTGGAAATGTTTTGTATGTTGATGGATTGAAGCATAATCTTCTAAGTGTCAGCCAGATGTGTGATCAAAGAACCGAGGTTATTTTCAAATCGAATGGATGTCTTGTTCGTGATCTTGATACAGGTAAAACAGTACTCAAAGGCAAAAGAACTCCAAATAATCTATACATATTTGAAGAAGGACAACAACAATGCTATCTGAGCAAGGATGAAGAACACTGGTTATGGCATCGAAGGTTGGGACATTTAAGCTTCTCACAATTAAGGAAAGCATGCAAATATCAGGCAGTTCGCGATCTTCCAGATATCAAAATTCCTGACAACACCATATGCAGATCATGTCAGTTTGGAAAACAAACCAGGACTAACTTTCCAGAGAAGGAAGGATCAGCTAGCATGCCTCTTGAGCTAGTACATACAGATACATGTGGTCCATTCAGGAAAAGAACACCTAGAGGAGAGGAATACTTGATATTATTTATTGACGATTTCTCCAGGTTTGTCTGGTTAGGACTTATGAAGCACAAAGATGAAGCTTTCAAAAAATTCAAATCCTTCAAAGCCTTGGTTGAAAATGAATCAGGTCACAAAATTAAGTGCCTCAGATCCGACAGAGGTGGGGAATTTACTTCAAATGAATTTTTCGACTTCTTTGATGAACATGGCATAAGGAGAGAATTCTCTACAGCTAGAACTCCTCAGCAAAATGGAGTTGTTGAAAGAATGAACAGAACAATCCAACAAATGGCTCGTGCTATGCTTGATGAATCAGGAACTCCCGCAACTTTCTGGGGTGAAGCTGCACATGCTGCGGTTATTATTCTCAACAAGACAAATGTCCGGGTGAACAGCACTCAAACTCCTCATGAGCTCTGGAGTGGTAAAACTCCTTCGGTAAAGCACTTCAAAATCTTTGGGAGCAAATGCTATATCAAGAATACTGATGAGCAGCCTGGCAAACTTGAACCTAGAGCAGATGAAGGCATTCTTCTTGGTTACTCTCCACATAGCAAAGCATACAAGTGCTACAATAAAAGACTTGGCAGAATTGTTGACAGCATTGATGTGGTGGTTGATGAGAAGGGATACATTCCTAGGCAAGTACATCGGGAAGATATCGAAGAAGATGAAGGCTATCCTCAAAGACAGAATGATGAAGAAGAAGAACCTCAAGAAGAACCTCAAGAAGAACCAGAGGAGCAGACAAGAATAGAAGAGAAAACTCCATCCAGATATGTTCAGAAGAATCATCCAGAATCTCAGATTATGGGGCAGAAAGAAGCAGGTGTACAAACAAGAAGAACAGTTGCAGAAGCCTCAAGCTATTTGGCATTACTATCCTCTACTGAACCACAAAATGTGAAAGAAGCATGCAAAGATGAATGTTGGGTAAAAGCAATGGATGAAGAACTTGAGCAAATCGAAAAGAACAACACTTGGGAGCTGGTTCCTAAACCAAAGGATAAGAATGTTATCGGAACAAAATGGGTCTTCAAAAATAAATTGAATGAAAATGGAGAAGTAATTAGAAACAAAGCCAGACTTGTTTGTAAAGGGTATGCGCAGCAAGAAGGAATAGACTTTGAAGAAACTTTTGCTCCTGTTGCAAGACTTGAGGCCATCCGAATGTTCCTTGCTCTCTCAAGTTTTCAAAACTTCAAAGTATTTCAAATGGACGTGAAATCAGCCTTTCTGAATGGAGACTTGGAAGAAGAAGTGTACGTGGAACAGCCAGATGGGTTCATTCTTGGAAATGATCCAAATCTTGTATGCCGTTTGAAAAAGGCTCTCTATGGTCTCAAACAAGCTCCAAGGGCTTGGTACTACCAGTTGGACAAATATCTTCATCAACAAGGTTTTTCAAAAGGTTCAGTAGATAGAAATCTGTATATAAAAGTTGAAAATGACAAATGGCTAATACTTGTTGTGTATGTAGATGACATTATTTTTGGCAACAATGAAGAAGCTATGAGTCAAAGTTTTGCCTCGGTCATGCAGAAAGAATTTGAAATGTCCTTGCTAGGAGAACTGACATATTTCCTTGGTTTGCAAATCCAACAAAAGAAAGGAGGAATCTTTTTATCTCAAACCAAGTATCTCAAACAGATTTTGAAGAAATATGGCATGGAAGATGCAAAACCAGTATGTACACCCATGGTCACAGGATGTAGTCTCAGTGCAAATGATGAATCTGCAGCAGTACATCAACCAACCTACAGATCTATGATTGGAAGTTTACTATATTTGACAGGTACCCGACCGGACATCATGCATGCAGTTGGAATAGTTGGAAGATTTCAGGCAAATCCGAAGGAGACTCATCTTCAGGCAGTAAAGAGAATCTTCAAATATCTTCAAGGGACTCAAAATTATGGCTTATGGTATCCTAGAGATACAGATCTTACTCTTCATGCTTATACAGATGCAGATTGGGCCGGAAGCGTGGATGACAGGAAAAGCACAAGTGGTGGTGTGTTCTTTATGGGTTCCAGACTGGTATCTTGGTTTAGCAAGAAACAGAGTTCGATCGCCTTGTCTACAGCTGAAGCGGAATATGTTGCTGCTGCATCTTGTTGCACCCAACTTCTTTGGATGATGCAGACTTTGCAGGATTTTCAAATCACTTGTACACCACCAATCCCCAACTTATGTGATAATACAAGTGCAATCAGCATCTCAAAGAACCCTGTTATGCATTCAAAAACCAAGCACATACCAATCAAGTACCATTTTCTCCGGGAACAAGTGCTTGAACAGAAAGTCAAGTTGGAGTATGTTCCTTCCAAGGAACAAGTTGCTGATATTCTCACCAAACCATTGCCCAGGGACACGTTTGAATACCTCAGGCAAAAGCTGGGGGTTGTTGATGCATCATCTTATTGTTGAACATCTTCTTATTGGTGGTACAGGCTCAGGGGGAGCACATAATGCATTGTTAGCATTATGGAGAAGGAGATCTTGGAAATAGCTGCAATATGTCTCTATCTCTTTCATGGTGAATTTCTGGTTATTTGTTGCAGATCTGGAGGAGCATGAGCTAAGGGGGAGCATACCCTTTGCCCTTGATGTCAAAGGGGGAGAATGAAGCTGAAGCTTGTAAGATTGAGGTTGCCATAAAGTCCAAAGGGGGAGATCGTTGGCATTATGTTATCTGGTATGACTGTATGTTACAGATGTTGTACTTGATGGCAACTCCAGTGGTAAGGCTCTCAGTTTGTTGAAAAATTAAGAAGGACGCAGGCAATCGGTTCAGAAAGTGCGTCCCCGCAGGTATACCATACAGAAACCGCGTCTAGGGACGCCGGCCAGCCGTTCAGGGGGTGCGTCTACCCAGTGCACACATTTCAAGGCAGAGAAAAGCACGTGGGGGTTTCTTGTGTGGTATCTAGCCGACGGTTTTATGTTTCTATGGTGTCGGCTCGTGGTATTGTTCCATGTTTTGGGGAGGAGCTTGCCTATATAAAGTAAAGGAGTTCATTTGGATTGAGCAATTGTCTTGGGTTGAATATCTTATTTGGTGAGATCTAGTCCAGATCTAAGAGGGCGAATCTTCTAATGGACTGTGATCTCTATGGCGCTTGATCAGATCTGTAGATCTGACCATTTGGGTTTGTTCTGAAGCCTTCATATCATTTATATCTAAAAGGTCGCAGGTTCAGTGAAGGGAAAGTGCGCCGGGACGCAGGTACTGTAAAGGGCAAGTGCGCCGAGACGCAGCACAGTAGAGAGAGACCTGCGTGGGGACACAGGGAGATCAAGGTTCAGCTGCGTCTCTGAAGCAGAAGGACGTGGCGCGATAGTGTTTTCAGGTGCGTCTCTGTAGCGAAAGACGCGGCGCGATAGTATCTTTGGGTGCGTCCCTGAAGCAACAGAATGCAGAGCAGTCAAAGGAACAGTGCGTGGGCACGCAGCGGAGCAAAAGGATATCTGCGTGTGGATGCAGAGTAGCAGAAGGTTAACGGTGTCTGGTCGCAGGCCACAAAAAGAAAAACTGCGTCTCTGTCTTAAGATGTTCTGTTGATTGAATTTCTCTATTGATAAGGTGTTCTGGGTTTGTTCTGTTGTTGCTGATCTGATATCTGTAGTGATCTATATCTGTTATATACTTGTTGATTATCTGATGCTTTATGAAAGGAAGTAGGGGGTTGTAGCTCCCTTCCAGGAGTAGACTGGAAAACGAGAGCGAGAGAGAGAGTTGTAGCTCTCTGCAGGTTGCAGCCTGCGTACTGGTAAAGGACTGCACCAGTACAAAATCATTGTAAAAGAATTGAAAGAAGATAGAGACATATTGCAGCAGGTGGTTTTCACCCACATTGGGTTTCCACCTTACATCTTGTGTTCTTTGGTGTGACTATCTGTTTTTCATGCTCATTATTTTATGGTACTGACATGCTAAAATAATTCAAAGATCAAATAAGGAAGATTTATTAAATTGCTAGATAATACTGATTCACCCCCCCCTCTCAGTATTATTTCCAACAGTGTCAACCTCACCAAAAAATGAAACAACTCCCACGAGTCTTTCCAAGATTTCGAAAGTAAACCTTCATTTCATCCACCTGGTTGAATGCAACGAAGCTTGGGGGGCATGTACCTTGATTTGCATCATTATGCTGGGGGCATGTGAACCTGTAACAAGCATAGTTTTTCGTTTCAAGCTTGCGTAAACATGAAACCAAATCCGAGCATAGTTCCTTTCCTGTGTCAAGCTCGTTAAAAAATGAAACAAATCCTCCTCTACTTGAGTCGAGAGTTTGACTAGATCTCATAAATGTTAAGTTGTATATTTAGGTTAGTTATTTTAGTTTTTGCATAATTTTCTTACAGTTTTAGGTCGAGTCTTTCAAATGATCTCGTAACTCAACCTTCATTTCATTCGACTGGTTGAATGAAATGAAGCTGGGGGGCATGCGCTCTAGCAATTATGCTTAGGGGGCATCAAGCACAGTTTTCTCTCTGTTTCAAGCTTGTGTAAAAATGAAACTACTTTGAAGCATAGTTTTTATCTGTTTCAAGCTTTTGTAAAAATGAAACCTGTCTCGAGTCAATTTCAGTTATTTTCAAGACTCGTTAAACTCATGAAAATCCCGAGATTATTTTGCTATCTTTCATTCTCGTAAAACAAATGAAAATGCCGAGTTCTTTCCGTCTTTTCCTGCTCATAAATTAAATTGAAAAGTTGGCCATGAGTACATTTTTATCATTTTTTCGAACTCATTAAAACTTACGAAAAATGAAAAACATGAGTACATTTTTATCATTTTTTCGAACTCGCTAAAACTTACAAAAAAGTGAAACCGTGGAGTTCTCTTTTAAGCCCTTTTCTGACTCCTAAAACATGAAAAGATTGCTGAGTGTTTCTTTTACACTCGTTAAAACGGAATTAAAAGACGGTCCTCTTACAGCTCTTTTCTGACCGTAAAAACATGAAAAGATTGCTGGATTTTTGTCGTTTCAAATCCGATATTGGAAATAAAACGACGTGTCCTTGATCGCTTTTTACTTTTCAGATCAGAGACACTAATCATGAAAGTGCTCCTTGGTCATAAAGATCAAGCAGTTCTCTCAAGTATTATTTTATACTTTTTCGGGCTTGGGAGACACAAATTTATGAAAAAGGTCAACCCTGGAGTCTTCTTAAGTTTTTTCAGACTCTCTAAAATTGAAAAACGCTGAGTTTCTCCTATACTGGACTCGTTAAAATTTCACAGTAAAGGACCTGTTCGATTACAAACAGGAACAGACCACTCCTTCTTAGGGTTCGAATCTAAACTAAGTTGGACTCATCCGAAGGATGAGCTTATAATCAAGCAAATGTTATCCTCCTCAAGCTTGTAAAAAAATAAAGAGGTACTTGCCAGAAATGGTGGGGGAAAAGAGAGAAAAATGAGCCTATTTGTTATCCTTTGTCTCAGAAAAAACCTTATCACCACTCTTGAACACGACACTTTTTCATTCACCTGGGTTGGGAAATCCTTTGCCTAACAGTTGATCAAACCACATTGAAAATCTTCAGCCGGTTTCTGGGTATTAACTTTGGGTCAATTGTCACCAAGCCATCTGTTGTGTCGTTATGTGTTCAAGAGGTCACTGAAAATAAACCATTCATCTGCAAAATACCTGCCATCCATCTTGACCATCCCTGAGTCAGTCCTTACAGCTACATTTCTTCAACTTGATCTATGATTTCGTGTTGTGGGCTTGCCTGCAACGGATCGCTTTCTATCGACATCATCACATTATCTAGAAAGATGATCTAGGAATTGTCAGTACCTTGAAATCTGCATGCCTCAATGGCAGGTTTCTCGCCTTTGACGACGGTTTACATCATTGACTTTCGATCGAAGGATTCCGTGACATGTTCGACATCAACACATTCATTCACATCTCACGGATTGTACTGGGTACTTTGAGAACCATTGACATCACTGGTGGTCTCTCTCACACTTGTTAATAGTTTACATCATCGACTGGTAATCAAGTGGTTTCTACCATGTTCGACATCAACTCATTTATTCGCATGGATAGAATCGTACTATTTTGGGAAGTAGAAATGAAGACCCTGGATCTAGTTTCCACCATCCAGGCTGCGAGGAGTTTTGTATTCATTATACAATAGACTAATCATAAACAGATGGCTGCGTCCATACTGTGTCTACATATGTCTATGATTATGATGTATTGCGAAATCATTCCTATATCAGAGCAGTAGTTAGTTTGTTAGTTAAGTTTTTGATCTGAGTATGGGAATGCCTACCTCAGCGATGATATGATCTCATAAATGTATTTTGTGTTGAATATTTGTAGGTTCCAACTGGGCTCTCCACAAGATAATCCTCGAAATGATAAAGTGCTTCACTCTTCCTAGATGATATGAAACCCTAATCTACTATAGACCTCGCACTTTAGGGGGCAATCTGTTACACTAAAATTTGTCACCATGACTATTTGCAGTCAGTATGGCTCCATCAATTGTCATACTATCCTCCTTGGCAATTCTTATACCTCTGCTCCTCATGTCAAACTCCAAGAAAGAGAGAAAGCCTTGAAAAATCAATATAACTCTGGTTCTGCACTTTCTCTTACTCTTACCTGCGTGTATGCACCTCAAGTTCATAATACCTGCGTACTTGTACACTCTGTCTGTAAAGGGGTGGGTGCGTACTCCTGTAAAGGTCAAAAGGTGCAAGTTTTACTTCAAAAAAGTTACTTGTGGTCGAATCTAGAGCATTCTAGAAGATGGTTTGACGTGGATTGAGCGCCTCCAGATGGTTCATGCATCCCAATGAAAGAGGAACTTATCCCATCAAGAGGGGAGCTATCCCATTGAAAGAGGGGCTTATCCCATTGATGGTGGACCTGATTAACTTCCTCCAAAGCACTATAAATACAGGCATTGGGCCAGAGGGAGGAGAGGTTGAAAGCTGAACATTCCTAAGGGTAGATGCTGCTGAAATTAGGACTCCCTTATAGAGCTTGAGAGGAGAGATTCCAATCCTTTCTTAGCTTCATTTGGAAGTGGGTGAGCTGATCAAAGTAAAGGAGAACTCTTGCTAGACCCTGGGAGGGACCTGCACAACACCAAGGCACTAGTTGTAAGGTTTCTTTTGTTTCCAATTAATACAATTAAGTTCATTTTTCTCAACAAGTTGTTACATATAATTTGTTTCATAAACTCGTTGGTCTTTATGATGAATATGTTTTATTATATGAGTTATTCAGGTGCTATGTAATCGTTTTCTTGTTAGTGAATGCAGGCGTCAAGGAGAAGGAGCTCATCTGGATCGAAGAGGCTTGGCTGCTACAAACAGCGTTGGACTAAAGGTATGCTTTAAACACCTGGTTGCTTTTATTTTAAATGCATATTTAGGGAAAGATAGTGCTTGATTGTTTTGTTTGTCACTAGAAAGCCTTAGCTTCTAGGGAGGTCAGTTTTGTCCGCAAAATTGACCCTTTCCGCATGACAAAATTGACCTCTTAAACACATAACGACACAACAGATGGCTTGGTGACAATTGACCCAAAGTTAATACCCAGAAACCGGCTGAAGATTTTCAATGTGGTTTGATCAACTGTTAGGCAAAGGATTTCCCAACCCAGGTGAATGAAAAAGTGTCGTGTTCAAGAGTGGTGATAAGGTTTTTTTTGAGACAAAGGATAACAAATAGGCTCATTTTTCTCTCTTTTCCCCCACCATTTTTGGCAAGTACCTCTTTATTTTTTTACAAGCTTGAGGAGGATAACATTTGCTTGATTATAAGCTCATCCTTCGGATGAGTCCAACTTAGTTTAGATTCGAACCCTAAGAAGGAGTGGTTCGTTCCTATTTGTAATCGAACAGGTCCTTTACTGTGAAATTTTAACGAGTCTAGTATAGGACAAACCTGGCGTTTTTCAATTTTAGAGAGTCTGAAAAAACTTAAGAAGACTCCAGGGTTGACCTTTTTCGTAAATTTGTGTCTCCCAAGCCCGAAAAAGTATAAAATAATACTTGAGAGAACCGCTTGATCTTTATGACCAAGGAGTACTTTCATGATTAGTGTCTCTGATCTGAAAAGTAAAAAGTGATCAAGGACATGTCGTTTTATTTCCAATATCGGATTTGAAACGATAAAAATCCGGCAATCTTTTCATGTTTTTACGTTCAGAAAAGAGTTGTAAGAGGACCGTCTTTTAATTCCGTTTTAACGAGTGTAAAAGAAATGCTCGGAAATCTTTTCATGTTTTAGGAGTCAGAAAAGGGCTTAAAAGAGAACTCCACGGTTTCACTTTTTCGTAAGTTTTAGAGAGTTTGAAAAAATGATAAAAATGTACTCATGTTTTTCATTTTTCGTAAGTTTTAATGAGTTCGAAAAAATGATAAAAATGTACTCATGGCCAACTTTTCAATTTAATTTACGAGCAGGAAAAGACGGAAAGAACTCGGCATTTTCATTTGTTTTACGAGAATGAAAGATAGCAAAATAATCTCGGGATTTTCATGAGTTTAACGAGTCTTGAAAATAACTGAAATTGACTCGAGATAGGTTTCATTTTTACAAAAGCTTGAAACAGATAAAAACTATGCTTCAAAGTAGTTTCATTTTTACACAAGCTTGAAACAGAGAGAAAACTGTGCTTGATGCCCCCTAAGCATAATTGCTAGAGCGCATGCCCCCCAGCTTCATTTCATTCAACCAGTTGGATGAAATGAAGGTTGAGTTATGAGATCATTTGAAAGACTCGACCTAAAACTGTAAGAAAATTATGCAAAAACTGAAATAACTAACCTAAATATACAACTTAACATTTATGAGATCTAGTCAAACTCTCGACTCAAGTAGAGGAGGATTTGTTTCATTTTTTAACGAGCTTGACACAGGAAAAGAACTATGCTCGGATTCGGTTTCATGTTTACGCAAGCTTGAAACGAAAAACTATGCTTGTTACAGGTTCGCATGCCCCCAGTATAATGATGCAAATCAAGGTACATGCCCCCCAAGCTTCATTGCATTCAACCAGGTGGATGAAATGAAGGTTTACTTTCGAAATCTTGGAAAGACTCGTGGGAGTTGTTTCATTTTTTAGTGAGGTTGACACAGGAAAAGAACTATCCTCAAAACCCTTGTTTCATTTTTTAAACGAGCTTGACACAAGATAAGGAACTATGCTCATAACAACTCTCTACAATCTACCTAACAAGGAACTATACTCTAAAAAACCTTGATTCATTTTTTAACGAGCTTGACACAAGACAAGGAACTATGCTCTAGAATCCTTGATTCATTTTTTAATGAGCTTGGCACAAGACAAGGAACTATGCTCTAAAATCCTTGATTCATTTTTTAACGAGCTTGGCACAAGACAAGGAACTATGCTCATAAAATCATTGATTCATTTTTTAACGAGCTTGACACAAGACAAGGAACTATGCTCACAAAATCCTTGATTCATTTTTTAACGAGCTTGACACAAGACAAGGAACTATGCTCATAACTACTCTCTACAATCTACCTACTTAACCTACCCTTGTTTCATTTTTTAACTAGGTTGACACAAGACAAGGAACTATCCTCGAACCTGATTCATTTTTTAACGAGGTTGACTCAGTAACGGGAACTTTCCTCAAACCCGATTCATTTTTTAACGAGGTTGACTCAGTAACAGGAACTATCCTCTAACTTGATTCACTTTTTAACGAGGTTGACTCAGTAACAAGAACTGTCCTCGCACACACTGATTCATTTTTTAACGAGGTTGACACAGTAAAAGGAACTATCCTCAAATTCACTGGTCATGGCTTCCAACTGGAAGAAAGACATGTCAATGGACACACCTTGATCATGGCTTCCAACTGGAAGAAAGATATGTCAATGGACACAGCTTGATCATGGCTTCCAAGAGGGCTTCATCAAAAGGAAGAATACTTCTCTGGAAGGAACACATGTCAAGGGACTCAAAAGGGATAAGAACATCGTGTTCAAGTAATCCCATAGAGTTTTCCATGTCAATTACCGGGTCTAAATCAAAGGAAGATGAGCAAACAGTGAGAGGCTCACTTACATTGGTAACTGAAAACATGGGACCAGTTGCCACATAATTAACCCGTGGCAGGGTAGATACCACTTTAGAATCAGGAACATTTAGGGGTGTCATATTATTGGTAGTTGAAAGAAGACTAGGGAACGAAAGCTGGTCTACAGTCACAATATTTCCATTGTGAGGGAAAGACATCACACGAAAGAGTGTCGATACGACAGCTTTCATTGCATAAACATAGTCTCGCCCAGGGAGTAAATTGAAATCCAAGGGATCTCGAACTACCATAAGATCAATACAGACAGTTTTACCTTCCAAGGTAATAGAAAACTTAGGAAGGATCCCTAAAGGGTCACTAATGGTTATGTTAAAAGCTTTCAGATTCTGCGTAATAGGCGCAAGCTGAGGGGAACCCAAAGCTTTCCAAACAGTTGAGGATAAAATACTAACAGAAGCACCTTCATCTACCTGAGTACGATGTATGTCCCTACCACCAGCCTTGACAATAATTTGGAAAGCGATGGAGGAAGGAAGACGAGGTTCTGTCAGTCTATTCCAATCAAAGGAAAAGACCTCAGTATTTGCAGCGGGTTCTAAAGAAACAGGCGAAATGCCCCCTGTCGTAGAAGAATCTGATGTAACAAAGAAGTTCACTCTCCAAAGGGAAAGTGGGATCGACCGAATGTGAAATTGAATCGACCACTTGATCAACTAATGGATCATCAACCTGAGTGACATGAGTTTCACTCTCCAATGGAAGAGTGTGATCGACTGTACTTGAAATTAGATCAATCACTCCGTCAGTTGACGGTAGGTTGGGAGAAAGTTTACGGTAACCAGTTGGAAATTCTTGCTGTGGAAGAGTAAGGTTTTCCAACAATTTTGAG
This sequence comes from Pinus tabuliformis, assembly GCA_031772625.1. Lineage (NCBI taxonomy): Eukaryota > Viridiplantae > Streptophyta > Pinopsida > Pinales > Pinaceae > Pinus > Pinus tabuliformis. The sequence goes on along the minus strand of CM062812.1, from coordinate 730,720,160 downwards.
GCTTCATCCATGTGAGGGCAAATGTGAGTTTGATGACTCCCTTTGCATAACTTACAAGGAAACCTAACTTTACCCTTTTTCCCAGGAACCTGACTATCACTGGTTGATGGATCAATGGAAAGTTGATGAGATTTTTCTGACCATACTTCCAAGACCTTTGGAATACCAGGACAATTGATAAGGAAGTGGTCACCCTTACAAAGCCTGCTACGGTATTTGGGTTTACGATGCATGTTGGAGTTTTCCTCAACACAACTAACACTTACAGTCGTGGTTGGTTGGTTGACCTCTTTCTTATCTTGCTTCTTCTTCTTCTTCTTCATCTTCCCTTTCTTCTTCTTCCCTTTCTTCTTCTTCTTAGCCACCTGGTTACTAGCATCGAGGCTTTTACCAAGCGAAGAGGAAGAAATGGAGGAAGAAAAATTAGGCGAAGAAGGTAAAGGGCCAACAGAAGGTTGGTGATGTTGAGATGGTGAACTCTGTTGAGGTGAAGCATTCGGTTGAGGTGGAACAATTGTAGTATTTGGGGCCAACGAAGTTGAAAATAACCATATTGGTAAACCTATTGTAAATCCAGGTAATGACAAAGTAGCCATATAAGGAGGACCAACATTTCCAAAGTAAGGAAAAGTACTAGGATTCTCGTTAGGAGGGGTTCCTAGGTTGGTAAATTCCGGAACATTTGCCATTATATTCAACTTCAGTGAATTTTATTAACAATTTATAACTAAAATTAACAATTCACAATTCACACCTAACAATTAAAATTCACAATTCACACCTATGGTCTCTAAAAGTAAAAACAAACAAATTAACACACACTATCAAATCTAGGAGTCAAACCACACACAAACAGTAACTTTCCGGACCGAAAACACTAGTTGGTGATGAAATCCAACATCGCAGAATCAGTACAGAAATGGTGGGTGGAACAGTTACCCCGGCAACCTGCTTAATGAATAGACTAGACCAAGTTCCTCCACTGTAACCGTCTCGAGTGAAGTGAACCCCCCAGAAAATCCAAGTGAGTCTAGCCGACGTCTGCTCCAGGTACAGTGGGATCTTCCCTCCACCGTCACCTTAGGTAGAATCCTGAAGATAATAGTCACTAAGGTCACCAATAGAAACAAATATACCTGGGGGAATAGTCTACGATCCGACACACATGCAAGGGCAGAGTAACAAGCTCAATCCCCTTGCCGGCTCCTTGACTATAATCCAAGGTTTACCGACAAGTGACCCCAGGCTCCTTGACAATGGTTAATCTGAGGTTTACCATTTGTAGTACGTGCATATCTGGCATCGTTCCCAATGAAGGAGGATTGATTCCCTCACTGGTTCGGACACGATCTCGTGCTTCTCCTTTAAGAGGAGCTTTCCCAGAGTATAAATGTAACAGTTGGATTTATCCTACCGCAAGATAAGCTACTTGTTTGGTTTTACTGTCTTGGAGAGTTAATTACTCTCCTACTCCAAGACACTAGCCTAAGCTATGTTGGTGTATCAGAGCCCTAGAAATGTAAAAATTACTAGATGAATTTTAATTAAGCGCTGTGTTATTTAGGCTGTTATTACTCAAAGGGGTAAATGGATATGAAACCAATCGTGTTATGACCCGACTCAAAACTGAATGCAATCGAATATGATAATGTAACCTTTTCAATTCGATGAATCCTAACTAAAGTAAGGAGAGAGTTTCCATTCACTTCCAACAATGCAAAAAATTGATCACTAAGAGAAAATATAACAAATTCTCTAATGCACTAATTTCATCAAGAAAAACCAATGCAAATCAATTCCAAAATAGTTTTTTTTTTATTTTAACAAATCATGTAAAACTACTTGACAAAAATCAATTTTAAGATCTATGAAAATCTAAGATAAATTTACCTAAAAGCAAATCTAATGAGGTAAAAGCTTACAAAATATAATTCCAGGATGTTTTACTCGGTTACAATTCAACCAAGGACTAATTCATGCAAAATCATAAATCAGTCAAAAACAAAAACAAAAATCTTTTGTTCTTTTTCTTAAGAATGAAATTCACAGCTTTAACAAACAAGCCTTCTCGAAATCCCGCAAAGAGACAACACAACGGTAGGTTTCTCACAAAGGTGGATTTTACGAATGGTCCGACTCCTAAGAAGACTGAAAAGACCAGGGAGATCTAAGGTTTTTACAACTTCTAAAGCCAAAGTCACTACAAGACCAATACAAAAATCAAACCTAGGGCTAGAATTTCTATGAACTTCACTAAAACCCTTGATGCTAATGAAACAAGCTTAGATGAGAACTTCTGACAGGTAACCAGTGGATCTGGGCAGCAACAAATAAACTATGAACAAAATATAATAGGTAAAAAGGAAAAAATTAAAATTCTCCAAACTTTTGACAGGGTACGCAGGCAACCCGTTTGCACAGGTGCGGTCACGCTCTGTGTACAAAGCAAAAGTGCGTACAGGTACGCACTGTGCTTAACGCAGAGGGTGCGTACTGCTCTCAAAATCAAGAAAAATAAAAAACTAACTCAATCCTAAGCTATTCCACCCAAATTCACAGTCAATCAGTCAAAAACCAGAAAGAAATCAGATTTTCTCAAATCAAAGTATCAATCAAAAGAGAAATCAATCAAATCCATGGATTCCCCAGTGGAGTCGCCATTTTCTCATGTGGAAAGAGTCAATTTTTCGAACAAAACCGACCTCCCTAGAAGCTAAGGCTTTCTAGTGACAGACAAAACAATCAAGCACTATCTTTCCCTAAATATGCATTTAAAATAAAAGCAACCAGGTGTTTAAAGCATACCTTTAGTCCAACGCTGTTTGTAGCAGCCAAGCCTCTTCGATCCAGATGAGCTCCTTCTCCTTGAAGCCTGCATTCACTAACAAGAAAACGATTACATAGCACCTGAATAACTCATATAATAAAACATATTCATCATAAAGACCAAGGAGTTTATGAAAAAAATTATATGTAACAACTTGTTGAGAAAAATGAACTTAATTGTATTAATTGGAAACAAAAGAAACCTTACAACCAGTGCCTTGGTGTTGTGCAGGTCCCTCCCAGGGTCCAGCAAGAGTTCTCCTTTACTTTGACCAGCTCACCCACTTCCAAATGAAGCTAAGAAAGGATTGGAATCTCTCCTCTCAAGCTCTATAAGGGAGTCCTAATTTCAGCAGCATCTGCCCTTAGGAATGTTCAGCTTTCAACCTCTCCTCCCTCTGGCCTAATTCCTGTATTTATAGTGCTTTGGAGGAAGTTAATCAGGTCCACCATCAATGGGATAAGCCCCTCTTTCAATGGGATAGCTCCCCTCTTGATGGGATAAGTTCCTCTTTCATTGGGATGCATGAACCATCTGGAGGCGCTCAATCCACGTCAAACCATCTTCTAGAATGCTCTAGATTCGACCACAAGTAAATTTTTTGAAGTAAAACTTGTGCCTTTTGACCTTTACAGGAGTACGCACCCACCCCTTTACAGACAGAGCGTACAAGTACGCAGGTATTATGAACTTGAGGTGCGTACATGCAGGTAAGAGTAAGAGAAAGTGCAAAACCAGAGTTATATTGATTTTTCAAGGCTTTGTCTCTTTCTTAGAGTTTGACATGAGAAGCAGAGGTATAAGACTTTCCAAGGAGGACAGTATGACAATTGGTGGAGCCATACCGACTGCAAATAGTCATGGTGACAAATTTTAGTGTAACAGGAAGAATGACGAATAAGTGTCGGCACTCATTCAAAAGTTACAACAAGATCGTTGTACATCTAATACATTTCAGTGGAACAATGGTTCATTATGGTACAAAGATCGGTTATACCTATGTAATAATTCCCAGCTCAAACAAAATATTCTTAAGGAATTGCACAACTCTCCCTTAGGACGACATTCTAGATTTCTAAAAACTTACCACAGGGCTAATAAGGAATTTTTTTGGGATGTCCTTAAATCGGATATTCAAAAGTTTGTGGTGGAATTTTTGGTTTGCAACAAAATAAAGTTGAAACAACTAAGACCCTAGGTCTATCAGAAACTTTTTCCATTCCAAGCCAATGTTGGGAGGAGGTTTCAATGGATTTTATCATAGGTTTACCCAATTCTGAAGGAATGAGTGTTATCATGGTGGTAGTTGATAGACTTACCAAGTATGCTCACTTTTGTGCATTATCTCATCCATTTAAAGTGAGTATAGTTTCTACTGCATTTATGGAAACAATTCAAAAACTACATGGAAACCAAAAGATTATTGTAAGAGACAGAGATCCCATTTTCACTAGAATTTTTTGGACAAAATTATTTTCTTGTCTCGGTACTTAGTTAGCTCATAGCTCATCTTATCATCCTAAATCTGATGGGCAAACTGAGATAGTAAACAAATGTTTGGAAGGATATCTTCGTTGCTTTGCATCTGATAAACAAACACAATGGGTCAAATGGTTTCCTTTGGCTAAATGGTGGTATAACACTTCCTTCCATACTGCAACAAAAATGACCCCATTTATGGCACTTTATCGATATCACCCATAATCCATCACATTATATTTAAGATAAAATTCTAAGAATCAAGAAGTGGAAGATCACATCAAGCATCAATAACAAGTTCTCAAACTCTTAAAGGATAACCTCACCTTTGTTATCAGGAAAACTAGTGTCCATTCAGAGCTGCTAGTCCCACTAAGACTGGTAGCTATCTTAGAAACAAACAAACTAAAGTCACTTGTGATTTCCTTTATGAGAAATAGATGAGAGAGAAGTAGAGAGTACCAACCTCCGTCTTTCGCTTGGCTCCTTCCTTGTTTCCTCTCCCCTTTGATAGATTTTTGCCACTCCTTCCTCACTTGTCCCACTTCAAAGAACACCTGTAGAGTCAAAGCACCATAATACCATAAAAGAATAGAGATCTATAACCATAAACAATATAGGATCAGATATATATTAACCATACAAACGCATATATCAATACAAGATTCAGAGATATACAAGAATATGGAGGAAAACTCAAATAGCTTTATTGATAGAAGTAGTCAAAGAGAGGATTACAACCCATTGGTCTAACCCAGTGCCATCCTCCCAGCATGAAAGCCCTCTTCACCTCATGAAAATATAGATCACCCAACACTATGATGTTTAACAGAGAAACCATCAGCACTTCCTTACAAGATGCAAAATTCCAGCCTCTGGATCTCTAGGATGAGGGATCCATATACAGATGTTCGCAGGTGGGTGAGTTAGCTTCTAGGATTTTGATTAGTGTCATCTCTCTGATAGTTCTTGGTTCCACTTGGAGATTTCATGATCTCTTACTCATCCCTGGGTGAATTCAGAGAGGCAAGTTTCAAATGGACAGTTTCTAGAAGATTCTCTGGGTTTCCACCTAGCCAACTGCCTCTACCATTTGTCTGCTCTCATTCATCATATCCTATAGAAGGGCTCTTCAGTATGCATCGCACTTTTTGCATGTGGCAGGTGAGATGCATCGCACCCTTAGCACTGAGTAGTTTGTATGGTCCTGTTTTGCCCAATTTTGAGTAGTTTTTCAGGGAGAACTTCTGGGAGATGATGTAATCAGCTGACCTTGCTCCTTTAAGGTATGAAACAACACTTTTAGGGGCTTAGAAGCCTTGGTTTATGGGCATATGAGATTGCATTTGCAGTGCCCAAATATGTCTATAACAATTGCCCCCTAAAGCATGAGGTCGTAAATCTTCTAATGTTGGGTGAAATGCTTTATCATGAGGACCCGAGGTTTTTTGAAATGAAAGGTGACCTATAATAAGATACAATAAAATACATTATCTTCATAATATTTTCATGAGCTAGCTGAGGCAGGCATTCCCATGCTCAGCTTTATAAATTCATTTTCATGTACATATGACAGACAACCGTCTGTGTGACAGACTGATGATTCTGGTAGAGCCATCATCCTTTGGCTTGGATGATTATCTATGTAGTTATGATGTACATTTGATGTCTTTATTTTCTTGAATATATCGTAGCCCGGATGGATGAAACTAGATCCGGGGTCTTTAAACTCGTTCAACCTTTGCCCTAAGTACAAGTCGATCCATGTGAAAAGATGTACTAAAGTCGAACATGGAAAGACATCGCCTGCTTACCAGCCAATGATGCAAGCTATTAACAGGTGCGAGAGGAATCACTGATAATGATAATGAACCTCAAGGTACTGCAGTACAATTCACGTGGTGTGAATATGGGACTTGACGTCGAACACCACGCAAAATATTTCGGTCGAAGGTCATTGATGTAAACCTGTCACCGGAAGTGAGAAACTTGCCATTGAGGCATGCAAGCTTTAAAGCAATGAAAGGGTTGTTCCTAAGTCGAATTCTTGGATAATGAGCTGATGTCAACAAGAAGTGACCCGTCGTAGGAGGGCCTTAATGCATCCCACATCTACAACATGAAACATAGAAAATGATTTTGTGGAGGTGAAAACGATATGATGATACAAGGTTCAGGGTTGCGGTCATGAAAGAATGAAGCGTGAAGGTATTGCAATGGATGAGACATAAGCTGGGTTGGTGAATTCTCTGAGTGACTTCTCTTGAACATATCGACGACACTGAAATGAATTAGTAGCATTAACCCCAAAAATGGATGGTACGGAGGACCAATGGTGATATGACCAGTGAACAGAATAACCCAACCCAACTCAATCATGGTGATGGAGTGAATGTGTCATGTTCAAGAGCGACCTGCTACCAATAAAGTTTCTTCAAATTTTCTTCCCAATTTTTCCCCAGTCATTTTTTACCAGTACCTCTTTATTTTTGTCAAGCTTGAGCAGAATAACATATGCTTGTTCTATAATTTTCCCTTCGGGCAAACCCGTCGCTATGTTTTAATGAGCTTAGCGATGGTGAAACTCGATCTTGTCTGCATGGACAAGTTCGTCGCTATTGTTTTAATGAGTTTAACGACAAAGAAAACTCACTCCTTTTTAATTTTAGAGAGTCTGAAAAGAGACGGAAACGAAACTCCAGTAATCCTCTTGTGTAATATAATCCCTTAAGTCCAAAGAAGTATAAAATAATACGAAAGGAATGAATTTTCGATAGTTTTAATGAGTCGAACAAGACAAGCGCTTGATATTTTTGTGCAATAATCCCTTAGGTCCAAAAAGATTAAAATCTGGAGGAGGGATGGCACTTCCAATCACTTTAACGAGCTGGAGTGGACAATTACTCGGCAATATTTTCATATTTTACGAGTCAGATGAAAAGAGCTTAAAGGAGACTAATTTTTTGAGGAACGAGTGATGTTTTCAGATAGCAGCTGGTTCCAGGTAAGGTTTGGAACTTTTCAATCATGGCAGTGTAAAGAGGGTGGCTAATAGAATCACTTGTCGCAGTTGTTCCTCAAAAAGGGGTAAACAATCAAATGGAGGTGTATGATTGGCTAAAAAAGAGTGGAGGTGATGGTAAGAACACGACCAAGGTTCAAAAGCTGATAATAATGCGATCGCAATATTATTTACCGAAGGTGGGTTCATTATGAAATGAGCTTAAACTCTGCTGGAACATATGCTCATTGCTAGGATTATTTTTTAACGAGCTTGAACTTTGCATAAAACTACTCATGCCAATCATATAATAAGGATGTCTCATCGATAGGTTCATTTTTAAGGAGCTTGCCCCATTCAAAACTTTGCTCCATAGCCTTTTGCATGCAAGCTAGGAACGGCCAACTACTGTCCTAGGGGTTAAGGAACTACTGGGGTTAGGTAGGAAAACTCTTCCTTTACTTTGTCGGTGCCATTTGGGCCTTGCAAAGGTGAATGGTTGATCAGACCAATCACCTAACTTAAGCAGTTGAAGTTAGTAAAAACTATGGGGTTAGAGTTATGCTGGTCACTTTTCACTTGTATGAAAAAAGGTTTGCATGCCCCCAGGTATAGCGAAGTAGAGTTTGCAGGTTACCATATGAAAGTTCTCGCATTTGCAAGATTGCTCCATCTACATTTGTGGACAAAACACTTCCTTGGCTCTGTCCATCAAAATAGACAAAGGTGAATGGCACATCGCCTCCACTCACATAACTTTGACAAGGGAATATTATTCTAGTCTAATCCCATTTTCCTAAATGGATGGGTGTGTCAGACTAGTCATATATCCTCCACGGAAACCTACCCTATACCTAAATTTTTCCTACCGAAGTAGACCAGGGTGCATGCCCCCTGGGTTTAGCCACATTCACCGAATCACTTGCATTCATCAGGTGGATTGACTGGAGATTGATGAGACATTACTTGTGCAAAAAGACAAGTTAGGGATGGCACGTGACTATTAGATATGTGTGAACAGGGGAATGAAAGCTGGTCTACAAGCTGGACCACTCTGCCTTCATGCGGAAAACAAATCACTCGAAAGAGTGAGGAAACAATAGCTCCCATGCTATAAATGTAGTCATGCCCAAGGATTAGATTGTAATCTAAAGGTCCTTGGACTACCATTACATTCAGGTAGACAGTTTTCCTTCTCAAAGTTATAGGCAAACTTGGAAGGATCCCTAATGGTCGACTGGTTCCTTTGTTGAAGCCTGTCAGATTTTGAATCTCAGATAGAAGCGATGGAAAACCAAGCACTTTCCAAGCAGTTGAGGAAAGGATACTCATAGAAGCCCCTTCATCTATAATAGTAACAACCATGATAATTTTGTAAGCTTGTACTATGATTCAGAATGGTACATTAGATGGTAGGCGGGGTCTACCTAGTAGATTCCAATCAAATGAAATGACTAGATTGCTTGGAGGTGGGACCGAATAAATGGCCAGGTAAATCTCTGAAAAACTTCCTTCTTGCAGTAAAGGATTGAGTAGATTTCCCCCATGTTCGTCGGATTCTGTGTTGATGAAAAGAACTTAAACGATGTCATTCTCATTCTCCTTGGTGACTATATCATCTGAAGGTAGAAGTTATGAAGACAAGACTGGGTCGACTGCCATCTCGACCTGTTGACTTTGGTCCGATGTGGACTCAGAGGGTTTATATTCAATGATAGATGCGTTGACTGACCACAAAGGTGTGTTGGTCAGATTTTCAAGTAGTGATGGACTTGGCAAGAGTTTCTTGTATCCAGGAAGAAGCCATAACGGTGAAGTAGGACGGTTATCCAAGACTCTTTTAGCTTCGTCTAAGAAGGGACAACAGTGGATGGCATGATCACCTTCACACAGTCTACAAGGAATTTTAGATCTTTCTTTTTGTCCATTGACATAGTTTTCACTAGTTGACGGTGTACTTTCAACATGATCGTCAGAGTTTGAGGGCACCAGATTGTGCAAGCGGGGAGACCATTCCCTTAAGATCCATGGGATGCAAGGACAACCTCGATGATAGTGGTCTCCTTTGCAAATGACACATGGAGACTTAGGTTAGGATGGTGCAGCGTGTGGATTTTCGCCAAACGATGCATGGTTGCCCCCTTTTTGCATTGGCTTCTTCTTCTTCTTCTCCTTCCCTTTCTTCTTCTTCTCAGTTACTTGGTTTTTAGTTTTACTAGCTTCACCAAGTGAAGAGGAAGAACGAGAGGGAGAAACAAACGAAGTAGAAGGTTGGGGGGTAACTCTGGTATCATCCGGTTGTTGATTTGATTGCTCAGGAATCATAGTGCTTTGAATGACGGAGGTCGAGAAAAGCCATACTGGCAGGCCAATTGTCAATCCTGGAAGGGACAATGTGGTCATATGAGGTGCACCAACATCTCCCCAAGAGGAGAAAGGACTAGGATTCCCCCCAAGGGGAAATCCTTGATTGATGGACTCCATTTTCTTAACCTAAGACCAACGAGGGAACAATGATGTTATTCTGATTAAATTAAATTTTATGACACTTTGACACAACTTGCTTTTTCAATTTTTAAAAGTCAAGAAAAAGATAAAGATGACTCTAGTCAAGTTTGATTTTTAATGAGCCTGAAGTGACAAGTGCTCAAATGGACCTTTTCTTTTAAGGAGTCTGAAATGGAATGAAAGTGACTACTCTGGAAATCTAGACAGAGGGATTACCAAACCAATCGAAAAACTGCAGAATACTTTTTATAGTATGGAAGTCAATCTTCACGAATGTTGTGTTCAGTGCATTATGATCGATAGGGCGGCAGACACGGCTTCCTAAGGATAAAGGATATAGCCTATTGTGGTCTCCCAATATATACTCGACGGTACGTTGGAGAACAAGTCCGTACTGGCACTTGTCGTCTCAAAGAGGAGGAACTACCCAATCTACAATGAAAGCAATAGTTACCAGGCTTTATGACGCCAGAATACATCTCTAGCCTAGACTTCTAGATGTTGTGCATTAGGTTTCAAAGCATTTTTATGTTCATTGAAATTTATTTTACAATTGATCTTTCTTAAGAATTTTGCCTTTAAGGTTCACTGCATGATGTAGATATACAACTCCTAAATATGCAATCTAAGATGATAAACAATCGTTTACTTTATCTTTGCTATGAAAATCCTAGCTACTAAGGAAAGAGAAGTAAAATCCTTTCAACATAGAGCAGAGAGCACACACTAAGATGCACTGTCCTAAATCAATTTCCACAAGCAGTGTAAATGCAAATGCACATGCGTGTATTTGTTTTCTTCTTTATAAATATTTGAATGACAAAAATAATGCTAAGTACAGATCTGAACTATCTTTCTTTCAAAGCGACAATACTAACAATTTTCTTTTCAAAAAACAAAAGGAAGACTAAGATGACACTTTGTGATTTTGAATTGAAAATTGCTTTCGACACTTGAAATACTATTAACTAAAATCAAATACAAGAGCAAAAGTGTAATCAACTATAAAAAAGAGGAGGATTCTTTTCTTTGACTAAAAACAACACTTGCGACACTTTCAAATCAAAAGACGACAGTTCGATTAAGCTACTATTTGCAAAGGAGAACTGTAAATGGCGAAAAATACATAAAAACATTCACAATTCTTTATACAATGGAGGCTGAATAATGCAAAGGAAGGGAGTTTCAACAGTAGTATACTGATCACAGAAAACAAAAACTCCTGAATAAAGCTGAAGACAATGAAGAGAAAACCAAAATCTGGAGGCAGAAACAGTCTTACCTAATCATCGCACCTGTAACACAGGGAAACAGGGATGCATCTCACCTACAGCACATGGGAGGTGTGATGCATCTAGACTACCAATGAGAGACAATGCGATGGTCTAGGGACAAGACTGGACTTGGTTTTTGCTCACAGTTTGCAACTTAGTTCAGGGATTTAGGCTAAGCTAATGATAGTCAGTAAACACAAAACGTAGGGGCTGATCTAATGAGGTTACTTGAGCTACCACCAGGGCACTTAGGATGTTTACAAGTTATATGTTTAATTCATAAACTAACCCAGAGATTGACTGAAGCAGCGTTTATCTACTTTGCAGTTGCATAGAAAAAGTAGTTCGAAGGCTAACTGGCTTAACTTCAAGATCCATCTATAGTTTATAAAGCAAACTAACTAGAAACAAGCAAACAACCTATTCACTCCCTAGCGCAGTCACCATTTTGTTATCGAGAAAACTAGTGTCCATTCAGAGCTACTAGTCCCACTAAGACGGGTAGCTATCTTAGAAACAAACAAACTAAAGTCACTTGTGTTTTCCTTTATGAGAAATAGATGAGAGAGAAGCAGAGAGTACCAACCTCAGACTTTCCCTTGGCTCCTTGCTTGTTTCCTCTCCCCTTTGCCAGATCTTTACCACTCCTTCCTCACTTGTCTCGCTTCAAAAAACACTTGTAGAGTCAAAGCAGCATAATACCATCAAAGCATAGAGATCTATAACCATAAACAATATAGGATCAGATATATTATAACCATACAAATGCATATATCAATACAAGATTCAGAGATATACAAGAATATGGAGGAAAACTCAAGTAGCTTTATTGATAGAAGTAATAGAAGAGAGGAATACAACCCATTGGTTTGACCCAATACCATCCTCTGAGCATGAAAGCCCTCTTCACCTCATGAAAATCTAGATCACCCAACATTATGATGTTCCACAGAGAAACCAACAACACTTCCTTACAAGATGAAAAATTCTAGCCTCTGGATCTCTAGGATGAGGGATCCATATACAGATGTTTGTAGGTGGGTGAGTCAACTTCTAGGATTTTTATTAGTGTCATATCTCTAATATTTCTTTGTTCCACTTGGAGATTTCATGATCTCTTACTCATCCCTGGGTGAATTCAAAGAGGCAAGTGTCAAATGGGTAGTTTCTAGAATATTCTCTGGGTTTCCACCTAGCCAACTGCCTCTGCCATTTGTTTGCTCTCATTCATCACACCCTACAGAAGGGATTTTCAATATGCATCACACTTTTTGCATGTGGTAGGTGAGATGCATCGCACCCTTAGCATTGAGCAGTCTATATGGTCATGTTTTGAGCAGTTCTGAGTAGTTTTTCAGGGAGAACTTCTGGGAGACGATGTAATCAGCTGAAATTGCTCCTTTAGGGTATGAAACAACACTGTTAGGGGCTTAAAAGCCCTTGGTTTATGGACATATGAGATTGGGGTTGCAGTGCCCAAATATGTCTATAACAACCTTGGTGCAGAAGAGAATGAAATAGTAAGTAGATCAACATCGCATCGAAAGAAGTTTTGATGTAGGTAATTGGGTATTCCTACGGCTACAACCATATAAACAAACATCCCTCAAACAAGCTAGGAAGGATAATAAATTATCACAAAAGTATTATGGTCCGTACAAGGTGTTGCAAAGGATAGGTACTATGGCATACAAATTGGAGCTTCCTGTAGCTTCTCGAGTGTACCCATTTTTCCATGTGTCATGCTTAAAGAAGGTTAAATGTGACAAGCTCCGAGTCTAAACAATATTGCCAAAACTTGATGAGGAAGGAAAAATCATATTGGAAACTAAAGCAGTTAAAGAAACAAGAACTTTCCAACTACAAAATCGATCAATTTCAGAGTATCTCATTAAGTGGAAGAACCTAACCGTTTAAGATTCCACATGGGAGGGTGCGAATTTTATACAGAATCATCCAAAACTACTCAAGCATTGAGGGAAACACATTTTTGAAGAAGAGGGGCATGTTAGGTCCCTATAATAGTAGTGATTCCCACATTACTATTGTCATTGTATCCCTTATTATTATTGATGTTCCCCTATTGTCCCCATATTGTTATTATTGTGCCCCATAGAAGCCCACTATTGTTATTTTTATGCGCTTATATTATTATTGTTAGGTTGGCTTTGGTTATAGTGTGACCCCTTAGACTCCTATATGTAGAAAGGAGGTTTTGTCATTTGTATCATCCAATAATTGTTCATTTGTGTAATGTAAAGGTAATGAAGAGGCTTATTTTGAAGGCGTTTATCTATCTTTTCTATATTTTTGTGACCTGGTTTCATAACAAGACCTATGGTGTAATAATATGTCTCTTTCTATTATAGTCTATCATGAATGAGTCCTTTTGGACATATGATGTAATTTTTACCCCCACTATGTATGGCAAGAATGATGTAATAATTGCAATTTTCTTTCATGTATAAAAATTTTGTATATCCCCACTTGGTTGGGTGATTGATGTATGTATGAGTCACTGGTGATGGGAAGGTCATACTCACATAGTTGAGTTATATAGCCATGTTATTCTTTTGAAAAATATTTCTGCAAACTCTTCATGTACTCAGGGGGGGCATGGATAGTATAGTGCATCTCACCATGTACTAAGGGTGAGAATATATTGGTCCTCCCTTTGCCCTTGATGTCAAAGGGGGAGAGTATCTTGGTGTTCCTTGATATATCTAGTAGGTTCTACAGCTTGAAGTGATCAACAACAACATGGTTACCATCAAGTCCAAAGGGGGAGATTGTTGGCATTGTGGTACATGTTTTGTACTTGATGGAAACCCATTCATAGATCAGTTTAGAATTGATAAAGGGAAACTCACATTGCAACAAGTCAATTCAGAGGTATCAAAGAAATGACACAAAAGAACAAGATGATGGAACAAATGATTATATATTAGAATCAAGCAATTAAAGAAATAGAATGTTTTAAGTTGTATTAAGTTGTATATGCTGGTTCACCTAATCTAAGTAGCATATAAAAGTGGGTTCACAGAAAAAAATGAGCATATACGTATGCAAACACTTTCACAAGAGGAAAAGAGCATATGGGATGGAAAATTAAGGTTAAATAATACCAAGGGTCCATACCATGGTATTAGCCCACAATATTGAGTGGAGTAACGGTTACTTGATCCCGTCTAAGAATACCATAGGTTCTAAGTGTTGTTTTGGTCTGAAGTATTGAAAAAGGATGTAAGTATATAAGGAGGAGAAGATGAAAGAGCTAAGTGTGCAAGTAAAAGGGTTTTTCATGAATACTTCTATATGAAGTATATTTTATGTTGTAAGGTCTATCGTTATGATATGAACTGAAATATCTTATGTACCTTAGGATACAATGTTGGATCAAGATCATGAGACCTGAAATGACTTATCATTATATGATCTGATAATGGATGGGCCAGATTTGAATGCTACTACATGTTTTATCCTTTAAATGTTGTGATCTCGGTATGTCTGAAGTCTCGAACAATTGCAAAGTTATAAGTTATTATTTGCAGATCTATACGGTCATTCACCATGGTGAAGGAACATATACACACTGATTTGACACTTCCAAGTAGTGTATATAGAACAAAATACCGTTGTTCTGAGATGACTGATCTATCTTAACGATGTTATATTTTTATTTCTATTTTTCAATGATGTCTTAATTAGATCTGAAAGTAAAAATAATTGTATAAGGAGATTGATTCTAGTTGATTGATTGATTGAGTAAGAAGGGATATCTTTGCTTCTATCTATTTAGAACACTATAATTTGACTGTAGATCTTTAGAATGTCACTCGTTTGAATATTTTTTGGTTTAGAGTTCTTATGGTTCAGTACCTTTAGAGGTATATGCAGGTTGGGTTACAGAAAGTGGCATATACATGCAAGTTCACTTCATTGAAGTATGGTATACATTCTAACATATGATTTTTGGGGTTGCAGTTGTTTTGGTTGTTGATGCAGTGTTCTGGGTTCAACTCTGTGTTCTGGTGACAGTGATCTTATTGTTCAGATTGACTAATTGTTGATGCAGTTATATTTGATGGTTTTATTGTAGTGGTGCTTGATTTTGATCTTGATTGTTACTCATGGGTCTAGTATGAAAATTTGATGAAACATGGCCTACTTATTGTGTTGTTTTATCAGGATTATCTAATCTGAAAATTTATGAAATGTGGCCCCTGGAGGAAGAGTGAAGGTAGTAGCCTTCTGTAGACCAGCGCCTATGTATTGGTAAACATATCAGCCAGTACAAGAGCTAGGGTGTTGGAGCTCCATTCCAGTAGAAGCTAGAAAATGAGTGAAGGTTGTAGCCTTTACCAGGTAGATGCCTGCGTACTAGAAAATGTCTGCACCAGTACAAAACTTGTAAACACAATTTATTATAAGAAGATTGAAGACTGAGGGGACAACAATGAAGTTTTTTCCCACATTGGGTTTCCACCTAAAAAATCCTAGTGTTCATGTGTGTTTCTTATTTGTGTTGATTTATTATGTTCTTATTGCATATGTTTACTACTTAGTAAATGCATCACACACTGATTGAAGACAAAGAATTCATTGTTTATGAAAGTTTATTGTCTATATGTTGGTTTCATTCCTTAAAAGTGTAGACATACACTGGTTGGCTTCTATAAAATAACATATACAATTTGAAAAGGAAATCATTATTATGAAAGTTTTAATACTGATCCACACCCCCCTCTTAGTATTTTTCCCAACAGATTCAATTTTGCAAATGTTGGTGTTGGTTATAAAAGTAACTTCATTATATTTGACGGAGTTTAACCATTCAAAAATTAGGGAAGGGTGAACATATTTGAGTCAAGTCTGGTTGGTTGTAGAGTAACTTGCATGTTTTCGACCGAAAGTAATAATTTTTTGGCCAAAAACTACTTTTTTCCCAACTGAATGTTAGAGTTAACAGAAAAAAATAATAATATTTGGCTAAAACTCTAGTGCTTTTAGACAAAAACCTTTTCCATTTTTCCTATCGGTCATTAAAATAACATGATGTAGCTATTTTATGTGATCGTTTTGGCCAAAAACTATAAATAGACTCAACTGAAACATCATTTTCTCATTCTCATCCCACATTTTCCATATGGAACTTTTGGATAGTAAAATTTTTTATCACGGATTTTGAAAATGAACATTTTTCAGTAACTAATTTTTTCAATAGCTAAATAACATTTTGGATAGAATATTTCCATATGAAACTCTCTATACAATTTTTTTACCATATCTTTCATTGAGATTCTTATTGAAGGATTTTTAATTGTTGGTTTAAGCTAAGGTTGTCAAAACTCTTCATTAAAGGTTTAGTTTTATGAATATTTACCACATATTTCTTATGCTAGTGTGTCATTACATTGCTAGATTAAATTATTATCCCGCGTTATTAATGTTGTCCATCACAAGGATCTACTACTGAAGCTACTAAATTGAGTGTTACTGGTTAAGGTTTGGCATGATGATTCTTTTTGAGTAGGGTTGATTTCTGACTTATCTTTGATGATTCATAACATTGAATTAGAAGATGCAAATTTCATTTATATGCTAAATGGATAGGAAAAAAAAATTAGATCAACCTTTTGGATATTGAACTTTTTCGGGCTAGCTTTTAGATAGTAAAGTTATTTTTTGTAGAAAATTTCTTGAATAGGTAGATAAGATTATGGATAGTATAACTAATATTTCTTAAGGTTTTAGTATTAAATTTTTTCCAAAAAAAAAGAATTATTGAAAATTTCTATTGTCGACTTTCTTCTCCATGATTGTAATTTTTTTAATTTATTTTTAAAGTAAATTTCATTTTTTCAGAAATTATATTTCTTAATATAAAATTTTCATGAGTATTTTAAAAATCTATATAGTTTGAATGATCATTGGGAATCAAACAAATTGAAAGAGAAAATATGATTGAATTAGAGACATTGAGATTTGTAGAGAACACTCGAGAAACTATTACAAAAGAAAGAATAACACCTAAATATTGAAAGGGAAAATCAATCTCAACAAGAAGTTGATCCAAGCATGTAAATGCACATATTATAAATGATATTTAAAATTTAATAGTGTATTGTGCAATTTAATTTTTATTTTATGAACTAATTTGATTTTTTTTTTTGTAATGTGAATGGAGAGAGAATTTCCTGTGAACATTGATGATGAGATTGGAAATGTTGAAAGGAAAAGTGAAGTAGAAAATGAATTAGTCATTGATGATATTGTTGAAGATGTTGAAAGATATTCAAGGGAAGGATAAGTTGAACCACCAATAGTTATGTATAAATATGCCATATATTATTTACATTATGTGTATTTACTAGTTTCAATATCATTCTCTATTTTTTCATTTAATTGTTAATGTATATTTATTAACATTTACATTAAATTCTCATATTTAGATATGAAATCAATATTCATGATGAGATGTTACAAATTTTCGTCACTGACACATATGGAGATAAAAAACTTGACCATGTTACACGATATCGTGTTAACGTCTCATAACTGACCAAGCTAAAATTTTGATGTCTCTTAACATCAAAGAATTTAGAGAAAGCTAAAATGTTATTGGGCATTCGAAAATCAACACAAGATAAAAATGTGAAAGATAATGTGATTCAAAATATAAGTAGTTCTCTAAAATCAATTGGAATATCTAGAAATAAATTTGATCAAGATGCACATAGAGAAATACAAATAACAATGGTTTCATCAACTACTGACGAATATTTTTTGATAAAATATATGGAAAAAACATTGGTACCTCACAAAAAAAATTGTACAAGCATAGGAAATTTGATTGCAAACAGATTTAAACGATGAGCTTTCTTGATTGATAGTCATTTGTAGGAAACCATACAAAAATAGACTTCAATAAAATGTTAAAAATATGGTGTGTGAACATCAACTGAAAAATTCATGTGTTTCATCAAAATAAAGGGATGTGATACAAAAAATAATATCACAAAATAAATATGAAGAACATCCAAAACATATCTCAAACCCTACTTGTATAGGGTTCTTCAAAATCTTAAAGAAGAGAATCGTGGAATTAATGTCTCAATCAGTACTTTTGCGCAGCAAAAACCATGTTATGTTAAGCCTATCAATGTATGTGATACTTTTTGTCATCTTTATGATGTGGAATTTCAATTATATTATGACACCATCCTTAATTTTGGTGAAAGCAATTTGGATAAATTCACCTTCTCCTTCCACTCTCCATGATTTCATATCCCAGATTCTATGTGGAAAAGAAAATAAGGAATTATTTAACCAAAAGAAATGTTTGTGGTAAAAATATGATCATTGTAGAAATTTGAATTTGTTTCATAAAAAATATCCTGTTGGTATGAATGATCAATCATTTTCTAACATAAAAGTGGAATCGAAGACATATTAATATATCCATAGATCGATTGGTTCTAGTGGTAGCACAAGTGCTAGAAGGAATGATTTAAGAGAAGAACAAATTTATGTCAAAGTGTTCTAAAGTGGATGGAAACAAAAATTTATAAATAAATCCAAAATTCTCATAGAACTCGATGGGAGGACCTCCAGTTCAAAAAATCCTGTGAAATGTTTCCACCAGGGACAATTTTGTCGATAGATTTTGCAAAGAATTACACATTTTCTGCACAAAATCAAATAGAGAGTGAATATTATAATTCTAACCAAGTGTCACCATGTTCTATATAGACATTTTGAATATAATGTTGATAATATAGAAACCACCAACGAGAATTGACATGCTATTAAATAATATAATGTTTATATCAACAATGATCATACACATGATACAGGTTTTGTACAACATTGCTTTCATAAGTTTATGGTTCATTAAAATCTTGTGGAATATACACATTTTGTACAACATTTCTTGCATAACATTTATGATTCATTGAAAGCTTGTTTATAAAACTAAATGAACAATGGATAGTCAGATGGATGTGCAGGTCAATTCAAATCTTTAGGATCACTTTTGGGTTATGTCGCCTTCATATGAAAACAAACATTAAACATTGTTCAAATTTCTTTAAGACTGGTCATGGAAAATGAGAACACTATGGTGCAGGGACATGTATAAAATTATCCCTTCAAATATATCAGACTAAACACTCTTGCAATGAAATTTTCTCGGTTGATCAAGTTGTTCAATTGTGCATTGTTTCACTAAGGCAAGATACTAACCCATAAAGGGAGCTACGCAAGTATGTACATATATATGAACTTGTATATATATTTAATATATGATGATTTTTATTAAATTTTAAATTTTAAAAATTTTAAATTATAGTTTAAATAATTAATCGATGATTATATTTGATATATAAATTGTATCTTAAATAGGATATTTAAACTCTTGTTTGAATTTACTACAAGTTCTTTTCGAATATTATCTCATATGAAGTTGGGTAAAATGGGCTTGGAAATTTCATTCAATTAAAACAAAAGAGTATTGAAATGCATTTTCTTTTGATAAAATAAAAGAATATTATTTTTGTCTTGTTTGCATAAAGAACACAAAATTCAATAATGCTTGTGAAAAAAATATGTATATGAAATCTTGGCAACATACAAAACTTAATACAAAGGGCATATGTCACATTCAAGCTTGGAAGTGATGGAATCAGAGGAGACTATAGTGTCATCTAAAGGTGATAGAGTTTATGATCTTGTTAGAGAAGGTAAAATTTAGATTGCATTCAAAGGATATAATTTTGTTTTATGTTTTAGAAGTAATTTTTTAGAAGTATAGACAATAGTTAAAATATAGATCTAGATCTAATAAAATTGTACATGCTGACAACTAATTTCTTGTTAATGATGATATAAATTTTCAAATTGTATTTTATTGTGCAAGAGGTATTTTTGTTGTAGTTTCACTCATTAACAACATAGAAAAGTTCAAGTATTATTCGGTGTGGTGCACTAAATGAAAGATGAAGTTATTAGATGACTATGATGGTAACATATTTATATATAAAAGAGAGTCTACTATACTGAAAGGATATTTTTTCCAAGAAAATCATAAAACCAAGAGTCATGTTTACAATTAATACTATCAACTTGATGTCATGAGTTCCCAACATAGTGACATGTTTCATGCAGCACACAAATAAAGTTGGAAGATGTTCAATCAAGAAAAAAACAAAATTTTAAAAATACAGGATGCCAAAATGCTACCATGAATGAATCATCAAGGATGGAATTATTGTTTTGGGCAAATTTAGTGTTTCTTCAAATGCCTAACCCCCTAGACCTAGTAGCTAGTCTAGAAACAACAGACAAAGTAATTCGTCACTTTTCCTATGGTTAACAGATAAGAGAAAGAAGAACAAAGGTGTTAATCTTTCACTTTCCTTTGATCTCTCTCTCCGTTGACTGATTTCGCTACTCCCTTCTATGCTTAACTTGCTTGGAAAGTACCTGCACACAAGCTGAGACAGAAACCCATCAAAGCATACAATAATGACGATCTGTTAACTAAACATATCATAGAATCAAGAATACAATATACATAATATTAACACATTAATGGAAAAATATTATAATTCTTTATTAATAGAAGGAAAGATTACAACCCATGTAGATGCATGCTCGATTCAGTGTCATCCTTCCAGCTTCAAACCCTTCTCTCCTCATGAAGCAACAATTCAACATCATTACAATAATCTTGCTAATCTCATTCAAACAACATTTCCTTAACTTAAGAAATTCCAACCTAGACCAACCTTTGAATACTTGGTCAATTTATAGCTGAATGGAGTAGGTTAAGCCATTAATGGCCCTCATGAATTCTTTACCAAAATTGGGAAGTGGTTCCATGGAGGAAGGGATAATGGATTAAGGTTCATTCATCCTCATCCTCATCCAAA
This sequence comes from Pinus tabuliformis, assembly GCA_031772625.1. Lineage (NCBI taxonomy): Eukaryota > Viridiplantae > Streptophyta > Pinopsida > Pinales > Pinaceae > Pinus > Pinus tabuliformis. The sequence goes on along the minus strand of CM062812.1, from coordinate 730,699,139 downwards.
AGCAAGCTCAATCCATCTGGAAACTTAAAGAAGCATCCATTGGATGACGAATCCAATGGCTTCATTTCAAAAATTTGATGAATCTCGCTAAGCGCAGGTGAAACAAAGGCTAGGTGAAATCCATAGCACCCACACAGTGTAGTTCATGCAATGCATTGCAGCCTGATAAAGGACCACCTGTGCTGATCTATGTAGGGGCACTTTTTGGATGAATGGTGACATGGAAACTCCTGGGAGGAAAACATGATGTAGGTTAACTTCATTAGGGAATGAAAACAACTAAATTAGGGGTTGATGGACCCTAATAATATGGATCTGGAAGCTGGCATTGATGTGCCAAAATTTACCTATAATAGTTGCACCCTAAAGCATGGAGTCAAAAATAAACATGTTGAGTGAGATGATTTACCACTTGGAAAAAAGGTTTCGAAGTGGAAGGTGACCTGCATCAATTACAATACAAATATCATGATACTTTGATTTTTTTCTCACAATTTTTAACTGAGGGAAGGCATACCCAGGCTCAGCTTTATAAATTTTCAATACATGTACAAATATCGTCATCTACAGATACAGACCCATGAATGGATGACCATGAATGTAAGGCCATTGTACATTTGATATAGTACTCTTGAAAAATATATCGCAACTCGAATGGATGAAACTAGATCTGAGGTGTTCAATATCATCCAATCTTTCACTCAATGTACAAGTCTAACCATGTGAATAGATCATCTGAGGTCGAACATGGAGAGACATCGTCTGATTACAAGCCAATGATGTAAGCTGTTAACAGATGCGAGAGGAATAACTGATAATGGTAATGATCCTCAAGGTATTGCAGTACATTTCACAAGGTGTGAATAAATGGTTTGATGTCGAACACCATATGGATTCTTTTGGTCGAAGGTCAGTGATGTCAACCTATTGGTGGAAGCAAGAAACCTTCCATTGATGTATGCAAGCCTCAAGGTACTAAAAGGGTGTTTCTAAGTCAACTTCTAGGATGACGTGCTGATGTCGACAAGAAGAAACTTGTCGTAGGAGGGCCTTGATGTATCCCACATAAATGAAACGAAAAAAGGTAAATTATTTTTGAGATGAAACATCGACTAACGACACAATGTTCACGAATGGTGGGCATGAAAATGAAGGGTTACTGTATTGTAAAGGATGAAGTTTTGAATTGAATGACTTCTCTTGAACATATCAGCGACACTGAACTGAATTGGTAGCATTGACCCAAAACAAAGTGATGCATGGTATGATAGACCAACGGTATGATAACCATCAAGCTAAATGACCCAACCCACATAGTCATGGTGATGAGGTGAAAGTGTCATGTTCAAGAGCGACCTGCTACCATAAAGTGTTCCTAGTTTTTTCCCATTTTCCCCAGTCATTTCTAGCCAGTACCTCTTTATTTTTATCAAGCTTGAGGAGGATAACATATGCTTTTTATATAAGTTCACCCTTTGAGTGAATCCATCATTATTTGATGCTTTAACGATTCTACCAAAGGTGAAACTCGATCTTGTCTAGATGGACAAGTTTGTCGCTATTTGATGCTTTTAATGAGTTTAATGACAAAGATAACTAAGTCCTTTTCACATTTAGAGAGTATGAAAAGGGACTAAAAGGAAACTCCACGAGTTATTTTTCGTAAAATAATTTCTCAAGTCTAAAAAGCATAAAATAATACAAGGGAGATATCATTTCCAATCCGTTAACGAGATGGAAAGGACAAGTGCTCGACAATCTTTTCATGTTTAGAGAGTCTAAAAAGAGCTTAAATAGGACTCCACTTTGAGGAACGAGTGGTGTCTAGGGTAGCAACTGGTTCTGGTGATGTTGGAACTTCTCAAAACATGTTAATTTATGTGAAGAGGTTGGTTAATAAGACCACTCATTGCAATTCTTCCTCAAAAAGGGTAAACAACCAAGTGAAAGTGTATGATCGGCCAAAGGGATGGTGGCGATGGGATGAAACAACCAAGGCTGATCTGAAGAAAAGGCTGATAGAATGGAAACCATGAGGCTTAAAAATGGAAATGAGTTCATTTTTACACAAGCTTGAACCATAGGGAACTATGCATCGATTCAGTTTCATGTTTACACAAGCTCGAAATGAAAAAATATGCTTGGATTCATTTTCATTTTTACACAACAACGCTTCCATTTGGTTATAGGGGACTCTCCTTTTCATCATGTTGTGGTGATTCCATTCACATAACCTATAATGAAACTTAACTTTACCACTTGGTGCATGCCCCTCAAGCTTTATTACATTGACCTAAGTAGACTACTCGTGGCTATCAGGTGGATGGAATGAAGGTTCTTTTATGAGATCAAGTGAAAGACTCGACTGGGATTTTATGAGATCTAATCAAAGACTCGACTTGCAACTTTGATCTAGGGGACCTTGTTTCATATTTTAATGAGCTTGACACAAGACAAGGAAATCTACTTAGATTCCTTGTTTCATTTTTTATTGAGGTTGACACAAGACTAGGAACTGTCCTCATATTCCTTGGTTTCATTTTTTAACAAGGTTGATACAAGACACCAAACTAGCCTCGGATTCAATCACAACTCATAAGAGGTCATGAACGAGAGATCTGGTTCCAGTGCCCCCAGTACATGATGTACAAGATCACTGAATTGATCGTTAGTCAATGTAGGTGTGGAAGAGGTTGCCACAGAATTAACCTACAGTGGGAATGAAACCATTGATACAAAAAGACCATTTAGGGAATATGGTTAACTGGAAGCCATATTTGGACTAGGAAATGAAATATGGTCATGAATGACAATTATACCTTCATGCGGGAAACAAATCATTGGAAAGAGTGTTGAAACAATAGTTCCCATGTCATAAACACAATCACACCCAAGTAGTAAGTTGTAATCTAATGGGCCTGGGACTACCATCACATTCCTAATGGTCAACTCGTTCCTCTGTTAAAAGCCAACATATTTTGGGTAATTGGCATAAGCAGCGCCGAACCAAGCACTTTCCAATCAGTTGAGGAAATGATACTCACATATGCACCTTCATTTATAATAGTGCCCGATACAATCATATTACAAACTTGTACTACGATCTAGAAGGGCACATAAGAAGAAAGACAAAATCCTGCCAGTCGATTCCAATCAAAGAAAGTGACTAGATTACTTGGAGGGGGTATCGTAGAAATGGGAGAATTGACCCCTTGAGTTATGAAAACTGGAGGATTTTCCTCTTGCCTTGATGGAATAGGAGGACTGCTCCCAAGCTCAATAGAATCTAAAGAAATAAAAAGAACTTGAGTAGTATCATACTCACTCTCTTTGGAAAAGGTACGATTAGTTGAAGGTGGAATTGGGTCAACTGTTACCTTGACCAGTTGATTTAGGTCGGGTGTAGACTCATAGGATTCACTTTCAGAGAGATTGGTTTCAACCAACAACTGATTTTGGTCTGTCAATTCATCAACTAGTGAAGGATTAAGGGATATTTTCCTGTAACCAGATGGAAGTCACTGTGGTGAAGTAGGACAGTTATCCAACACTTTTTTGGCTTCATTCAGATAGGGACAAAGGTGAATGGGATGATTCCCTTCACATAACCTACATGGAAACTTGATTTTTCCCTTCTTTCCATGGTCTTTACTGCCACTAGTTGATGGTGTGTGACCAACATGATCTCTAGAAGTTGATGACACAGGATGATATGAAAAGGAAGACCATTCTCCTAAGATCTGAGGAATATCAGGACAATTTCAAAGAAGATGGCCTCCCACACAAAGTTTGCATGGACATCGAACTTTATGAGGCTTGACAGATTATTTCTCATTAGATGTTGCATTCAAAGCAATGGTTGCTTGGTTGCCCTTCTGTTGAATTTGCTTCTTCTTCTTCTTCTTCCCTTTCTTCTTCTTGTTAGCCACCTGGTTACTAGTATGAATACTCTCACCAGGTGAAGAGGAAGAAGGGGAGGAAGAAACAAACGAGGAAGAAGGCAAAGTGTCAACTTTAGGATCAACTGGAGGTTTATTTTTTCAAGTTGTAGGTGTACTCGAAGAAAATGACGACTTTACGACACTTTTCTATCGATAAAAATAATCGATCAAAAACTTACCTTGACTATAGACTGATAATGACAAAGAAAACATTAAAATAACATTAATCAATCCAATCAAAGTAGGGCTGGATTAAGGAGTTGAAAAGACTATTTTTAGAGATAAGACATCATTTACACTCAACAAGCAATTCAAACTGATAAAAATTGACAAAAACGTTTATTTCCTAGATGGGAAAACTGACCCTAAAGGGATCATCGCAAGCAGCAGTTAGAGACAGTGTGATCCATTGCACTGTATCTATGACGGAAGTGTACTGCATCGTACAACGTCAGTCACAGAAGTGCGATGATTATTGAAGGAAATTTTATGCTCACAATTGGCTCAATTTTCAGTGAATTTGGACTTGAATTCAACAAATGACAAAAGGTACATTATGTCAAAGTGTTTTAAGAGATTGATAAGCTACTATAAGGGATAGGATCAGTCCCAAGTATGGTTGCCATTTTGTTTTGGGCAAATTTAGTGTTTCTTCAAACGCCTAACCTTCTAGAGCTAGTAGCTAGTCTAAAAACAACAGACAAAGTAATTCCTTTATTTTCCTATAGTTAACAAATAAGAGAAAGAAGAACAAAGGTACTAACATATAACTTTCACTCGATCTCTCTCTTCTTTGACCAATTTTGCCACTCCTTTCCGTACTTAACTCGCTTGGAAAGTACCTGCACACAAGTCGAGACAGAAACCCATCAAAGCATACAATAATGACGATCTGTTAATTAAACATATCATAGAATCAAGAATGCAATATACATCATATGAACACATGAATGGAAAAAGCTTAGAATTATTTATTAATAGAAGGAAAGATTACAACCCATGTCGATGCATGCTCAATTCAGTGTCATCCTTCCAGCTTCAAATCCTTCTCTCCTCTTGAAGCAACAATTCAACATCATTACAATACTCTTGCTAATCTCATTGAAACAACATTTCCTTAACTTAAGAAATTCCAATCTAGACCAGCCTTTGAATGCTTGGTCAATTTATAGCTGAATGGAGGAGGTTAAGCCATTAATGGCCCTCATGAATGCTTTGCCAAAGTTTGGAAGTGGTTCCATGGAGGAAGGGATAATGGATTAAGGTTCATTCATCCTCTTCCTCATCCAAAAGCGAGCTCAATCCATCTGGAAACTTCTAGAAGCATCCATTGGATGAGGAATACAATGGCTTCATTTCAAAAAATTTATGAATCTTGCACAACGCAAGTGAAGCAAAGGCTAGATGCGATGCATAGCACCTAGACAGTGTAGTTCCTACAATGCATTGAAGCCTGATAAAGGGTTACCTGTGTTGATCTCTCTAGGGGCACTTTTTGGATGAATGATGACATGGAAACTCTTGGGAGGCAAACATGATGTAGGTTAACTTCATTAGGGAATGAAAACAACTGAATTAGGGGTAAATAGACCCTAATAATACGGATCTGGAAGCTGGGGTTGATGTGCCCAAATTGACCTGTAACAATTCCATTATAATATTTTTAATTAATTTGGCCAACAATATCTTCTCCTTTTATTCATGTCTCAGAAATATTTCAAGTAGATTGTTAGCCTTCCTTTTTGTGCACACTTAAGTTGTCAATTTGAGCTACTACTAGATATTACATAATTGTTTTCATTAATGTCATGCCTTTGTTTTTAACTTAAAAGGAAATTCAAATATCCCAAATACTACTATAATGTAGGGATGTAGCATCACAATCTTTTCATTTGTTATTGATAATACATTTATCATGTTTGCAATGAATTTTTCTTCTTTATGTCATATTTGTGTCTTTTCAAATATTTTTAGTGTCATCTTAATGACAATATTTACTATTTGAAAATAACATTACCATCAATTTAAGATATTGTGTCTATTGTGCACACTAATCGAATGAAATCAATGTCCTAAATATGTCAAGAAAATGTATTTTATTGTGTTTTTGTCCTATACATGCAATGCATACACCATATATAGTAACTTTCGAGATTAGTTGATTCAACATTGCAATTTTTAATTCCCAATCTCTAATCTTTCTCAAATTTCCTGGGAAATAGAATAGTAACCAACTTTAAGACATAGGAGGTACTATAAATTTAGAATGTATGTATTCAACAAGATTAGTGCAATGTCCTTTTCTAGAAAACACATATATCATATATATGTACCATAAATTTCATATCAAGAGAGAGAGGTTGCAAAGGTCAATTATATATGGGCACTTAGAACAAATATTCTTATAAATCAGAAGTTCATGAGGTTATAATTTAATTAATTCCTATGTTCATATAAAATGTTTCATCTCATACATATTAAATTTTTATTATAAAACATTGGTGCCCACATTTTCTAAATTAAATATCTTTGTTTTTCACAATTGTGATGCATTATACTTATCCATGATTTAACTATATGCATTCTACTTATCACTTGATGCATTCGACTTATCATTTAACTTAAAACATACATCACTTAAAAAATTGGTATGGGTAAATTGTAACTGAAAGGGTATTGTTCTAAAAATCTACATAAGTGAGCCATACAAAATACTAACTAAATGCCAATTTAATTTCATTTCTTTATGTTCATGAACTTAATGTAAAACCTTTAATTATCAAACCATGCATCATGCAAAATGTACCACGTTTTATAATGTTTACTAGTGATTAAACTCACAAACTATAACTTGAAAACTTGCATCAAAACAAAGCGTTATAAATTAACTAGAACAACTAAGAAAATGTTTACCAATGAGGACTTTGGTGGCTAATAATGGCATCCAAAATGTGACTTATATGTGACTACAATTGTTCACAATTTTGATTCATTATACTTATCCACATTTTAACTATATGCACTCTACTTATCACTTGATGCATTCTAAATATCATTTAACTTCAAACATACATCACTTAAAAAGTTGGTATGGGGAAACTATAACTGTTACAAAGGGTATAAAAAGTTGGGTTCTAAAATTATATATATACAAGTCATATAAAGGACCAACTAAATGCAAATTTATTGTCATTTCTTCACATTCATGAATTTAAATGTAAAACCTTTAAGCATCAAACTATAAATCATGCAAAATGTACCATGTTTTTTAACGCAATTTTATATATTTTTATTTTGAACAACTTTATTTTAAAACTTACGTATTATGATACATACATAGTAGCTTTTCTATACAATATTATAATCTATTCATGAATGCAAAACGCACAACATGTTTTATATTGCAATTTTAAGTTAATATTTATTTAGAAATATATACCATGATAAGGTTCATGTTTACAAAATCTACCATGTTTTATAATTTTATAATTGATTAAACAAATTGACAAAACCTAATTATCTGCCCAAATACATATTATCTTCTACATAATTATAAGAATCATGATGAAAAATGTATAAACTCAAAAAAATGTATATTAAATATAAATTTATAATAAAGAGTTCTAGGAAAAATATGCCAAAAAATTATATAATGATAGAAGTAATTATAAAAAAATATTGTCAAACACAAATATCCATCAAGGAGAATATCATTGGAATCTACGAATTATCATCATCCTCATCCTCATGGGTGCCTTACACAACATGTGTAATATGCATATATAAATAAGATTGTGTACTTTTAAATTAACTTTTAATGTATTAAAATTAAATTATAATTTTATCATCAAAACAAAATTACAAAAGGTTTCAAATTCCACACAATACCTTGTAGTGTTCCCCCTGCATTGTGCTCTTGTGGATTTCATGTATAACACTCGTACATGTATATATTAAGCATTTAAAACTGCATATGAAAATGCATGAACTTGTAATATTAAAAAATTGTAACAAAATTTTCAAATTGATTAGAATATCCAATGCCCATATTTGACTCCATCGCTAACATCCTTGGAGAAGGAAAACTTTGTTCACAAACCTAAAATTCAAAAAAAATTGTTAAGCTTGGTAGGACCCTCCATTTTCTATTTATAAATTGAAAATTTACACCACATATATGGGCTAGGTGGCCTTAGCTTTCCCAATGGGAAACCAAGTCTTTTGGCCACCTATCCTCATTACAAACCATCCAAAAATAGTAAAGTTTTAGCCTTTTTAACCAAGCTAAGTATGTCTCAGTTTCATGAAAAGAATTTATATGTATATCTATCATAAGCATGCATAATGTAAAGTAAATTCTACCCGCATATAAACAAAAAGAAACCAGATTAACTAACTATTCCTGCTGCTCTTCCAATGTTGATTCCACCAGTACTAGATCCTTGATATTTTCCGAGGGATCTCAGTTAATTCAATGATTAATGGGATGTGCCTTTGGATTCTATCCAAACAGATGTCCTACTTGTGGAGATGGAATTGAATTCACTGCAAATCTTGTTTCTATTTTGGCATGCCTTGGAGGGACAGAGCCATCCCCACTGATATTTGTTCCATGGCCTTCCCTAGCAGGATTTTCATAAGCCAATAGATATAAAGGGTCTTCTTAAATTAGGTTATTGTTCCTCTGGTATTCCCAGGATCTGAGACTAAAGTCCTCCAGTTCTCGATCTCCTCCTATGTCTCACTATTTTGCTTAATTTCTTCCTCTCATTCTTCAAGCAGATTATAGGTTCCTACATCCCTTCCCTCCCAGTATGCCGCAAAGACTTCACTAATGCACTATTCAATAGATTTCCTTCCACTTCATGGTTCTGAAGTGCTTAGATCTTTAGCCTTTGTAGGCTACCATCCACGTTCGTCGTGACTCCTTCCTCTCGCAGGGTGAGCCATCTCCATTGTGTTCAAGGCCTGTTCAAAGAAAAAAGGTGTTAACCTCTCACTTTGATTCTTATTGCCGATGATCTCTTTAATCCTTATGATAACTCAATTAATCTCAGAGTAGGTCACAAGTTGGGTGATAGCCTATTGGGAAGACGATGCTAGTCTCCTTATTCTGTCGAGCTTCTCTTTTCTCCCTTCCCATTGTCACTCATGCCTTGAATGGTTGGTGGTCCCCTCTCTCAGCCATGCAATAATCCCCATGCTCAAGTAAGCCTTCCCATTCCCTCTGCCCAGTCAACCTCTTCCACTCCTTTGCTCTTCTTATATGCATTCATTCCCCCTAGGGTGCTACTAGGTTTCTCTTCATGTCTCCAATTGCCCATTCCCCAAGTCTTACCATGGTTTCCTTCATTTCTCCTCCCAACATACCCTAATTCTAAATGTGAATCCTGAGCCTCAATTATCAAGTTGTAATCTACCCATCCCCAATACAAATCCTCTCCCATTCTACCCTAATTAATGTGAGATGTCACAATGCAGCTCTTAGGAGGGGCTTCTCGGCTAGTGGCCAGGTAAATACCTAGATCCCTTACAAACAAGATGCAAAACCAGAAAACAACAATTCAATTCCTGTGACTCATTCCCCAATAGGTCCCCTTCTGAAGTTTCTCCCGATCCCTCCAGTAAGAAACAAACCCTTTCCCCATTGCAAGAGGGTTGCATGGCTAGGATACATACCCGTTTTCGCTCCTTGGATGATATCAATGGTATCGATGCCTTCCCACTTTGGTGCTCCAGCTCCAAACTCCGTAAACAATAACACAATTTCCACTCACATGTCTTGCCTTAACTGTTGCACCTCCCTCCTCGTCCCTGTCGTGCCTGCCACTTTTCCCACCACCCTTGCATGTACTCATGCGAAGGGCCACCACACCCATCTCCTTGAGCATGTGTGGGGCAGTGGGTGGTACCTTTCCTTTACTCTTCATAACTATCCTTCATCCCTACCATTCTCTGGCACACACCCCAATCATGGTTAAAATTCAAAAAATTTAAAATTGTAAGATCTATATCTTTTTTTAACGAAACTTTCTTCAATCTATAATGAAACAAAGTTTAAATATTCAATACCTATGACAATCCAATCTCTGATACATATCCTAGTAGGGAGGATTATATTCATGCATCTCCTAATAGGGAGGAAGCGATTCGCGCAATGTCGAACATGCTAGATGGAATGGAAGTTCATTAACGTTTAATTATGTAATTATTTATTTTACAAAAGTGTCTTCACAATACAAATATAATAAAAGTAATTTAATAATATGAATATGTTATTCAAAAAATTATAACATCTTTCAACATATATTCATTTGAACCCGAACCCAACAACATTTCATTATCAAACTTTTTGTTCAACAAATGACTTAACTGCAAATAATGAACATATGAAACATTCATGTTAGATTATATCTTAAAGAAATTACAAAATGTAGGTGAATCAACATTAAAACATACATTACAATACATTAAAATATAAACCCTAAACATTGACACATATCGATCCCATTCTATCTTCCTCATGACAATTTACGTCTTACCAGCCATCACAAAAAGCCTTTTCATATGCTCTAACCTCTTCAATATTCATATCTATTTCCATGCCTGATTTAAATTCAAAATTAGACGTGCATCAGCACATCCTCTTTGTCAATTTAAACCTACATCAATTGTAGTCATTGCAGTACGTATGTTGTCTAGAATGGCATCCCTCACTTCTCAACCAGTGTGAGAAGTGACATCTATCTCTACCACATAGTTACCAGACGTGGTCGTTGAGGTAGCAAAGGAGTCGAACGATGAGGCAATGTAGTATTCCTTAATGCACCTTTCTGATGATATGTCTTACCCTTTCCTGTGGCATAATATTTATATGGAAGGTTGGTATAATGAGGTCTCATACCCAAAAAAATCTTATCATAAAATAATCGAGAAAAATAATGTGGAACCTCATCATTACATGGAAGCTTGCCATACACTAGAAGGAAGCTAACATGAAATGGTGGGCTACTTCATGGTGCTTAAAATATTGCATCTTCAACAAATTTCTTCTCAACCCTTCTTTAAAATTAAACATAGATTTGGCATGTGTTTTAGTAACCCTCGTATTTACCTCAACCCATTTATCGAGACCCATCATTGTTTCCTTTCTACAACTCATCTCATATATAAAGCCATCAGTTGCTGGCCCAAGGTTATAGTAAATATCAAGGAATGTACTTAGAGAGCAAAAAATTATTTCTAAGCTTTGCCTACTCTCTACAAGGAGCTCTATACTACCAAAATCATCCTTCAATTTTGAATAATGAGTTGAGCACCTCTGTGATGTGCATTGGTGGATATTTTCTCCCAAGGAAGCTCATTAAGAATATTAGATGAATAGATGGTAATTGGTGTATGGTCTTCTTCTTGAAACACCATCCTTCACCTACCTTGACTTGCGTCTACATTTTCACCCCCTGCTTGATTGTATAATTACATATATTAAATATTTCAAAGTATTTATATACATGAAAAATAGATATAGACGTGTATTTACATACAATTTATTTTTGTACAAATTTGTTTTAACATAAAAAAAAAAAAAAAAAAAAAAATTCCAAATGGAGGGTGATGATCATGGTTGAGCTTCACAACCACTCGAAGATGGTTGAGCACTGTCACACCCAAGTACATGAGTTGATTGATCTTGTTGACCACTGGGAGAAGGTTGAGCACCCTCACGTGATGACCTAGTGAGAGAGGCTTCTAAAAAAGATATAAATTCTAAAATAAAAATGTTAAATTGACAAAAATTAATTCAATATTTATGTACATATGATTCTACCAAATTATCATATAATTAATTGCACATAAACATAGCATACCATGATTATGTAATCAACAATGGTCCTTCATTGATTGATATAATACTCTCTTCGACGTAGTGAGAGATGCTTCTAGAAAATATGGAATATATTATAAATTAATAAAGATAAATTGACAAAAATCGATTCAATATGTATGTACATATGATTCTACAAAGTTCATTTAAGTTTTCACATAAACATATATATACCATGATGATTATTTAATGAAGGATGGTCCTCTCATGATTCATCTGATACACTCCTCGATCCACAAAAAATCTCATCGAAATGCATAGAAAATTGTGCTCGAGTCAATGTTAGAGACTCAGTTGATGCTCTATATTATTTGGGCCTCAAAAAATTAGGTGCTGGTTGCTCATGCTATTATGAAAAACCTCACTCCATATGTATATATAGTGATATGATCTTTCAAAAAATCGAAGTTTCCTAATGCATTTCAAAATATATAAAATTTCTATTTAAAAATATCAAGAATTCAAAAAAAATAATAGCACAGATAAACATAACTATTTAAGGGTTTCTTCAAAATTATTTGTTATATATTTGTCTTCGACCCATTATAATATATATAAACAACAAGAAAATACTCAATATTTAAATGTTACTTTAAAATATACTCAGGACTAAAAACACAAATTCTAAAGTGCTTATATTGAGAATTAAATATAAAATTTTCTTAAACTTATCGCCGCGATAATTCACCTAATAATTCACCAATCAGAGATTAAAAGGTGGGGAAAAACTTGGTATAGTATTGAAATAACCACATGGTCATTAAAGACACCACATTTATAACTAAAAGACACACACATATCAAAGATATCTTACAATGTCCACCAATAAATCTTGATGGAGTGGTTCTTGATACCAATTCATATTTCAAACAAAAATCATGAATTGGAATTGCCCCATATAATAGATCACTATAAATTCTATTAGAAAGTGCATACTGACTTATGCTAACTGATTGAAATTGACTAGCAATAATTTTTTCTTCTCTATGCAATTGTTTTAGCTTCTCCTTTTTGACTTCGTACACACCTTTCATCTGGTTGTAGAAAATGTCTGAATTGATGAAGCCAACAATTCCATTGCATCCATAGTCCCTCGTTTTTCCTAAGCCTTCTATAAGTGTAAAATAATATGTTTCATTATTATTTTTCCTTCCATGTACATTTGATTTCCTTTGGAGGACATAATTTGTTGTAATATTGTATAGAACATGCGTAGTCACTTCTTGTTCTGGATTGGAATAACAAGAAACTTCAATACATAATGTCCATTTTTCAACCACGTTTAATGGGTTTTTTGTCCTTGTAAAGAATAAATTCAGTAAAAGGAACAATATTTTTCTTTTTTACAAACACCTTGACGATAAAAGGTTTGATCAAGAACTTTATGGGAGAATGATGGAAAATAAATATATAAAATCGAACTATATCATGGAATACATTTTACGTATTGGGAATATGGTTAGCATCAGAAGTGGGAAGTGCTAAATTTTACTTCCATTTTGAAATGTTATTGTCGATTGTTTGTTTCAAGTGGAGAGATCGAACTTGTCAATTTTTAGTACTATAACGTTCAAATTTAATTTTTTCTATAACCATGCAGAGAACCAACTTCTTTCCCACCATGCAATCTTCATTCAATTATTTTAATGTAATTTTCAAAAAAAACCCTACATTTTACGTTATATCTTCTACATTATATTAATGGAATGAAGATTCCAAAATGTTGAGAAGGAAGCTCCTTCGAAATCAAATGTTCCTTCATTAAAAAACCAAAATTCTGGGGTTCTCTTTGTCCCGTTTTGATAGAGGACACAAAATTTAATCATTCTTATGAAAACAATATGTATGTGAAATCTTGGCAACATACAAAACTTAATACAAAGGGGAAATGAAACCGGCAACCTTGGAAGATATGGAAACAAAGGAGACTATAGTGTCATCCAAAGATTATAAAGTTTTTGATCTTGTTAGAGAAGTTAACATTTCAATTGAATTTAAAGGATATATATATATATATATATATATATATATATATATATATATATATATATATATATATATATATATATGTATATGTTTTATGTTTTTAAAATCATTGTGTATAAGTATAGACAATAATTAAAATGTAGATCTAGATCTAATAAAATTTTACATGTTCATAACTAATTTCTTGTTAATGTTGATCTCAATTTGTGCATTATTTTTTATTGTGCAGGATTTTCTTGTTGTTGTAGTTTCACCCATTCAAAACATAGAAAATTCCAATTACTATTTTATGCAGTGCACTAAACGAAATATGAATTTATTAGGTAACTATGATGATAATGGTTTTATATATAAAAGAGGATCTATTATCTTGAAAGGATATTTTTTCCAACTCATCAAACCAATATTTATATTTACTTTTAAGGCTATCGACTCGATGCCATAAGTTGTCAATATAGTGACTTGGTGCATGCAATGCCAATAAAGTTGGTAGAAGTTCAATCAAGAAAAAAATCGAAATTTAAAAAATGGAGAATGTCAAAATCCGGCCATGAATTAATCATTAAGGATGTCATTCCATTATAATATTTTTAATTGAACTTACCAACAATATCTTCTCCTTTTCTTCATCTATGAGAAAGAGTTCAAGTAGATTGTTAGCCTTCCTTTCTATGCACACTTAAGTTTTCCATTCTAGCTACTACTAGTTATCACATAATTGTTTTCATTAATGTGGTGCCTTTGTTATTAAGTTAAAAGGAAATTAAATATCCCAAATACTACTATAATAAAAGGATGTAGCATCACAATATTCTTGTTTATTACTGATCATACATCTATCATGTTTGCAATCCATTTTTCTTCTTTATCTCATCTTTGTGTCTTTTCAAATATTTTTAGTTCTATCTTACTAACATTATTTACTTTATTAAAATAACATTACCATAAATTTCAAATATTTTGTATCACTTTTACATCTTGATATCATCAAATTAATTAACTAAATAGGTCAAATAAATGCATTTGATTATGTTTTTTTCCTATATGTGCAGTGCATACACCATCTATAGTAACTTCTAAAATTAATGCAACTTGATTTGACTCAAAATTGCAATTTTTATTTCGCAATCTCTAAAATTTCTCGAATTTTATGAAAACTAATATAATAATAAACTTTAAGACAAATGAGGTACTTTAGATTTAGAATGTATGCATTTAACATGCTTAATGGAATGTCCTTTTACATAAAACACAAATATCATATATATGTACTATATATCTCATATAAGGAGAGAGAAAGTGCAAAGGTATATTATATATGTGACACTGCAAATTTTCTTATAAAACAAAAGTTCATGAGGTTATAAAATAATTTATTCCCATTTTCATATAAAACATTTCATCTCATACCTATTAAATTTTTAGTATAAAACGTCGGTGCCCACATTTTCTAAATTAAATGTCTTTGTTGTTCAAAATTTTGATGCAGTCTACTTATCCACATTTTAACTATATTCATTCTACTTATCACTTTATGCATTCTACTTATCATTTAACATCAAACATACATCAATTGAAAAGTTGGTATGGGGAATTATAACTATTACAAAGAGTATCAAAAGTTGGGTTATAAACCTCTACATATGTTAGCCATACATTGTACCAACTAAATGAAAATTTAGTTTCATTTCTTTGTATTCATGAAATTAATGTAAAACCTTTAAGCATCAAACAATGCATAATGTAAAATGTACCATGATTTATAATGTACAAACTATAACTTGAAAACTTACATCGAACAAAGTGTTGGAATTAACTAGAACAACTAAGAAAAGGTTGACCAATGAGAACTTGGCATCCAAAATGTGACTTATATGTGACTACATTTGTTCACAGTTTTGAAGCATTATACTTATCGGCACTTTACCTATATTCATTCTACTTATCATTTAACTTCAAACATACAACACTTAAAAAGTTGGTATGGGGAAACTGGAACTATTACAAAGGGAATCAAAAGTTGGGTTCTAAAGCTCTACATATGTGAGTCATAAAAAGTACCAACTAGGTGAAAAATTGCATTCACTGCTCCATGTTCATGAATTTAAAGATAAAAACTTTAAGCATCAAACTATGAATTATGCAAAAAGTACGATATTCTTTAATTCAATTTTATAGTATCTTTATTTTGAACTAATTTATTTTAAAACTTAAGTATCAACCCACATCTATAGTAGCTATTCTATGTAATATGCTAATAGATTAATGAATGCAAAATGTACAACATGTTTTATAATGCAATTTTAAGTTATGATTGATTTAGTCGTCTACACCATGATAAGATTCATGAATGCAAAATGTACCATGTTTTATAATTTACAATTTTACTATTCATTAAACAAATTGACAAAATGACTTGAAAAAACCTAGGTACCAACCCAAATCCATATTGTCTTCTACAACATTATAAGAATCATCATGCAAATTGTATAAAATCAAAAATTTTCACATTAAAGATCAATTCATAATAAAGAGTTCTATGAAAGATATGTTCAAATTTTATATCATGATAAAAGTATATATAATAAAAAGACTGTCAAATACAAATATATGTCAAGAATAATATCTTTGGCATCCCTAACCTATCATCATCATCATCCTCATGGGTGCCTTCCAAAACATGTGTAATATGCATATATTCATAAGATAGTTTACTTTTAAATTAAATTCTAATGTATTAATAATATATTAAAGTTTTATCATCAAAAAAAAATTATTGAAGGTTTCAAATTCCATGGAATCCCTCATGGTGTTCCCATTGCATTGTGGCCTTGTAGATTCCCTATACACCACATGTATAAAATTGCACATGAAAATACACGAAATTGTAATATTAAAAAAATTGTAACAACTTTTTCAATTTTATTTGATGATAAAACTCCCATACTTGACCCCATCACTAACATCCTTTGAGAAGGAAAATTTCCTTCATAAATGTAAAATTCAAAATTTTTAAAACTTTAAGATAAATCTCATTTTTTTAGCTAAACTTGCTTCAATTTATAAGGAAACAAAGAGACGAGGAACAGAGTTATGCATCTCCTAATAGGGACGAAGAGAGTCGTGCAATGTAAAAAATGTTGGATGGAATGGGAATTCGTTAACATTTAATTATGTAATTATTTCTTTTACAAAAATGTCTTCACAATATCGATATAATAAAAATAAATTATTAGTATGAAAATTTTCTTCAAAAAAATATCTCTCTCAAAATATATACATTTGAACCCAAACCTGACAACATTATATTATCAAAATTTTCGTTCAACAAACGACTTAACAATAATTGGTGAACATAAGAAACATTCATGTTAGAGCATATCTTATTTTTTTTATAAAATGTATGTGAATCAACATTAACACATACATTACAATATATTAAAATATCAACCATAAACATGAACACATACCAATCACATGCCTTCTTCCTCACGAGCAATTAGGTCTTTCCATCCACAAGAGAAAGCCTTTGTATGCACTCTAACCACTTCAATATCTGCATTATCTATTTCCACATCTAATTTAAATATAAAATTATTAAATGCATCAACATGTGATGTTTTTGAATTTAAACTGACATCTATTCCAGTCAATGTGATATGTATGTCGTTTAGAATGGCATCACTTACTTCTCAACCAATGTTATAAGTGGTATCCATATTCGACCATAGATTTACCAGACGAGGTGGTTGAGGAACCAAAGGAGGTGAAGTATGAGGAAATGTACTATCTCTTGATACACCCTTCCAATCATACGTATGACCTTTTTGAGTACCGTAATATTTGGATGGAAGGTTGGTATCATCAGGTTTCATACCCAAAACAAAATTCAACATAAAATAATCGAGAAATATAATGTGGAACCTCATAATAACATGTTATCTTCCATGTACTAAAAGGAACTTATCAAAAAAATATTGGGCTATTTCAACGTGCTTGTAATATTACAGCTTCATCAACTGTCATTTTGGCCCTTCTTTAAAAGTAAACATAGAATTGTCATGTGATTTTGTAACCCTCCTATTTACCTCAACCCATTTATTGGGACCCATAACTGTTTCCTTTCTATGCTTCATCATATCTATAAAGCCATAAGTTGCTAGCCCAAGTTTCTTGTAAATATTAAGAAATGTACATAGAGAGTGCAAAACTATATGTAAGATTTTCCAACTCTTTGTAAGGAGCTCCATCCTCAAAAGATCCTCCTTCATTTTTACATAATGATTTGGGAACGTTTGTAACATACACTAGTGGATATGTTTCTCACAAGGAAGCTCATCAACAATATTAGATGAATAGGTGGTAATTTGCGTATGATATTCTATTCATTGTGCTAGACATGACAACTTTTAGGGGATCTCCATGTTTTTAAGTCTCAACTATACCTCACACTGTTTGGTCTAGGAGTCCCATCCAGTACGATGGCCCAGTTTCCATTATCTTAAATATATTCCTTAGCTCTTGGTTGTCATCACGTGAGAGTGGTTTGCTTCGTCTTTGAACAATGAGGTTCACGTGCCTGGTGAGTGCTAGTGTTACTTGTGTCAAGATTATTTCACCACAGAGGGAGAGGGTGGAAGTGAGTCTCTAGTCGAAAGTGAAGAGCCAAACTCTATTAGAGACACACAACACAACAAGACATGTGCATCTTTGGGTAGAGTATTCCACACGTATGCGACAGTCACGAACACACAACAAATGGATAACATGTACAACAACCAGTGAAATAGTCCACACGAGTGCAATGGTCATTATAACAAGTTTATGGGAATGGTTTCGTCTACTGTCCAATGAGGTAGCCCACATGGGAAAGACATTGTTACAAAGTTGGAAAACACATGTGTGAACTATGTAAAAGTTCACAAGACTCATTGGTAAACCATACATCACTAATCCTGTAAGCGGGGCATTGCAACTACTGCTCTCTCCTCAAAGAAAATATTACAGACTCTCAAGGCTATGTGGGAGGAGCCAAGGTGAGAAGTATTTTTCATGTACAAATGAGGGGTATATATATCGAAGGGTAAAATTGACCCTTTTGACTGTTTGACTTCCCTCATGAATGTTTGAGTTACATGAGTATTCAACTTTACATGAATCTTCAGATTTACATGTTGGTCTCTTGGACTTCTAAGTTACATTACATTGATTACAATAGTATGGCCCACGGTAATGATGTGGTCAAGATGTCTCATGACATGAATCAACATGATAGAGCTGTTATGTTCATGACGCTACTAATGTGCATGTCGAGTTGCAGTGTTGTTGAGTGATGGATGTTCTCTTGGTGTATCATAGCGTCATCTCTGCATGGCAAAGGTGTGTGAAGTCATCGATGGTCTTAGTGTTCGCTTGATGTTTTGATGTGTGTGTTCCTCCTTCACTTGTACTTTGTCATGCTTCATGTGTGAATCTGTTTTCTAACAAATATCCTTACATGTATTCCGAGTTCATTCATTCATGAAACAAATCTCCTTGCATCTACTCTCCTTGTTCATCCCATTTTCATCATGTCATGTCTCATCCACACATTTGTATTTGCAATCACTCATGACTAGATGACATTAAATCCATAAATGTCCCAGTCTACCATGATGCATCATTGTTCACTTTAAGATGCATGTGATTGGGAGAGTTGACGAGGCTCCTAAGACTGCACAAGGGAGATTTCCAGTTGGGATACAGGCTCCGGGCACTGCCGGTGAAAATTGCGTACAGGTTACGAGGAGAGTGGGATGGACAATGTAGATCAAGAGGGACTATCCGCAGGATCTAGCGCAGCTGGAGGGTAGATCTGCAAAAATTTTTGAGGGATGTAGTGCAAGCCATAGAGGGGTTGGTAACAAAAACTACACAATTTCCCCGGGAGCTAGCAGCAGGCTGCAAGAGGCTTGCTTGGAAAAATTGCACAATTCTTCCGAGGCTTTGGCAAGAGATTGTGGGAGTCGGGTGGAAAAAAAATGTGCAATTGATGAGAGGTTAGCCTACTGAACATCCTTGCATAGTTTTTGAGCTGAGCGGGATGCAGGGTAGTTGGGTGAAATCTCATGAAAACTGTGCAATTTTCTAGGTTAGCAGCAAGTCAGAAGACCTAGTGACTGGCTACAAAAACTATGCATTTTTTGTGGGAGGCAGTGATGGACACAAGTTTTCTATCCAACATGTCTATTCAGTGTCTTCAGTCAATGGAGTGGGAAATTTTTGCATATTTTGTGCAACTTTTTGGGGGAGTGAGTCCTGGGGTCATTGCCCCTTCAAACTCTCTGGTTGACTAGGTGGAGGCTTGGTTGAAATCGCATATTGAAATGGTTTGCTAAGCATCTTATACACTATTCTGGGTGACAATTAGACTAGTCGATTCCACGATTGGGCAGTGCAGGATGCTTGGAAGACAACCTCAAGCTCTGCGTAATTCTAGGCAGCATTACATGATCACTGAGGGCTAAAACGACACAGTGCAAGCGAAGGAATGGGAGAATGTTATGCTCCAAAGCACTGTTTCCCATAGCCTTGGTAATGGTGTAAGGACCATATCAGAGTGATCTAAGCTTCTGATGGGCTCCTGTAAGGCATTCTAGATGCAACCAGACATTTGTCACCCACATGAAACTTGTATGGAACCTAATGTTGATCATGTCGATGCTTATACTTGGCATTTTCCACGATGGAGCAGCGATGTATAGACTCGTTGGGTAGAGGTTCTCTAAGATTCTTGACCTGACAATGCAACAGTACCCCTGTGGGTGAGGAGAATATGTTCCTATTTTTTTTCATAATCATATCCATATGCTACTATTGTTGCATGGAGGAACCCTTTGTGGGGGTCATGGATGTGGCGAGGATCTTCCCCTTACTTTGGGAGCGAACTAGACAAAAAATAAATTTCCTAGTCTGGGAGATGATCTTACTGCCTTTCTTAGCAGAGATCAAAGAAGTGGCGATAGGTGGGGCTACCTCCGGTATCCTGTATAATGTATTACACAGAGAAATACTAACAAAGCAAGGCCTTGAATCATACATATCATGTCACCTCCACAAGTATGGCCGGCCTAATAATCCATCACAAACATCTAGAGGTGCAATATCAAACAATACCTCGTATGTGAAGGGCTTGATGTTGTAGGGAAGGCGGCACTGCTGGCAAACTCGGAGATCTCATCCTTAGTGAAGCCACCTAATGTTGTATGGTTATGGGTGTGGTATGGTTGGCAGTCCCAGCCGCTTCACGACCTCTGCTGAAATGAGGTTCTTCTTGGCTCCAACTATCAACAATGAATTGCAGTGGCGAATCCTTCACCCACATCTGTGAGTGGAAAATATGCTCCCCCTCCTCTAAATCTTCAAGCTCACTCTTCTAAATCTTGGCAGTGGCAACAATGATGCTGGGCTCCACATCAATGATCTGCTTCCCTTTGTCATTCCCCTTGCCAGGTTCTGACTCAGGGTCAGAACATGCATCCGATTCTGAAGCCTTCAACTCAGCCACCACCGACTGCTTGGTGCAACACTCACTTTTGTTATGAGTGGGGCTCTTATGGAACTCACACCATTTTCATTTGTCCTTCTTTTACTTTGTGTTGTTGTTTTTTTCTTGCGGCTTCGGTGGGTTGTCTTGGGTTACCCCGCCTTGGCTTTGTCCTTTGTTCTTTGGATTCGTAGATCCGAAGTCCCGCTTCTTTTGTTTAAAATTCTGTTCAATCTTGATAGCATATTGATATGCCATGCTAAGTGAGGAGATGTTCAGGAACTCCATCTCATCCCGAATGTAACAGTGTAGGCATCCGAGGTATTTGAGTACCAAATGCAACTCAGAACCCTTCATACACAACTTTGTGCGAAGGGTATTAAAAATATTGGTAAACTCTAGAATGTCTTGGTCCCTTCCCTTCCGCAGCATGGTTCACTTTATGTATTTATCCTCATAGATTTTGATAGGGTAGTATTGCTCCCTAATGGCATCCTGGATCGAGTTCCAAGTGGGTGCGGCTGAAAATAGTGAGCCCGTACTTTCATCCTGCTGCTCCCAGTGGGTTTCCCACTAGTCCTCGATGTGGGGGACTGCTTTGAGAAGTTCAAAAGTGATCTTTTCCCGGGTGGAAAAGTCATGAACAGAGAAATATCCTTCTAGCAAATTTAACCATTTATTTACAGCATATGCATCTATCTGACCCTCGAATATAAGGATTTCAAAGTTAACTTGTACCTTAAAGAGTGTGGCATTTCCAGAGTAGCTGTTGGAAGTAGCTGTATCGCCCCTGGGTAGTTGATCAAGGATCTGGGTATAGTTGTACATCATCATGTTTGTTTGTCACTCTAAGGGCTTCTTTGAGGTTGGTCTTGCAAAGGTTCGACGAGTTCAAGCCCTAACTCCTTATATCTCGACCTTGTTGGGGACATGCAAATAAAAACAGAGAAAGAGCAGAACCCTCTGATACTGCTAATCTATATTTAAATAGGAAGGCAACAAATTACAGATATAACCACAAATATGGAGATGCAGCAAAAATAATGCTTAATTTCATTAATTTGAAATACTGAAATATGCTTAAAAACATAAATGGAAATAAATGAGCTAGGGCGATGGTAGCTTATCTTTGAGAAGATATGTTGTGGCTACCTACCCCTGAACTATGTTACAATGAGGCTCAAAGGCCTAATTATTGTTGAGAAACAATGGAAAGCCCCAAAAATCCAAAAACCTAACCCTAGGAGATGAAACACCAAACTATGGGCCCCATTTTGGGTAAATTTGTACATCAACTTCCCGGGGTCGTAACTTTGGCATACGATATTCATCTGACACGCATAATACCTCATTAGAAGGATCTATTGCAAGACTAAAACTTTGGGGCAGCAACACCAATCAATAGACCCATGCTACTTCCATTTTCCCCAAAAAACGTCGTTTAGGGCCTCAAAATGGCCCTGGAAGTTCAAGACCCGAAAAACTACTAAAAATAGTAAATTGTGCTACAATTAAGGAAACTAACAAACTGAAAGAGAGAGTTGTGGGGGTCCAGGTGGGATAGATTGGTGGCCACCAACATCCACCTGGATAAAAGACAAACATCTTATGCTTTGCAAGCGTGCTCATTGTGTAATATTCCTCCAAAGCTTGAGCGATGGGATCATGTGATTCTAGTGGAGGAAGCGAAATCTGGGTGTTTAGTTGATCTTGAATGTGAAGCAGAGAGTGATAAGGAGCCTTGGGTGTCTCGAAAGTTTTCGAATCAAAAGTGGAACTAATCGGACGAAAGTAAGGGCCTGGCATAACCATCAACCTAGTTTGAAGTGCCTCGACAACCTATGGGGTTTCCACCTCATCAATAGATACATCTTCAGAGACCAGTGGATTATATAGATTAATAGTGAGTTAGTCAATGTCGTGATAAAATGAAGAAGTACAAAGATCATGACAACTATGATCAAAAAGCTCAAGATGTTCATCGCCATCCTCGTGATTTGATGAATCATGTAGAGTGGTAGATGAGAATCAAGAATGTTCACCCTCTGTGTTTTCAGAAATGGTAGATGACAAATGGGATGGATTTTGATAGGAATATGTGTCCTCTCCACAATGTAATGATAGACTAACATCTGGTGTGCCCTGTGAATGATCAAAAGTAGAGGTATTCAGAAATGAGTTTTCACAGGGAGAATCAAAAGTGGCAGAATCGCAAGGGATGTCAAGATAGAGCACATGAGGCGCAAATGGAAGGGAGTCATCCTTCACCACAAGTTCTTCTTTAGATTCCTAGACACAATCATCACGCATGATAACACAGGTTGGTTTCATAACACCAAATCCATCAACAACTTGAACCTCATTCACAAGACATGTGGATTCCAGAACGGAAGAACACAACACAGTACAATCTAGGGGATTAGAAGAAGGCATGGAAAAAGATTGAGTTAACAAGTCCATATGACAACCATTAGGCTTTCTAGCCAAATCTACATAGATATCAAGAGAAGGTGAGGTGGGAGGATATGACAGCTCATCATATCTTTATACATGTTATCCCACATCACTCTACGGGAGTGAAGATGTTTGATGAGGGGAAGGTATAAAGTCACTTGTGACAACAACTGTGTCCACCTGTGATTGAACAACTCCATCAGCGAAGTATGCTGAGCGAGGTTCGAATCATTCTAAGAACTGCGGAATTCTATATATATATATATATATATATATATATATATATATATATATATATATATATATATATATATATATATATATATATATATATATATATATATATAGAAGATACTTAAATCTTCCAACAAGAAATTCCCAATCAATTTCATCTTCAGGAAATTGCCATGCGAGCTTACAAAAGCTTGTGTGAAATTAGGTGTTTTCCGTAATCTCAAAATATCTTTATTGAGTGCTTTATGGTCAAAATGGT
Source organism: Pinus tabuliformis (assembly GCA_031772625.1). Taxonomy (NCBI): domain Eukaryota; kingdom Viridiplantae; phylum Streptophyta; class Pinopsida; order Pinales; family Pinaceae; genus Pinus; species Pinus tabuliformis. The sequence goes on along the minus strand of CM062812.1, from coordinate 730,674,855 downwards.
TGAAAGCATGGTCTGTCTCTTCAACTAGATGAGGGAGAGAGTGAATAGACTTTTCAAGAAGTGTTTCACACCAATGTAGCGGGTGCCCTCAAACTGTGTATGATAATAGCACGCAGGTCATGTAATATTCAAAGATTTCATGCCTTTCACAGGAGGCTACAATGGCAACCAGGTATCTAACCAAGGCTACTCAGCCTCCACCATCGTATGATCTACCTGACAGGTTATTCTAGAGTTCTTCTGATATTTCAAAGTCGTTTCCATAAGACATGCATTACAGAAGATAAATTATGTCTTTAGTCATGGTAAGTATGCAGAGACTCATAACATATTGTGAGGACTTATCTTGTTATCTAGCCCTCTTTCTAGTGCCAGAAATGTTGAAATTGTCAGACCCACCAACATTCATGGGATCTCCCAAGTATGAAGTCCCAACTTGACCTCACACTGTTTCATGTAGGAGTCCCATCTGGTAACATGGCCCGATTGCCATTATCTTAAAGATATGCCTTAGCTCTTAGTTTTTAGTATGTGAGAGTGGTCTACTTCATCTTTGAACACTAAGGTTTGCATGGCAAGTGAGTGCTAGTGTTACTTTTGACAAGGTTCTTTCACTGTAGAGAGAGAGGATGGAAGTGAGTCCCAACCCTGTCAGAGAAACACAACATAGTAGGACATGTGCATCTTACGACAAAATAGTCCACACAAATGTGGCAGTCACAAACACACAATGAATAGATGTCACGTACAACACCCAAGGAAATAGTCCACATGAGTGCAACTGTCATTATAACAAGTTTATGGGAATGGTTCTGTCTAGTTTCTAATGAGGTAGCCCACACGAGAAGGACAATGTTAACAAATTATATAACACATTTTCATAAGCATATGTATTAGGACAACCAAAATAGTTCAGTTGTCTTTACACAGGTTAAAGCAACATGTATTACAAGTGTTCAAAGAATAGTCTTACAAACAATTACAAGACATGTGTGAAAACGTGTTGGCCTATTAACAGGCTTCTAAATTAAGAAAATTTTCCAAGAGACATCAGTACACCATACATCACTAACTCTCTAAGTGGGGCATTGGATTCACTTCTCACTCCTCAAAGAAAAGATTAGAGACTCTCAAGGGTATGAGGGAGGAGACAAGATGAAAATTCTTTTTCATGTACAAATGAGGGGTATATAGATCCAAGGGTGAAACTGACCCTTGTGACTATTTGACTTCCCTCATGACTCTTTGACTTACATGACTCTTCAACTTTACATTACTCTTCATATTTACATGTTGGTCTCTTGGACTTCCACATTACATTACATTAATTACAATAGTATAGCCCACAGTAGTGATGTGGCTGAGATGACCCATGACATGACTCGACATGAGAGAGTTGTTATGTTCATGCTACTTCTCATGTGCATGCCAAGCTGTAGTGCTGCCAAGTGATGGATGTGCTCTTGGTTTATCATAGCTTCATCTTTTCATGGCAAGGTGTGTGAAGTCTTCGATGGTCTAGGTGTTCACTTGATGTCAGCACGTGTGTGTTCCTCCTTCACTTGTACATTGACATGCTTCATGCATCCATCCATTCGCAAAAAAATTCTCCTTGCATGCATTCCTTGTCCATCCATTCTCAAAAAAAATATCCTCACATGTGCTCTCCTTGTCCAGCTCATTTGTCATCGTGTCATGTCAAATCCATGCACCTGTATCTGCAATCACTCATGACGAGAAGACATTAAATCTGGAAATATCCTAGTCTGCCATTATGCATTATCCTTCGCTTTCAGATGCAGGTGATCAGGAGAGCGAACGAGGCTCTTGAACCTGCGCAAGGTAGATTTCAATGTGGGATGCGGGCTCTGGGAATTGCTACTGAAAATTGCATAGAGGTCACTTGGAGACTAGGATTAACAATTCGGATCAACAACAACCATCTGAGGGATCTAGCTCAGATGGAGGGTAGATTTGTGCAATTTTTTGAGAGAAGCAGTGCAGGCAGTAGAGACGTTGGCACCAAAAAATGCACAATTTCTCTGGGAAGCTGGAAGTGGGTTGTAGGAGGCTTGCATGGAAAAATTGCGCAATTCTTCTTGGGAGCTGGCAGCGGGCTGCAGGATTTTGCTGGGAAAAAATGTGCAATTTGTAGGAGGCTCACCTACTAAATATCCTTGCATAGTTTCTGAGCCATGTGAGATGCTGAGCAGCTAGGTGACTGCTCATCGAAACTGCACAATTTTCTGGCTGAGCGACAGGCTGGCTGACAGGGTGACTAGCTGGAAAAACTGCGCAATTTTTTGAGGGAGACAGTGATGAACACACGGTGTCTATCTGGAATTTTTGTTCAATTTCTTCAATCATTAGAGCAAGCAAGATTTTCATCTATTGCGCAATGTATTGGGGGAGTGAGTCCCGACGTCACTAACTAGTGAAACTCTTTGGTTGATCAACTGGAGGCTTGGTTGATGTGCTTATGGGTAGTGAATATTGAATTGGATTACTGAGAAACTTCTATGTTGTTCTAGGTGACGGTTGGTCCAGCCGATTCTAGGATTGCATAGTGCAGGCTGCGTGGGAGACAATATCAAGATTTACACAATTCTAGGTAGTTGTAGATGATCACTAAGGGTTTAAACTGTGTAATGCAGCGAAGCAAAGATCTGGTTGTTGGAGGGTGATATGGTTATCATAATTTCAACGAAATTACTAAGCATGTGAGTGAGTGAACTTGTGCATACATGACCTTGTGAACACACACTCAACATGACTCGATGACAAGACACCCAAACCATCAAGACACCATATACTCAATGTAACTAACCGACGATACAAGCGACAAGTGCAACACTTGTGCAACAATGCATACAACATTGTGTGTGAGTGTGATAGATGTTACATAGGGAACACAACTCAAGCACAACCTTCATCATCCCTAGAACGAGATCACAACCATGACATAGTAATCAACATGCCGAAGACGATAGTTGGTTGAAGAAGTGAAAAGGAAGCAAGACATGTAGAAGAAACACATAAGATGAATTTACACATTTTTGCACATGCATGTTACTGAGGACAAGATGATATGACAATGACAAGCAATCCTACAAAATCAACTAAGAGGTGTACTTCGAAATATGTTTTTTACTTACCATACTTACCCTCACGATGATCATGCATCTGACAGAGTTTTCATGTGGTCCTGATATTTTCCATTAATTAGTTCCTTGGTCCTTCTCCTCAACTCCTTGGATATGATTCTAGCATGTCACATTTTCTTGTAGTCACTGAGAGGTAGATCTACACAATTTCAGCGAACAGTGACTACTACTAGAATGTGGACATAGGAGGCTCATCTATGCAGTTTCTGCATGCAAGACAGATGAGACAACTTGGACAACATTGCATAGTTTTGAGGCTTAAGGCACTACTACGAGATAGGGGTCCTGGGAGTACACCCCTGCGCAACTTCTGAGTGTAGTGCAGTTGGACTTCTCTATGCATTTCTAGAGAGAAGTGTTGGATGCTTCACTGCTCTACGCATTTTTGGAGAATAGTGCTAGTTGATTTCTCTGCAGGCTGTGGAGTTTCAACAAGAAAGGGAGGAATTTTTACGGTTGCAGAATCAAAGTACACAGTTCAGGGAAGCTGGATGAGGCTAGGTTGCTCAGGAAAATGGCTAAATGTGAGATCATTGAAACATATGTAAACGTGATAGGACTTGACTGTGATTTCACACGGACACTTAGTGACACAACATAAACCATACGAAATGCATAAAACATACTTTTCTTGATGAAACAACCTTCGTGATAAGAGTGCATGAGGTGGGTGTGAAACGTGTCTATGTGTGACATACATTATGTGCCCATGCTTTCCCTTGAAGCAAAACAACATTCCCTTTGCATGACAAACAACAACCCCTATGCGTGAAAATAACATACGCCGCATAAAGATGAGAATGTCCAAAAATATTAGGATCAAGGAGGGCAGCTTGAAATCATCATCTTACCAACAAGTGGCCAAGGATGAATGATCGCAGGATCCAAGGTAGGCTCCGTAATTTCCATGAGAGACAAAATTTTGGAGGGTGGTTGTAGCCGCTACAACATATTCTTATTAAAACACCATCCTTCACCTACCTTGTCTTGCATCTACATTTTCACCCCCTACTTCAATATAATTACATAAATATCAAAACATTTCAACGTATTTATATACATGCAAAATATAAATACATATATATGTGCATACAATTGGTTTACTTGCAAATTTGTTTTAACATAAAAAGGAATTAAAATATATAATTTACTAAATGGAGGATCATGATCTGATTGAGATTCATGACCACCCTAAGATGATTGAGATCCATCACACCAAGTGCATGAGTTGATTGATCTTTCTTACCAGTAGGAGAAGGTTGAGCCCCCTCATGTGACAACCTAGTGAGAGAGGCTTCTAAAAATGACAGAAATTATAAAATAATAAAGTTAAATTTATAAAAAGAAATTAAATATTTATGTACATATGATTCTACCATTTATAATTTAAGTAAATCCACATAAACATATATATACCATAAAATGATGATGTAATCGACAACATTCCTCCATTTAGTGATCTGATAGTCTCCTCGACTTAGTGAGAGATGCTTCTAAAAAATATGGAATATATTATAAATTAATAAAGCTAAATTGATGAAAATCAATTCAATATATATGTACATATGATTCTACGCATATCATTTAAGTTTGCATGTAAACATATATATCTCACGATGATGATGTAAGAAGTGATGGTCTTCCCCTAATTCATATGATACTCTGCTCAATCCATGACCAATCTCATCATCATGCATATAAATTCGTGCTCAATTCAATGCTAGAGACTTAGTTGATGGTCTACACCATTTAAGTCTCGAACAATCAAGTGGTGATTTCTCATGTGATGATGCAGACCCTCGCTCCTATATATATATATATATATATATATATATATATATATATATATATATATATATAGCAATATGATATTTCAAGATACCCAAGTTTCCTAATGCATTTAAAAATATTTAAAATTACTATTTAAAAAGATCAACATTTCAAAAAATTAATAAGATAATAAACGTAACTATTTAAGGTTTTTATTTAATTTCAAATAAAAAAAACTATTTAAGGGTTTTAAAAAAAAAAATGTTCTATATTTGCCTTCAGGTCAAGATAACAAATATAAATAAAAATTAAATACTCAATATTTAAATGTTCAGTTCAATTATACACAACACTAAAAACATAAATCCTAAAGTACGCATATTTAGAATTAAATAAAAAAATTCCTTAAATTTGTCACCCTTATAATTAACCTAATAATTCACTAACTAGTTATTAAATAGTGGGGGCACACTTAGTATAGTATTTAAATAACCACATGGTCAATAAAGACAACACATTTATAACTAAAAGACACACACATATCAAAGATATCTTACAATGTCCATGAATAAATTTTGATGGAATGGTTCTTGATACCAATTCATCTTTCACACGCAAATATTCAACTGGCATTGCCCCATACATTAGATCACTCAAAATACTATTAACAATTTCACAATGACCTATGATAAATGGTTGAAATTAAATAGCAATAATTTTTTCTTCTCTATGCAATTCTTTTAGCTTCTCCTTTTTGACTTGGTAAACACCTTTCATCTAGTTGTACAAAAGTTTAGAATTGGCGAAGACAACAATTCCATTGCATACACAATCCCTAGTTGTTCCTAATCCTTGTATAAGTGCAATATAATATTCTTCATTGTCTGTTGTCCTTCAAGGTGTATCACTTTTCATTTGGAGGATATTATTCATCGCAATGTTGTTTAGCACATACATGGTCACTACTTGTCATGGATTGGGATAACAAGAAACTTCAATGCATAATGTCCATTTTTCAACCATGTTTAATGGGTTTTCTGATCCGTGTAAAAAATAAATTTAACAAAATTAATAAGATATGTCTTTTTTGCAAATTCTTAGATCATAAAAACTTTGATCAAGAGCTTTATGGGAGAATGATGAAAAGTAAATTAACATATGAAAACATATGTATGTAAAATATTGGCAACAGACAAAACTTAATACAAAGGGGAAATGTTCCTTGCAAGATTGGAAGAGATGTCAACAAAGGAGACTATAGTGTCATCTGAGGGTAATACAGTTTCTATCATTGTTAGAGAAGATAACATTTCAATTGCATTCGAAGGATATATATCTATTTTATGTTTTTAAAATCATTATGTATAAGTATAGACAATAGTTAAATATAGATGTAGACCTAATAAAATTATACATGTTGATAACTAAATTTTTGTAAATGATGATATGAATTTGCATATCGTTATTTATTTTGTAGGAGATGTTTTTGTTGTTGTTTTACCCATTTACAACATCGAAAATGTCAAATATTATTTGATATGGTGAACTCAACGAAAGATGAAGTTATTGGACAACTATGCTGATAATAATTTTATATATAAAATATGGTCTATTATACTAAAAGGATATTTTTTCCAAGAGACTCATCAAACTGAGAGTAATCTTTACTTTTAAGACTATCAACTTGATGCCATAAGTTGTCAATATAGTGACTTGGTACATGCAATGCCAATAAAATTTGAACAAGTTCATTCAAGAAAAAGAACAAAATTTTAAAAAATGGAGAACGCAAAAATTTGACAATGAATCGATTGTTGAGGGTGCACTCCATTAGAATCTTTTTAATTAAACTAGCCAACAATATCTTCTCCTTTTATTCATCTTTTAGAAAGAGTTCATGTAGATTGTTAGGCTTCCTTTTTGTGCACACTTAATTTTTCCATTCTAGCTACTACTAGGTATTATAGAATTGTTTTCACTAATATGGTGCCTTAGTTGTTAAGTTAAAAGGAAATTCAAAGATCCTAAATACTAGTATAATGTAAGGATTTAGCATCACAATATTCTTGTTTGTTATTAATCATACTTCTATCATGTTTGCAATGCATTTTTCTTCTTTATGTAATCTTTGTGTCTTTTCAAATATTTTTAATGCTATCTTAATGACATTATTTACTTTATTAGAATAAAATTACTATCAATTTCAAATATTTTCTCTCTTGTACATCTTGACAAAATCAAATTAATGTCTTAAATAGGTCAAACAAATGCACTCTATTGTGTGTTTTTCCTATACATGCAGTGCATATGTTATCTATAGTAACTTTTGAAGTTAATGAAACTTCAGTTGATTCAATATTGCAATTTTTTAATTCTCGATCTCTAATATTTCTCAAATTTCATGAAAAATACAGGAGCAACAAACTTTAAGTTAAAGGACATATTTTAAATTTTAAATTTATGTATTTAACAAGCTTAATGGAATGTCCTTTTGTACAAAACAAATTTATCATATATATGTACCATAAATATCATGCAAAGAGAGAGAAAGTGCAAATGTCTATTATATATGGGGCACTTACTACAAATTTGCTTATAAAACAAAATTTCGTGAGGTTATAATATAATTTATTCCCATGTTCATATAAAATATTTCATCTCATACCTATTAAAGTTTTATTATAAAACATCGGTGCCGAAATTTTCTAAATTAAATGTCTTCATTGCTCATGACTTTGATGCATTCTACTTGTCCAAATTTTCACTATATTCATTCTACTTATCACATGATACATTATACTTATCATTTAACTTCAAACATACATCACTTGAAAAGATGGTATGGGGAAGCTCCAACTATTACAATGTGTATCGAAAAATGGGTTCTAAAACTCTACATATGTGATCCATACAAAGTACCAACTAAATGAAAATTTACATTCATTGCTTCATATTCATGAAAATAATGTAAAACCTTTAAGCATAAAACTACGCATCATGCAAAATGTACCATGTTTTATAATTTTTATTGTTGATTTAACTCAAAAACTATAATTTGAAAACTTACATCGAACAAAGCATTGAAAATTAACTGGAACAACCAATAAAAGATTGCCCAATGTGAACATTGATGGGTAATAATGGCATCTAAAATATGACTTGTATGTGACTACATTTTTTCAAAATTTTGATGCATTATACTTATCCACATTTTAACTATAGGCTATCTATTGATCACTTGATGCATTCTATTTATCATTTAACTTCAAACACGCATCACATAAAAAGTTGGTATGGGGAAGCTATAACTATTACAAGGGTTGTTAACAGTTGGGTTCTAAAACTCTACATACGTGAGCCACACAAAGTACCAGCTCAATGAAAATTTACTTTCATTGTTCACATTCATTAATTTAAATGTAAATCCTTTAAGCATTAAACTGTGAATCATGCAAAATGTACCATGTTTTATAATTTGCAATTTTACTATTCATCAAACAAATTGACAAAACAAGTTGACAAAGCCTACGTATAAACAAAACTCCATATTATCTTCTACAACATTATAAGAATCATCATGCAAAATGTATAAAATCCAAAAATTTTATATTAAAGATAAATCCATAATAAAGAGTTATATAAAAAAAATATCCAAAATTTATATCATGATAAAAATACATATAACAAAAGACTGCAAAATACAAATATGCTTCAAGGAGAATATCGTTGGCATCTATGAACTATCATCACCTCATCCTCATGGGTTTCCTACACAACATGTGTAATATGCATATAGACATAATATTGTGTACTTTTAAATTAAATTTTAATGTATGAAAATTAAATTATAATTTTATCTTCAAAACAAAATTATAAAAGGTTTCAAACACCACACAATACCTCATGGTGTTCCCCCTACATTACGCCCTCATGGATTCCGTAGACAACACATGTACTTGTATATATTAAAAATTTAAAATTGCACATGAAAATGCATGAACTCATAATATTAAAAAAATTGTAAAAGATTTTTCAAAATGATTAGGTTACCCAATGCCCATAGCTGACTCCATCGCTAATGTCCTTGGATAAGGGAAACTTCCTTCACAAACCTAAAATTCAGAATATTTCAAATTGTACGATACATCTCATTTCTTAATGAAACTTGCTTCAATTTTTGATGAAATAAGTTGAAATATTCAATACTTGTGTCAAGCCAATCTTTGGCATATATCCTAATAGGGAGGAAGAGAGTCATGCATATCCTAATAGGGAGGACAACAATCATGCATCTCCTAATACGGAGGAAGAGAATCTTCTAGTGTCAAAATTTTTGGATGGAATGGAAATCTATTAACATTTAATTATGCAATTATTTCTTTTACAAAAATATCTTCACAATACCAATATAATAAAATTAAATTAATAGTATTAACACATTATTCAAAAAAATCTAACATCTCTCAACATATATTCATTTGAAGCCAAACCAGAAAATGTTATATTACTAAAATTTCCATTCAACAAATTACTTAACTCCAAATGTTAAACATATGAAACATTCATGTTATATTATATCTTTAAAAATTTACAAAATGTATGTGAATCAAAATTAACACATACATTACAATACATTAAAATATCAACCCTAAACATTAAAATATATTCATCCCATGCCCTCTTCGTCATGACAAATTAGGTATTTCCATCCTTCAAAGCAAGCCTTCTCATACGCTCTAACCTGTTGAATATTCATATTATCTATTTTCACATCTGACTTAAATACAAAATCAACATGTGCATATACACGTGCTCTTTTTCAATTTAATCTAACATAGATTCTAGTCAATGTAGTATATATGTTTTCTAGAATGGCATCCTTTGCTTCTCAACCAATCTCAATAGTGGCATCCATCTCTGACCGTAGAGTTACTAGAAGTGTTGGTTGAGGTACCAAAGGAGGTGAAGGATGAGTTAACACAATATCACTTAATGCACCCTTTCAATCATATGTATGACCTTTTTGAGTACCATAGTATTTAGATTTAAGGTTGCTATAATCATATATCATACCAAAGAAATACTTAGCATAAGACAATCAAGAAAAATAATGTGGAACATCGATATTCCATGGAATCTTTCTATACACTTAAAGGAACCTATCATACAAATTGTGGGTTATTTCAAGGTTCTTGAAATATTTCAGCTTTAGCAACATTCTTTTCATCCCATCTTTAAAATTAAACATAGATTTTCAATGTGATTTTGTAACGCTCCTATTTAACTCAATCCATTTATCAGTACCCATCATTGTTTCCTTTCTATGCCTCATCATATATATAAAGCCATCAATGGTTGGCCCAAGGTTCTTCTATAACTGAAGAAATTTACTTAGAGAGTGGAAACTATTTCTAAGCTTTCCAACTCCCTACAGGAAGCTCCATGTTCCCAAGATCCTCCTTCAATTTTGAATAGTGAGTTGTGCACCTTTATAAAGTACACTCGTGGATATTTTTCTCCCAAGGAAGCTCATCTAGAATATCAGACGAATAGGTGGTAATTGGTGTATGGTATTCTTCATGAAACACCATCATTCACCTACCTTGACTTGCGTCTACATTTTCACCCCCTCCTTCAATATAATTACATAAATATTAAAACATTTCAATGTATTTATATACATAGAAAATTGACACAAATGTATATGTACATAAAATTTAATCATGTACAAATTTATTTACAAAAAATTATAAAATTTAACAAATGGAGGACCATGATCTAATTGAGATTCAAGACCACCTAAAGATGGTTCAACACCCTCACACCCAAGTACATGATTTGATTGATCTTTTTAACGACTGGAGAAGGCTGAGCACCCACATGATATGACCTAGTGAGAGAGGCTTCTAAAAAAGATAGAAATTATAAAATAATAAAGTTAAATTTATAAAAATTAATTTTATATTTATGTACATATGATTCTACCAATTTATCATTTATGTAAATGGACATAAACATACATATAACATAACATGATGAGGTAATGAACAACGTTCCTCCATTGATTGATATGATACTCTCTTTGACCTAGTGAGAGATGCTTCTAAAAAGGATGAAATATATTATAACTTATAAACGCTAAATTGATTGAAATAAATTCAATATGTATGTACATATGATTCTACGAATATGATTTAAATTTGAAACAACATCTAGGAGTTTGTGGGTTGTATACTTTGATAGATACTAGAGTCAAAGGAGTGTGGAATGATGGTTCATATACTTCAATTCAAGGAAAATAAATAGGGCTAGTAGATGTGTTGAATTCATAATGAAAATATTTTGTTAGAGGGCTTACTAAATTTGAACTATCATTGTTGGATGCAGCCAATACTCTAGTTTGGTATTGCAATCGCTCTCTAGGGATGTTAACAATGAAATAAAGATACAAGGCCTTAATTATATTCAATGAAGATGTATAGAGGAAATGGTTGTATGAATTATTTTGAAAATCGAAAGCTCCTTTAAATATTGGCATGTGTTTATGTTAATATTTTGTGTGTTGTGATTACTATGTTATGTTACATCATTACATGTATCATTTATGATTTATTGTGTCACAAACTCACAGGAATAATGTATGATGTTATCATATTGTTATGTACAATATATCGAGAAGAAGAAGATTTTGACATTAAAGAATTAATTGGAGAGATTGTGGAAGAGCTTACTAAAGTAGAATGATATAAACACGACATGGAAACTATAGTTTTCCTAAGCAAGACAATGAAGTTGTTTGAAGAAATTGTATAGGAAAAAATTGATTATGTATGAGATCTAGAGTGTGAACATATTGCATAGAGTGAATCCAATTAAGAATATACACATGAAGATAATGAAAATGTAACCACCTTTGCAATAGAAACAACATGTGAGAAGAACCTAACAATAAATGTTGAATTTTATTGTGAACCTAAATTAGCATTTCATGAAGAGTAAGTTGCAAAGCCCAAGTATGGTGAAGTTGAAAATATGAAAAAATCGTTACGACTACAATAATAGGAGGAATAAAAAATATAAGGACAACCATCAAAACCATTGAAGCTTTTGGAACAATGGAAGAGAAGGTGAAATAACATGAACACATTGTTTTTTATCTTACGCGAGTCAACAGAAAAGTTCAATTAGCAACAACTATGGTACAAGTAGATGTAGAAGAAAATATGATATAGAAGACAAGGACATTATTGAAGAACAATACCATAATGAAGATGAAGCTAAATAACAAGTGTTTTTAGAATATAAAATTTGGAAAAAAAGTGGAAAAATGCTTATACAACAAATATTTGATAAAAATTTATACTACCATCAAAGAGTATTGTAATCCTAGCATATTAGGAATAGTAGAATGTAGGAGTCATTGTAATTAGGAAGAGTGTTGGTGATAATTACTCACAATTACTTGGGTTTTTTTTATTTACAATAGAAATATTTATCCTACACAACATAAAGGATGACTAGTGGATTCTTACCATTCAAGAATAGATGTGTTTTCTAAATGAGCACGAGCTAGGGAAGTTCCTCATCTAGCTTTAACTTACAACCTTTAGAAACCTTCCTTCATGTGAAGAAGATTAAATTTCCTATTTAATTGTTCTATGTTGTATTTAACGTGATTCCTTATTGGATATGTCTATTTTGACACTTCCTTTACTCATTCCTAATGAGTGAAAGCTAACTTTTGATTTGCATATCAACTCGTGCATTTTCATTACCTTTGAAAGTGGAACATTGTTGCAAAAATCAAATTTATTACTTGAAATAGAATGAAATTTTTGTTTCAATATAACTTGTTTAAAATAATTTAGCAAGACGAGAAACCAATAGTAACTATCAATCCAATAAATTCAATTCATCCAAGAAGAAGATGATTCTTTATAGAAATATTCTACCATCAGAGTCTCATTAGCAGTCTCTAGTGGAAGTACTAATGGCATGAGACATTTGTTGTTCTTTTTAGATGGAATGATCTAAGGCTTTGGAAGTGGTATTTCTTTAATTGGATGTCATTGTACATACAGATACTACTAGAAGGAATTAGTCTTTAGCCAACTGTCTTTTGAGAGGACTACATAAACTATGTCTCCCCATGTTCTGTTGCTACTGAAAACCTTCTCTATGTTTTCCTTCTTCTTTAATAATGATAAATAGAACCAAGGTAAAACCTGATAAGAATTAAGAGAGTGAAATTCAGCAGTTTTGTCTCTGAGGAAGAAATCAACATAAGAAATTGTCACCTAGTGGTATATTATTATTTGTTACAAGAAAAAGAGTAGTGGAATTGATATGTAGGAAATCGGTAAAATCCTTTATAACAATAAATTGAAACAATGTTAAAATATAATATGCGCAGATTATCATTTGGGGTATAATACATAGAAAATGAATTGTGAATTTCTATGTCGAGAAAACATTTTTATATGCTCTAGAGTGCGAAAAGAACTAAATGACTTTGTAATTCACTAATTTTTTATAGTTTTTAATATATATTATCTTTTTTATTTAGAATATATAATGTGTCCTTTGTTTCATGCTCTAGGGGGTCATCGTGTCACAAGTCGAATACTCGTATTATCATGTCCTACATGTCTCATGTCCCCGTGCCAAGTGACTTAGGTGGATTGTTTCCTCCCTTTTTTGTATGTTAAGCTAATCATTCCTTATTTATTTTAATTTATTTTTAATGTAATTATTGTAACTTTCAAGATAGGGTCATTATATATCCCAGGATTTATAGAGACACTTGAAGTTTTTAGATTTCTTTATAATTTCTAAGTTGGATGAAATGCTTATATGATATATCGAGCATAGTTAATGGATTTAGAGTTAATTTATGTTATGTTATATGACTTTTGATAGATATATTTTAAATCTAATTATTAAAATCATTAAGAAAGAGTTAGTAAGTTGATTTTATTTTTTGTGTTTAGCCATTACACTTGATGTTGGATTCCTTATATTATGCTTATCAAATGGTCCTTCTTCATCTAATATTATTATTAACTTCCATAGAAACTTTTAGAACCAAGACTTTTAGTCTTTCCTTTCTTCAACTTCTCATTATTAACTAATTATCCTTTGATAAATGAGACATTGTGCTCGATGTAAATCCCTCTAATTTGAAAGGTTTATAGTTTTTTGGAATCTCTTATCTCCTACTCTTCTACCATGTTCTTTCATACGTGGAACTATGGGCTTAATGAGCATATCATTGCCTAGTTAACAACATGTGTTCAACTTTTATGAATAGCCGAGGGAGCCACATTGGACCCAAGAGCATATGCATTGGGATAGTTCCTAAACAACTAGAAACATCTTATTAAATGACACTTGTGATGGTAGAGATCTCTCTAGAAATGACATTTTCCATTGTAGAGATCTCTCTATTCAAGAAGATATTGAAGATCCACAACTTATATAATCACAATCCATGAGAGGGAGGCTTCACATAGGTAGCTACAACATATATTTAGAACATTAAATGGAAAAATTTGGTCTAGAAAAATAATCCTATGAAAGCATTACTATGAATATGACATACATCATACGGAAAAAGATCTATTTTACAACAATATTTCTATTAGAAGACATTAAATGAGAATTTTATTATATGTACTTTACAACTACTGAACTCTCACATAAAAGCGATAGAGACATTATTGGTTCATTGAAAATGTATGCAACTATATTTCAAGCCAACTAGTATGCCTACATTTTATTGGTTGAAAAGGTATCAAAGTTATAGAAAATGGAGAAATTATAGGCCTATAATTATTATTTAATTTACAATTGACAGCTATAACTTATTGAATGTAATAAAATGCTAGCTAAATAAAATAGTTCACTTTGAAAATGTACATGCAGAAGAAAGAGTAGTGGACAGGGAATCTCAAACTTCGTAGCATAATATTGCAACAATGTGCTTTAAAAAGGACTTTGATGTGGATAAAAAAAAGAATTTAGTTGCCACTAATGCTCATTGCCTCATAAACAACATTACATTACAAACTTTCACTAAAACAAGCTAGAATCAACCTGCATACAGACAATGCAACAATAAATGATAGTTTTATAAATTTACTTGCTTCTGCCATGCAAAGAAATCAAAAGGGTGACACTAAAGGGTCATAGCGTGAAAATGAAAAGTTGAAATTCATATTAAATGTGATGGAAGAGAATCATCCCATTGATGGTTCCCAAAACCCTTGCATGCAAACTTGAACTAGCTATGACTTCCATCAATAACCCTATGCTAGGTGATGATTACCAACCCTTCTGAATCTAAATAATCATGGAATTGAAAGACATGGATTTTTCTTCGTTCAAAAAATTTACTTCTAATGGAAAACCACATAAAGATAATGTGTTTGGAATTTATAAAAAATCACTTAATAAGGCTACAGTTAATGAGACAACCAAGCTTGAAGTTAAAAAATCACCATGATTGTGAATAAGATTTAAATTCATCTTCTCTTGTTACTAGTATGAAACATGATCTATCAATAGATAAAGATGTTCCTTGGGGTGCTATTGTCACTGAAACTGGAACATATTTTTCACTATATTCACGAGAGAGTGGTAGGACAGTTTTGAAGGATAGACTTTTGAGGGGAAAATTATGGAAGATAGAATTCCAGTAGTTTCTAGTTGTTCTTGTCTAGAGGAAGAATCACCAAAAGTCAAAATTTCAATGGTAGGTAAAGTCCATTCTCACAATCCATTTTAGATATATTCATCAAAGGTAGAAGAAAAAAATCTTATTTCTGGTATCAAAATGTTGAAGAAAAAGTAAAAAAACTTGTGGGGGTCATGTTGATGTTGAGGGGTTCAGTTCATAGGAGGATGGGGCACCCAATAAAATTCCTCCATTGTCGAGCTGATCTTGCGCCAAACTCCTCCAACTCAATGAATCTGCAAAAACCAAAATTCAATTCAGAAAATTGCAAAAAAAAAAAAACAATACAAGAAAGAAAGAAAGCTTGAAATAACTACTAAAAAGCTAAACAGACCTGCAAACCTGCGAGAATTGGAAAGGTAGGAACCACCTTCTCCGAGAATTGGAAAGGTAGGAACCACCTTCTCCCTTTAGCACATCATAGAGAAATGTCAGTGCACCAACAAACAACTATAAAGCAACAGACTCACATCCCACATATATATAATGATATTTTCAAAAAAAAAATTAAATTTTTCCGAAAAGGATTTTCGACCAAATATATATATTTTTAGCCCCAAAACGTAGTGGTCATATTTTTCCACGACTAGCCAGAAATCCTAAAATAGTATTCGAGGTTATCATCAAATTTAACATTCAGACTTTTAGAGGGAAGTTATGTTTAACTATTCGACTGAAAAAATAATAGTTAAGTCAAAAAAATATATATAATTCGGCGGAAAAAATAGTTCGGGAAAAAAAGGTGCAATCACGAATTCTTCACGAGAAATTTTCACAAAAGTGTAACCAAACTTCACCTTTTAACCCTTGAGTCATAAAACATCAAAGTGGTTATATATGCAGATTCAAACCCTCCTAAATAAACATTTTATTATTTATCTATGTTTCTGAATTATAGATTTTGAGGTATTTTTTTTTTCTTTTCTAAATTTAAAAGGCCGCTACAGAATAAAATAAATATATAGCAGCATTGTTTTGATATACCAGTTGTTCATATTTATTTATTTACTCGTTAACAGGTTTCTCCTATTCACCAAATCATAGTCTTGGTTTTTATGAAAGTTTTTATTGCAATATCATTTAGTTGTCTCAAATCATGTGTAGATGTCTTGTACGTTTTTTATGTTTAATTTTTTTACACATTTCAAATTTGATCAATAGGTCAAAAAAATGAATTGTAATTTTTGAAAAGAAATGTATCTATTTTTCAAGTAGTTTGGAACATAGTTGGGCTTATAGCTTATATATAAACCTTTAGTTTGGAAGGTGAAAGGGGAGAGAGGCAGGAAATAAAGAAAATGTTGAATAAATTATTAAGTTATTGTGGAACTATTTTTAAACATTTTTTTGTGTAAACATGTTCATTTGATTTAACTCAATCAAGTAATATTTATCTCAGTTTTATTTTCCATAGTCGCTCTTCATTCGTTGTCTTTTTAATTTTCTATAATTTGATTTTTTTAATTTTTTGATGACAAAACTATGTCATTCTGTGACTTAGATCCTTGAACAGACAATGAACTTTTGCATTTCTTTTTGTTTGTATCATTTCAATTATTATATCTTTATATTGGATCATAGTCATCTTATAATGACTTGTGTCTTAGGGATGACATTAATATAAACATTACTTTGGTCTAAATTCTTATGAATTATTTCCAAGGATTTAGATTGTTAAGAATTTTATATTTATATAAATTGAATTAATACATGTGTTGTAGTGTTTTCTAATCTATTATCTTATTTCGTTGTTTTTTTATTGAATTGTTTCATTAAAAAAAAATGAAATATAGTTAAATTTACGGAAATTGCTAGAGTTATCCTTCCATTTTACCTTACCCAAGAAATGGCAATTAGATAGAATTAGTTAGTTCTCTACATATATGATTTATTCTGGATGTGAAATTATTAAAATTAACATAAATTGTTTTGTGTTAGTTTAAAGAATAGGAAACTTATGTTTTTGTAGTTTTATGTATTTTACTTATTCACATTACCAATTATGGTTTATTTTAGTTTATAATTGAATATATAAATACAATTTAGTTTGCATTTCATATATTGTAGCATAAATAAATACAATTTATTCTTTGGACCAGTTACATTAAGTTCAAGTTGTCATATGTGTTGTATTATAATTGTTATATCATTGTATAGTGTTTATTGTATTCTAATAATTGATACTAATCTTATTTTTTAACCATATTTTATTAAATATTTAACTTGTAGTTTTAGGCATATTAATAGTAGTTTAAATTTCATGTACATATAACATTACATCATCTTAGGATTCCCTAGGTTATTTTCTTCGTGAGAGGAATATATAAAAAGGCCAACAAAGAATTAAAACCCATAAGGAGTGACTATTCCAAATTACTTGGGCTATTTGAATATCCTCAACCCGGGTCACATCCCCTTTATTGAGTAAGGTCCAAAATCCAACGTGAAAAGAAGATTACACACTTGGGTAGAAGAATATCTCATAGAGGTAGTCTAAGTAGTATTTTTACAAGAAATATTTATTAGAACACTACTATGAAAGGAAAATGCAAGAGTTATCTAAACCCAAGTTGGGAAGAATGACAATGAAGGAGTATGAAAAAAAATCATTGAATTATAGAGATATGTTTATTTTATTAAGTATGAAAAGTAAAAAAATTAGATTTTTTAAACTAGTTTACCATCATTTTACAATAAAAGAGTTAAATTCAATGAGCCTGCGTTTTTGGATGAAGGCATGAGGAAGGTATAGTACCTTTATGAAAAGAAAAGTAACAAGATGGCCTTATAGAAAACATAGGAAAACAAAAAGGGATCCAAGGTACATAAAAGGAAGAAAGCATATAACCTTCAGTTTTTTAGGAGTAGTTCCAAAGAAAAGTACCAAACTCAACCTAGCTAAATTGAATCAAGGAGATCCATTCAATTTGAAAGAATGCCAAGATTTCAACCCTATCAAGCGTTGGGGTTCTAAGGGAGGACATGTCTATAGGATACAAATTTAGGATCATAAACCATATTCGTGGAGACAATACAATGGATGACATGGGTAAAAGAACACCCATAATTTATGTATCATCAGATAACATGCCAGCTAATCATTATAGGCAGATGATTCAAGTTGAAGGAAATACAAATAAGTAGTGCATTACCATTTTAATGGATTCTAGATATATCCATAGTTATATTGATTGTAAACTTGTAGAAATATTTCATTTGAAGAAAACTAAGTCTATATGTAGTCAGCTGGTTTAGTTAGCAATAAGAGCTAAGAGATGGATAAAAGAAATAGTGAAAGAATGTCAAATTTCCATGAATGGTTTGAGTACAATTAGAGATTTAAAAACTATATATTTGAAGACATATGATTTCCTAATTTCTATGGATTGGTTATAAAAGAAACATGCTAGCTAGAATGCTATAGTAAGGCCTTCACTTTCCCTAACGAATAAAGAAAACAACGAAAAATGTAAGGGATTACATGACCATTTTTTCGTTAAGGAAATATTAATCATGAAATTGAAGAAGAGTTGTAGAGAAGGGTGCTAAATTTAAGTAGCTGGCATGGAAAAGGAATCTATGGACAAGGTATTAAGAATTAGACATGCTCAAAGACTTAATTAATTTGAATATGTATTGATTTGGTAGTTAGAGTTTTCATGATGTCTAAGACACCTTATAGAATGAGCATATAATAGAGTAAGGTGTTAGAAAGGTAGCAGAAAGACATTTTGAAGAAGTTGTACATATTACCAAGAGTATTACTTTAGGGTGCCTCGAAACTCTTTGTTAAATGAAAGATGGTACATTGAGATTGTGTATAAAATTTAGGTAGTTAAATAAGGTTTTATTTAAGAAAATGCATCCTTTCAAAAGGATCGATGAAATCTTAAATCAATTGAGGAGAGATCAAGTGTCTTCCAATATTGAATTGAGGTTATAGCACCATAATTTAATACTAATGGAGGATCATATCATCAATAAAACATTTAGAATTAAGTACATGCATTTTGACTTTGTGATGGTACCATTTGCGTCATCCAATGCATTGAATCTCTTTATGTGACTTACGAATGGAATTTCTAAAGTTATTTGGAAAAGTTTGACACTATATTTTTGGATGATATCGTTATATATAGAACTTGAGGATTTTGTTAATAGTTTAGAGGGAAAATCAAATTGATGCCAAGCTAATAAAATTCTCATATTATTAAAATAAAATTCATTATTTGGTTCATGTCATATCAAAGGGAGGGGTGGTACTAGACCTAGGAAACATGAAATCAAGTGGAGAGGTAAACACAAAAAATGTGTTAGAGGTCATATACTTCATTCAATTAGTGATATACCACAGGGGAACTTTTTAGGGGTTTCCAAAATTAGCACATCTTATCACTTTCATAAAATAAGGGTGTGGAAATTTATTTGTTTATAAATGTGAAGAACAGTTTAAACATTCGGAAATGTTATTAAAAGGTACAACAATATTAGGATAATTCATTAAATTGAATATTTTATCAGATGCGTTAATATATGGAAGGAAGTTATTGGTGGATTTCTCATGCGAAATGAGAATTTAGTGCATTATGAGTCAAGGAAGCTAAAGGAGCATAAGGAAAATTATGGATATCATATTTTGGAGTTGGAAATCATCATACAAGATTTTAAAATGCAAATTAATTACCTTATGGAAATAAATTAAATTGAGAATAGACCATAGATCATATTGGTTTGAATGATATTTTAGACAAAAAAAACTTCTAATGCTAGTGTTGGCTCCCTAGATTCGCACTATGTTGTGTTTTAATTCAAATCCTAGGAATACCTAAGTGTGGTCCTCCCTTCTATTAGGGTCATGGGAAATATTTGGAATTGAATATTACTAACGATCATCTTATAATTATGGATACGTTATTTGTAATTAAAATACTCTTAACTACGTTGTTCTAACTCACATTATTTAACCAAGTGAGAGTCGAACTAAGATGATTTTAAAGAAGGAAGATAAATCATATATTAATTCATTTGTGTAAATCAATTATTTATATGACTTTGTAATTCAAACTTGAACTAATTGGTATGAAAACATTTTCTTTCACATTTAAGATAGATGCATTTAATTTTCGCCTTTAAATGTCATAAGAAAAGGAAATTACATGATGAATTTTATCAAATTCATTCTATTAAATCTTCATGTAGATATATTTCTTTGAATAATCAGATGCAAGTGACTAAACCAAAATAATGTAAATTGCCAACATGCTGAAAAATTAGTCATATCCAATTGGACAATCATTGAGCATTTTCAAAGAAACGTGATGCATATAAGATGGTCCTTCAAATATTGTTTAGATCGTGCATAAAGTTGTTTTTATCTAGAGAGTTGTTTGGGAATCGTGTTTGGGGGGAACTCCATGCATGAAGTCTCTTGTTGAGCTACATTTATGTTGATTTTGAGTAGGATCATTCATAACCCTTGGGTTTGACATGAAAGTTTTGAAAAAAAAAATATGGATGAAATATGGATAATCGTACCTTTCCCAATTTAAAGAAGCAATAAAGAATTCCTAATCAAATAAGGCTTAGCAAATTAATTAGAAATTAAGAATTCAACCTTTAAAGACAAATATTTTTGAAATTTACCATTTTCTTTTAAAATCATTGTAAGAAATATCAAGAACGTCAACATACTCTTCAAACTATTTTCATATATCTCAAAAAAATGAAACAACCCATCACATTGATGCCATAATTCATTTCATCGTAACATCTTAACACAATTCCACACAATTTGCACAAAAAATTAGGTTCAAAACTCAAAATTCCATGAAAACTACATAAACTTGTATTTCATTAGTTGATCCGGATCTTGGGGGGAGAACCCCAAGATTTAAAAGATTGAAATGGATCCTGGGAGGAGAGACGCCCAAGATCTGAAAACTTGCATTGCTAGAAGAAAAATAAGGAGAATGCCCAATAAACAAAACCACAAAGAAAATTTTATTTAAAATAGTAATGGAAATAAACCAGCTAGGGTGATGGTAGCTTATCTCTGAGAAGAGATGTGGTCGCTACATGCCTCTAAACTGTAAAGGCTACATTGTGGCGGACAATCTATCCTTTTACAAAATGTGGCTTGTTACTTATAGTATTTTTTAGTTACAATACCACGGGTCAATTCCATGGGTGAATGAATATCATGGGTGGATTTTACAATACCACGGGCGGATGCCATTTACAATACCATGGGTAAATTCCAGGGGTGAATGAATACCATGGGTGGATTTTACAATACCACGGGCAGATGCCATTTACAATACCATGGGTAAATTCCATGAGTCAATGAATCATATGGGTGGATGAGTACCATGGATTGATGCCATTTTCCATTTGGATCATTCCTCCCTCCTTAAGAAGCAATGGTCCCCATTGCGTAAAGTTCCCTCTTGTGAAGCCTTTGTTGAATATGAAGAGCCACTAAAAATAAGGGTTTTATGTGGTTAACCCAAAACCATGATAAGCGAAGATCCGAGGATAGAGATACCCTGTAATGCTTGTGACCAACTGTGATTCTGACAGTGTGCGGCCTAGCAAATGGACTTCGATGACAAGGATTTTATGCGGTTGACCCATAACCGTGATGTTGGTTGCTGATGAAGTAGCAGGTGCCTACATAACCTGGGGTGGGAGGGCACGTCTCAAAATAACCCAAGCCGAATGCTTCTATGTTGAAATTGATGGATGTGAAGCAGGTGCCTACTAAAGTGGGGTGGGAGGGCACGTCTCCAATGGAACCCACTCCGAATGCTGCTCCATAATTAAAATGGACATAACTCGGCCAATATAACTCAAAATATTTATTATAACCTATTTTTAGAAGCAGAAGGATCATTTTTCATCTTCCCATGAGTTGGAAACCCTTATCTGGACACTCTGAGATCTCAGATTCACGCTGCAACAGTTTTGCCGTCACAAAAATTCTGATAAAATAGCTGATTTTAAATCAGCAATATCTCCCACATGCGAACTCCGATTCGACCCATTTTTTTTTTTAAATTGGGTGAGTTTTCAAGAGGAATCCGGATCTGGAATTTGTTTTTGTAAATTTTCTACCAAATGTTTCAGATCTGATCTCCAGAGGGGCTGCCCAAAAAAATTCCTGCAAAAAATTGAGAAAAGAAAAATTCTTCCTGCTTGACCCAAGAAAGTGCTCTATGGAGGTTGTAGCACATGCCTGAAGTGTGTTGAATATTGCTGCAAAATTTGAAACTGAAATATGCATCAAACCCTCATTCCCATGGAATCATAACCTTCTCCGATACCACTGATCTGGATCTTCGGGGGAGATCCCCAAGATTTAAAAGATTGAAATGGATCCTCGGAGGAGAGACCCCCAAGATCTGAAAACTTGCATTGCTAGAAGAAAAATAAGGAGAATGCCCAATAAACAAAACCACAAAGAAAATTTTATTTAAAATAGTAATGGAAATAAACCAGCTAGGGCGATGGTAGCTTATCTCTGAGAAGAGATATGGTCGCTACATGCCTCTAAACTGTAAAGGCTACATTGTGGCGGATAATCTGTCCTTTTACAAAATGTGGCTTGTTACTTATAGTATTTTTTAGTTACAATACCACGGGTCAATTCCATGGGTGAATGAATACCATGGGTGGATTTTACAATACCACGGGCAGATGCCATTTACAATACCATGGGTAAATTCCAGGGGTGAATGAATACCATGGGTGGATTTTACAATACCATGGGCAGATGCCATTTACAATACCATGGGTAAATTCCATGGGTGAATGAATACCATGGGTGGATTTTACAATACCACGGGCAGATGCCATTTACAATACCATGGGTAAATTCCATGGGTCAATGAATCATATGGGTGGATGAGTACCATGGATTGATGCCATTTTCCATTTGGATCATTAGTAGTAAAATGAAAATCATAAGGTGGAATTCTTTCCTAAAATTGTTTCAAGACCTCTAAGAAATTCACCAAAAAATTACGTAGATTTTCCGCTACAACCAACATTTATCCCCTCCCCCCCATGCCCCCCCTTTACATTTAAAATTGAGGCCTATATATAGGCAATCAAATATCTTGGCCCTACTCTAAGCCACTAGCGATATTTGAAAAACCAATCAAAATTTGTTACAAAAATTGTAGTTGTATTGTAACTAACTTATTCTAGAAGTTTCTAGAAAAGTATACCGACTGTAGAGTGGCCCCCTATATATTTAGCTTTAGTATCAACACTCTCTCTCTTCTTTGAGTGATTTTTTCCTTCTCTCTCTTAGGTGTTGACTAGGTTAGGTACTCTAATACGATTGTCATTCTAGTAAACATGTTGCTACAAATATGGACGAAGGTGCTTCTTTTTGTGCCTACTAGCATAGAGGTCACCTTATGTCCTAAAAATGACCTTGCATATATAAGTGATCTATATATTTTCCAAATAATAGTCCACTCCTCTTTTCATGGTACATCACCTAGCCACGCTTCTTTTATTGCTATCTTCATGTCCTCTATAGGTTCATAGTTGATTTCTCCCTACTGTTTGCAGAGCTCTTTTAGCAAGAACAGGAGGCCAAAGTGCTCTTTGTATAGACTCACAATGTCCTCTTCCTATGATGTGTGATATGTATCTTCATCATTACTTTAATTATACATGCCAAGATGTAGGCTATCCATGAAAATATTCTTGGGAAGAAAATTTCCCTAATCATTAAAGAATTGTGGCAAACCTTTCTTATACAATTATTCACTTTTTCCTTTAAACCTTTCAACCTCTTCAACCATGTTACAACCTTTCTTTTTCATCTAGACTATCATCCTACGGTTCATTTCTAGGTGATTTTCCTTAGCAGTCAAGCAAAAGTGGTTAGAGTTTCCCTCCTGACTTCTTATTTAGCCTTATGATTCAAAAAAATGTTTATTACCATGACTTTGCATGATGTTTACCATATTTTTTTTTTAAGAATCTCCCCTTCTCTTTGAATTGTCTTAATCATCTCAATCTTCTCCTCCACTAGCTCTAAATACTCCCAATGATTTCCTATTATATTAATTATTTTCTCCGAGTTCATCTCCTCAACACTTTTGAAATATACTTTTCTAGCATCATCCTTTACCTTTAGGTATGAATGGATTCCCAATCTCTTGCTCTAGACAAGATAAATAATGACTAGTATATTCATATGTTCAATCAATCTATTGTCAAATTCCTTCAATTTGAGAGGTGATGCAAGAAGTCCCCTAGTTGTGATATTATTACTAAAGAAATGAGTCATCTTGTCTTCAACTTTAGTATCTACACAATATTCGGAGGGAGAAAAGGAGGCCATTGGATTGGTTAATCATAGAACTTTAGGGACAAGAAATGAAGCATCACATGTCTTGTTACCATCACAGTGGATGTCGACCAAATTTTTTTTTAATTTTCAAAGGCGACACCTCAACTGGAGGGATTAAAATCTAGAATTTATGCCTAATTGATGTGATTATAATTCTATGCGAGCTACCTCAACATAACTCTAACTTGGAAATGTTGGCCTCTTTTTTATTATTAGATCTTTCCCAGGTGTTAGGCATCTTTAAGGGCATAATATTTCCCATATTTGTGAGGACAAAGATTTGGAGACAATGTGATTAGCCTGGGAATAGCACTGCAAGCTATTTGGAGAAAATAATCAATAGCTTACTTAAGTCATAAACCATATGTACAATACTTATGCTCAAATTTACTAAACGTCATAGCATTAAAAAAATTCATGACTTGTGCAATTTTCCTCTCAAATGAGCTACCCACCCCCCTTTAACGTGTTTCTATATTCAACGTGCCACATGTATAGCTATTCATGGGTGAGACAAGTTGAAGATGTCATGTTATGATTAGTAGATTGCGGGGCAATGTTGGTGTGATAGACACATGGAACAACTAACTGGCCTTACAAAACAAATGGTGTTTTATGAACCATCGATTTCCAGGCTATGGAATGCTTCGAAGTGTCATGGAAACAATGAGGTAATCACATGTGTCCAACTCTACACCCCTTGGCCTGGCTAACCGTCATGCAAATCATTGGTGCGAGGCTTGTTGCATCTACCATATCGACTATCTTCTACGTCATCGGATTCTAGGTGCCACGAATTTTGCCAAGGCATATTTGACATTAGAATGACCAAGGAGCATATCTTCGACGTCGCAACTCATGTTGGGATGATTTGGTTGATGAGGTAGACATGGAGATGAGACGTAAAAAGGACCCACACAAAATTAGGTGTGACAGTGAGTGGTGATGATGGGGTCATGTGGCACAACAGTGGGCCATGGGTGAAGACACATGGCCATGTTTCACAATGAGTGGGTGATAGAATTTGTAGGTTCAGGAGGCATACGATGTGCCTATAGTTTTGATACATGGCCTTCTCCACATGACCTCCACACGTTATTACATGTGCAACTCAATGGCACAAGATTACCTATGCCATCCAATTTGTGAGCACATGCATCATTTGATTTAAGCATTACACAAATTCTATCAGCGCCCTGCCACCGGCTAGTTATGTTCAATGTGGCCAAATTTTCCCATGCTTAGGTGTTCCCACCAATGCCCGACACCCAATATTTATATGCAGTATGTCCTGTGGGTAGTGTACTCAGGTCAAAATGGTTTTCATTGTCCAAGAACGACCATGTGACCACCCTTGGGAATAATCTACTGGATGATCGTGTTTGTCCTTCATTCTATAGTTGTTGTAAATTTGACACCAATATCAACTCCTTTGGGGAAAATAGGCCCTTATGGTATGTTAAAAACCTTTTAGTTTGATTTCCTTCTTGACATTGGGCTATGGAGTTTATCCCTGAAGGGAATTACCCATCTCTTCTCATGCATTATTAATAAGCAGTTTGAAACACTATGATTGAACAATCAAGGCAAAAAGAAAGTCTCCCTTTTTTCTTTTAGGTAAAGAACTTCTTCAAGGATCTCTTATTGAGAGACTTCCCAAGAAATTATACATACAGTGCCTCCAAATCATGCGTGTTGTTGTCAAGGACTTCCTATATTCAAAACGGACCAATCCATATATTGTAAAATTTTCCATGTTTGTCTTTATGAGCAATGATTGAGTCCCATTTTAGTACGCGATACCCAATATTTAAGTCTCATTCCTTGACCTTTCTATCAAATGAAGAGATTGCTATTTGTTGATGGGATTCAACTTTGGTTAAAGATTATTCTCTTGATTGTTGAAGTTTTATCATCTAATAGATCCTTTTATACATCGCACTAATGTATGGCATTTCATCTTGTAATAACTTCATCACTGGCACTCTAAGGTTCATAGGAAATACCACATTCTTTCCATACAATGGTTGGTATCAAAAAGTACCAATAGATAGTTTACTGCTAATCTTATCGGCCCACAAAACATATTTTATAATTACATCCCAATTCTTCTTGTTCTTATCCAACATTAATTTCATTATATTCACCAGGTTCTTACTTGTTGATTCTACAACCCCATTTCCCTGGGGATAGTACTTTTTGTAATGTAACAATTGTATGTTGTAATATTGGGAAAAATTCATGACTTTAAAGGATTTAAAATCTTGAGCATTGACGATGGCACATTCTTGTGGCATCCAAATCTTGCAAGCATACACTCTTCCAAGAAAGCTATGATAAATTTCTAGTTAGCTTTGTAGGTTGGAACGACTTCCATCACCTTGGTAAAATAATCAATGGATGTGAGAATATATTTATGTTTATCGCTTGATTTCGAGTGTATCTATTTGATGAAATCCAATCCCCATTGTTGGAAAGGAGATTGAAAATTTGTTGGTTTTAGGGGCATAGGTTGAATCTTTTGCTTCCCTACAAACATCTGGCATTCTGAATAGGTTTGGACAACAACATTAGTGTCCTTGAATAGGGAGGTCCAATAGTATCCTTCTCTCAATACTTTGTGAGCCATGACCTTCCATGCATGATGTCCTCTGCATACCCCTTGATAAAATTTTGGTGTGCTCTATTATGCTTGATCCTTCATGGAAAAGGTGAGTAAGATGCCATAAAGATATTTCCAAAACAAATCTCCAACAAAAATGTAGTTTTTGATTTCTTTCAGTTTTAAAGATCTCTATTTGGGCTTAGGCTACTCGGGTCAACATTCGAAATAGTTCAGGAAAAAAATCATGTCTCGGTACCGTGGAGAATTTAGGAACTTTGAGAGGTCCTTCAGGAAGGGTTCTTATGGATTCCTTTTGTTCGGTGGGAAGGGTATTTACGGATTTCTTCCTATTGGAAAGAGAGTTTCCTATGGATTCTCTCCTCCAAGATTAATAGGTTCTTGTGGATTCTCTTCACTCGAAGAATGAGGTCATTGTGGATTGTCCTCTCCACAAATATTGCAATGATCTTTATTAATACACCTTTCAATTGCAATGTGATTTACCTTGTTCAACCATTTCACTAGTCCTTGGCCCTTGAACAACTTATTAGGCTTTATCATGAGATCATACTCATGTAACTTTGCTATCCATTTTCCTCATGAACCATCACTATCAGGTTGAACAAGTATCTTTGTCACTGTTGTAGATGGTACAAATGCTATCACCCTAGACTGTAGCAGGTATTCTTGGAATACCTTTAAATATTTTACCATATAATATTCGATTTTATCCAAGATAATGTATTTTAACTTAACATCCCTTAGGGTACAATGTAGAACTGTTATAAGTTTCTCGTACCCTTCTTCATTCCTTTCTAACAAAACCGCAGCTATAGTGTGCTACAATGCAAAGGATAAAATATGAAATTATTTACAAAATCCAGACTTTATAATACTTGGGCTTCTGTCATAGACTTCTTAGTTTGCTTGAATTATTCCTACACTTCCAAAGTCCAGCTAACTTAATTGTTATTCTTGAGCATGTCTATTGTGTGCTTTAAAATTCTACAGAATTTGTAATAAATTTGCATAGAAATTTGATCTTACCCAAGAAGGATTGGAATTATTTCTTATTTATTGGGAGAACAATATTCAAAATGGCCTCTACCCACTGTGGTTTAATATTAACACCTTCGTTTTAAAAAATATGTCCCAATAACTTCTCTTCTTGCAATGCAATGAATGATTTCTTAGGATTCAATGAGAGACCATTTTTTTTACACTTAAGGAAGGTTTCTCTCAAATGCTTTGGATGATCATTGTTTGACTTTGAGAAAAAATTCATGTCACCTAGACAGATAACTATTATCCAATATATTTCTCCAAACAATGTGATATCCATGGCCCTTTGAAGGTAGCTCCTCCATTCATCAACCCAAAAGGAATTTTTCCATACATGAAGGTACCACATGTTGTTGTGAATGCAGTCTTTTCTTTGTCATTTAGGTGAATTTCTATCACATTGTAATCTAAGAATCTATCCAGCATTGATAACTTGGATGCTCTTATCATGTTTTGCAGTAACTGATCCATCTTAGGAAGAGGATAGGTTTCCTTCAACTAACATCAATTCAAGTTCCTAATGTCCACATAGAGTCGAATATCGCCAATCTTTTTCCAGATTGGTGCCAAATTTTCCACCCATTGAGAGTACCTCATCGAGATAATTATCTTGCAATACAAAAAAATTATGACCCCCTTCTCTATAGTTTGTAGTAGGATAGGATTAAGTCTCCTAAGTTTCTGCATAAAAGACTTAGTATTTTCTTTCAATGGTATCCTATGTTGAATAATAGAAGTATCGTAAGTTTCAAAATCTTCATAGATCCATGCAAAAATATCTTTAAATTATAGAAATAACTCAATGTAAATAATTTCATAGATGGGTTTCAAAGACTTAGAAAGTTTTAGGTTTTTGTGAGTTTTCTTCTACGCCTAGGTTATGCAACTTCACATTCTCATCCCTGCCCCAAAAACTAGCTTAGTAGGGATGTCATTCTGATCATAAATATACTCGAGAGGGACCAATCTCTTAGCGATTAAATTATTCTTTAGTTTTATTACTTCATGGCCTCTAACCTGATTTAGGAACTCACTGTTTTCATCTTGGTTAGACTCTTCTTCTCAATTAGTGTTAGTTAATTCCTTTTTATTCAATTTTTATTATTTAAAACACATCCACTAATTCCAAGAACCTTCCTAATAGTTTGTCATCTTCAAAAAATTTACAATGCTTGACATTATCTGGGATGGATGGCCTATATTTAATTTTGGCTTCATATTTCAACTTTGGTCCAAGAGGGTGTCTAAAGGTGTTTGATGAAACCACTCAGGCATTTACAAGTTGATTATATTCCCTGTGCATAGTTTTAATGTTAAAAGCATTAAAATACTTCTCAAAAATATCCCATACAAAATTCTAATACAATCTCATTCGAGAGTGTTTAGTGGTGTAAACATTATTTAATTGTAAGACTACTAGTTCTGAATCTTCGAATGTCACAAGGTTTTTCACCCCATTTTATAGGTTGTCTCTAGTCTTAGAATTAATGCTTCATATTAAACAACATTGTTGGTGGCATCAAACCCTATATTATAAGAAATTAAAATAGTGTTCCCTATGTTTGGTATTAAAATCACCTCTTCTCTCATTCCTTATTGAGATCGTGCCCCATTAAAGAAAATTTTCTACACTGAGTTTGATCTATATAATGGTTCCTATTCAATAGGGATTCACTTGGTTGTAATGGTAAACTCAAGGATAATTGATAGGCTACAACATCCCATTTATCATGTTGCGACGTAAACCATTACTTTCATGGATTTCTTCACATCACTAATGACATATAAGTTATTGGCGTCTCTATAGATTCTGCATTCCTATTTCCAGAAACCTAGTATGGTTCAAATTTATGAGTCCATTTAAAGAGTTGCTCCCACTAGCCTAAGATCTTGAAAGAAGAATACCATATGAGGTTGGGGTATCATCCACCACTATATCCATGACCAAACTCTTATTGTGTATTTGGGTAAGATAAAATACCATGTATGTGATGAGACCAATACATTTTAATCTCCTAGAATCAAAGAGTAAATGTCATGGTAAGGTTTGATAATTTCTATCCCCAAATCTACCATAACCTATTTTTGAATGACACTTGTTGGATGCCCTTGAATCCATTATACAACTCTAAACTAACTTGTTGTGAACATTTAGGGTGATGTAGAAAGAAGGAATATTGTCATATTGTTCTTCTACGTGAGGCTCACAATCCACATATGGATGGTATTCTTGGATGTTCAGAGTGTCATTATGAGTGATCTGTTTGGGTGGGATCATGATTTTTTGTATCAACGATTGATAAGTTATGTTTTGTGATAATCATAATAAAGGAACATGGATCTTCATTTCTCTTAGTTATTGCTAAAGGTTGAAAAGAGGAGCTAATTTTCACTCTACCTCCTTAATAGGTTGGCTTTGTAGTTGTGTGGGTATGGGCTCTTTAGGAACTTTTTTTTCTCATGTATAGGTTGGGTTTTTGTTTTGAGTATTCCTCTTCTTCATAGGGACCTCTTATGTTCTTGTTAGGGATTCAGGAGGTGGGAGGATGTTGGTCTGCATAGGTTTAGGGTCATGTGATGACACTGCATGTCTGTTTGGTTTATTTTGTCATTTTACAATGGAGGGACTTTTGTCCTTAGGTTGTAAGTCATATGTCCATTTGATTTCTTTGATAAAAACATTTTTCATTTTCTTATATTGAGAAAGTGTGATTTTGTAGTCTTCATAACCTTCATAATCTATGGGATATGATTTTTAGGTATCACACGAGAGTGTGTGTAATCCTTATTGGTAATGTAAAAGGTGGGACCTTGGTCTCCTACCTAATTTATGTCTTCCTCTTACTCATATTCATTAAGATATTTGTCAGTTTGAAGGTTGAGATCTCTCCACACATGGGGTTGTATAGGTTGTTCCTTTGGTCTTCTATCCCTATTCATTTGTTGTGGATTGAAAGGTTTATGGAAGAGTTGTGAGTTACGAGGAGGTTTGGTTAGGATTCTTGATCAACCCTATTGCTTAGAGCTTGGTGACTTTTTTCGATAAATTCTTAATCAACCAATTCATTTCTTTGATACTTTCTTCAGATGGGCCGTTTTGATAAGTAGGATCATTATATTCCTCTTTGATTTTATTATTACCCTTATCATGGTTTCATCCCTTTTCTCCTTTCAGGTTGTGATTTTCATCTATTGTCTCCACAATTCTTAGCTTTCCCACTGCAGTTAGATTTCCTTCTTTCTCAGTTGCATCAGATTTCATGTGAGATAAGCTTCATGGTTGCCTCTACCTAAGCATGATGGAGAAATATGGATCGAAATAAGGTGCATAGTTAAAAATGGAAGCGATGGGAGTAGGTTTATTGTCATTTGGGATTTTATTGTATATATTTTATTAATATATTTTTGAACTCCTCTACATTTTGAGATGACCTTTTATTTACTATTGAAAAATTCATGATATATTACTAAAAATCCTTCTTCTCACCCCATTGGGATCAAAATGTCATTTCCAAATCATCCCATGAATGCAACAAGTTAGGAGGGAGGGCCTAGAACCATTTATGCATGTCTCCTTCAATGGCATGTACAAAAGTTTGCATGATGATGTCATCATCTTCGACCATCAAATTATAGTAAAATATTGGAATGCATTGATATGTTCTTCAACGATTCCCCTTTTTTTTCCACTAAACCAGGGAAGTAGATTTATCTAAGTTTCAGGCATATCTTATAGAACCCAAGGAAAACCCAATTGGGAATATCATGCTACCTCCAAAGCTAATGGTTGAATTTTGATTCAACAGATTATTAGGCTAACCTTGTCTATCCATAATGTGTTGTAGAACCAAGTTCATTGTGGTGGATGATATCTGGATTGTGATTTTCTTATTTATTTGTGGAGTTTCCTTTTGGGTTTTGTGCCTATGATTAAGTGACTTGATATTCTCACGTTCTACCTTCAAAGGCATGGAATCCGTATGAATAATATCAAAATACGAAAATTTTACGATCACCATCACTGATGGTAGAGGTAGAAATTTGGTTATTTGGATTCTTGAGTGCTCAATAAATATGGAATTGGATTGTGGCTTTGAGGTCAACACAAGGAGCTTAGGGTTGGAAACAAGAGTTACAATATCCTACCCAAGATCACTCCATGTATGTCTTCTTGATGAATTCAGAGTGTAGTTATGTAGGGACAAGGTGTTAAAATGATGAAAGAGTGATTAATATAGAATGTGGTAAGTGGGATACATGCAATGGAAAAGTGTGAAGAATTTGGTTAGTGTCCTAGAGTGGTGAGTACGATAGACACGTAGGTATGGATGAATGATGTGACAATAGAAATTTAAAATTTGGAGTCACTAGGTGAATGGAAAAGCTAATAATTTCAGATTTTTTCCACTGTAGAGGTCCAAAATAGATGTCGTCTCATCCGAGGAGCAAATTCAAATCATCCTAGGCAGTGGTGTTAGGAGGTATTGGCTCCCTAGAGTTACGCTATGTTATGTTGTAATGCAGAGCATGAGAATGTCTATGTGTAGTCCTACCTACTATTAGGTTGATGGAAAATATTTGGAATTGAATCTTATCAATGACCATCTTATATTATGGATATGTTCTTTGTACTGAAAAGACTCTTAACTACGTTGTATTGTCTCATGTTATATAATTAAGTGATAGTATAAATAAGATGATTTCAAAGTAGGCAGATAAACTATATAATAGTTCATCCTTGTATGCAAATTATATATATGAATATGTCATTCAAGCTTGAATCAATTGGCATGAAAAAAATTTCTTTCACATTGAATATACATGCATTCCATTTTCCCCTTTACCTGTCAAAAGAGAAGGAAATTACATGATGAATTTTATCACAACCATGAGATTAAATTTTCATGGATATATAGTTCTTTATATAACTATATACAGGTGAGTAAATCAACAAAATTGAACTCACCAATATACTATAAAATTATTCATATCTAATTCGACCCTTGCTAAGAATTTGCAAAGCAACATGACACATATAATAAAATCCTTCAAATGTTATTTGTATCATGCCTAAGGTTGTTGTTAAGCAAAGAGTTGTTTTGGAATCATGGTTCAAGGAGAAATACCATGCATTAAGTCTCTTGTTGAGTTGTGTTTCCATTGATTTTTAATAGGAACATTCATAGCCCTTGAGTTTGACATGAAATTTTTGAAAATAAATATGGATGAAATATGGAGAATCAAATCTTTCCCAATTTAGAGGAGCAATTAAAATTCCTTTAGATCAAACAAGACCTTGTGGATGACTAGGAAATTAAGATTTTAGCCATTAGAAACATGTAAATTTGAAGTTTAACATTTTCTTTGAAAACACTTCTAGGAAATATAAATAAAGTCAAGATATTCTTCAATCTAACGTAATAGCTCTTGCAAAAATGAAACAAACCATCATACTGATGCCAAAATTCATTTTAGCCTAATATCTTAATAAAATTATGCAATATTTGCACAACAAGTTAGGTTCATAATTCAAAATTGCATGAAAATTGCATAAACCTATGTTTCACTAATAGTAAACATCAACACCTAACCTGGTATGGAAACATATATGATAAGCAAAAACGAACCAAGAGTTACTTTAGAATTATTTCCCAAAATTACTTCAAGAGCTCTCAATGATTCACCTGAAATTTTAGCAGAGTTTCCCCTACAACCAAGATTTGTCCTCCCCTTTACATTTCATAATCAGGCCTATATATAGGCACTCAAAGGGCTTGGCCCTACTCCAAACCACTAGTGGTATTTGAAAAACCACTCAAAAGTTGTTAGAAAATTTCCAATTGTATTGTAACTAACTTCTTCTAGATGTTCCTTGGAAAATTTGTTCATTGTAGAGTAGGCTCCTCTACATTTAGATCTGTTAGAAACACTCTCTCTCTCTTGGTTGCACGATGCCTTCCTTCTCTATCTTGGTTGTTGACTAAGCTAGGTGCTACACTGCATTTGGTTTTCCATTAAACATGTTGTTGGAAGTATGGCTGAATATGCTAGTTTTTATATCTCCTAACATAGTAATCATCTTCGGTCCTAACGCTCACACTACTTATATGATTGATCTATATATTTCTACATACTACTCCACTACTCCTCTATTGGTAAAACACCCAACTAGGCTTCTAGTATTGCCATCTCCATGTCCATGATAGGTTGATAGTTGTTTTTTCCCTATTCTTTGAAAAGTTGCTTTGGAAAAGACATGAGTTTATTGTGCCGCTTGTATAGAATTGCAATGTCCTCTTATTTCAAGGTGTTATCCCTATCTTGAACATCACTTTTATTATCCTTAGAAAGATGCATGCATCCATGACAAGCACCTTTGGAAGAAAATTATATTGACCATCAAATAATGGTGGAAAAATCTTCTTATGCAATTCTTCACATTTACATTTTAACCTCTCCACCACTTCGCATTTACCTTTTAACCTTATTCTTGTGTTTCCTTTCTAGCTCAGTTGTGTTAAAATTCTAGTCGAAGAAACCAAAGTTTGCGATCCTAACTTCTTCTTTAATCATATGATTCAAGAAATTCCCTATTACCCTAATTTTGTGTGACGTTACCGTGACATGTTCTTTGAGAATATCTACATCTTTATGAGTTTCCTTAATCATATCAATATTCTCCTACACTAAATCTGACTGATCATAGTGCTTTCATATTAGCTTAATGTTTTTTCTCCCAGGTCATCTCCTTGGCCCTTTTGAAAGATACTTTTCCAACATCATCCTTTACCTGAATATATGAATGAATTTCCAATCTCTTGTTGCATTATTTTTCTCTGTGAATCTTTTCTTCCATTTTCTTCAAATTATGTCTCAGCCCTCGAGACAATAACTGGCATCCTCTAAATTCTACATGCATCTCTAGTATGTTCATTTATTGAATTAAACCATGGAAAATTCCTCCAGTTCGAGAAGTGATGCAAAAATTCCCATGGTTCCGATATCAGTATTAAAGCATAGATTTGTCTCACCTTCACCTTTAGTATCTAGAGAATATTTAGCAAGAAAAATGGAGGCAATTATATAGGTCAATCTCAGAACTTTAGAGACACGAAATGAGGTACTACATGCCCTATTAGCATGGGAGGGGATGTCGACCAACAACTTTGGAAAATTCTCAAAGATGAAACCCCTGTTAGTGGGAGTAAACTTTAGGATTTATGCCCGAGTGATTTGATTTCAAGGATATGGGAGCTTCCTTGACGTAATTCGACCCAAGAAATGTCAACATTTTAAGAATTACATGATCTTTCCCCATGGCGAGGGTTCTTGAAGGGGTGAATATTTCCTTTATTTGCAAGAAAAAAGATTCTGAGACAACGTGATTAGCCTAGGAATAATAGAACTAATTCTTTGGAGAAAAGAATTACTATCTTACATAACACAGATCTCCAAGATTATGCTTAAATTTTACTGGACTTCGTACCTTTAAAAATAATACAAGACTCATGTAATTATCCTCTCAGATGATCTAACCCTACCCTTTTAACATGTTTTAATAGTTGATGTGACATGTGTATATATCTTATTGTTTGAGATAAGTTGAATATGTCATGGTACCATCAGTAGTGTCTGGCACAACATTGGTGTGAGAGACACGTGCAACAACTACCTATCCTTGAAGGACACACGGAACACCACGACACCATCAAGTTCATGCCTATGGAATGATTTTAGGTGGGGCAGAAATAAGAAGGGGATGATGTGTGTCCAGCTCCACACCTCTTGTCCCAACTAACCATCATGCAATGCACCGATGTGATGCTTGCTATAGCTATTAAATAGGTTATAACTCCACCGTCGGATTCTGCATGCCACCACTTCTTCCAAGGCCTATTTGATGTTACAATGATGCATCATCATAGTGGAACATGGACACGTTGGAGGTTACCAGGGAGCATAATGTCAATGTGGTAGCTAATGTGGGGGTGATTGGCAGATGAGGTGTACATAGGACCCACATGGAGACTAACATGGCGGTGGCTGGCGATAATTAGGCAGTGTTGCATAATAGTGGGCCATAGGTGACGTGGGCGAGGATGCATGGCAATGGTTCACGATGGGTAGGAAATTGAATTCAAAGATTCAGGAGGCATGCACAAGGCTAGTGGTGTAGAAATGTGACCCTCTCTGTATGACCACCACACATTACCATGCATGGAAGTGAGTGGCATAAGTTTCAGTGTGCCATCTAATCTATGAGAAGCTACACTTTTGGATTTGTGTGGTGCACAACAAATAGAAAAACTGAGAGATGCACAAGAATAAAACCAAATCTTATTGATCAAAATTCTTGGACACCCATTCTTACTTGTATTACAATAGACTAAATGAATCTAATTTGATTGTATCTTTTCCCTTACAAAATGATTTTGGACTTCAATATGTTTAGTTTTTGCATGATAAATTGGATTATTTGCCAGCTTCATGGAACTCTGGTTGTCATATTTGGCGCTTGTTGGTCCTGTTTTTTTTTTCAAACATATTCAAGAATCCTCCTTAATCAAATAGCTTCACCAGTTGCAT
This sequence comes from Pinus tabuliformis, assembly GCA_031772625.1. NCBI lineage: Eukaryota > Viridiplantae > Streptophyta > Pinopsida > Pinales > Pinaceae > Pinus > Pinus tabuliformis. Next base: position 730,637,563 of record CM062812.1, on the reverse strand, counting down.
TGGTCAAGGGTTTATATTCAGCTTCTGTGGATGATAAAGAAACAATTGGTTGCTTCTTGTTGCTCCATGATACGACCCTTGAACCTAAATTGAATGCATATCCAGAGGTTTATCTTCTATCATTAGGATTTGTAGCCCAATCTGAATCATAAAAACTTTCCAACTCAACATCAGATTCATCAGTATACAAAATACCAAAATAAATTGTTCCCTTCAGATGTCAAAGGACTTTCTTTACTACTTTCCAATGGCTTTCATAAGGCTTAGCCATAAATTGACTAAGGATGCTGACAGAATATGTTATATCTGGCCTGGTAGTGTTGAGGGAGTTCAAACTTCCCTCCTATTGATGATACAAAGTTCCATTCACTTCTTTATATCCATCATCGTTATACAACTTGGCATTTTGTTGCAAAGGACTAGACACTAGTTTTCATTCAAACATATGAAATCGTTAAGGGATTTCCTTTGCATATTTTCTTTGTGTGATTATTGTCTTACCATATTCCCTACAAATTTCAAGACCCAAATAATAATGTAATTCATCAAGATCCTTCATTTCAAATACCTTTGACAACTAAATTTCAATTTCTTCAATCAACCTAAGTGCACTACCTGTTATGATAAGATCATAAACATATAAAGATATTATGGAAATATTCCCATCTTCATCTCTCTTCATGTACAAGTTAGGATCACTTTTTCTTCTCACAAAACCTTTTTCATAAAAGAATGAATCAATTTTGACATACCAAGATTTGGGTGCTTCTTTCAAACCATACAAAGCTTTCCTTAACCTACAAAGAAGATGCTCATGTCCCTGCTTTACAAACCCTTTAGGCTGAACCAAATAAAATTCTTCTTTTAATTCACAATTCATGAAAGAATATTTGACATCTAACTGATGAATTTTGCAATTTTGTTTTGTAGCTAATGCAATCATGATTCTAATTGTATTTAGTTTAGCTACAGGTGCAAAAGTATCCTCATAATCAATGCCTTCTTTTTTCGAATAGCCTTCTGCAACCGATCTAGCTTTATACTTATCAATACTACCATAAGCATTAAACTTTGGTTTGAACAACCATTTGCATCCTATGGGAACTTTATATTTAGGCAATTTTTTTATTTCCTATGTGTCATTCTTCATTATGGAGCTATATTCTTCATTCACTGCATCTCTCGATTCTTTATATTATTTATCTTCTTCATAACTTGAAGTTTCTACAACATTCATTACATGAGACAACAATGTACAATATTTATACCTTATAGGTAGTTGATTTGACATGATGACCTCCTTAGAGGTTTAATTCTTTCATCTTTATTTGTATTTTGTGGATTCTCTTGTTCTCTTCTTGGATTTTCATGATTGATGGATGTTTGTTTCTCGTGAACCTATACATATTCCTGTACCTTTTGTTGTACATGTTCTTGTTCCTATTCAAACCTTGCTTCTATTTTCGCATAATCATCAATATCATGCCACACACCCATGTTATTCATTTTATCACCTTCATCTACATTTTCATTAAACAACACATCCTTACTTGCAAGAAATCTAAGTGAAGTAGGATCAAACAACTTTTATGCCTTTTCATCATCACAATAACCAATGAATGTGCACTTTATTGATTTTTCATCAAGTTTTCTTCTTTCATCTTTTGGAATATGCGCAAATTCCTTGCATCCATAAACTCTTAAATGACTCACTTTTGGTTTATATCCATAAAATTCTTCAAAAGGTATTTTTAGATATAAAATTTTGTTAGACTCCCAGTTTTCAAATAAATAACGGTATTTATGACTTCAGCCCAAAAACCATTAGAGATATTTTTGCCTTGAAGCATGCTCTGTGCACATTCCACTAGTGTTCTATTTTTCCTCTCAGCAACTCCATTATGTTGAGGTATATGAGGCACTGTAAATTCTTGTAGAATCCCATGACTTTTGCAATATTGATTAAAATCTCTTGATTTGTATTCTCCCCCTGATCAAATCTGAAATTTTTGATGTATTTCCCAAATTTTTTTCCACCATGTTTTTGAATTCATTAAAGTACTTAAAAACATCACTTTTCCTTCTTATGAAATAGACCCAAGTCTATCTAGATCTATCATCAACAAAAATAAGCTACTACAATCCTCCTCCAAGAGATCTAGTTTGAATAGGTCAACATACATCAGTATGAATTAATTCAAGTATTTCTCTTTGCCTTTTTTCTTCATGTACACAAAATTCATCTCTAGGTTGCTTTCCAAGTGCACACGCTTCACATTCAACATGATTATTCTTCATAACAGGAAGACCCTCAACAATTGTTTTTCTTTGAAGTAACATTAAATAATTGTCACTTAAATAACAATACCTTTGATGCCATAAATTTTCTTTGGACATTGTTTTAGATGCCAATGCTTGATGCCCTGTCTAGGTCACATTCAGCTTATAGATGCCTCCAACTCTGGTACCTATGGCAATAAACTTGTAGCGATATTGGATATCTTTAACAACAGATTGTGATTTTACAAATTCCACCTTCAGATATTGATAAACAATAGTATAAACAAAAATTAAATTATTTTTTATACCAGGAACATACATCACATCATGGATTTGTCTCTCTTTTCCATCAGGTAACATCACACCTATTATTCTGTATCCTTGAACTTGAAGGGATCTGTTATCTCCTAGATGAACACATGTTCCATCAATGTTCTCCTGATACTCATCAAACCAGTCCTTATTACAAGACATATGGATTGATGAACCAAAATCCATGAACCAAGAATTCACATCGCCAGTCTCAGCAGACAATGCAACATTAGAAACAAACAATTTGAAATTTTTAAATCTATCATTGATTGAGGTGTATTTTTCAACAAAACTCCTAGTATATCTTTTGTTTCTCTGTTTAGACTCATTATATTTCCTTTAATAGAAATCTTTAGCATGATGTCCATGTTTTCCACAATAACAACCATCATCATTTCTCTCATCATGAACTGAAAATTTAGATTGTGCCATACCTTTCTACTTTCCTTGAAACTTTCCTCGTTTTCTCTATTCCCATGGCTTTCCTTTCTATGGATTCTTACCCTTTCTTACCAATGCTAAATCTGAACTATTTGAGCCCAAATTGGAGTTCTTCATCCTCTCTTCCTCTTGTAGAAGAATACCTATCAATTCATCAAAAGTAAGAGGCTTCTCTCTAGCTGAAGGACTTGAAACAAAAATTTGATAATATTTCACTAAGCCATTTAATATGATAGTGACCAAGTTAGTATTGGACACCTTTTCACCAATGTCTCCTAACTTATCACTTATCTCTTTGACGCCGGAAATGAAATTGCTTATATTTTCATTGGCCTCCATTTTAATTGACAAAAGATTTGTCTTCAAGAACAAAATACATTTAGTGTTAGATGTTTCATACAAGCTTTTGAGAACATCGCATGTTTCTTTGGATGTTTTACAATCCCTAATATGAGGAATGATGTTGTCCTTAACTGACATTCATAGCAACACCTTTACTTTTGATTCCCTTTTTTCCCAATCTGGAATAGTTGTAGTAGTAGTGGGTTTGGGCTCTACCCCACTCACTCTGGGACACAAATTATTTCCCTCTAAAATTATTAATACCTTGAATTTCAAATTTCCTTAATTTCATCCATCAAGCCTTGTGGACTCATTCAAATAAGTTTCAGCCAAAAAAATTGACATAATGACAAAAAATTTGTCCCCATTCAACAAAATGCACCCAAATCCACTAGATCTACACCCAAATTCACTAGATCTGCACCAAAATTCACAAGATACAAAACCAAATGTAGAGGATCTAAAAAAAATGAGACTCAATCTTGTTTTAAATCAAATAACAAATCCAAATAATACTCCTTATTTCTCCTTTTTTTTTACCAAACCCAATTTTTGCTCTAAATACAAACTTTATATGAATTATTTTCACCCAAAAAAATTTACCATAAAAAAAAATGTTTTAATCCCTTATGTCTCCATATAAAAACTTTCACGTTCACAAAAAATCTTTCCTTATGAAATCTTTATACCACTACGTGACTTCAACATCAAAGGAAAAACAAACGTAAAGTATTACTTCAAAGTTAAAAGTGAAATATTCAACGACAGCACTCAGCCCTGAACTCTTTTAATCAGTACACAGACTATTGGTCGAGGGTTTACAGATGATCCTTTCGACAACTCCTTAGCAGCTCACATCTACATCATAGACAAACAATACACAACAACAAATCACTACATCAGAATTATGTGGCCACCTCACATTTACTATTATTCACTACTTAACCACAATGCAACAAACATCTAAGATCTCTCGAGAATAGATATTTCAATCCACACCACCCTCAGCTTTGACACCAAAATAGAAAATCAGAGACATGCATAAGAATATAAAAAATCTTCTTGATCAAATTGCTTGGAAACCTAGTAGATTATATAGGCACACACAGACAACTGCTAGGAAAATATAGATTCAAATAATTTGGATCACCATTTGATTATCAATTATGTGATTGAATATATGATAAGGATATATCTAATTGACAAACCATCAAAATGAGAAGAACATCTTTATTTTGTGGAGTTTGTATGTAAGAATGGGTATCAAGCATCCTTCAATATGATCCCATTTGAATCTGTGAATGGTAGGGAATGAAACACACTAATGATTTGGGACAATCTAATGGATAGAGCCATTTTTGGGATAGATTTGGTATGGGAAATAAAAGAGCAAGTTTCAAAATTCATGTGGAATTTTAAGGCTTCCTAGGATAGGAAAAATGTCTATATATATAACAACAAACTAAATATGGAATTAACTATTAGTGACCATGTTTTCTTGAAACTAAAGGCTAAGAATAATTCATTGAAATACAGAAGATGCTCAAAATTAGAAGCTAATTTTTTATGCCTTTTGGGATCATAGAGAGGAACAGTCCAACTAGATATATGACTTCATTGGAAAAATGTAGCGGTGTTCTTAATGTGTTTCATATTTCATTACTTAAAAAGTATGTTCCTAATGATAATTATGTAGTTGAGTGGAATATGATTTACTTAGATCTTGAGGGATATTTCTATGTTTATATAGTTAACATTTTGGAGAATATGGCTAAGGTGCTGAAAAATTGAGCCATTACCATGGTTGAGGTGTAACAGACATATTTTGGTCATGATGATGCTACATTGGCAAATGAATATTCCATGAGGAAATATTACCCTCATCCTTTTAAACAACTTTTGTTGTATATATGTGTATGTACTTAGGGCAACACATAAACAAGGGGCAGGGGTTGGGGTGGAATGTAACACCCCAATGAGGACCCATTTGTTTAATATACATATCACAATTGGCTTAGTGAATTAGGAACTATTTTTGGGATTGCATGTCCATATATATATGCATTTTATGTTAGCGTTCCTATGCATATATATGTTTTGGGGCCATAATTTTTGTGTGATTTAAGGTCGTTGGTCCTATGTGTGGAAATGCAAGTGAACTTAGCTATGTAAATATATAATCACACTATTATTAAAAAAATACACCATTTTTGTAAATCAAATAAGAAAGGAGAGTATGAGTGGATAGGATATATGAGTGGGAAGGGAGGCTAAGGGATAAGTGATGAGGGATTTAATCCTAGTGGGTTAACACAATATTAAAATAAACCCAAAATCAAAATTGTATATGCTTTATCCTAAGTCATTAAGTTGACTTCATTGAGTTCCACATATTAGAAAAGGAATATCCATTTAAAAGGGAGAGTATAAGTCTATTCCATTATTCCATTCTATCATTTTGACCTATCTTAGTGACTTGACACCTTGGAGGGGGAGAAGGGGGTCATCCTTAGATAGATTACTCAATTGATGGTAGGTGGATTTGAGGCAACGAATATGCTTAATTGATATGAGGCCTATAGGTAATGAAAATACTCTTGAAGGTAGTTGAAAATATTGGAATCCACAAGGCTCTCAAAATCCCTGATTGGTGTCAGTTCGAAACCCTAGAATAGTAGTTGCACATCTCGACATAATATCTTTGTAGAGGAGAGGATATACTACCTTGGGTCCTATATGATAATGAGGGATGAGATATTATAGGTTGTAGGGAAGTGGAGTCATGTACTTGTCCCTTTACATCCTTAGATTAGTATATGGACCATAGTGACTTAGGAAGTCTTTTATCTAGTGGATTCATGGATCCATCTATGGGGTGAACGATTGTTGAAAGAGTATGAGCATTGTAGCCTATTAATGGGTTGAGCATGATTATGTTATTCCATTGTATTTGTGTTTCACAAAATTACAAATGTATCTAAGCAATAATAATTGTCATTAGATACATGTGTACATTGCATAATAGAATGCAGAAGAAATACATCACAAAAAATGTCTAAAATCAAATTAGGGAAAATTTTCAAAGTTTAATTTCACAATGATGGTAATATGCTCTAGCAAATGATGTCAGGTTTTATGTGGATAGAACATGCTACATTGGAAAACTAGCGAATGAACGTATAATTAAAAAGGAGGCTTCCAATAGAAATTTAAATTTTAGTTGCAGTTTCAGGTAATATATAGTCTAGGAGGTTTTTAATATCATGGGGGTTTTATTGAATGCATTTTTCAAAATTTAGAAATTCCATGTAGGAGGTACGACGTTATCTAGATATAGATTTTATGAGTTTTACCAGTGTTTAATTAAGATGTAAACTATCCAACAATTAAGAAAGATGGAGGAAATACTCATCCTTGTTACTAATGAATATAAGGATATTATCTTGATAATCATGTAAAAACATATAAAAATGAGCCTCATAAAAGTGTTTGGTGAATTGGTGATAACTAAGGGCTTAATGAAATTTCTCAAAAAGCCCAAATTTTGTCTTCAATGTTGACTTCGATGCATCACTTTAATTCAATTGAACTTGATGGTATCCTAAAATTAGATCTAATTTTGAAATATATAAAGCACCTTACAAATGGTCTAGCATTTCTCAATTCAATGAAATGGGTATATGTTGTTGATAGACACATTACTCATAGCTCTATTTTAAGTGACAAGATAACATGGGTTTCATTCATAGGGATACCAAAACTAATACAACCACAAGGTATTAGCTAGAATGACTCTTATGTAATTGTAATAGAACCTAAATTTATTTGTAAATACTAGTCGTATTGATAATGGTAAGATGTTATTGATGGATATAATGAAAGAGGGATTTAGGTGCATGACCGATAATATGCTAGATATGTCGTGGGGATGGAGAAGTGTTAAATTTAGTGAAAACATAGTAGAAGTCAAAGAGGTGGGGTTTTAGTGGTGTGGTGGGTCAAGAGGTTTGATAAGGATTAACTTATCTAAACTTGTATGAACAATGACTCGGTGTACAACATCATTACTAGATCAATTTTGTACATAGGAAGAGATAGACGATTAGAGGTAAGTTCACCTTCCAATCCTTAGCGAGGGTGAATATGTTAGTATGAGAAACATATGTAATAGAGTGCTCATGTTGGTAAAGTATTCTTAGTAGTAACTCAAAAATCTCTCTTGAAATATCACATAACATGTCTCAAAAATGAGGGAAAATGGTGAAGGTGATATTATATTATTGGTTGACATTAAAAAGGGTTAAGCATTATAATTAACCTAGTTGAGACAATATGGATCAGGTTGGGGAGTTACAATTAAAACCAATGATTTGTTAAGTGACACACATACTAAAACCTTATGAGTATAATTTCTCGTGACGAGCTTAGCGAGAATATAATTGATTTATTTATTTTTTTGTAAAGGCCATGGGATGAGTGGGAGGGGCTGAAAATGTCATCATAATGAGGTTTGGATAAGGTTCAATGATGTTCCCCACGTTTATGATATCATTTTGAGGTTTGGATAAGGTTCAATGATGTTCCCCACGTTGATGACATCATTTTGAGGGGGAATTTTGTGTTCTAAGGAAAACTAATAAGGTCTTGGGAGAGTGAGTACACTACAAAGCACCACAATATATTATTCTATGAGAAGTTGACTTTGGAATTTCGATATTAACCATTAGGGGATGGGTAGCTTGTAGCAATATATTAAGAAGCAACTTGGCAATTATTTGTTGTGCAAGGGTGGAATTAATATGCAAAATGAATTGCCATTAAGAATTCCGTAGATTCCTTTTGGTAGCGAGAAAATGTTGAATATATAATCGAAGAGAAAATCTATGCACTTGAGAAACTCCATGATAGAGAGTATGAAGTGAAAAAGAATTAAATTTAATTAGCAACACATTTGATGGATCTAAAATGGAGAGTTACACGTAGATTTTCTAGAATATTTTCGATGTATTTTTGAATGGTTTGATTTAAAAGTTGATGGAGTTGAAGCTAATGTCCCTAGTTTCGCACTACATACCTTATTATATGCAAACACTCTCTCTGTGAAAATGAAAAAAATTATATATGTAAGTGATGGAACTAAATTGAAGAATAAACCTCTCCTTATTAATCCCTATGGAGAGGTATTTCCATTACCATTTATATAGTTAATCCAATCCCGCCATTTGTCATCCAATAAATATGATTTGCATCTTTCCAAGGTCACATTATCTCTTTCTTGTAGAATGGTATGATTTTTGAAATATGGAGCGAAGGGTCATATCTAGCCCTGGACCCAATTTCCATGAAGAGCACTAGAAAACCATGGAAAGGTAAATTAGGTTCTCAACATAGTTTAGAGGGTCAACTAGTAGTGGTTTGTTGAATTAAGGTTCTTGTAGTTTTAAAGCAAGATAATGCATCACTAATTCCACCCTTAAAGAAGGGAATTCCAATGCTAAATGTATTTTGGATGTAATTAGAGGAATTTTAGTTGTGCCTCCACCCGGAACGCATCCTTGCCACTAAAATTATTGGGGAGAGAAACGAAGATATTTTTGAGGTCTCAAAATAACCCAAGAATAGTGTTTTATGAATGTATGATAGAGATAGTTGTGCCTCAGTACATATTTTTATTATTTTCTAAAACAATAAAGGAAGGATGAAAGGAATGAGTCCTTATCCACGTAGCGGAGGCTTGATGAATAAAAGAGTGTATCCGTGTAGAAGTAAAATTTGAAACATTCATTAAATATAGCTTCTTTTCTCTTTTTATATATATGGAGTATATTATATCTTAAAATATATAAAAAGATATACTTAAAAAACAACTTTTCATTAGACAAAGTATCATAGATTAATTTAGGTTTTAGCTTGAATGTGACCTTAAAATTAGATTAGTATTATATTAAATTTTTTATTACATAATATGATAAAAAAATATCAACAAAAATAAAAAAAAATTAATTGATGTGGGGATCTTCACAATGTCACTCAACACACCTATAAAATCATTGTCAGATATCTAATTTATAGTCATGATTTATGTCAAATGAAATGTATATTGAAACTATTAAAGTTATGAAATAAATATAAGGTTAAGATAATATTATTCTTAAAAGTATATTAGATTATCTTCATTAAATATATATATATATATATATATATCATTTTGCTATAAAAGATATTTGTTGGATAAAGACTATAAATAGTTACGTTAACATTTCAATTATATATATATTATATATATATATATATATATATATATATATATATATATATATATATATATATATATATATAATTTATACATTTGGCTATAAAAGATATTTATTGGATAAAAACCATAATTTATGAGAAAACTAACATAGATTTATTTTAAATACCAATCTAATATGAATTGAGAGATCAAATTTCTTTACATAAAAATTTCTCTAGAGTTCAAATACAATGTTTAATTTTTCGTTGTTTAAATAAAAAAATTTAATGATATATAGAATATATATATATGAAAAATAAACATTTTAATTATAATTCCTTTTTCAGAGTATAAAATAAAAAATAAAAAATATAAGCAATTTTCTATTCTATTTAAAATATAATATTATTTTATTTTAAAAAGACAGTCAACTCAATAGACACAGACAAACAAACCTATACATCCCCTCCTCATATTGTTCGTAGAAAAAACCTATAGACTCAATAAACATTTAATATATTCTATTGTCCATATCTTTTAAATGATTTATAGATGCTTAATGAAATATTAATAGGTTTCCATGCTTTTACACCATTCGTTTTCACAATTATATTTTGCACTCCAAAAGGTTAGATATATATCGAAAAGCTAGTGCGCTTCTGGATGAAAATTATTGAAATAAATTATCCATCGACTAGTTATTGACATCCATACAAATATATTTATCAATATAATAGATGTCAATTTCCTAACCCCATGGCGCATATACAAATTCTAATTGTTATATATATGGCATTATTTTAACAGGTTATATATTTAGTTTAAGTATAGTTATATTAAAATTAAAAATTATGAAAAATTGGTAAAATAAAAACATGTATATGTGCATGCAAAAATTGTAAACAAAAATTAGAAGGAAATAGGGTAAATTTGGAAAACAAGAAATGAATTTTCTTTCAAATATAAATTTTGGTTTTTCCATCAAATTTAAATTAGGTAACATAAATAAAATTTGTTCAAAGTTAAAATACACTAATGTGCTTATTCTATTATTATTTTAAGGCTTTATATTTTTATGGTGCCACATAGATGAAGTATTTCACATAGATGAAGTAGCTGATAAATTAACTTTAATGTTATTGTCTAATTCTATCTATGATATTGTGTACAAATGATTTTATTGCAACCTTTATTTTAATATCAATTTAATTTTTTCTAATTTGTAGATTATGATTATTTTCCAACATACTCATAATTTTTCATATATATTTATTTATTTTAACAACTTAATGCATTGAAAAGTTTAATATATTAATAAAAAAATAATATTTCTTTAATAATTCTTCATTTTCCCATGACTTTTAAATTGACTCACAAGCTTTTACTAGAATAATGGTCTACTTTGGCCCATGAGTGCCTCAATTCTCTACTCACATGCATGCATGATTAATGTTTAATTATTGCTTAGAGAATATTTTTGTACATAAGCACATACCAAATTTGTGAGCACTCTATTTTTGTGACAATAAAAATGTTTATAATAAAATATGTACAAGAGAACAACTTACAATTTAATAAAAAAATCTGAAAAAATATAGCTAAATTAAAGTAAAAATTATATCTCTATGATTAGAACTAATTGGAAACAATATAAAAAAAATATGAATTTTTCTCTCCTTATTTTAACTAATTGAATAAAATATTATTTTATAATACTTTTAGACAATTTTGTTTTTTTGAAATAAATTATTAAGTAAACAAATTCAATTTTCTTATATATTTTATTTAAGTAAACAAAATTATACTTACCTTTATTATTTAAAAAAATGTCAAAATTATACTTACCTCCATTATTTAAAAAAATGTCAATAATCAAATTAGTTAAGGAAATTAAAATTTATTAAAAAAATTATGATAAAAATGATTGTAAAAAAAATTCTAGTTAAATTTAAAAGGAAAAAAATACTTATAAATAATCTTTCCACACTTTTAACAAAATTGAAATTTCCAATTAAATTAATATCTGATATACTTATTAAGTAACTTCATTTATTTATATCAAAACTATAAAACTATAAATATTAATTAACTCAACCAGCCATCAATATCACATTCCAACCATCAATTTCATATTTGCAATGTGTGCAAAATCTAGATAACTCTTTTCAATAGTGGTGTGTTAACCGAAGTTAAATAGCTTTAACACAACTTTATGCGGAGACTACTGAACTGAAAAAGAAAAAAAAAAAAAAAAAATATATATATATATATATATATATATATATATATTACATTCAAATGTGGATTGTTTTATTTATGTGAATTTTAAATCAAAATAATAATAGGTTATTAATATAATTTAAAAATATAGATTAAATTTAAAGCAAAGTGATTAGTAAAATATTAAAGTAAAAAATTAAAAAAAAACATATTAGCAGTTATATTATATGAGTGATAAAGATTTAACTTTTAATAATATATATAAATTTAATGTTTGGATTTATTTTCAAAATGGTTATGTTTTTTTAATTAAATATATTAATTAAAACATGGCATATGAACAAACGCCATATAAAATCAATTATAAATTTTTGCGTATATGATATTGATAAATCGTGATATTATAATAAAATCTAAAAAATAATTTAAAAGTTAAAAATATCAATGATAAAATAAAGTGAATATTTATCATTAAAAATCTTGTTACTCATCTTTTTTGTTTAAATATATGTATATTTAATTCATAAATTAATTATTCTTATATTTATTATTAATAATAATTTAAATTAAAACTAAAATTTAATTGAATTTTATAATTATTTAATGTTATTAATGTTAGATATAATATTTAGTAAATATTTTGATGTTTATTATAAATTAATGCATTTTTTTATTTAATAATTAATATTTAGAAATTTTTATTAACAATTTGATTTATATAATTTTATTAATTTATTAAAGTAATGAAAGTGAAGTTTAAGTTTAAGATGACTTTCACTGCACCATAACATTGAAAATATATGTTTTGAATAACATTGAGGATATATGTTTTGGATCTACCGGATAAAGTATAATTATTTTATCAGACAAAATCAAAAAATATATTAATATAAAATTATATTTTTAGAATAATGAAATGTAAATAATAAATAAGAATTTTGCATCGCTCCAATATCATAAATTGAATATTTTATTCTCACACAAATCAAATACTTGGTGGATAGTGTTGTTAACATAGTATCTCTACATAGCCAAGGATTTCACTACTTATACAACTTTAAATTTAATAATTCCATATTTATAATTATTAAAATATTTTATTTTAAAGGTTAAAATAGAATTCCACGTCTTTGTTATATTTCAGAAAGGTTTTGATACAATTTAGACGTGATCGACGGAGTCTCTTCCCTATATAGTTTAGAAATTTAATAATTACAATTTTTTTTATTAAAATATTATATTTTAAAGTTTAAAATACCATCATCGTGGTACGTACTGGTTATATTTAATTTTAAGATTTCAGAAAGGTTTTGATACCATTTTGACGTGATCAAGGGAGTCTCTTCTATATATAGTTTAGAAAGGATAAAGAGAATTTAGAAAGGATAAAGAGAATTTAGATATCTGACGAGGCTGACGACTGTAGCGCCCTACATCAATTAGGCTCAACGCAGAGAATGATATTGAATGACGTGTACTAGGCTATATTTCAAAATTTTCATCTACAAGATTGTAGGACTACCTTGTGTAATATTTCTTGGTATAGTTTGTAAATATTCATTCACTGTGGGTAGAAAGGAAACAATTTTGTGTGGTGGACTATGTAAAGAAATAATAGTTATTAGTGTAATTTTTTTGGTATAATTTGTAAATATTTATTCACTGTGCGTAGAGAGGAAGTAATTTTGTATGGTGGTCTATAAAGTAATTTTGTATGGTGGCTTATAGAGATAATAATTACTAGAAAGAAATTATTGTTTAATTTATTTATTTACAGATGTTTTATGAAGTTAGTCATAAAATTATATTGGGAATTAATGTTAAGAATGTTCACATTTAAAGTAGTTGGCAACAATTATGGCCAAAGTGGTAATCTGCCTAATTCTTTTTTGGGAATAAAACTTCTCAATGGGAAGAAGCTGAAAGGGTAACGAAGGAAACTAAGGAAACTTTGAAGGAGGGAGACTCTAAATTAGAAGATCTCTAACAGGACTTTGTTAGCTTTTGAGATGGTTGGTCAGTGGAATTTCTAACTGATGCTTATGAGCTCAGTTCTGAGAACCCTAGACTAAGTCTAGCTAGGATTAGTTAATATCTCAGTTGAATCTGTGAAAGTCATTGTTTGAACTATCCTAGATATGAAGTTCAGCCCTAGGGGAGTATGAAGTTCAACACTAGGGGAGAATGAATGGTCTTACCGGTTCTTATAAGCTGAGTGGAGCATCCTTCCCCTGTGATTTTCTGATTGGCTCTAGGAAAAATAAAGTAATGAGAAAACTTATATTTTTTTGTTTGTTATTGTTTAAAAAAATAAAACTTATAGTTATTTTTTTAATATAAAACTGAATATATATATATATATATATATATGTCCAAGATTAAAATAATCATTATATTGTTAAAAATGAAATCAGACTTATATAATGAAGCGTATCTAAATAAGGGTTTCTATAATGAAACTGTGAGGTATGATGCAAAGGACCTTAAAAAAATATTAACCATAAAAGGAACTAGAACATTATGCTCAGTTAACTCAAACATTATTGTTAAAAATGAAATCAGACTTATATAACGAAGCGTGATTGAATAATTGTATCTAAATAAGGGTTTCTGTAATGAAACTGTGAGGTATGATGCAAAGGACCTTAAAAAAATAATAGAAAAAGGTTAATCATAAAAGGAACTAGAACATTATGCTCAGTTAACTCAAACATTATCCTCTTAGGAAGTTTGGATTAGTTACTTGGCTCCCAGGAATAATGCCTAATTCTGAATTATATTTTTCAAATAAAAACTAGAGCGGATTACAATAGTACTTATATAAAAAATATTTATATTAGCAGCTAATAACTATGTAGTTCTAGAAAACCATGATTTTCCAGATAAAAAGGGAAATTTAATCTATAAAATCTCTGTAAATATCTATAAATATCTATGGGGAAATTATTCTATAAAATCTCTGTAAATATCTATAAATATCTATGGACTAATACACTAGTTAAGAAACCATACATGAATAGAAATATAGTCAGTAACTACAAATTTTCAGTAATAGAATAACTTTATCAGTAACAAAGGAATAAGATCTCAGTATATAGTTCAAAGTCTAGATAATAATAGATAAAAACAACTATAGCAATTTATATATGATATAATAAGGAATTATATCGAAAAAGGCAACTTATATATGATATAATAAGTAATCATACCGAAAGAAGGAATTTACTATTAGTCATCTCGTGAGTAAACTCTCTACTATATATATACTATATATAATACAGTGGAATATCAAAAGAGTAAGCGAAGGAACCAATATGCACCAAATGCCAGCTGAAAAGCGCAGAAAAATACAACATAAACTCCAGAATAATTATTTCAAGGAAATAAGTTACGAACCCATATTGAATCCGAGAAAAAAGAAAGAATCATCGTCTTATATAGAAAGGGTTTAGATCATAATACACTGCAGAAATTATAAATGTTCTCATTATAACCATAATATGGTAATGCTCCCCCACAATAATATGGTAATGCTCCCCCACAAGAGTATTGGCCGCACGCTATTCAATGTAAAATACCAACAAAATTACATGCAATAATTTTTTTGACTCCGTACAACGGTAATAAGGAAGTCGACTGTTCTAATTCTAAAGGCAAAATCATCAAATGATCTTCGCGTATCAAAGGAAATAAAACCATAGAGGAAGAAATATAAAGCCATAGAAGGGAAACCCTAGCCGAGTAAATTTTCAGGACACCTCGAAGGAAAAAACAAAGGCATAATGTCAAGATAGAACCTCGTTAAAAAAATAATGAATCCTGGAATTGATTGTGGATGCCCGCAATGAAAAGTCTCGCCTGCAACGGAGAAAGGAAAATAAAAATAGAAAAACAAATAGGGTAAGCAGTTGTGCGTTACAATTGAACAAAAGTCATACATATGAATATTAAAGAGAGGAGGAATTATCTGAAGGGTGCGTTTTTCGTTGGTAGCCACCAACGACATTCGAGGGGAAACAGAACCTACTAATTAAATTGTGACAGGAGACAACTAAAACCAGGGAAACAGAACCTACTAATTAAATTGTGACAGGAGACAACTAAAACCAAGTAGAACTGCAAATTGAAAATAAACTGAGGTTTTCCACAACCAAATAGATTCTAAACAATTTTTCCTGCAACCCATTAAACTCTGTCATCTCAATAATACAATTGTTTGGGAAAAACAAGTTAGGGTTGCGAATACCATCAGTAAGCCCTCAAATCTAGCCCAGAAACTCCAGCAAAATAAACAAACTGAGTCAAGTGACCGGTAACAAAAGAAGCATAGCCAAATGGTGTGTATACAAAGAAAAAGGGCCCAGCATATAAATTTCACGAATTACCTTATTGAGCAAGCAAAGGAGTTTTGTGGAGCACATTTAAGAATATATATATATATATATATATATATATATATATATATATATATATATATATATCACATAGTGAATAGGTAATCGCCAGCTTTAATTTATGGGAGACCTACGATCAATCCTCATAGCTGTCATTATAATACTAAGAGTATATCCAACTCTCGTGCCGCCCAGGTGTGGGTGGGGAATCTGCTTCTCGAGCATCCACCACAGCAGGCCAGTGTACTCAATGAGATTTGAACTACAGTCTGCCAGGCTACTTGGGTGGGGAATCTGCTTCTCGAGCATCCACCACAATAGATCAGTGTACTCAGTGAGATTTGAACTACAATCTCCCAGGCTTCACCCAAATAAACTTACAGTCAAACATTTCAGAATTAACCAAATAAGTTTTCCGCCCATTGGTTGCGGAGCCAAAATCGGCTAAGTGAAACATTGCAACTGAGCAGCGTGTAACCCAAGGTCTGGAGGGTAGTTACTCTCTAACCAGCCCTCCTCCAAAACCCACGGTCGATTAAGCCCTAACAAATAAGGACCGTTGATCTAAACCCTCACGCCAATCGAGAAAAGAAACTCAGCGAATGACTTACAACTGGAAAGACTTGGAAATAATTCGAAGTTCAAATCTTAATAAGGTGTCGTTTTATACCATCATCGCTGATGTGTCAAATTCAAATACAATCATTATATTATATACCACTGTGACTTATATTACAAATTATAAGGAGTTAGTACACATATAAACGAGACTATAAACCATCGACTAGTCGTTTGATATCCGAGTCAGCATCGAGGGTCTGCTTATTACAATAAGCACCAGACATAATTGTCATACGACGATATAAAACAAGCGAAAACATATCTACGTATAAGAATTAATTTTATCGAGCAAGATTCATGGTGAAAGTAGGTTATGTACAGTGAAACAAAAAAAAATAATATTGAGATATGTTACACAATGGCCATTTATACAAATGATCTGTCATGAGGCATCGAGAAGAAAAAACGTTGATTTGTTACATGTGTTCCCACAACCGGTACATGCACACGTACACAGCCGGGACTTTTATGATCCCTGAATGCACACGTACACAGCCGGGACTTTTATGATCCCTGAATTTTGACGGTCCAAATTTTGTTACAACTTAGGTATGTTGGGAGAATAAATATGTAATTAGAACATGGTTCTCGGGAGTAAGATCTTTATTATCAAAAATAAATTAATATATTATTAAAAATTAACAAAATTTAATTTATAATGAATTAAGAAAAAAATCAAATGACAGAATTTTTTGGTTTCCAATCAATAAGTGCGGTTCATCAGAAGGATCAGATGAAGAGGGGTAGACCATGGCAAAATTTTAAATAGAGACCATAATTTCAAGTAACAGACATATTTGAACTTGAAATTATGGTCTCTATATTGCTCTCTATCTAAGCTTTTGCCATAATTTTCATCTAGTCTTGATGATGAATCATCACGGTTAATAAATCACACTGGTTAGTTCGAAACTAATAAGCCAAAAATTTCAATTTTTGTTATGTAATTTCTAAAAATAACTTTTCTTAAAATTTAATTTATAATATTAAACTATATAAAAAACAGTAAATTATTTTAATAAAGAAACTAATAAACAGTCCAACCAAAAACTAAATACAATATATCTTTAAAAAAATATTTCGGACACAAGGCTGAAGGAATATAAGACAAATTATTGCTCGACTTATCCAATTTCCTTAATTAACTGAGCTCTCAAATTGGAATTTATGAAAGCCTATCAAATAGGAAATTCTGAGATATGTTTAGTATTTCCAAACACATGCTATTTGATATAATAGTGGGCATATATTTCATATTCATTCGCATTCACTCAAAGATCATCTCCAAATTTACTTGTAAATCTAATTTAGTGCAAATTCATTCATAAAGGGATCAATATATGTGTCTGGTGTTTTACCATAGTATTTTTTATTTATTTTTAGTAAATTGTAACAAGTATTTTCTGCCTTCTAAAAATAAATAATTAGGATTCAATCCTAGTTATTTTTGTAATAGTAATTATAAATTTCCCCAGAAGAAAAGCACAAACCCAAACAATGTCCCATTGTAGCACTGAAATTGTTCACTGTTGAGGATTCCTATCTACTGTTAGCTCAACTCCGTCCCATACGGTGAAGTTAAAATACGTCGACAGTAGAAAATGCAATCAACTCCTGCCCTTTCGTGTTGCTTCTTTTCGGTCTCAAAATTTGTTGAGATTATTGTATTTCACTAAATTAATTATTTCTATTTTGAGTTAACAGTTTGTAAAAATTAATACTTCATTATTTCAATATAAAAATTTCAATATATATTTTTTAATAATTCATTTAATTGAAGATGTTTATTTCAACAATTTACTTAATTGAATTTAAAATGAAGGGTTTAATAGAAAATAATATAGACATTTTTATTTTTGGGGATAATTTTTCATATGCATGGCTTAAAATTCAGTAAGGATTTTTTGGAATGATAGGTTTAAATTGTATTATTTGCATAGTCCAAATGCTTAAGGTTTTGTAGGGTACCAAATTCATTTATATATTTAAAAACATATTTTAAATAACAAAAAGTCAGAATCTTATGGAAATTTTTATATTCTCCAAAAAAACAAAAACATCAATAATTAAACTATGCAATATAAAACTAAACAATGTAATGGTGGTTAAATTCTACTTTTTTATCACAATAATTTTTACTTAAATTAAATAAACTTGTACATTAAACATTCTACCAAACAGCCTATTCTATGTGTTACTTCAATCTTTCTTTATACTAGGTACCCATAGTGTATATATATATATATATAGAATTGATAAAAGTATCTTTAGGAATTCATTTTCTGAATTACCCAAATAATCACTCCAAAATGTTACTAGTTAGAAGTTTACTAATTCCTATGAATTTTGATATACTTACAAACCTATTATTTGTTAGAGTTGTCTTTTCCAACATCTCATTTCCATTTGAGCTAAGTATGGTGAGTTGTAAGCTCATATAGGGACGTCCATTTGCCCAGTTGTGGTATTTAGCCTCCTCCATTGCTAGATAATGGAGATTTTCTATGTACTCTAACACAACAATGTGAGTAATATAATACTCTTTAATGGCATGAGAGCATTGGCTTATGTTCAATTCCCTGATTTTTGTTTGAGGAAGGATGTTGGATTTTCACACTAACCTCATTGGGAATTGATCACATGAATTAACTACCACTCTGCGATGCACCCTAGGACAACTAAAAAAGGTAATTATAATGGTTTGGAAGTTTACTAATACTTGCAGGCTTTGGTGTAATGGTTTTAAAGTTGAAATCAGATAAACATGATGTCCATTGTAGAATGGATTTATATCCATTTGGTATTGTGATGATGGGTGGGTATATTGGTTTGATCTATTGAAGTTTTGCTTTTCTAGTGAGTGAAAACACTTTTTCCAACTTGGTATTTTTAAGATGGGTAAGACATTGCAAGGGCTTCATGAAAAGAAGGAACTAGATGAACTTCCCAAAGAGTTCATTCAATTGCAATCATTGGTATCCCTTTTGCAAGTAGAGAATGCAACTCTTAAGAATAGGTTGCAAACTTCCATAGCTGAGAAAACCCAAAAGGTTGACCATATAGATTTAACCATGGGAAAATATTTCAAGATGCTTGCATATGAATTTCAAGAAAACATTAATCTCCTTGATGAGTTGTAGGAGGAACTTGAGTCTTTTTCTGACTAAAGAACAAAAAATTTGAAGAATAAGCTCAAAGAGAAAACTAATCAACACATTATGGAGATTGGTTATTTAAAAGAAACAATGATGGAGAAATATCATTTTCTAAAACAAGATTATGATGACTTGTCTCAAGATCTAATTGGATGAGGTTATTCAAAAGCTGCAAGAGTCTCAGCGTCTTCAGAAATTTGAGATGGAGACAATTGATCTTAAGGTGCCAAGTTCTTATTCTTTCACACTTGATGATGGCGAATGTGGAAAGGTTGATGTTTATGATCATGGCTCATCACATGACTTTGTCACACCAATTTTTGAAAACCATACTACTGGTACTGAGCCTCGATTGCTGAGAAAATTGGGATATGGCAGAGGAGGACTTGGGATGAATGGGAAAAGAATTGGTGTTCCTATTAACCCTATAGTGCAGACATTAAGAGAAGGTCTTGGATATGATCATGTCAGTGCCTCATCACCTACATCCAAGTGTGAGGTGCTGGAAGAAAATGCTCTTGTTGATTGTGATAGACAGATGGCTAACGTGGCTCTGAATGTCATTCCATATGAGAATGTTGTGGCATCCATCTTTGAGTCTGAAAAAATAAAAAATGATCTATCAAAACATCCCTATCAGAAGAAATTACCCAATAATCAACATTATTGGTCAATTAATATTGCAACATTCATATCGTTACAGAATAGACGCAAAATAATGAAACATGGACTAGTGCCAACCATCAGGATCAATTGTCGATGGATTGATGGATGGTCATGGCATCAACTGAACTAATGCTTGCAAAATTCATATCATCATGTTGCATCATTTGCTCATTATTGATTCCATTGTTACCTCAGTTGTGTTTCAGGGGGGAATTTGCTAACAACGTAGACTTTTGATTCTTGCTTCTTTGGCAGATGTGATTTGGAGGGGCATTTACATGGTGACAAATATTGTTGCCGTTGTTTTTTTGACAGTTGTCATCCTTTGTGTTTGATCAGTGTGATAATGATAATGTTCAAACAACTTCAAGAGTGTTTTCCTACAACATTTTCCATACTTACAGTCCTCATTGTTTGTTTGTTGGTTGATGGTGTTTCTTTTGTTTGAAACCTTGTCCCAGTTCTTTAGCAACACCTAGTTCTCTGATGTTATTTGGGAGAAGTTGATAGTGCTTGTCACCCTTGTTCCTCTGAAACAATCCTACTTAAGAGATTGACCGACCTCATTGAGATTTCACATCTTTCATCTTTTGAATTTTTGGTACCTCATGATTTTGTATTTATGGCTTAGAGTAGGCCTATGCTTTTGTCATTCAATGAATCGTTATGGGATCTACAATTTTAGCTCCATGATAATTTGAGGACTGACATCTTTCTCTCTTTTTGGGGGGAAGTTTTTTTCCTACGAGTTTTTCTCTCTTTCTTTGCTTATGAGAGTTTGTACATGGATACCTAATTAGGCCTCATTGCGAGGACCCATTTTTTTTTCTATTTTCTCTTTAGTTGCTCTTTATGTTTCACTTAAGGGGGGTGTTAGAGTTTTCTTTCTAAACGTCTCATTTCCCGATGAGATAAGTATGGTGAATTGTAAGCCCACATAGGAACTTGCATTTGCCAAATTTTCATACTTATCCTTAGTCGACATTGAGCCTCCTCCAATCATATATAATGGAGGCTTTATATGTATTTTTATACAACAATGTGAGTAATAAAATAAATTGTCATCATTGTAAAACACATTTGTCTTCTCACCACTAATGCATACAAGACACCTATATTATCATTTTTGAATTCGTCAACTTACCATAATGTTGAGATAAGCTTATAGAATATTAAAGTGGACGGCATACTCCCTAGAGTATTGGTATGGCAACATGTTTGAGAAAAGACATTTGAAGCATTACTCTTATGTGGTGATAATTCAATCATTATTAGATCAGGTTTATTTAATTCAAGATCTAACATGAGTAAGGAGTGATCAAATTTCTTCATGCGCAAACTTCATTTTAGAGTGCAAAATACAATGTGTAATTTTTCATTCTTTAAAATGTATTTTTCAATGTTATATAGACTAAATAACTTAAAGTTGTAAATCCAAAAAAAATTATTAGATTTAAACAAAAAGTTATACACTTAGAACGCGACCAAATTGTACTTACATTAGATGTGGTGTAATTTTTTTTTTAAATTAAAAATTTAAATATCTTACACATTTCTTTTATATAAAATTATATTATATTATATAAAATTATATTATATTAGATGGATAACTGACTAAAGTGGCTGGAGTATGCCGTAAAACTGCTTCTGCTTGGCTAAGAGCTCGTCTTCCTCGGACGTAAGGAAACAGGTTAATGGCCCAAGACCCAGAGGCATCGGGCAGGAGTGATAGCCTGCTCCCTGACGGACCACCAGCGAGTTATTACAGGTGGCATGGTTTTCCTCGATAAGAGTGATGCGTACAAACCGACAGTCACGATAGCAGCCAGAGATTGGTCTGTCAACTGAGTTTGATGGGTTTTTCCACTTATGAAAAAAAAAAAAAAACCGATTAAACATACATGAACATATTCATTTTTGTATTTCATTAAATTAAATTATATTATATAGATAACTGACTAAACATACGCCACATATTCAACATATTCACTTTTGTATTTCATTATTGTTCACATTTTTTTTTAGGTTAAATACATACAAGTACTTGTATGGACAGAATTACACACAACACTCTGGGTCGCTATTGAATGAGCCTGTACTTGTATGTGTATGGACATAATTACACAACACTCTGGGCCATTATTGAATGAGCCTGTACTTGTATGTGTATGGACAGAATGACACATAACACTCTGGGCCGTTGTTGGATGAGAATCTTGACTTAATTAGTCCAAATATTATAAACAACCTTTTTAAGGCCATAAAAGTCAAAGGCGATTAATGATTACTGAAGCACATAAAACTCGACGAATGGCCGTGGAAGTGGACTGCAGAGCACATGTCTTTCCACAAAATATGCAGACAAAATTTTTAGTCGATATGACTATACATATTGCATGTCGACTGCAGGACTTGAAATGTACAGTCGACATGACTAAACATATGTCATGTCTAGTGCATGACTTGAAATTGAAATGAAGTGCAGAATATCGAAGCGTTTAATATGCTTGGAGGAGATAAAGTAGCACGGCAGCCAACAAATGAGGTGCCTTCGGACTAATACGTGTACTAATTATGGAAGTCTAATCTGATATAGTAATTTTGGGCTAAGATATTTGAACCTGTTGCTCTGTGAATAGATCGAAGGAATCGAAATATATTTACTTCGATATTTTACTACATTTATTATGTAATAATTTATAATAATTGATATGGTGTTCAGTCCTTTGAGATTTACAAGAGGGGGAAGTAAAAAGTAAAGGGAATAAGAAAACAATAATAAAACGACAACCCATAAGAAATATGGAAAACAGATTGCACATTTGAAGTGGACAATTCAATTATGATTGCATTATCATTTATATTGTGAGGTTACGAAGTTATTAATCTAAAAATAATATTGTTATTTAATATTGTTATTTTCAAATTTTATATGTAATTTTACTATTTATATTATTTAATAAGTAAAATATTTATTTTTTATATTATTATATTTATTAATATGGTGTATATATAAATATTGATTTTAGTATAATTTTATTGTTTTTACTCATAATATTTAATTTTAATATTATTGGTCAACTATTATTTGTAAATATTTATTTTATTTTTATTATAGTATTTAGTTTTAACATTATTTTTCAACAAGATTTGTGATGCAAGAGCATTAGTTTATAAACCGTTATTTTTTATAATATCTAAGCGCTTATGAAACCTCTAAAGGGAAAGACATTTCTCTTCAATATATTTTGTATAAAATTAGGGAATTTAGTGTAAATACAAGTATCCAAATTTTAAAAGAATATGAATTGTTATGTTATTAAGTGAGCTAACCCCGGACAGAGTGTATAATGATTTAGGGGAATGGGTGCTATCTACGACCTCAAACTGACTACAAGGAATTGGAGGTAGCATTCCACCAATGTTAAGCCATGGACCGGTTCCTCCAACCCCTTCTCCATGTGTCGGTTTTCTATAAAAGTCGTATTAACATCTGCCACACATGAAGAAAACCTACAAGTGATAGAATTGCTCACTGGAATAAATCATTTGAGTTCATTTCTCTCCAATATATTTTGTATAAAAGTAGGAAGTTGAGTGTAAATGAAAGTGTCTAAATTCTAAAAGAACATGACTTGTTACGTTATTAAGTGAACTAGAGTTTTGGCCTAATAGGTTTTTGTAAAAATAACAAATGTGAAGCTAAGGTGTTAGTATTTTGGAATAGATATCCAATTTAGATTCATTTATTAGGATATTTTCTATGCAATAGAGGTTATATATCTATCTATAGTTAGATATCAATTTAGCCTCAAGGGATCAAAAACCACTCTAGAGAAAAACTCAAGAAATTTAGGATAGGTAGTTAGAGAAGGAGAATGACAGCTTTGTAGTTACACAAAAAAGGTTGTAATATTCCTATATAAATACATATTTATGGGTTATAATATAATTTTATTTTATGTCGAGTTATTCCCTATGTCCAATTCAGGTACTTGAACATGTATTGATGCCCAATGTAAGGTTGGAGAGGGCCTGTGTGTTTGCACATTCCTTAATTGGAATATGGTTGACTGGAAGCCATATTTGGAATAGGAAATGAAAGATGGTCAACAATGATAATTATACCTTCATTCGGGAAGCAAATCACTGGAAAGAGTGTTGAGGCAATAGCTCCCAAGTCATAAACATAATCGCGCCCAAGTAGTAAGTTGTAATCTAATGGGCCTGGGACTACCATCACATTCCTAATGGTAAACTCATTCCTCTGTTAAAGGCCAACAGATTTTGGGTAATTGGCATAAGCAACGGTGAACCAAGCGCTTTCCAATCTGTTGAGGAAATGATACTCATAGATGAACCTTCATCTATAATAGTGCCCGATACAATCATTTTACAAACTTGTACTATGATCTGGAAGGGCACATAAGAAGGAAGACAAAATCCTGCCAGTCGATTCCAATCAAAGAAAGTGACTAGATTACTTGCAGGGAGTACCGTAGAAATGGGAGAATTGACCCCTTGAGTTACGAGAACTGGAGGATTTTCCTCTTATCTTGATGGAACAAGAGGACTACCCCCAAGCTCATTAGAATCTAAAGAAACAAAAAGAACTTGAGTAGTATCATATTCACTCTCTTTGGAAAAGGTAGGATTAGCTGAAGGTGGAATCATGTCAACTGTCACCTCGACCAGTTGATTTAGGTCAGGTGTAGACTCATAGGATTCACTTTCAAGGAGAGTGGTTTCGACCGAAAGTTGATTTTGGTCTTTCAATTCATCAACTAGTGAAGAATTAAGGGATGGTTTCCTGTAACCATATGGAAGTCACTGTGGTGAAGCAAGACAGTTATCCAACACTTTTTTGGCTTCATCCAGATAGGGACAAAGGTGAATGGGATGATTCCCTTAACATAACCTACATGGAAACTTGATTTCTCCCTTCTTTCCATGGTCTTTACTGACACTAGTTGATGGTGTGTGACCAACATGATCTCCAGAAGTTGATGACATAGGATGATGTGAACAGGAAGACCATTCTCCTAAGATCTAAGGAATATCAGGACAATTTCAAAGAAGATGGACTCCCACACAAAGTTTGCATGGACATTGAACTTTCTAAGGCTTGACAGATGATTTCTCATTAGATGTTGCATTCAAAGCAATGGTTTCTTGGTTGCCCTTCTGTTGAGTTTGCTTCTTCTTCTTCTTCTTCCCTTTCTTCTTCTTCTTAGCCACCTGGTTACTAGTACGAATACTTTCACCAGGAGAAGAGGAAGAAGGCAAAGTGTCAACTTTAGGATCAACTAGGGGTTGATTTTTCCCAGTTGGAGGTGTACTCGATTTTGGAGAAATCACGACATTTTGAACCAAGGAGGTTGAAAACAACCATACTAGCAAGCTAATGGTAGATCCTGGAAGGGATAATGTAGCCATATATGGAGCACTAATATTTCCAAATGGAGGAAAATTACTAAGATTCCCATAAAAAGGAATTCCTTGATTGGTGGACTTCAGATTTTTTGCCATATGTTTCAACCTAAGATCAACTAAGGAGCGAGCGTTGAGGATGTTATCCGCGGTCAATTAATTTTTACGACACTGGAACACAACTTTTCTTTTTCATTTTTAAAGAGTCGAGAAAAAGTAAAATATGACTCTACCCACTTTAGATGTTTAATGATCTTGAAAGGACAAGTGCTCAGATGAACCTTTTCTTTTAAAGAGTCGAAAAGGAATGAAAGTGACTGCTCTAGAGATTCTAGACAAGAGGGTTTACCAGAAAAATCACAAAACTGCAATATACACCTTGGTCGTAAATGAAAGAGAAATTACTAAAAAATTACCGTATGGTAGTCAGTCTTCCCAAATGTTGTGTTCAGTGCATTGCGCTCGGTAAGGCGGTAGACTCAGCTTCCTAAGGATAAAGGATTTCAAACTATTGGAGTCTCCCACTATATACTCGATGACACAGGAAGCACAAGTTCGTACTAGTACTTATCAAATCAGAGAGGAGGAATCACCCAACCTCAATGAAAACAATAGCCACTAGGTTTTAAGACGTCAGAACATGTCTCTAGCCTAGACCTCTAGATGTTTTCTTTAAGTTCCAATGTGTTATTAGGTTAATTGATCTAAATTTTAGGTTGATCTTACTTAAAATTTTCCTTTAAGGGTTCACCATGAGATATTTTATGAAATTCCTAAGAATGCAACTAAAATGCAAAGCACTCTTTCCATTTCTTTTAGCAATAAAAATCCTAGCTATGAGGGATAGAGCAAACAAGTACTTTTTTATCAATCAACAAAGAGCACAAACTAGATACAATTCCCTAAACCATTCCTTTCAAGCATTGAAAAACTTCAAAATGAAAATTGCATGTATTTCTTTTCAGTTTCTCTTAACGTGAATGATGCAATAAGAAAAACTAATGCACAAATGATTCAAAACTCTTTTCATAAAAAATGACAATTACTTTTAAAGGGAAAGGAAGATTGTACGACACTTTCGATTTTAAGGAAATGAAGATTCTTGACACTTTAAATGAAAATACAAATCAAATGCACAAGTGAATCAATTAATTATCTATGAAGGAAGACTATACAACACTTCATTATTCAAAGAAAATGACGACTTTACGACAATTTTCTATCGATAAAAATAATCAATCAAAAACTGACTTTGACTATAGACTGATAATGACAAAGAAAACCTTAATCAATCCAATCAAAGTAGGGCTAGATTAAGGAGATGAAAAGACTATTTTTAGAGATAAGACATCATTTACACTCAACAAGCAATTCAAACTGATGAAAATTGACAAAAAAAACTTAGTTCGTAGATGGGAAAACTGACCCTAAAGGGATCATCGCAAGCAGCAGTTAGAGACAGTGTGATCCATCGCACTGTATCTATGAGGGAAGTGCACTACATCGCACAGTGTCAGTCACAAAAGTGCAATGATTACTGAAGGCAATTTTATGCTCACAATTGACTCAATTTTTAGTGAATTTGGACTTGAATTCAACAAATGACAGAAGGTATAGTATGTCAAAGTGTTTTAAGAGATTGATAAGCTACTATAAGGGATAGGATCAGTCCCCAGTATGGTTTCCATTTTGTTTTGGGCAAATTTAGTGTTTCTTCAAACGCCTAACCCTCTAGAGCTAGTAGCTAGTCTAGAAACAACAGACAAAGTAATTCCTTTCGTTTCCTATAGTTAACAAATAAGAGAAAGAAGAACAAAGGTACTAACCTGTAACTTCACTCGATCTCTCTCTCTGTTGACCAATTTCACCACTCCTTTTCGTACTTAACTCGCTTGGAATGTACGTGCACACAAGCTGAGACAAAAAGCCATCAAAGCATGCAATAATGACGATATGTTAACTAAACATATCATATAATCAAGAATGAGATATAAATCATATGAACACATGAATGGAAAAATCTTAGAATTATTTATTAATAGAAGGAAAGGTTACAACCCATGTCGATGCATGCTCAATTTAGTGTCATCCTTTCAGCTTCAAACCCTTCTCTCCTCTTGAAGAAACAATTCAAGATCATTACAATACTCTTGCTAATCTCATTCAAATAGCATTTCCTTAACTTAAGAAATTCCAATCTAGACCAGCCTTTGAATGCTTGGTCAATTTATAGCTGAAAGGAAGAGGTTAAGCCATTAATGGCCCTCATGAATGCTTTGCCAAAATTGGGAAGTGGTTCCATGGAGGAAGGGATAATGGATTAAGGTTCATTCATCCTCTTCCTCATCCAAAAGCAAGGTCAATCCATCTAGAAACTTCTAGAAGCATCCATTAAATGAGGAATCCAATGGCTTCATTTCAAAAATTTGATGAATCTCACACAGCACAAGTTAAACAAAGGCTAGGTGCGATGCATAACACCTAGACTGTGTAGTTCCTGCAATGCATTAAAGCTTGATAAAGGGCCACCTGTGTTGATCTCTCTAGGGGCACTTTTTGGATGAATGGTGACATGGAAACTCTTGGGAGGAAAACATGATGTAGGTTAACTTCATTAGGGAATGAAAACAATTGAATTAGGGGTTAATGGACCCTAATAATATGGATCTGGAAGCGGGGGTTGATGTGCCCAAATTGACCTGTAACAATTCCATTATAATATTTTTAATTAATTTGGCCAACAATATCTTCTCCTTTTATTCATGTCTCAGAAAGATTTCAAGTATATTGTTAGCCTTCCTTTTTGTGCACACTTAAGATGTCAATTTGAGCTACTACTAGATATTACATAATTGTTTTCATTAATGTCGTGCCTTTGTTTTTAACTTAAAAGGAAATTCAAATATCCCAAATGCTACTATAATGTAGGGATGTAGCATCAAAATCTTTTCGTTTGTTATTGATAATACATTTATCATGTTTGCAATGAATTTTTCTTCTTTATGTCATATTTGTGTCTTTTCAAATATTTTTAGTGCCATCTTAATGGCAATATTTACTATTTGAAAATAACATTACCATCAATTTAAGATATTGTGTCTATTGTACATACTGATAGAATTGTCCTAAATATGTCAAGAAAATGTATTTTATTGTGTTTTTGTCCTATACATGTAGTGCATACACCATATATAGTAACTTTCGAGGTTAGTTGATTCAACATTGCAATTTTTAATTCCCAATCTCTAATCTTTCTCAAATTTCCTGGAAAATAGAATAGTAACCAACATTAAGACATACGAGGTTCTATAAATTTAGAATGTATGTATTCAACAAGATGAATGCAATGTCCTTTTGTAGAAAACACATATATCATATATATGCACCATAAATTTCATATAAAGAGAGAGAGGTTGCAAAGGTCAATTATATATGGGGCACTTAGTACAAATATTCTTATAAATCAGAAGTTCATGAGGTTATGATTTAACTTATTCCGATGTTCATATAAAATGTTTCATCTCATACATATTAAATTTTTATTATAAAACATTGGTGCCCACATTTTCTAAATTAAATATCTTCGTTTTTCACAATTGTGATGCATTCTACTTATCCACAATTTAACTATATGCATTCTACTTATCACTTGATGCATTCGACTTATCATTTAACTTAAAACATACATCACTTAAAAATTTGGTATGGGTAAATTGTAACTATTAGAAAGGGTATCAAAATCTGGGTTCTAAAACTCTACATATGTGAGCCATACAAAATACCAACTAAATGCCAATTTAATTACATTTCTTTATATTCATGAACTTAATGTAAAACCTTTAATCATCAAACCATGCATCATGCAAAATGTACCATGTTTTATAATGTTTACTGGTGATTAAACTCACAAACTATAACTTGAAAACTTGCATCAAAACAAAACGTTATGAATTAACTAGAACAACTAAGAAAATGTTTACCAATGAGGACTTTGGTGGCTAATAATGGCATCCAAAATGTGACTTATATGTGACTACATTTGTTCACAATTTTGATTCATTATACTTATCCACATTTTAACTATATGCACTCTACTTATCACTTGATGCATTCTAATTATCATTTAACTTCAAACATACATCACTTAAAAAGTTGGTATGGGGAAACTATAACTGTTACAAAGGGTATAAAATGTTGGGTTCTAAAATTATACATATGTGAGTCATACAAAGTACCAACTAAATGCAAATTTATTGTCATGTCTTCACATTCATGAATTGAAATGTAAAACCTTTAAGCATCAAACTATGAATCATGCAAATGTACCATGTTTTTTAACACAATTTTATATATTTTTATTTTGAACAGCTTAATTTTTAAACTTTAGTAATATGATACATACATAGTAGCTCTTCTATACAATATTATAATCTATTCATTAATGCAAAACACACAACATGTTTTATATTGCAAATTTAAGTTAATATTTATTTAGAAATATATACCATGATAAGGTTCATGTTTACAAAATCTACCATGTTTTATAATTTATAATTTTATAATTGATTAAACAAATTGACAAAACCTAATTATCAACACAAATACATATTATCTTCTACATAATTATAAGAATCATGATGTAAAATGTATAAACTCAAAAAAATGTATATTAAATATAAATTTATAATAAAGAGTTCTATGAAAAATATGCCAAAAAATTATATAATGATAGAAGTAATTATAAAAAAGTATTGTCAAACACAAATATCCATCAAGGAGAATATCATTGGAATCTACGACTTATCATCATCCTCATCCTCATGGGTGCCTTACACAACATGTGTAATATGCATATATACATAAGATTGTGTACTTTTAAATTAACTTTTAATGTATTAAAATTAATTATAATTTTATCATCAAAACAAAATTACAAAACGTTTCAAATTCCAAACAATACCTTGTAGTGTTCCCCCTGCATTGTGCTCTTGTCGATTTCCTGTATAACACTTGTACATGTATATATTAAGCATTTAAAACTGTATATGAGAATTCATGAACTCGTAATATTAAAAAAAAGTAACAAAATTTTCAAATTGATTAGAATATCCAATGCCCATATCTGACTCCATCGCTAACATCCTTGGAGAAGGAAAACTTCATTCAAAAACCTAAAATTCAAAAAAAAAATTGTTAATCTTGGCAGGACCCTCCATTTTCCATTTATAAATGGAAAATTTACACAACATATATGGGCTAGGTGGCCTCAGCTTGCCCAATGGGAAACCAAGTCTTTTGGCCACTTATCCTCATGACAAACCATCCAAAAATAGTAAAGTTTTAGTCTTTTTAACCAAGCTAAGTATGTCTCAGTTTCATGACAAGAATTTATATGTATATCTATCATAAGCATGCATAATGTAAAGTAAATAGTACCCACATATAAACAAAAAGAAACCAGATTAACTAACTATTCCTGCTGCTCTTCTAATGTTGATTCCACTGGTACTAGATCCTTCATATTTTCCCAGGGATATCAGTTAATTCAATGATTAATGGGATGTGCCTTTGGATTCTATCCAAATGGATGTCCTACTTGTGGAGATGGAATTGAATTCACTGCAAATCTTGTTTCTATTTTGGCATGGCTTGGAGGGACAGAGGCATCCCCACTGATATTTGTTCCATGGCCTTCCCTAGCAGGATTTTCATAAGCCAATAGAGATAAAGGGTCTGCTTAAATTAGGTTATTGTTCCTCTGGTATTCCTACGATCTGAGACTATAGTCCTCAAGTTCTCGATCTCCTCCTATGTCTCACTATTTTTTATAATTTCTTCCTCTCATTCTTCAAGCAGATTACAGGTTCCTACATCCCATCCCTCCCAGTATGTCGCAAAGACTTCACTAATGCACTATTCAATAGATTTCCTTCCACTTCATGGTTCTAAAGTGCATAGATCTTTAGCCTTTGTAGGCTACCATCCATATTTGTCATGACTCCTTCCTCTCGCAGGGCGAGCCATCTACATTGTGTTCGAGGCCTGTTCAAAGGAAAAAGGTGTTAACCTCTCACTTTAATTCTTAATTCCGATGATCTTCTTAATCCTTATGCCAAGTCAATTAATCTCAGAGTAGGTCACAGGTTGGGTGACAGCCTATTTGGAAGACGATGCTAGTCTCCTTATTCTGTCAGGCTTCTCTTTTCTCCATTCCCAATGTCACTCATGCCTTGAATGGTTGGTGGTCCCCTCTCTCAGCCATGCAATAGACACCATGCTCAAGTAAGCCTTCCCATTCCCCTCAACCCATTCAATCTTTGCCACTCCTTTGCTCTTCTTATATGCATTCATTCCCCCTAGGGTGCTACTAGGTTTCTCTTCATGTCTCCTATTGCCCATTCCACAAGTCTTACCATGGTTTCCTTCATTTCTCCACCCAACATACCCTAATTCTAAATGTGAATCCTGAGCCTCAATTATCGAGTTGTAATCTACCCATCCCTAGTACAAATCCTCTCCCGTTCTACCCTAATTAATGCGATATGTCGCAATGAAGCTCGTAGGAGGGGCTTCTCGGCCAGTGGCCAGGTAAATACCTAGATCCATTATAAACAAGATGCAAAACCAGAAAACAACCATTCAATTCCCATGACACATTCCCCAATAGGTCCCCTTCTGAGGTTTCTCTCGATCCCTCCAGTAAGAAACAAACCATGTCCCCGTTGCAAGAGGGTTGCATGGCTAGGATACATACCCATTTTCTCTCCTTGGATGATATTGATGGTATCAATGCCTTCCCACTCTGGTTCTCCAACTCCAAACTCTGTAAACAATAATACCATTTCCACTCACATGTCTTGCCTTAACTGTTGCACCTCCCTCCTCGTCCCTGTCGTGCCTGCCACTTTTCCCACCACCCTTGCATGTACTCATGCGAAGGGCCACCGCACCCATCTCCTTGAGCATGTGTGGGGCAGTGGGTGGTACCTTTCCTTTACTCTTCATAACTATCCTTCATCCCTACCATTCTCCGGCACACACCCCAATCGGGGTTAAAATTCAAAAAATTTAAAATTGTAAGATGTATATCTTTTTTTAACAAAACTTTCTTCGATTTATAATGAAACAATGTTTAAATATTCAATAACTATGACAATCCAATCTCTGATACATATCCTAATAGGGAGGATTATATTCATGCATCTCCTAATAGGGAGGAAGAGATTTGTGCAATGTTGAACATGCTAGATGGAATGGAAGTTCGTTAACGTTTAATTATGTAATTATTTATTTTACAAAAATGTCTTCACAATACAAATATAATAAAAGTAATTTAATAATATGAATATGTTATTCAAAAAATTATAACATCTCTCAACATATATTCATTTGAACCCAAACCCAACAAAATTACATTATCAAAATTTTTGTTCAACAAACGACTTAACTGCAAATACTGAACATATGAAACATTCATGTTAGATTATATCTTAAAGAAATTAAAAAATTTAGGTGAATCAACATTAAAACATACATTACAATACATTAAAATATAAATCCTAAACATTGACACATATCGATCCCATTCTATCTTCCACATGACCATTTACGTCTTACCAGCCATCACAAAAAGCCTTTGCATATGCTCTAACCTCTTCAATATTCATATGATCTATTTCCACATCGGATTTAAATACAAAATTAGACGTGCATTAGCACATCCTCTTTGTCAATTTAAACCTACATCAATTGTAGTCATTGCAGTACGTATGTTGTCTAGAATGGCATCCATCACTTCTCAACCAATTTGAGAAGTTACATCTATCTCTGCCGCATAGTTACCCGACGTGGTCGTTGAGGTAGCAAAGGAGGCAAAGGATGAGGCAATGTAGTATCCCTTAATGCACCTGTCTGATAATATGTGTTACCCTTTCCTATGGCATAATATTTATATGGAAGGTTGGTATAATGAGGTCTCACACCCCGAAAAATCTTATCATAAAATAATTGAGAAAAATAATGTGGAACCTCATCATTACATGGAAGCTTGCCATACACTACAAGGAAGCTAACATGAAATGGTGGGCTACTTCAGGGTGCTTAAAATATTGCATCTTCAACAAATTTCTTCTCAACCCTTCTTTAAAATTAAACATAGATTTGGCATGTGCTTTAGTAACCCTCGTATTTACCTCAACCCATTTATCGAGACCCATCATTGTTTCCTTTCTACAACTCATCTCATATATAAATCCATCAGTTGCTGGCCCAAGGTTCTTGTAAATATCAAGGAATGTACTTAGAGAGTGAAAAACTATTTCTAAGCTTTGCCTACTCTCTACAAGGAGCTCTATACTGCCAAAATCATCCGTCAATTTTGAATCATGAGTTGAGAACCTCTGTAACATGCATTGGTGGATATTTTCTCCCAAGGAAGCTCATTAGGAATATTAGATGAATAGGTGGTAATTGGTGTATGGTCTTCTTCTTGAAACACCATCGTTCACCTACCTTGACTTGCGTCTACATTTTCACCCCCTGCTTGATTGTATAGTTACATATATTAAAATATTTCAAAGTATTTATATACATGAAAAATAGATATAGATGTGTATTTACATATAATTTATTTATGTACAAATTTGTTTTAACATAAAAAAATAAAAATAAATAAATAAATTTCCAAATGGAGGATGATGATCATGGTTGAGCTTCACAACCACTCAAAGATGGTTGAGCACCGTCACACCCAAGTACATGAGTTAATTGATCTTGTTGACCATTGGGAGAAGGTTGAGCACCCCCACGTGATGACCTAGTGAGAGAGGCTTCTAAAAAAGATATAAATTCTAAAATAAAAATGTTAAATTGACAAAAATTAATTCAATATTTATGTACATATGATTCTACCAAATTATCATCTAATTAATTGCACATAAACATAGCATACCATGATTATGTAATCAACAATGGTCCTTCATTGATTGATATAATACTCTCTTTGACCTACTGAGAGATGCTTCTAGAAAAGATGGAATATATTATAAATTAATAAAGATAAATTGACAAAAATCGATTGAATATGTATGTACATATGATTCTACAAAGTTCATTTAAGTTTTCACATAAACATATATATATATCATGATGATTATTTAATGAACGATGGTCCTCTCATGATTCATCTGATACACTCCTCGATCCACAAAAAATCTCGTCGAAATGCATAGAAAATTGTGCTCGAGTCAATGTTAGAGACTCAGTTGATGCTCTATAATGTTTGGACCTCAAAAAATTAGGTGGTGATTGCTCATGCAATTATGAAAAGCCTCACTCCATATGTATATATAGTGATATTATCTTTCAAAAAATTGAAGTTGCCTAATGCATTTAAAAATATTTAAAATTTCTATTTAAAAACATCAAGAATTCAAAAAATTAATAGCACAGATAAACATAACTATTCAAGGGTTTCTTCGAAATTATTTGTTATATATTTGTCTTCGACCCATTATAATATATATAAACAACAAGAAAATACTCAATATTTAAATGTTACCTTAAAATATACTCAAGACTAAAAACACAAATTCTGAAGTGCTTATATTGAGAATTAAATATAAAATTTTCTTAAACTTATCACCACGATAATTCACCTAATAATTCACCAATCAGAGATTAAAAGTTAGGGGCAAACTTAGTATAGTATTGAAATAACCACATGGTCATTAAAGACACCACATTTATAACTAAAAGACACACACATATCAAAGATATCTTACAATGTCCACCAATAAATCTTGATGGAGTGGTTCTTGATACCAATTCATATTTCAAACAAAAATCATGAATTGGAATTGACCCATATAATAGATCACTATAAATTCTATTAGAAAGTGCATACTGACTTATGCTAACTGATTGAGATTGACTAGCAATAATTTTTTCTTCTCTATGCAATTGTTTTAGCTTCTCCTTTTTGACTTCGTACACACCTTTCATCTAGTTGCAGAAAATGTCTGAATTGATGAAGCCAACAATTCCATTGCATCCATAGTCCCTCGTTTTTCCTAAGCCTTCTATAAGTGTAAAATAATATGTTCCATTATTATTTTTCCTTCCATGTACATTCATTTTCCTTTGGAGGACATAACTTGTCATAATATTGTATAGAACATACGTAGTCACTTCTTGTTCTGGATTGGAATAACAAGAAACTTTAATACATAATGTCCATTTTTCAACCACGTTTAATGGGTTTTTTTGTCCTTGCAAAGAATAAATTCAATAAAAGGAATAATATTTTTCTTTTTTACAAACACCTTGACGATAAAAGGTTTGATCAAGAACTTTATGGGAGAACGATGGAAAATAAATATATAAAATCGTACCATATCATGGAATACATTTTACATATTGGGAATATGGTTAGCATCACAAGTGGGGAAGTGCTAAATTTTACTTCCATTTTGAAATGTTATTGTCGATTGTTTGTTTCAAGTGGAGAGATCGAACTTGTCAATTTTTAGTACTATAACGTTCAAATTTAATTTTTTCTATAACCATGCAGAGAACCAACTTCTTTCTCACCATACAATATTCATTCAATTATTTTAATGTAATGTTGAAAAAAAACCCTACATTTTACGTTTTATCTTCTACATTATATTAATGGAATGAAGATTCCAAAATGTTGAGAAGGAAGCTCCTTCGAAATCAAATGTTCCTTCATTAAAAGACCCAAATTGTGGAGTTCTCTTTGTCCTGTTTTCATAGAGGACGCAAAATTCAATCATTCTTATGAAAACAATATGTATGTGAAATCTTGGCAACATACAAAACTTAATACAAAGGAGAAATGAAACTTGCAACCTTGGAAGAGATGGCAACAAAGGAGACTATAGTGTCATCCAAAGATTATAAAGTTTTTGATCTTGTTAGAGAAGTTTACATTTCAATTGCATTTAAAGGATATATATATGTTTTATGTTTTTAAAATCATTGTGTATAAGTATAGACAATAATTAAAATGTAGATCTAGATCTAATAAAATTTACATGTTCATAACTAAGTTCTTGTTAATGTTGATCTCAATTTGCGCATTATTTTTTATTGTTCAGGATTTTTTTTGTTTTAGTTTCAGCGATTCAAAACATAGAAAATTCCAATTACTATTTTATGCAATGCACTAAAAGAAATATTAATTTATTAGGTAACCATGATGATAATGGTTTTATATATAAAAGAGGATCTATTATCTTGAAAGGATCTTTTTTCCAACACATCAAACCAATATTTATATTTACTTTTAAGGCTATCGACTCGATGCCATAAGTTGTCAATATAGTGACTTGGTGCATGTAGTGCCAATAAAGTTGGTAGAAGTTCAATCAAGAAGAAAATCGAAATTTAAAAAATGGAGAATGTCGAAATCCGGCCATGAATTAATCATTAAGGATGTCATTCGATTATAATATTTTTAATTGAACTTACCAACAATATCTTCTCCTTTTCTTCGTCTATGAGAAAGAGTTCAAGTAGATTGTTAGCCTTCCTTTCTGTGCACACTTAAGTTTTCCATTCTAGCTACTACTAGTTATTACATAATTGTTTTCATTAATGTGGTGCCTTTGTTATTAAGTTAAAAGGAAAGTAAATATCCCAAATACTACTATAATAAAAGGATGTAGCATCAGAATATTCTGGTTTATTACTGATCATACATCTATCATGTTTGCAATCCATTTTTCTTCTTTATCTCATCGTTGTGTCTTTTCAAATATTTTTAGTTCTATCTTACTGAAATTATTTACTTTATTAAAATAACATTACCGTAAATTTCAAATATTTTGTATCACTTTTACATCTTGATATCATCAAATTAATTAACTAAATAGGTCAAATAAATGCATTTGATTGTGTTTTTTTCCTATATGTGTAGTGCATACACCATCTATAGTAACTTCTAAAATTAATGCAACTTGATTTGACTCAAAATTGCAATTTTTATTTCCCAATCTCTAAAATTTCTCGAATTTTATGAAAAATAATATAGTAATAAACTTTAAGACAAATGAGGTACTTTAGATTTAGAATGTATGTATTTAACAAGCTGAATGGAATGTCCTTTTGCACAAAACACAAATATCATATATATGTACTATATATCTCATATAAGGAGAGAGAAAGTGCAAAGGTATATTATATATGTGACACTGCAAATTTTCTTATAAAACAAAAGTTCATGAGGTTATAAAATAATTTATTCCCGTTTTCATATAAAATATTTCATCTCATACCTATTAAATTTTTAGTATAAAACGTCGGTGCCTACATTTTCTAAATTAAATGTCTTTGTTGTTCAGAATTTTGATGCATTCTCCTTATCCACATTTTAACTATATTCATTCTGCTTATCACTTTATGCATTCTACTTATCATTTAACTTCAAACATACATCAATTGAGAAGTTGGTATGGGGAATTATAACTATTACAAAGGGTATCAAAAGTTGGGTTATAAACCTCTACATATGTTAGCCATACATTGTACCAACTAAATGAAAATTTACTTTCATTTCTTTGTATTCATGAAATTAATGTAAAACATTTAAGCATCAAACAATGCATAATGTAAAATGTACCATGATTTATAATGTACAAACTATAACTTGAAAACTTACATCGAACAAAGTGCTGGAAATTAACTAGAACAACTAAGAAAAGGTTGACCAATGAGAACTCGGCATCCAAAATGTGACTTATATGTGACTACATTTGTTCACAGTTTTGAAGCATTATACTTATCGGCATTTTACCAATATTCATTCTACTTATCATTTAACTTCAAACATACAACACTTAAAAAGTTGGTATGGGGAAATTGGAACTATTACAGAGGGAATCAAAATTTGGGTTCTAAAGCTCTACATATGTGAGTCATAAAAAGTACCAACTAGGTGAAAATTTGCATTCATTGCTCCATGTTCATGAATTTAAATATAAAAACTTTAAGCATCAAACTATGAATTACGCAAAAAGTACGATATTCTTTAATTCAATTTTTTAGTATGTTTATTTTGAACTAATTTATTTTAAAACATAAGTATCAGCCCACATCTATAGTAGCTATTCTATGTAATCTGCTAATAGATTAATGAATGCAAAATGTACAAAATGTTTTATAATGCAATTTTAAGTTATGATTGATTTAGTCGTCTACACCATGATAAGATTCATGAATGCAAAATGTACCATGTTTTATAATTCACAATTTTACTATTCATTAAACAAATTAACAAAATGACTTGAAAAACCCTAAGTACCAACCCAAATCCATATTGTCTTCTACAGCATTATCAGAATCATCATGCAAAATGTATAAACTCCAAAATTTTTACATTAAAGATCAATTCATAATAAAGAGTTCTATGAAAAATATGTTCAAATTTTATATCATGATAAAAGTATATATAATAAAAATACTGTCAAATACAAATATATGTCAAGGATAATATCTTTGGCATCCCTGACCTATCATCATCATCCTCCTCATGGGTGCCTTCCACAACATGTGCAATATGCATATATTCATAAGATAGTGTACTTCTAAATTTAATTTTAATTTATTAATAATATATTAAATTTTTATCATCAAAAAAAATTATTGAAGGTTTCAAATTCCATGGAATCCCATTGCATTGTGGCCTCGTAGATTCCCTATACACCACATGTATAAAATTGCACATGAAAATACACGAAATTGTAATATTAAAAAAATTGTAACAACTTTTTCAATTTTATTTGATAATAAAACTCCCATAGTTGACTCCATCACTAACATCCTTTGAGAAGGAAAATTTCCTTCATAAACCTAAAATTCAAAAATTTTAAAACTTTAAGATAAATCTCATTTTTCTAGCTAAACTTGCTTCAATTTATAAGGAAGCAAAGAGACGAGGAACAGAGTTATGCATCTCCTAATAGGGACGAAGAGAGTCGTGCAATGTCAAAAATGTTGGATGGAATGGGAATTCATTAACATTTAATTATGTAATTATTTCTTTTACAAAAATGTCTTCACAATATCGATATAATAAAAATAAATTATTAGTATGAAAGTTTTCTTCAAAAAAATCTCTCTCAAAATATATACATTTGAACCCAAACCTGACAACATTAATTTATCAAAATTTTCGTTCAACAAACGACTTAATAGTTAATGGTGAACATAAGAAACATTCTTGTTAGAGTATAACTTATTTTTTTTATAAAATGTATGTGAATGAACATTAACACATACATTACAATATATTAAAATATCAACCATAAACATGAACACATACCAATCGCATGCGTTCTTCCTCACGAGCAATTAGGTCTTTCCATCCATCAAAGAAAGCCTTTGTATGCACTCTAACCACTTCAATATCTGTATTATCTATTTCCACATCTAATTTAAATATAAAATTATTGAATGCATCAACATGTGATGTTTGTGAATTTAAACTGACATCTATTCCAGTCAATTCGATATGTATGTCATTTAGAATGGCATCACTTACTTCTCAACCAATGTTATAAGTGATATCCATGTTTGACCGTAGATTTACCAGATGAGGTGGTTGAGGAACCAAAGGGGGTGAAGTATGAGGAAATGTATTATCTCTTAATACACCCTTCCAATCATATGTATCACCTTTCTGAGTACCGTAATATTTGGATGGAAGGTTGGTATCATCAGGTTTCATACCCAAAAAAAAAATTCAACATAAAACAATCGAGAAATATAATGTGGAACCTCATGATAACATGTTATCTTCCATACACTGAAAGGAAATTATCAAAAAAATATTGGGCTACTTCAACGTGCTTGAAATATTACAGCTTCATCAACTGTCATTTTGGCCCTTCTTTAAAAGTAAACATAGAATTGTCATGTGATTTTGTAACCCTCCTATTTACCTCAACCCATATATTGGGACCCATAACTGTTTCCTTTCTATGCTTCATCATATCTATAAAGCCATGAGTTGCTAGCCCAAGTTTCTTGTAAAAATTAAGAAATGTACATAGAGAGTGCAAAACTATATGTAAGATTTTCCAACTCTTTGTAAGGAGCTCCATCCTCAAAAGATCCTCCTTCATTTTGTCATAATGATTTGGGAACCTTTGTAACATACACTAGTGGATATGTTTCTGACAAGGAAGCTCATCAGAAATATTAGATGAATAGGTCATAATTTTCATATGATATTCTATTCATTGTGCTAGACATGACAACTTTCAGGGGATCTCCATGTTTTTAAGTTTCAACTAGACCTCACATTGTTTGGCGTAGGAGTCCCATCCAGTATGATGACCCGGTTTCCATTATCTTAAAGATATGTAGCTCTTGCTTGTCATCACGTGAGAGTGGTTTGGTTAATCTTTGAACAATGAGGTTCACGTCCCTGGTGAGTGCTGGTGTTACTTGTGTCAAGATTATTTCACCATAGAGGGAGAGGGTGGAAGTAAGTCTCTAGTTGAAAGTGAAGAGCCCAACTCTATTAGAGACACACAACATAGCAAGACGTGTGCATATTTGGGTAGAGTAGTCCACACGTATGCGACAGTCACGAACACACAACAAATGGATAACATGTACAACAACCAGTGAAATATTCCACATGAGTGCAATGGTCGTTATGACAAGTTTATGGGAATGGTTTCACCTAGTGTCCAATGAGGTAGCCCACATGGGAAAGACATTGTTAAAAAGTTAGAAAACAAATCTGTGAACTATGTAAAAGTTCACAAGACACATTGGTACACCATACATCACCAATCCTGTAAGTGAGGCGTTGCAACTACTACTCTCTCCTCAAAGAAAAGATTACAGACTCTCAAGGCTATGTGGGAGGAGCCAAGGTGAAAAGTATTTTTCATGTACAAATGAGGGGTATATATATCGAAAGGTCAAATTGAATCTTTTGATTGTTTGACTTCCCTCATGAATTTTTGGGTTACATGAATATTCAACTTTACATGAATCTTCAAATTTACATGTTGGTCTCTTGGACTTCCAATTTACATTACATTGATTACAATAGTATGGCCCACGGTAGTGATGTGGTCGAGATGTCCCATGACATGAATCGACATGATAGAGCTGTTATGTTCATGATGCTACTAATGTGCATGTCGAGTTGCATTGTTGTTGAGTGATGGATGTTCTCTTGGTGTATCATAACGTCATCTCTGCATGGCAAAGGTGTGTGAAGTCATCGATGGTCTTAGTGTTCGCTTGATGTTTTGATGTGTGTGTTCCTCCTTCACTTGTACTTTGTCATGCTTCATGTGTGAATCTATTTTCTAACAAATATCCTTAGATGTATTCCTCGTTCATTCGTTCGTGAAACAAATCTCCTTGCATCTACTCTCCTTGTTCATCCCATTTGTCATCGTGTCATGTCTCATCCACACATTTGTATTTGCAATCACTCATGACCAGATGACATTAAATCCATAAATTTCCTAGTCTACCATGATGCACTATTTTTGGATTTAAGATGCATGCGATCAGGAGAGTTGACGAGGCTCCTGAAACTGCACAAGGGAGATTTCCAGCTGGGATATAGGATCCAGGCACTGCCGATGAAAATTGCGTAGAGGTTACTAGGAGAGTGGGATGGACAATGTAGATCAAGAGGGACTATCCACAGGATCTAGCTCAGCTGGAGGGTAGATCTGCAAAATTTTTTGAGGGATGTAGTGCAAGCCATAGAGTGGTTTGTAACAAAAACTACACAATTTCCCAGGAGCTATCAACAAGCTACAAGAGGCTTGCTTGGAAAAATTGCACAATTTTTCCGAGGCTTTGGCAAGAGATTGTGGGAGTCGGGTGGAAAAAAACTGTGCAATTGATGGGAGGCTGGCCTGCTCAACATCCTTGCACAGTTTCTGAGCTAAGCAAGATGCAGGGTAGTTGGGTGAAATCTCATGAAAACTGTGCAGTTTTCCAGGTTAGCAGCAAGTCGGATGACCTGGTGACTGGCTGCAAAAACTGCACATTTTTTTGTGGGAGACAGTGATGGACACAAGTTGTCTATCCAACATGTCTATTTAGCATCTTCAGTCAATGGAGTGGGAAATTTTTGCATATTTTATGCAATTTTTGGGGGGAGTGAGTCCAGGGGTCACTGCCCCTTGAAACTCTCTGGTTGACCAGGTGGAGGCTTGGTTGAAAGAACATATTGAAATGGTTTGCTAAGCATCTTCTACACTATTTTGGGTGACAATTAGACAGGTTGATTCCACGATTGGGTAGTGTAGGATGCTTGGAAGACAACCTCAAGCTCTGCGCAATTCTAGGCATCATTACATGATCACTGAGGGCTGAAACTACACAGTGAAAGTGAAGGAAAGGGGTAATGTTATGCTCCAAAGCACTGTTTCCCATAGCCTTGGTAATGGTGTAAGGACCATATCAGAGTGATCTAAGCTTCTGATGGGCTCCTGTAAGGCATTCTAGATGCAACCAGACATTTGTCACCCACACGAAACTCGTATGGTACCTGATGTTGATCATGTCGATGCTTATACTTGGCATTTTCTAGGATGGAGTAGTAATGTATAGACTCGTTGGGTAGAGGTTCTCTAAGATCCGTGACCTGACAATGCAACGATACCCCTGTGGGTGAGGAGAATATGTTCCTATTTTTTTTCATAAACATATCCATCTACTACTATTGCTGCATGGAGGAACCCTTTGCGGGGGTCATGGATGTGGCGAGGATCTTCCCCTTAGTTTGGGAGCGAACTAGACAGAAAATAAATTTCCTAGTCTGGGAGATGATCTTACTACCTTTCTTAGCAGAGATCAAAGAAGTGGCGGTAGGTGGGGCTACCTCCGGTATCCTATATAATGTATTACATAGAGAAATAATAACAAAGCAAGGCCTTGAATCATACACAACATGTCACCTCCACAAGTATGGCCGGCCTAATAATACATCACAAACATCTAGAGGTGCAATATCAAACAATACCTCGTCTATGAAGGGCTTGATGTTGTAGGGAAGGCGGCACTGTTGGCAAACTCGGAGATCTAATCCTTAGTGAAGCCACCTGATGCTATATTTTTATGGGTGTGGTACGGTCAGTAGTCCCAGCCGCTTCACGACCTCTATTGAAATGAGGTTCTTTTTGGCTCCCACTGTCAACAATTAATTGCAGCAACAAATCCTTCACCCACATCTGTGAGTGGAAAAGATGCTCCCCCTCCTCTAGATCTTCAAGCTCACTCTTATATATCTTGGCAGTGGTAACAATGGTGTTGGGCTCCACATCAATGACCTTTTCCTTTGTCATTCCCCTTGCTAGGTTTTGACTCAGGGTCACAACATGCATCCGATTCTAAAGCCTTCAACTCAGCCACCAGCGACTACTTGGTCCGACACTCACTTTTGTTATGAGTGGGGCTCTTATGGAACTCACACCACTTTCATGTGCCCTTTTACTTTGTGTGGTTTTTTTTTTCTTGTGGCTTCAGTGGGTTGTCTTGGGTTACCCCGCCTTGGCTTTGTCCTTTGTTCTTTGGATTCGTAGATCCGAAGTCCCACTTCTTTGTTTAAACTTCTGTTCAATCTTGACAGCATATTGATATGCCATGCCAAGCGAGGAGATGTTCAGGAACTC
The DNA here is from genome assembly GCA_031772625.1 of Pinus tabuliformis. NCBI lineage: Eukaryota > Viridiplantae > Streptophyta > Pinopsida > Pinales > Pinaceae > Pinus > Pinus tabuliformis. Next base: position 730,592,790 of record CM062812.1, on the reverse strand, counting down.
CATCTCATCCTGGATGTAACAATGTAGGCAGCTGAGGTATTTGAGTACCAAATGCAACTCAGAATCCTTCATATGCAACTTTGTGCAAAGGGTATTAAAAATATTGGTAAACTTGGGAATGTCTTGGTCCCTACCCTTCCGCAGCATGGTCCACTTTATGTATTTATCCTCATAGCTTTTGACAGGGTAGTATTTCTCCCTAATGGCATCCCGGATCGAGTTCCAAGTGGGTGCAGCTGAAAATAGTGAGCCCATACTTTCATCCTGCTCCTCTTAGTAGGTTTCCCACTAGTCCTCGACATGGGGGACTGCTTTGAGAAGTTCAAAAGTGATCTTTTCGTGGGTGGAAAAGTCATGAATAGAGAAATATCCTTCTAGCAGATTTAACCATTTATTTATAGCATATGCATCTATCTGACCCTTGAATATAAGGATTTCAAAGTTAACTTGTACCTTAAAGAGTGTGGCATTTCCAGAGTAGCTGTTGGAAGTAGCTGCATCGCCCCTGGGTAGTTGATCAAGGATCTGGGTATAGTTTTCCATCATCACATTCCTTTGTCACTCAAGGGCTTCTTTGAGGCTGGTCTTGCAAAGGTTCGACGAGTTCAAGCCCTAACTCCTTATATCTCGACCTTGTTGGGGACATGCAAATAAAAACAGAGAAAGAGCAGAACCCTCTGATACCACTGATCTATATTTAAATATGAAGGCAACAAATTATAGATATAATCACAAATATGGAGATGCATAAAAAATAATGCTTAATTTCCTTAATGTAAAATACTGAAATATGCTTAAAAACATAAATGGAAATAAATGAGCTAGGGTGATGGTAGCTTATCTTTGAGAAGAGATGTTGCAGCTACCTGCCCCTGAACTATGTTACAATGAGGTTCGAAGGCCTATTTATTGTTGAGAAACAATGGAAAGCCCTAAAAATCCAAAAACCTAACCCTTGGAGATGAAACACCAATCTATGGGCCCCATTTTGGGTAAATTTGTACATCAACTTCCCAGGGTCGTAACTTTGGCATATGATCTTCATCTGACACACATAATACCTCGTTAGAAAGATCTATTACAAGACTACAACTTTGGGGGAGCAACACCAATCAATAGACCCATGCTACTTCCATTTTCCCCAAAAAACATCGTTTAGGGCCTCAAAACGGCCCTAGAAGTTCAAGACCCGAAAAACTACTAAAAATAGTAAACTGTGCTACAATTAAGGAAACTTAAAAACTGAAAGAGACAGTTGTGGGGGTCCAGGTGGGATAGATGGGTGGCCACCAACATCCACCTAGATAAAAGACAAACAACTTATGCTTTTCAAGCGTGCTCATTGTGTAATATTCCTCCAAAGCTTGAGCGATGGGATCATGTGATTCTAGTGGAGGAAGCAAAATCTAGGTGTTTAGCTGATCTTGAATGTGAAGCAAAGAGTGATGAGGAGCCTTGGGTGTTTCGAAAGTTTTTGGATCAAAAGTGGAACTAATCGGATGAAAGTAAGGGCTTGGCATAACCATTAGCCCAGTTTGAAGTGCCTCAACAACCTGTGGGGTTTCCACTTCATCAATAGATACATCATCAGAGACCAGTGGATTATAAAGATTAATAGTGAGTTAGTCAATGTCGTGATAAAATGAAGAAGTACAAAGATCATGACAACTATGATCAAAAAGTTCAGGATGTTCATCACCATCCTCGTGATTTGATGAATCGTGTAGTGTGGTAGATGAGAATCAAGGATGTTCACCCTCTGTGTTTTCAGAAATGGTAGATGACAAATGGGATGAATTTTCATAGGAATATGTGTCCTCTCCACAATGTAATGATAGAACTAACATCTGGTGTGCCCTGTGAATGATCGAAAGTATAGGTATTCGGAAATGAGTTTTCACAGGGAGAATCAAAAGTGGCAGAATCGCAAGGGATGTCAAGATAGAGCACATGAGGCACAAATGGAAGGGAGTCATCCTTCACCGCAAGTTCTTCTTTAGATTCCTACACACAATCATCGTGCATGACAGTAGAGGTTGGTTTCATAACACCAACTCCGTCAACAACTTGAACCTCGTTCACAAGATGAGTGGATTCCAGAATGGAAGAACACAACACAGTACAATCTAGCGGATCAGAAGAAGGCAGGGATAGAGATTGAGGTAACAAGTCCATATGACAACCATTAGGCTTTCCATCCAAATCTACGTAGATATCAAGAGAAGGTGAGGTGGGAGGATATGACAGCTCATCATATCTTTATACATGTTCTCCCACATCACTCTATGGGAATGAAGATGTTTGATGAGGGGAAGGTATATAGTCACTTGTGACAACAACTGTGTCCACTTGTGATTGAACAATTCCATCACCAAAGTATGTTGAGCAAGGCTTGAATCATTCTAAGAATTGCGGAATTATATATATATATATATATATATATATATATATATATATATAAAGACGATACTTAAATCTTCCATCAAGAAATTCCCAATCAATTTCATCTTCAGGAAATTGCCATGCGAGATTACAAAAGCTTATGTGAAATTAGGTGTTTTCCATAATCTCAAAATTTCTTTATTGAGTGCTTTATGGTCAAAATGATTGAAAGCATGGTCTATCTCTTCAACTAGATGAGGGAGAGAGTGAATAGACTTTTCAGCCAGTGTTTCACACCAATGTAGTGGGTGCCCTCAAACTGTGTATGCGAATAGCGTGCAGGTCATGTAATCTTCAAAGATTTCGTGCCTTTCAGAGGGGCCTTCAATGGCAACCATGTATCTAACCAAGGCTACTCAGCCTCCACCATCGTATGTTTTACCTGACAGGTTATTCTAGAGTTTTTCTGATATTTCAAAGTCGTTTCCATAAGACATACATTAGGGAAGATAAATTATGTCTTTAGTCATGGTAAGTATGAAGACACTCAAAACATATTGTGAGGACTTATCTTGTTATCTAGCCCTCCTTCTAGCACCAGAAATGTTGAAATTGTCAGACCCACCAACATTCACGGGATCTCCCCGGTATGAAGTCCCAACTTGACCTCACACTGTTTCGTGTAGGAGTCCCATCTGGTACCATGGCCCGATTGCCATTATCTTAAAGATATGCCTTAGCTCTTGGTTTTCAGTATGTGAGAGTGGTCTATTTCATCTTTGAACACTAAGGTTCGCATGCTAGGTGAGTGCTAGTGTTACTTTTGACAAGGTTCTTTCACTGTAGAGGGAGAGGATGGAAGTGAGTCTCTAGTCAAAAGGGAAAAGTTCCAATCCTGTCATAGAAACACAACATATTAGGACATGTGCATATTACAACGAAATAGTCCCAACAAATGTGGCTGTCACAAACACACAATGAAGATATATCACATACAACACCCAATAGAATAGTCCACACGAGTGCAAAGGTCATTATAACAAGTTTATGGGAATGGTTCTGTCTAGTTTCTAATGAGGTAGCCCACACGAGAAGGACCACATTAACAACTTATATAACACATTTTCATAAGCATATTTATTAGGACAACCAAAATAGTTTAGTTGTCTTTACACAGGTTAAAGCAACATGTATTACAAGTGTTCAAAGAATAGTCTTACAAACAATTACAAGACATGTGTGAAAATGCGTTGGCCTGTTAACAGGCTTCTAAATTAAGAAAATTTTCCAAGAGACATTGGTACACCATACATCACTAACTCTCTAAGTGGAGCATTGGATTCACTTCTCACTCCTCAAAGAAAATATTAGAGACTCTCAAGGCTATGAGGGAGGAGCCAAGGTGAAAATTCTTTTTCATGTACAAATGAGGGGTATATATAGCCAAGGGTGAAACTGACCCATGCGACTATTTGACTTCCCTCATGACTCTTTGACTTACATGACTCTTCAACTTTACATTACTCTTCATATTTACATGTTGGTCTCTTAGACTTCCACATTACATTACATTAATTACAGTAGTATAGCCCACAGTAGTGATGCGGCCGAGATGACCCATGACATGACTCGACATGAGAGAGTTGGTATGTTCATGCTACTTCTCGTGTGCATGCCAAGCTGTAGTGTTGTTAAGTGATGGATGTGCTCTTGGTTTATCATAGCTTCATCTCTTCATGGCAAGGTGTGTGAAGTCTTCGATGGTCTAGGTGTTCACTTGATGTCAGCACGTGTGTGTTCCTCCTTCACTTGTACATTGACATGCTTCATGCATCCATCCATTCGTAAAACAATCTCCTTACATGCATTCCTTATCCATCGATTCAAAAAACAAATATCCTCACATGTGCCCTCCTTGTCCATCTCATTTGTCATCGTGTCATGTCAAATCCATGCACCTGTATCTGCAATCACTCATGATGAGAAGACATTAAATCCAGAAATATCCTAGTCTACCATTATGCAATATCCTTCACTTTTAGATGCAGGTGACTGGGAGAGCAGACGAGGCTATTGAACCTGCACAAGGCAGATTTCAATCAGGGATGCGGGCTCCGAGAATTGCTAGTGAAAATTGCATAGAGGTCACTTGGAGAATAGGATTGACAATTCGGTTCAACAACAACCATTTGATGGATCTAGCTCGGATGGAGGGTAGATTTATGCAATTGTTTGAGGGAAGTAGTGCAGACAGTAGAGACGTTGGCACCAAAAAATGCGCAATTTCTTTAGGGAGATGGAAGTGGGTTGTAGGAGGCTTGCATGGAAAAATTGTGCAATTCTTCATGGGAGCTAGCAACGGGTTGCAGGATTCTGCTGGGAAAAACTGTGCAATTTCTAGGAGGCTCACCTACTAAACATCCTTGCATAGTTTCTAAGCTATGTGAGATGCTGAGCAGCTGGGTGACTTCTCATCAAAACTGCACAATTTTCTGGCTGAGCATTAGGTTGGCTGACAGGGTGACTGGCTGGAAAAACTGCACAATTTTTTGAGGGAGATAGTGATGAACACATGGTGTCTGTCTGAAATGTCTGCTTAATTTCTTCAGTCATTAAAGCAAGCAAGATTTTAATCTTTTGCTCAATGTATTTGGGGAGTGAGTCCCGGGGTCACTACCCAATGAAACTCTTTGGTTGATCAACTGGAGGCTTGGTTGATGTGCTTGCGGGTAGTGCATATTGAATTGGCTTTCTGAGTAAGTTTCGTGTTGTTTTGGGTGACAGTTGGTCCAGCCGATTCTAGGATTGCATAGTGCAGGTTGCGTGGGAGACAATCTCAATATTTACACAATTCTAGGCAGTTGTAGATGATCACTAAGGGCCGAAACTGTGTAATGCAGCTAAGCAAAGGTCTGGTTGTTGGAGGGTGATCTGGTTATCAGAATTTCAATGAAATTACTAAGCATGTGCATGAGTGAACTTATACATACATGACCTTGTGAACACACACTCAACATGACTCGATGACAAGACACCCCAAACCATCAAGGCACCATATACTCAGTGTAACTAATCGACGAAGCAAGTGACAAGTGCGACACTTGTGAAACAATGCGGGCAACATCGTGTGTGAGTTTGATAGATGTTACATAGGGAACACAACTCAAACACAACCCTCATCATCCCTAGAATGAGGTTGCAACCATGACATAGTAATCAACATGCCGAAGACGATAGTTGGTTGAAGAAGTGAAAAGGAAGCAAGACATGTAGAAGAAACACATAAGATGAATTTACACATTTTTTCACATGCATGTTACTGAGGACAAGATGATATGACAATGACAAGCAATCATGCAAAATCAACTAAGAGGTGTACTTTGAAATATGTTTTTTACTTACCATACTTACCCTCACGATGATCATGCATCTGACAGAGTTTGCATGTGGTCCTGATATTTTCCATTAATTAGTTCCTTGGTCCTTCTCCTCAACTCCTTGGATATGATTCTAGCATGTCACCTTTTCTTGTAGTCACTGAGAGGTAGATCTACACAATTTCAGTGAACAATGACTACTACTAGAATGTGGACATAGGAGGCTCGTCTATGCAGTTTTTGCATGCAAGACAGATGAGACAACTTGGACAACACTGTGTAGTTTTGAGGCTTAAGGCACTACTACGAGATAGGGGTCCTGGGAGGACACCCTTGCGCAACTTCTGAGTGTAGTGTAGTTGGACTTCTCTGTGCATTTCTAGAGAGAAGTGTTGGATGCTTGACTTCTCTGCACATTTTTGGAGAATAGTGCTAGTTGGTTTCTCTGTAGGTTGTGGAGTTTCAACAAGAAAGGGAGGAATTTTTATGGTTGTAGAATCAAAGCACACAGTTCATGGAAGCTGGATGAGGCTAGGTTGCTCAGGAAAATGGCTAAATTTGAGATCATTGAAACATATGTAAACGTGATAGAACTTGACTGTGATTGCACATGGACACTTAGTGACACAAAATAAACCATACAAAATGCATAAAACATACTTTTCTTGATGAAACAACCTTCGTGATAAGAGTGCGTGAGGTAGGTGTGAAACATGTCTATGTGATGACATACATTCATGCGCCCATGCTTTCCCTTGAAGCAAAACAACATTCCCTTTGCATGACAAACAACAACCCCTATGCCTGAAAATGACATATGCTGCATAAAGATGAGAACGTGCAAAAATCTTAGGATCAAGGAGGGCAGCTTGAAATCATCATCTTACCAACGAGTGACCAAAGATGAATGATCACATGATCCAAGGTAGGCTCCGCAATTTCCATGAGAGCCAAAATTTTGGAGGGTGGTTATAACTGCTACAACATATTCTTATTAAAACACCATCCTTCACCTACCTTGTCTTGCATCTACATTTTCACCCCCTACTTCAATATAATTACATAAATATCAAAACATTTCAACGTATTTATATACATGCGAAATATAAATACATATATATGTGCATTCAATTGGTTTACCTACAAATTTGTTTTAACATAAAAAGGAATTAAATTATATAATTTACTAAATGGAGGATCATGATCTGATTGAGATTCATGACCACCCTAAGATGATTGAGATCCATCAGACCAAGTGCATGAGTTGATTGATCTTTCTTACCATTAGGAGAAGGTTGAGCCCCCTCATGTGACAACCTAGTGAGAGAGGCTTCTAGAAATGACAGAAATTATAAAATAATAAAGTTAAATTTATAAAAAGAAATTCAATATTTATGTACGTATGATTCTACCATTTATAATTTAACTAAATCCAAATAAACATATATATACCATAAAATGATGATGTAATAAACCACATTCCTCCATTGAGTGATCTGATACTCTCCTCGACTTAGTGAGAGATGCTTCTAAACAATATGGAATATATTATAAATTAATAAAGCTAAATTGATGAAAATCAATTCAATATATATGTACATATGATTCTACGCATATCATTTAAGTTTGCATGTAAACATATATATATATATATATATCTATATATATCACGATGATGATGTAAGAAGCGATGGTCCTCCCCTAATTCATATGATACTCTCCTCAATCCATGACCAATCTCATCATCATGCATATAAAGTCGTGTTCAATTCAATGCTAGAGACTTAGTTGATGGTCTACACCATTTAAGTCTCGGACAATCAAGTGGTGATTTCTCATGCGATGATGCAGACCCTCGCTCCATATATATATATATATATATATATATATATATATATATATATATCTATATATATATATATATATATATATATATATATATATATATATATATATATATATATAGCAATATGATCTTTCAAGGAACCCAAGTTTCCTAATGCATTTAAAAATATTTAAAATTACTATTTAAAAAGATCAACATTTCAAAAAATTAATAAGATAGATAAATGTAACTATTTAAGGGTTTTTTTAAAAAAAATTGTTCTATATTTTCCTTCGGGTCAAGATAACAAATATAAATAAAAATTAAATACTCAATATCTAAATGTTCAATTCAATTATACACAACGCTAAAAAAAATAAATGCTAAAGTGCACATATTTAGAATTAAATAAAAAAATTCCTTAAATTTGTCACCCTTATAATTAACCTAATAATTCACTAACTAGTTATTAAACAGTGGGGGCACACTTAGTATAGTATTTAAATAACCACATGGTCATTAAAGACAACACATTTATAACTAAAAGACACACACATATCAAAGATATCTTACAATGTCCATAAATAAATTTTGATGGAATGGTTCTTGATACCAAGTCATCTTTCACACGCAAATATTCAATTGGCATTGCCCCATACATTAGATCACTCAAAATACTATTAACAATTTCACAATGACCTATGATAAATGGTTGAAATTAAATAGCAATAATTTTTTCTTCTCTATGCAATTCTTTTAGATTCTCCTTTTTGACTTTGTAAACACCTTTCATCTAGTTGTACAGAAGTTTAGATTTGGCGAAGACAACAATTCCATTGCATACACAATCCTTAGTTGTTCCTAATCCTTTTATAAGTGTAATATAATATTCTTCATTGTTTGTTGTCCTTCAATGTGTATCACTTTTCATTTGGAGGACATTATTCATTGCAATATTGTTTACCACATATGCGGTCACTACTTGTCATGGACTGGGATAACAAGAAACTTCAATGCATAATGTCTATTTTTCAACCATGTTTAATGGGTTTTCTGATCCGTGTAAAAAATAAATTTAACAAAATTAATAATATATTTATTTTTTGCAAATTCTTAGATCATAAAAACTTTGATCAAGAGCTTTATGGGAGAATGATGAAAAATAAATTAACATATGAAAACATATGTATGTAAAATATTGGCAACAGACAAAACTTAATACAAAGGGGAAATGCTCCTTGCAAGATTGGAAGAGATGTCAACAAAGGAGACTATAGTGTCATCTGAGGGTAATACAGTTTCTGTCATTGTTAGAGAAGATAACATTTCAATTGCATTCGAAGGATATATATCTATTTTATGTTTTTAAAATCATTATGTATAAGTATAGACAATAGTTAAATATAGATGTAGACCTAATAAAATTATACATGTTGATAACTAAATTTTTGTAAATGATGATATGAATTTGCATATCATTATTTTCTTGTAGGAGATGTTTTTGTTGTAGTTTCACCCATTTACAACATCGAAAATGTCAAGTATTATTTGATATGGTGAACTCAACGAAAGATGAAGTTATTGGACAACTATGCTGATAATAATTTTATATATATAATATGGTCTATTATACTGAAAGGATATTTTTTCCAAGAGACTCATCAAACCGAGAGTAATCTTTACTTTTAAGACTATCAACTTGTTTCCATAAGTTGTCAATATAGTGACTTGGTACATGCAATGCTAATAAAATTTGAACAAGTTCAATCAAGAAAAAAAACAAAATTTAAAAAAATGGAGAATGCCAAAATTTGACAATGGATCGATTGTTGAGTATGGCACTCCATTAGAATATTTTTAATTAAACTAGCCACCAATGTCTTCTCCTTTTACTCATCTTTTAGAAAGAGTTCATGTAGATTGTTAGGCTTCCTTTTTGTGCACACTTAATTTTTCCATTTTAGCTACTACTACGTATTACAAAATTGTTTTCACTAATATGGTGCCTTAGTTGTTAAGTTAAAAGGAAATTCAAAGATCCTAAATACTAGTATAATGTAAGGATTTAGCATCACAATATTCTTGTTTGTTATTGATCATACTTCTATCATGTTTGCAATGCATTTTTCTTCTTTATGTAATCTTTGTGTCTTTTCAAATATTTTTAATGCTATCTTAATGACATTATTTACTTTATTAAAATAAAATTACTATCAATTTCAAATATTTTCTCTCTTGTACATCTTGACAGAATCAAATTAATGTCTTAAATAGGTAAAACAAATGCACTCTATTGTGTGTTTTTCCTATACATGCTGTGCATATGTTATCTATAGCAACTTTTGAAGTTAATGAAACTTCAGTTGATTCAATATTGCAATTTTTTAATTCCCGATCTCTAATATTTCTCAAATTTCATGAAATATACACTAGTAACAAACTTTAAGTTAAAGGACATATTTTAAATTTATAATTTATGTATTTAACAAGCTTAATGGAATTTCCTTTTGTACAAAACAAATTATCATATATATGTACCATAAATATCATGTAAAGAGAGAGAAAGTGCAAATGTCTATTATATATGGGGCACTTACTACAAATTTGCTTATAAAACCAATTTTTCGTGAGGTTATAACATAATTTATTCCCATACCTATTAAAGTTTTATTAGGTGCCGAAATTTTCTAAATTAAATGTCTTCATTGTTCATGACTTTGATGCATTCTACTTGTCCAAATTTTCACTATGTTCATTCTACTTATCACATGATACATTATACCTATCATTTAAATTCAAACATACATCACTTGAAAATATGGTATGGGGAAGCTCCAACTATTACAAAGTGTATCGAAAGATGGGTTCTAAAACTCTACATATGTGATCCATACAAAGTACCAACTAAATGAAAATTTACATTCATTGCTTCATATTCATGAAACTAATGTAAAACATTTAAGCATAAAACTATGCATCATGCAAAATGTACCATATTTTATAATTTTTATTGTTGATTAAATTCAAAAACTATAATTTGAAAACTTACATCGAACAAAGCATTGGAAATTAACTAGAACAACCAATAAAAGATTGCCCAATGTGAACATTGATGGGTAATAATGGCATCTAAAATATGACTTGTATGTGACTACATTTTTTCATAATTTTGATGCATTATACTTATCCACATTTTAACTATAGGCTATCTATTTATCACTTGATGCATTCTACTTATCATTTAACTTCAAACATGCATCACATAAAAAGTTGGTATGGGGAAGCTATAACTATTACAAGGGTTGTCAACAGTTGGGTTCTAAAACTCTACATACGTGAGCCACACAAAGTACCAGCTAAATGAAAATTTACTTTCATTGCTTCACATTCATTAATTTAAATGTAAATCCTTTAAGCATTAAACTGTGAATCATGCAAAATGTACCATGTTTTATAATTTGTAATTTTACTATTCATTAAACAAATTGACAAAACAAGTTGACAAAGCCTACGTATAAACAAAACTTCTTATTATCTTCTACAACATTATAAGAATCATCATGCAAAATGTATAAAATCCAAAAAAGTTATATTAAAGATAAATCCATAATAAAGAGTTATATAAAAATATATATCCAAAATTTATATCATGATAAAAATACATATAACAAAAGACTGCAAAATACAAATATGCTTCAAGGAGAATATCATTGGCATCTATGAACTATCATCACCTCATCCTCATGGGTGTCCTACACAACATGTGTAATATGCATATAGACATAATATTTTGTACTTTTAAATTAAATTTTAATGTATGAAAATTAAATTATAATTTTATCTTCAAAACAAAATTATAAAAGGTTTCAAGCACCACACAATACCTCATGGTGTTCCCCCTACATTACGCCCTCATGTATTCGGTAGACAACACATGTACTTGTATATATTAAAAATTTAAAATTGCACATGAAAATGCATGAGCTGATAATATTAAAAAATTGTAAAAGCTTTTTCAAAATTATTAGGTGACCCAATGCCCATAGTTGACTCCATCGCTAATGTTCTTGGATAAGGGAAACTTCCTACACAAACCTAAAATTCAGAATATTTCAAATTGTACGATAGATCTCATTTCTTAATGAAACTTGCTTTAATTTTTGATGAAATAAGTTGAAATATTCAATACTTGTGACAAGCCAATCTCTGGCATATATCCTAATAGGGAGGAAGAGAGTCATGCATCTCCTAATAGGGAGGATGAAAACCATGCATCTCCTAATATGGAGGAAGAGAATCTTGTAGTGTCAAAAATTTTGGATGGAATGGAAATCTATTAACATTTAATTATGCAATTATTTCTTTTACAAAAATATCTTCACAATACCGATATAATAAAATTAAATTAATATTATTAACACATTATTCAAAAAAATCTAACATCTCTCAACATATATTCATTTGAAGCCGAACCAGAAAATGTTATATTACTAAAATTTCCATTCAACCAATGACTTAACTCTAAATGGTAAACATATGAAACATTCATGTTAGATTATATATTTAAAAATTTACAAAATGTATGTGAATCAAAATTAACACATACATTACAATACATTAAAATATCAACCCTAAACATTAAAATATATTCATCCCATGCCCTCTTCGTCATGACAAATTACGTATTTTCATCCTTCAAAGAAAGCCTTCTCATACACTCTAACCTGTTGAAACTATTCATATTATCTATCTCCACATCTGATTTAAATACAAAATTAACATGTGCATAGACACGTGCTCTTTGTCAATTTAAACTAACATAGGTTCTAATCAATGTAGTATATATGTTTTCTAGAATGGCATCCTTTGCTTCTCAACCAATCTCAATAGTGGCATCCATCTCTGACCGTAGAGTTACTAGAAGTGTTGGTTGAGGTACCAAAGGAGGTGAAGGATGAGTTAAAACAATATCCCTTAATGCACCCTTTCAATCATATGTATGACCTTTTTGAGTACCATAGTATTTAGATTTAAGGTTGTTATAATCATATATCATACCAAAGAAATACTTAGCATAAGATAATCAAGAAAAATAATGGGGAACATCGATATTCCATCGAATCTTTCTATATGCTTAAAGGAGCCTATCATACAAATTGTGGGTTATTTTAGGGTTCTTGAAATATTTCAGCTTTAGCAACATTCTTTTCATCCCATCTTTAAAATTAAACATAGATTTGCCATGTGATTTTGTAACGCTCCTATTTACCTCAATCCATTTATCAATACCCATCATTGTTTCCTTTCTATGCCTCATCATATATATAAAGCCATCAATGGTTGGCCCAAGGTTCTTCTATAATTGAAGAAATTTACTTAGAGAGTGGAAACTATTTCTAAGCTTTCCAACTCCCTACAGGGAGCTCCATGTTCCAAGATCCTCCTTCAATTTTGAATAATGAGTTGTGCACCTTTGTAAAGTACACTCGTGGATATTTTTCTCCCAAGGAAGCTCACTAGAATATCAGACGAATAGGTGGTAATTGGTGTATGGTATTCTTCTTGAAACACCATCATTCACCTACCTTGACTTGCGTCTACATTTTCACCCCCTCCTTTAATATAATTACATAAATATTAAAACATTTCAATGTATTTATATACATGAAAAGTTGACACACATGTATATGTACATAAAGTTTAATTATGTACAAATTTATTTAAAAAAAATTATAAAATTTAACAAATGGAGGACCATGATCTGATTGAGATTCAAGACCACCTAAATATGGTTCAACACCCTCACACCCAAGTACATGATTTGATTGATCTTTTTAACGACTGGAGAATGTTGAGCACCCACATGATATGACCTAGTGAGAGAGGCTTCTAAAAAAGATAGAAATTATAAAATAATAAAGTTAAATTTATAAAAATTAATTTTATATTTATGTACATATGATTCTACCAATTTATCATTTATGTAAATGGACATAAACATATATATACCATAACATGCTGAGGTAATGAACAACGTTCCTCCATTGATTGATATGATACTCTCTTTGACCTAGTGAGAGATGCTTCTAAAAAGGATGAAATATATTATAAATTATAAACGCTAAATTGAGAGAAATAAATTCAATATGTATGTACATATGATTCTACGAATATGATTTAAATTTGAAACAACATCTAGGAGTTTGTAGGTTGTATACTTTGATAGATACTAAAGTCAAAGGAGTGTGGAATGATGGTTCATATACTTCAATTCAAGGAAAATAAATTGGGCTAGTAGATGTGTTGAATTCATAATGAAAATATTTTTTTAGAGGGCTTACTAAATTTGAACTATCATTGTTGGATGCAACTAATACTCTAGTTTGGTATTGCAATCGCTCTCTATGGATGTTAACAATGAAATAAGGATACAAGGCCTTAATTATATTCAATGAAGATGTATAGAGGAAATGGTTGTATGAATTATTTTGAAAATCGAAAGCTCCTTTAAATATTAGCATGTGTTTATGTTAATATTTTGTGTGTTGTGATTACTATGTTATGTTACATCATTACATGTATCATTTATGATTTATTGTGTCACAAACTCTCAGGAATAATGTATGATGTTATCATATTGTTATGTACAATATATTGAGAAGAAGAAGATTCTGACAATAGAGAATTAATTGGAGAGATTGTGGAAGAGCTTACTAAAGTAGAATATTATAAACACGACATGGAAACTATAGTTTTCCTAAGCAATACAATGAAGTTGTTTGAAGAAATTGTATAAAAAAAAATGATTATGTATGAGATCTAGAGTGTGAACATATTGCATAGAGTGAATCCAATTAAGAATATACGCATGAAGATAATGAAAATGTAACCACCTTTGCAATAGAAACAACATGTGAGAAGAACCTAAAAATAAATGTTGAATTTGATTGTGAACCTAAATTAGCATTTCATGAAGAGTAAGTTGCAAAGCCCAAGTATGGTGAAGATGGAAATATGAAAAAATCGTTACGACTACAATAATAGGAGGAATAAAAAATATAAAGACAACCATCAAAACCGATGAAGCTTTTGGAACAATGGAAGAAAAGGTGAAATAACATGAACACATTGTTTTTTATCTTACGCAAGTCAATAGAAAAGTTCAATTAGCAACAACTATGGTACAAGTAGATGTAGAAGAAAATATGATATAGAAGACAAGGACATTATTGAAGAAGAATACCATAATGAAGATGAAGCTAAATAACAAGAAAGTGTTTTTAGAATATAAAATTTGGATAAAAAGTGGAAAAATACTTATATAACGAATATTTGATAAAAATATATACTACCATCAAAGAGTATTGTAATCCTGGCATATTAGGAATAGTAGCATGTAGTAGTCATTGTAATTAGGAAGAGTGTTGGAGATAATTACTCACAATTACTTGGGTTTTTTAATTTACAATAGAAATATTTATCCTACACAACATAAAGGATGACTAGTGGATTCTTACCATTCAAGAATAGATGTGTTTTCTAAATGAAAACGAGCTAGGGAAGTTCTTCTTCTAGATTTAACTTACAACAAATTATTTCTTTAGAAACCTTCCTTCATGTGAAGAAGATTAAATTTCCTATTTAATTGTTCTATGTTGTATTTAATTTGATTCCTTATTAGATATGTCTTTTTGACACTTCCTTTACTCATTCCTGATGAGTGAAAGCTAATTTTTGATTTGCATATCAACTGGTGCATTTTCATTACCTTTGAAAGTGGAACATTGTTGCAAAAATCAAATTTATTACTTGAAATAGAATGAAAGTTTTGTTTCAATATAACTTGTTCAAAAGAATTTAGCAAGACAAGAAACCAATAGTAACTATCAATCTAATAAATTCAATTCATCCAAGAAGAAGATGATTCTTTATAGAAATATTCTACCATCAGAGTCTCATTAGCAGTCTCTAGTGGAAGTACTAATGGCATGAGACATTTGTTGTTCTTTTTAGATGGAATGATCTAAGGCTTTGGAAGTGGTATTTCCTTAATTGGATGTCATTGTACATACAGATACTACTGGAAGGAATTAGTCTTTAGCCAACTGTCTTCTGAGAGGACTACATAAACTATGTCTCCCCATGTTCTGTTGCTACTGAAAACCTTCTCTATGTTTTCCTTCTTCTTTCTTAATGATAAATAGAACCAAGTTAAAACCTGATAAGAATTAAGAGAGTGAAATTCAGCAGTTTTGTCTCTGAGAAAGAAATCAACATAAGAAATTGTCACCTAGTGGTATATTACTATTTGTTACAAGAAAAAGAGTAGTGGAATTGATATGTAGGAAATCGGTAAAATCCTTTATAACAATAAATTGAAACAATGTTAAAATATAATATGTGCATATTATCACTTGGGGTATAATACATAGAAAATGAATTGTGAATTTCTATGTCGAGAAAACATTTTTATATGCTCTAGAGTGGGAAAAGAACTAAATGACTCTGTAATTCACTAATTTTTTATAGTTTTTAATATATATTATATTTTTTATTTAGAATATATAATGTGTCCTTTGTTTCATGCTCTAGGGGGTCATCGCGTCACAAGTCGAATACTCGTATTATCATGTCCTACATGTCTCGTGTCCTCGTGCCAAGTGACTTAGGTGGATTGTTTCCTCCCTTTTTGTATGTTAAGCTAATCATTCCTTATTTATTTTAATTTATTTTTAATGTAATTATTGTAACTTTCAAGATAGGATCATTATATATCCCAGGATTTATAGAGACACTTGAAGTTTTTGGATTTCTTTATAATTTCTAAGTTGTATGAAATGCTTATATGATATATAGAGCATAGTTAATGGATTTAGAGTTAATTTATGTAATGTTATATGACTTTTGATAGATATATTTTAAATCTAATTATTAAAATCATTAAGAAAGAGTTAGTAAGTTGATTTTATTTTTTTTGTGTTTAGCCATTACGGTTGATGTTGGATTCCTTATATTATGCTTATCAAATGGTCCTTCTTCATCTAATATTATTATTAACTTCCATAGAAACTTTTAGAACCAAGACTTTTAGTTTTTCCTTTCTTCAACTTGTCATTATTAACTAATTATCCTTTGATAAATGAGACATTGTGCTCGATGTAAATCCCTCTAATCTGAGAGGTTTATAGTTTGTTGGCATCTCTTATCTCCTACTCTTTTACCATGTTCTTTCATATCTGGAACTGTGGGCTTAATGAGCATATCGTTGCCTAGTTAACAACATGTGTTCGACTTTTATGAATAGCCGAGGGAGCCACATTGGACCCAAGAGCATATGCATTGGGATAGTTCCTAAACAACTAGAAACATCTTAATAAATGACACTTGTGATGGTAGAGATCTCTCTAGAAATGACATTTGTCATTGTAGAGATCTCTCTATTCAAGAAGATATTGAACATCCACAACTTGTATAATCACAATCCATGAGAGGGAGGCTTCACATACGTAGCTACAACATATATTTAGAACATTAAATGGAAAAATTTGGTCTAGAAAGATAATCCTATGAAAGCATTACTATGAATATGACATACATCATACGGAAAAAGATCTATTTTACAACAATATTTCTATTAGAAGACACTAAATGATAATTTTATTATATGTACTTTACGACTACTGAGCTCTCACATAAAAGAAATAGAGACATTATTGGTTCATTGAAAATGTATGCAACTATATTTCAAGCCAACTAGTATGCCTACATTTTATTGGTTGAAAAGGTATCAAAGTTATAGAAAATGGAGAAATTATAGGCCTATAATTATTATTTAATTTACAATTGACAGCTATAACTTATTGAATGTAATAAAATGCTAGCTAGTAAGATCTATGTCTAAACATAAACAAGTTAGTTCACTTTGAAAATGTAGATGCACAAGAAAGAGTAGTGGACAGGGAATCTCAAACTTCGTAGCATAATATTGCAACAATGTGCTTTAAAAAGGACTTTGACGTCCATAAAAAAAAGAATTTAGTTTCCACTAATGCTCATTGCCTCATAAACAAAATTACATTATAAACTTTCACTAAAACAAGCTAGAATCAACCTGCATACAAACAATACAACAATAAACCATAGTTTTATAAATTTACTTACTTCTTCCATGCAAAGAAATCAAAAGGGTGACACTAAAGGGTCATAGCGTGAAAATGAAAAGTTGAAATTCATATTAAATGTGATGGAAGAGAATCATCCCATTGACGGTTCCCAAAACCCTTGCATGCAAACTTGAACTAGCTATGACTTCCATCAATAACCCTATGCTAGGTGAAGATTACCAACCCTTCTGAATCTAAATAATCATGGAATTTAAAGACATGGATTTCTCTTCGTTCAAAAAATTTAGAAAACCACATAATGATAATGTGTTTGGAATTCATAAAAAATCACTTAATAAGACTACAGTTAATGAGACAACCAAGCTTGAAGTTAAAAAATCACCATGATTGTGAATAGGATTTAAATTCATCTTCTCTTTTTACTAGTATGAAACATGATCTATCAATAGATAAAGATGTTCCTTGGGGTGCTATTGTGACTGAAACTGGAACATATTTTTCACTATATTCACTAGAGAGTGGTAGGACAGTTTTGAAGGATAGAATTTTGAGGGGAAAATTATGGAAGATAGAATTCAAGTAGTTTCTAATTGTTCTTGTCTAGAGGAAGAATCACCAAAAGTCAAAATTTCAATGGTAGGTAAAGTCCATTTTCACAATCCATTTTAGATATATTCATAAAGGTAGAAGAAAAAAATCTTAACTATTATTTTTGGTACCAAAATGTTGAAGAAAAGGTAAAAAAACTTGTGGGGGTTGAATGTTGATGTTGTGGGGTTCAGTTGATAAGAGGATGAGGCACCCAATAAAATTCCTCCATTGTCGAGTTCCTCTTGCGTAAAACTCCTCCAACTCAATGAATCCGCAAAAACCAAAATTCAATTCAGAAAATTGCAAACGAAAACAATACAAGAAAGAAAGAAAGCTTGAAATAACTACTAAAAAGCTAACAGACCTGCAAACCTGCGAGAATTGGAAAGGTAGGAACCACCTTCTCCCTTTAACACATCATAAAGAAATGTCAGTGCACCAACAAACAACTATCAAAAAACATTCCACGGACTGTGAAATTGCAATAGACTCACATCCCACATATATATAATGATATTTTCAACAGCAAAAAATATTTTTTCCGAAAAGGATTTTCAACCAAATATATATTTTTTAGCCCCAAAACGTAGTGGTCATATTTTTCCACCACTAGCCAGAAATCCTAAAATAGTATTCGAGGTTATCATCAAATTTAACATTCAGACTTTTAGAGGAGAGTTATGTTTAACTATTCGACTGAAAAAATAATAGTTAAGTCAAAAAAAATTATATAATTCGGCCGAAAAAATAGTTAGGGAAAAAAGGTGCAATCACGAATTTTTCACGAGCAATTTTCACAAAAGTGTAACCAAACTTCACCTTTTAACCCTTAAGTCATAAAACATCAAAGTGGTTATATATGCAGATTCAAACCCTCCTAAATAAACATTTTATTATTTATCCATGTTTCTGAATTATAGATTTTGAGGTATGTTTTTTTTTTCGTTTCTAAATTTAAAAGGCCGCTACGGAATAAAATAAATATATAGCAGCATTGTTTTGATATACCAGTTGTTAATATTTATTTATTTACTCGTTAACAGGTTTCTCCTGTTCACCCAATCATAGTCTTGGTTTGTATGAAAGTTTTTATTGCAATATCATTCAGTTGTCTCAAATCATGTGTAGATGTCTTGTACGTTTTTTATGTCTATTTTTTTAACACATTTCAAATTTGATCAAGGTCAAAAAAATGAATTGTAATTTTTGAAAATAAATGTATCTATTTTTCAAGTAGTTTGGAACATAGTTGGGCTTATAGTTTATATAAACCTTTAGTTTGGAAGGTGAAAGGGGAGAGAGGCAAGGCAAGAAATAAAGGAAATGTTGGAAAATATATAAATTATTAAGTTATTGTGTAAATATTTTTAAACATTTTTTGGTGTAAACATGTTCATTTGATTTAACTCAATCAAGTAATATTTATCTGAGTTTTATTTTCCATAGTCGCTCTTCATTAGTTGTCTTCTTAATTTTCTATAATTTGATTTTTGAATTTTTTGATGACAAAACTATGCCATTCTGTGACTTAGATCCTTTTGCATTTCTTTTTGTTGGTATCATTTCAATTATTATATCTTTATATTTGATCATAGTGATCCTATAATGACTTGTGTCTTAAGGATGACATTAATATAAATATTACTTTGGTCTAAGTTCTTGTGAATTATTTCCAAGGATTTAGATTGTTAAGAATTTTATATTTATATAAATTGAATTAATACATGTGTTGTAGTGTTTTTTAATCTATTATCTTATTTCATTGGTTTTTTATTGAATTGTTTTATTAAAAGAAAAAAAAAATGAAATATAGTTAAATTTACGGAAATTGTTGGAGTTATCCTTCCATTTTACCTCACCAAAGAAATGGCAATTAGATAGAATTAGTTAGTTCTCTACATATATGATTTATTTTTGATGTGAAATTATTAAAATTAACATGAATTGTTTTGTGTTAGTTTAAAGAAGAGGAAACTTATGTTTTTGTAGTTTTGTGTATTTTACTTATTCACATTACCAATTATGGTTTATTTTAGTTTATAATTGAATATATAAATACAAATTAGTTTGCATTTCATATATGGTAGCATAAATAAATACAATTTATTCTTTGGACCAGTTACGTTAAGTTCAAGTTGTCATATGTGTTGTATTATAATTGTTATATCATTGTATAGTATTTATTGTATTCTAATAATTGATACTAATCCTATTTTTGTACCATATTTTATTAAATATTTAACTTGTAGTTTTAGGCATATTAATAGTAGTTTAAATTTCATGTACATATAACATTAGATCATCTTAGGATTCCCTAGGTTATTTTCTTCGTGAGAGGAAGATGTAAAAAGGCCAACAAACAATTAAAACCCATAAGGAGTGACCATTCCAAATTACTCGGGCTATTTGAATATCCTTAGCCCGGGTCACATCCCCTTTATTGAGTAAGGTCCAAAATCTAACGTGAAAAGAAGGTTACACACTTGGGTAGAAGAATATCTCATAGAGGTAGTCTAAGTAGTATTTTTACAAGAAATATATATTAGAACACTACTATGAAAGGAAAATGCAAGAGTAATCTAACCCCAAGTTGGGAAGAATGACAATGAAGGAGTATGAAAAAAAAATCATTGAATTATAGAGATATGTTTATTTTATTAAGTATGAAAAGTAAAAAATTTAAATTTTTAAAATTAGTTTACCATCATTTTACAATAAAAGAGTTAAATTCAATGAGCCCACATTTTTGGATGAAGGCATGAGGAAGGTATAGTACCTTTATGAAAAGAAAAGTAACAAGATGGCCTTATAGAAAACATAGGAAAACAAAAAGGGATCCGAGGTGCATAAAAGGAAGAAAGCATATAACCTTCAGTTTTTTAGGAGTACTTCCAAAGAAAAGCACCAAACTCAGCTTAGCTAAATTGAATCAAGGAGATCCATTCAATCTGAAAGAATGCCAAGATTTCAACCCCATCAAGCGTTGGGGTTCTAAGGGAGGACATGTCTATAGGATACAAATTTAGGATCATAAACAATATTCGTGGAGACAATACAATGGATGACATGGGTAAAAGAACACCCATAATTTATGTATCATCAGATAACATGCCAGCTAATCATTATAGGCAGATGATTCAAGTTGAAGGAAATACAAATAAGTAGCGCATCACCATTTTAATAGATTCTAGAGATATCCATAGTTATATTGATTGTAAAATTGTAGAAATATTTCATTTGAAGAAAACTAAGTCTATATGTAGTCAGTTGGTTTAGTTAGCAATAAGAGCTACGAGATGGATAAATGAAATAGTGAAAGAATTTCAAATTTCCATGAATGGTTTGAGTACAATTAGATATTTAAAAACTATAAATTTGAAGACATGATTTCCTAATTTCTATGGATTGGTTATAAAAGAAACATGCTAGCTAGAATGTTATAGTAAGGCCTTCACTTTCCTTAATGAATAAAGAAAACAACGAAAAATGTAAGGGATTCCATGACCATTTTTTTGTTAAGGAAATATTAATCATGAAATTGAAGAAGAGTTGTAGAGAAGGGTGCTAAATTTAAGTAGCTCGCATGGAAAAGGAATCTAAGGACAAGGTATTAAGAATTAGACATGGTCAAATACTTAATTAATTTGAATATGTATTTCTAAAATTGTAGGTTCACCATTGAAGGGGAAACTGATTTCTCTAACGATTTGGTAGTTAGAGCTTTCATGATGTCCAAGACACCTTATAGAATGAGCATATAATAGAGTAAGGTATTAGAAAGGTAGAGGAAAGACATTTTGAAGAAGTTGTACATATTACCAAGAGTATTACTTTAAGGTGCCTCAAAACTCTTTGTTAAATGAAAGATGGTACATTGAGGTTGTGTATAAAATTTAGGTAGTTAAATGAGGTTTTATTGAAGAAAATGCTTCCTTTCGAAAGGATCGATGAAATCTTTAATCAATTGAGGAGAGATCAAGTGTCTTCCAATATTAAATTGAGGTTATAGCACCATAATGTAATACTAATGGAGGATAATATCATCAATAAAACATTTAGAATTAAGTACATGCATTTTGACTTTGTGATGGCACCATTTGCGTCATCCAATGCATTGAATCTCTTTATGTGACTTACAAATGGAATTTCTAAAGTTATTTGGAAAAGTTTGACATTGTATTTTTGGATGATATCCTTATATATAGAACTTGAGGATTTTGTTAATAGTTTAGAGGGAAAATCAAATTGATGCCAAGCTAATAAAATTCTCATATTATTAAAATAAAATTCATTATTTGGTTCATGTCATATCAAAGGTAGGGGTGGTACTAGACCTAGGAAACATGAAATCAAGTGGAGAGGTAAACAAAAAAAATGTGATAGAGGTCATATACTTCATTCAATTAGTGATGTACTACAGGAGAACTTTTTAGGGGTTTTCAAAATTAGCACATCTTATCACTTTTGTAAAATAAGGGTGTGGAAATTTATTTGTTTATAAATGTGAAGAAGAGTTTAAACATTTGGAAATGTTATTAAAAGGTACAACAATATTAAGATAATTCATTAAATTGAATATTTTATTATATGCATTAATATATGGAAGGAATTTATTGGTGGATTTCTCGCGAAATGAGAATTTAATGCATTATGAGTAAGGAAGCTAAAGGAGCATAAGGAAAATTATGGATATCATATTTTGGAGTTGGAAACCATCATACAAGATTTTAAAATGCAAATTAATTACCTTATGGAAATAAATTAAATTGAGAGTAGACCATAGACCATATTGGTTTGAATGATATTTTAGACAAAAAAACTTCTAATGCTAGTGTTGGCTCCCTAGATTCGCACTATGTTGTGTTTTAATGCAAATCCTAGGAACACCTAAGTGTGGTCCTACCTTCTATTAGGGTTTCATGGGAAATATTTGGAATTGAATATTACTAACGATCATATTATAATTATGGATATGTTATTTGTAATTAAAAGACTCTTAACTACGTTGTTCTAACTCACATTATTTAACCAAGTGACAGTCAAACTAAGATGATTTTAAATAAGATAAATCATATATTAATTCATTTGTGTAAATCAATTATTTATATGACTGTGTAATTCAAACTTGAATTAATTGGTATGAAAATATTTTCTTTCACATTTAAGATAAATGCATTTAATTTTCGCCTTTAAATGTCAGAAGAAAAGGAAATTACATGATGAATTGTATCAAAGCCATTCTATGAAATCTTCATGTAGATATATTTCTTTGAATAATCAGGTGCAAGTGACTAAACCAAAATAATGTAAATCGCCAACATGCTGAAAAATTAGTCATATCCAATTTGACAATCATTGAGCATTTTCAAGGAAACGTGACGCATATAAGATGGTCCTTCAAATATTTTTTAGATCATATATAAAGTTGTTTTTATCCAGAGAGTTGTTTGGGAATCGTGTTTGGGGGGACCGCCATGCATGAAGTCTCTTGTTGAGCTACATTTATGTTGATTTTGAGTAGGATCATTCATAACCCTTGGGTTTGACATGAATGTTTTGAAAAAAAAATATGGATGAAATATGGATAATCATACCTTTCCCAATTTAAAGAAGCAATAAGGAATTCCTTTAAATCAAATAAGGCTTAGCGAATGAATTAGAAATTAAGAATTCAACGTTTAAAAACAAATATTTTGAAATTTACCATTTTCATTTAATATCATTGTAAGAAATATCAAGAACGTCAACATAGTCTTCAAACTATCTTCATGGATCTCAAAAAAATGAAACAACCCATCACATTGATGCCATAATTCATTTCATCATAACATCTTAACACAATTCCACACAATTTGCAGAACAAATTAGGTTCAAAACTCAAAATTTCATGAAAACTACATAAACTTGTATTTCATTAGTAGTAAAATTAAAAGCATAAGGTGGAATTCTTTCCCAAAATTGTTTCAATACCTCTAAGAAATTCACCAAAAAATTATGTAGAGTTTCCCCTACAACCAACATTTATCCCCTCCCCTGCCCCCCACCCCCTTCCCCACCCCCCCCCCCCCCCCCCACCCTTTACATTTGAAACTGATGCCTATATATAGGCACTCAAAT
Source organism: Pinus tabuliformis (assembly GCA_031772625.1). Taxonomy (NCBI): domain Eukaryota; kingdom Viridiplantae; phylum Streptophyta; class Pinopsida; order Pinales; family Pinaceae; genus Pinus; species Pinus tabuliformis. The sequence goes on along the minus strand of CM062812.1, from coordinate 730,568,374 downwards.
ATCTTGGCCCTACTCTAAGTCACTAGCTATATTTGAAAAACCAATCAAAATTTGTTACAAATTTTTTAGTTGTATTGTAACTAACTTATTCTAGAAGTTTCTAGAAAAGTATATTGACTGTAGAGTGGCCCCCTATATATTTAGCTTTAGTATCAACACTCTCTCTCTTCCTTGGGTGATGTTTTCCTTCTCTCTCTTAGGTGTTGACTAGGTTAGGTACTCTAATACAATTGTCATTCTAGTAAACGTGTTGCTACAAATATGGAAAAAGGTGCTTGTTTTTGTGCCTACTAGCATAGAGGTCACCTTATGTCCTAAAACTGACCTTGCATATATAAGTGATCTATATATTTTCCGCATAATAGTCCACTCCTCTTTTCATGGTACATCACCTAGCCATGCTTTTTTTATTGCTATCTTCATGTCCTCTATAGGTTCATAGTTGATTTCTCCCTACTGTTTGCAGATCTCTTTTAGCAAGAACAGGAGGCCAAAGTGCTCTTTGTATAGACTCACAATGTCCTCTTCCTATGATGTGTGATATGTATCTTCATCATTACTTTAATTATACATGCCAAGATGTAGGCTATCCATGAAAAGCTTCTTGGGAAGAAAATTTCCCCAATCATTAAAGAATTGTGGCAAAACTTTCTTATACAATTATTTACATTTTCCTTTAAACCTTTCCACCTCTTCAACCATGTTACAACCTTTCTCTTTCATCCATGCTATCATCCTACAGTCCATTTCTAGGTGATTTTCCTTAGCAGTCAAGCAAAAGTGGTTAGAGTTTCCCTCCTGACTTCTTATTTAGCCTTATGATTCAAAAAATTGGTTATTACCATGACTTTGCATGATGTTTACCTGAATTTTTTTTTAAGCATCTCCCCTTCTCTTTGTCTTAATAATATCAATCTTCTCCTAACTAGCTCTAAATACTCCCAATGATTTCCTATTATATTAATTATTTTCTCCGAGTTCATCTCCTCAACGCTTTTGAAATATACTTTTATAGCATCATCCTTTACCTTTAGGTATGAATGGATTTTCAATCTCTTGCTCTAGACAAGATAAATAATGACTAGTATATTCATATGTTCAATCAATCTATTGTTGAATTCCTTCAGTTTGAGAGGTGATGCAAGAAGTCCCCTAGTTGTGATATTAGTACTAAAGAAATGAGTCATCTTGTCTTCAACTTTAGTATCTACACAATATTTGGAGGGAGAAAAGGAGGCCATTGGATTGGTCAACCATAGAACTTTAGGGACAAGAAATGAAGCATCACGTGTCCTGTTACCATCACAGTGGATGTCAACCAATATTTTCTTTTTAAATTTTCAAAGGCAACACCTCAGCTGGAGGGATTAAAATCTAGAATTTATGCCTAATTGATGTGATTATAATTCTATGTGAGCTACCTCAACATACCTCTACCTTGGAAATGTCATCCTCCTTTTTATTATTAGATCTTTCCCAAGTGTGAAGCTTCTTTAAGGGCATAATATTTCCCATATTTGTGAGGACAAAGATTTGGAGATGATGTGATTACCCTAAGAATAGCACTTCAAGCTATTTGGAGAAAATAATTACTAGCTTACTTAAGTCATAGACCATATGTACAATGCTTATGCTCAAATTTACTAATCTTCACAGCATTAAAAAAAATCATGACTTGTGCAATTTTCCTCTTAAATGAGCTACCCACTCCCCTTTAACGTGTTTCTATATTCAACGCGCCACATGTATAGGTCTTCATGGGTGAGACAAGTTGAAGATGTCATGTTATGATTAGTAGATTGCGGGGCAATGTTGGTGTGACAGACACATGGAACAACTAACTGGCCTTACAGAACAAATGGTGTTTTATGAACCGTCGATTTCCAGGCTAGGGAATGCTTCGAAGTGTCATGGAAACAATGAGGTAATCACATGTGTCTAGCTCTGCACCCCTTGGCCTGGCTAACCATCATGCAAATCACTAGTGGGAGGCTTGTTGCATCCACCATATCGACTATCTTCTACGTCATCGGATTTTAGGTGCCACAAATTTTTCCAAGGCATATTTGACATTAGAATGACCAAGGAGCATATCTTCGATGTGTTAAATCATGTTGGGATGATTTGGTTGATGAGGTAGACATGGAGATGAGATGTAAAAAGGACCCACACAAAATCAGGTGTGGCAGTGAGTGGTGATGATGGGGTCATGTGGCACAACAGTGGGCCATGGGTGAAGACACATGGCAACGTTTCACAATGAGTGGGTGATAGAATTTGTAGGTTCAGGAGGCATACGATGTGCCTACAGTTTTGATACGTGGCCTTCTCCACATGACCTCCACACGTTATTACATGTGCAAATCAATGGCACAAGATTGCCTATGCCATCCAATTTGTGAGCACATGCATCATTTGATTTAAGCATTACACAAATTCTATCAGTGCCCCTCCACCCGCCGGTTATGTTCAATGTGGCAAAATTTTCCCATGCTTAGGTGTTCCCACCAATGCCCGACACCCAATATTTATATGCAGTATGTCTTGTGGGTAGCATACTCAGGTCAAAATGGTTTTCATTGTCCAAGAACGACCATGTGACCACCCTTGGGAATAATCTACTAGATGATCGTGTTTTTCATTCATTCTATAGTTGTTGTAAATTTGACACCAATATCAACTCCTTGGGGGAAAATAGGTCCTTATGGTATGTTCAAAACCTTTTAGTTTGAGTTCCTTCTTGACATTGGGCTATGGAGTCTATCCTTGAAGGGAATTACCCATCTCTTCTCATGCATTATTAATAAGCATTTTCAAACACTATGATTGAACGATCAAGGCAAAAAGAAGGTCTCCCTTTTTTCTTTTAGGTAAAGAACTTCTTCAAGGATCTCCTATTGAGAGACTTCCCAGGAAATTATCCATACAGTGTCTCCAAATCATGCGTGTTGTTGTCAAGGACTTCCTATATTCAAAACAGACCAATCCATATATTGTAAAATTTTCCATGTTTGTCTTTATGAGCTATGATTGAGTCCCATTTCAATACGTGATACCCAATATTTAAGTCTCATTCCTTGAAATTTCTATCAAATGAAGAGATTGCTATTTGTTGATGGGATTCAACTTTGGTTAAAGATTATTCTCTTGATTGTTGAAGTTCTATCATCTAATAGATCCTTTTATACATCACACTAATATATGGCATTTCATCTTGTAATAACTTCATCACTAGCACTCTAAGGTTCATAGGAAATACCACATTCTTTCCATACAATGGTTGGTATCAAAAAGTACCAATAGATATTTTAGTTCTAATCTTATCGGCCCACACAACATATTTTATAATTACATCCCAATTCTTCTTGTTCTTATCCAACATTAATTTCATAATATTCACTAGGTTCTTACTTGTTGATTCTACAACCCCATTTCCCTAGGGATAGTACTTTTTGTAATGTAACAATTATATGTTGTAATCTTGGGAAAAAATCATGACTTTAAAGGATTTAAAAGCTTGAGCATTGACGATGGCACATTCTTGGGGCATCCAAATCTTGCAAAAATACACTCTTCCAAGAAAGCTATGATAAATTTCTAGTTAGCTTTGCGGGTTGGAACGACTTCCATCACCTTGGTAAAATAATCAATGGACATGAGAATATATTTATGTTTATCACTTGATTTCGAGTGTATCTATTTGATGAAATCCAATCCCCATTGTTGGAAAGGAGATTGAACATTTGTTGGTTTTAGGGGCATAGGTTGAATCTTTTGCTTCCCTACAAACATCTGGCATTCTAAATAGGTTTGGACAACAACATTAGTGTCCTTGAATAGGGAGGTCCAATAATATCCTTCTCTGAATAGTATGTGAGCCATGACCTTCCATGTATGATGTCCTCTGCATACCCCTTGATAAAATTTTGGTATGCTCTACTATGCTTGATCCTCCATGGAAAAGGTGAGTAAGATGCCATAAAGATATTTCCAAAACAAATCTCCAACAAAAATGTAGTTTTTGATTTCTTTTAGTTTTAAAGATCTCTATTTGGGGTTAGGCTACTCAGGTCAACATTCCAAATAGTGCAGGAAAAAAATGATGTCTCGGTACCATGGAGAATTTTGGAACTTTGAGAGGTCCTTCAGGAAGGGTTCTTATGGATTCCTTTTGTTCGGTGGGAAGGGTATTTACGGATTTCTTCCTATTGGAAAGAGAGTTTCCTATGGATTCTCTCCTCCAAGATTAACAGGTTCTTGTGGATTCTCTTCACTTGAAGAAGGAGGTCATTGTGGATTGTCCTCTCCACAAATATTGCAATGATATTTATTAGTATACCTTTCAATTGCAATGTGATTTTCCTTGTTCAGCCATTTCACTAGTCCTTAGCCCTTGAACAGCTTATTAGGCTTTATCATGATATCATACTCATGTAACTTTGCTATCCATTTTCCTCATGAACCATCACTATCAGGTTGAACAGGTATCTTTGTCACTTTTGTAGATGGTACAAATGCTATCACCCTAGACTGTAGCAGGTATTCTTGGAATACCTTGAAATATTTTGCCATATAATATTTGATTTTATCCAAGATAATGTATTTTAACTTAACATCCCTTAGGGTACAGTGTATAACTGTTATAAGTTTCTCTTACCCTTCTTCATTCCTTTGTAACAAAACTGCAGCTATAGTGTGCTCCAATGCAAAGGATAAAATATGAAATTATTTACAAAAATCCAGACTTTATAATACTTGGGCTTCTGTCATAGACTTCTTAGTTTGCTTGAATTATTCCTACACTTCCAGAGTCCACCTAACTTAATTGTTATTCTTGAGCATGTCTATTGTGTGCTTTAAAATTCTACAGAATTTGTAATAAATTTGCATAGAAATTTGATCTTACCCAAGAAGGATTGGAATTATTTCTTATTTATTGGGAGAACAATATTCAAAACGGCCTCTACCCACTGTGGTTTAATATTGACACCTTTGTTTTAAAAAATATGTCCCAATAACTTCTCTTCTTACAATGCAATGAATGATTTCTTAGGATTCAATGAGAGACCATTTTTTTACACGTAAGGAAGGTTTCTCTCAAACGCTTTGGATGATGAAAAAATTCATGTCACATAGATAGATAACTATTTTCCAATATATTTCTCCAAACAATGTGATATCCATGGCCCTTTGAAAGGTAGCTCCTCCATTCATCAACCCAAAAGGAATTTTTCCATACATGAAGGTACCCCACATTGTTGTGAATGCAGTCTTGTCTTTGTCATCTAGGTGCATTTCTATCACATTGTAACCTAAGAATCTATCCGGAATTGATAACTTGGATGCTCTTATCAGGTTTTGCAGTAAGTGATCCATCTTAGGAAGAGGATAGCTGTCCTTCAACTAACATCGATTCAAGTTCCTAATGTCCACATAGAGTCAACTATCGTCAATATTTTTCCAGATTGGTGCCAAATTTTCCACCCATTAAGAGTACCTCATCGAGACAATGATCTTCCAATCCAAAATATTATTACCCCCTTCTCTATAGTTTGTAGTAGGATAGGATTAAGTCTGCTAAGTTTCTGCATAAAAGACTTAGTATTTTCTTTCAATGGTATCCTATGTCAAATAATAGAAGTAGCGTAAGTTTCCAAATCTTCATAGATCCATGCAAAAATATCTTTAAATTGTAGAAATAAATCAATGTAAATAATTTCATAGATGGGTTTCAAAGAATTAGAAAGTTTTAGGTTTTTGTGAGTTTTCTTCTATGCCTAGGTTATGCAACTTCACGTTCTCATCCCTACCCCAAAAACTAGCTTAGGAGGGATGTCATTCTGATCATAAATATACAAGAGAGGGACCAATCTCTTAGCAATTAATTTATTCTTTAGTTTTATTACTTCATGGCCTCTGACATGATTTATGAACTTACTATTTTCATCTTGGTTAGAATCTTCTTCTCGATTAGTGTTAGTTAATTATTTTTTATTCAATTTTTATTATTTAAAACACATCCACTAATTCCAAGAACCTTCCTAGTAGTTGGTCATCTTCAAAAAATTTACAATGCTTGACATTATCTGGGATGGATGGCCTATATTTAATTTTGGCTTCATATTTCAACTTTGGTCCAAGAGGGTGTCTAAAGGTGCTTGATGAAACCATTAAGGCATTTACAAGTTGATTATATTCCCTGTGCATAGTTTTAATGTTAAAAGCATTAAAATACTTCTCAAAAATATCCCATGCAAAATTCTGATACAATCTCATTCGAGGGTGTTTGGTGGTGTAAACATTATTTACTTGTAAGACTACTAGTTCTGAATCTTCGAATGTCACAAGGTTTTTCACCCCCATTTTATAGGTTGTCTCTAGTCTTAGAATTAATGCTTCATATTAAACAACATTGTTGGTGGCATCAAACTCTAGTTTATAAGAAATTAAAATAGTGTTCCCTATGTTTGGTATTAAAATCACCACTTCTCTCATTCCTTCTTGAGATCATGCCCCATTAAAGAAAATTTTCTACACTGAATTTGATTTATATAATGGTTCATATTCAATAGGGATTCACTTGGTTGTAATGGTAAACTCAAGGATAATTGATAGGATACAACATCCCATTTATCCTGTTGTGACGTAAACCATTACTTTCATGGATTTCTTCACATCACTAATGACATATAAGTGATTGGCGTCTCTATAGATTTTGCATTCCTATTTCCAAAAAATTAGTATGGTTCAAATTCATGAGCCCATTTGAAGAGTTTCTCCCACTAGCCTAAGATCTTGAAAGAAGAATACCATATGAGGTTGGGGTATCATCCACCACTATATCCATGACCAAAATCTTATTGTGTATTTGGGTAAGGTAAACTACCATGTATGTGATGAGACCAATACATTTTAATCTCCTAGAATCAAAGAGTAAATGTCATGGTAAGGTTTGATAATTTCTATCCCCAAATCTACCATAACCTATTTTTGAATGACACTTTTTGGATGCCCTTGAATCCATTATACAAATCTAAACTAACTTGTTGTGAACATTTAGGGTGATGTAGAAAGAAGGAATATTGTCATATTGTTCTTCTACGTGAGGCTCACAGTCCACATATGGATGGTCTTCTTGGATGTTCAATGTGTCATTATGAGTGATCTGTTTGGGTGGGATCATGATTTTTTGTATCAACGATTGATAAGTTATGTTTTGTGCTAATCATAATAAAGGAACATGGATCTTCATTTCTCTTAGTTATTGCTAAAGGTTGAAAAGAGGAGCTAATTTTCACTCTACCTCCTTAATAGGTTGGCTTTGTAGTTGTGTGGGCATGGGCTCTTTAGGAACTTTTTTTTTCTCATGTATAGGTTGGGTTTTTGTTTTGAGTATTCCTCTTCTTCATAGGGACCTCTAATGTTCTCGTTAGGGGTTCGGGAGGTGGGAGGATGTTGGTCTACATAGGTTTAGGGTCATGTGAAGACACTGCATGTCTATTTGGTTTATTTTGTCATTTTACAATGGAGGGACTTCTATCCCTAGGTCGTATGTCATAGGTCCATTTGATTTCTTAGATAAAAACGTTTTTTATTTTCTTATATTGAGAGGGTGTGATTTTGTAGTCTTCATAGCCTTCATAATCATATGGGATATGATTTGCAGGTATCACACAAGAGTGTGTGTAATCCTTATTGGTAATGTAAAGGGTGGGACCTTGGTCTCCTACCCAATTTATGTCTTCCTCTTGCTCATATTCATTAAGATATTTGTCAGTTTGCAGGTTGAGATCTCTCCACACATGGGGTTGTATAGGTTGTTCCTTATGTCTTCTATCCCTATTCATTTGTTGTGGATTGAAAGGTTTATGGAAGAGTTGTGAGTTACGAGGAGGTTTGGTTAGGATTCTTGATCGACCCTATTGCTTAGAGCTTGGTGACTTTTTTCGATAACTTCTTAATCAACCAATTTATTTCTTTGATACTTTCTTTAGATGGGCCCTTTTGATAAGTAGGATCATTAGATTCCTCTTTGATTTTATTATTACCCTTATCATGGTTTCATCCCATTTCTCCTTTCGGGTTGTGATTTTCATCTATTGACTCCACAATTCTTATCTTTCCCACTGCAGTTAGATTTCCTTCTTTCTCAGTTTCATTAGATTTCATGTGAGATAAGCTTCATGGTCGCCTCTACCTAAGCATGATGGAGAAATATGGCTCGAAATAACGTGCATAATTAAAAATGGAAGCAATGGGAGTAGGTTTAATGTCATTTGGGATTTTATTATAGATTTTATTAATATACTTTTGAACTCCTCTACATTTTGAGATGACTTTTTCTTTACTATTGAAAAATTCATGATATATTACTAAAAATCCTTCTTCTCACTCCATTGGGATCAAAATGTCATTTCCAAATCATCCCATGAATGCAACAAGTTAGGAGGGATGGCCTAGAACCATTTATGCATGTCTCCTTCAATGGTATGTACAAAAATTTGCATGATGATGTCATCATCTTCGACCATCAAATTATAGTAAAATATTGGAATGCATTGATATGTTCTCCAATGGTTCCTCTTTTTTTTCCACTAAACCAGGGAAGCATATTTATCTAAGTTTCAGGCATATCTTATAGCACCTAAGGAAAACCCATTTGGGAATATCATGTTACCTCCAAAGCTAATGGTTGAATTTTGATTCAACAGACTATCAGGCTGACCTTGTCTAGCCATAATGTGTTGTAGAACTAAGTTCATTGTGGTGGATGATATCTGGGCTGTGATTTTCTTATTTATCTGTGGAGTTTCCTTTTGGGTTTTGTGCCTATGATTAAGTGACTTGATATTCTCACGTGATACCTTCAAAGGCATGGCATCCGTATGAATAATATCAAAGTACGAAAATTGTACGATCACCATCACTGATGGTAGAGGTAGAAATTTAGTTATTTGGGTTCTTGAGGGCTCAATAAATAAGGAATTGGATTGTGGCTTTTAGGTCAACACAAGGAGCTTAGGGTTGGAAACAAGAGTTACAATAACCTACCCTGGATCACTCCATGTATGTCTTCTTGATTAATTCAGAGTGTAGTTATGTAGGGCCAAGGTGTTAAAATGATGAAAGAGTGATTATATAGAATGTGGTAAGTGGGACATATGCAATGGAAAAGGGTGAAGAATTTGGTTAGTGTCCTAGAGTGGTGAGTACGATAGACACGTAGGTATGGATGAATGATGTGAAAATAGAAATTTAAAATTTCAAGTCACTAGGTGAATGGCAAAGCTAATAATGTCCGATTTTGTCCACTGTAGAGGTCCAAAACAGATGTCATCTCATCCGATGAGCAAAGTCAAATCATCCCAGGCAGTGGTGTCAGGAGGTATTGGCTCCCTAGAGTTACGCTATGTTATGTTGTAATGCAGAGCATGAGAATGTCTATGTGTAGTCCTACCATCTATTAGGTTGATGGAAAATATTTGGAATTGAATCTTATCAATGACCATCTTATATTATGGATATGTTCTTTGTAATTAAAAGACTCTTAACTACGTTGTCTTGTCTCATGTTATATAACTAAGTGATAGTCTAAATAAGATGATTTCAAAGTAGGCAGATAAACTATATAATAGTTCATCCTTGTATGTAAATTATATATATGAATATGTCATTCAAGCTTGAATCAATGGCATGAAAAAAATTTCTTTCACATTGAATATACATGCATTCCATTTTCCCCTTTACCTGTCAAAAGAGAAGGAAATTACATGATGAATTTTATGACAACCATGAGATTAATTTTTCATGGATATATAGTTCTTTATATAACCATATACAAGTGAGTAAATCAACAAAAATGAACTCACCAATATAATATAAAATTATTCATATCTAATTCGACCCTTGCTAAGAATTTGCAAAGCAACATGACACATATAATAAAATCCTTCAAATGTTATTTATATCATGCCTAAGGTTGTTGTTAAGCAAAGAGTTGTTTCGGAATCATGGTTCAAGGAGAAATACCATGCATTAAGTCTCTTGTTGAGCTGTGTTTCCGTTGATTTTTAATAGGAACATTCATAGCCCTTGAGTTTGACATGAAAGTTTTGAAAAGAAATGTGGATGAAATATGGAGAATCAAATCTTTCCCAATTTAGAGGAGCAATTAAAATTCCTTTAGATCAAATAAGACCTTGTGGATTACTAGGCAATTAAGCTTTTAGCCACTAGAAACATGTAAATTTGAAGTTTGACATTTTCTTTTAAAACACTTCTAGTAAATATAAATAAAGTCAAGATATTCTTCAATCTAACGTAATAGATCTTGCAAAAATGAAACAAACCATCACACTAATGCCAAAATTCATTTTAGCCTAATATCTTAATACAATTATGCACTATTTGCACAACAAGTTAGGTTCATAACTCAAAATTCCATCAAAATTGCATAAACTTTTGTTTCACTAATAGTAAACATCAACACATAACCTGGTATGGAAAAATATATGATAAGAAAAAACATGCCAAGAGTTACTTTAGAATTATTTCCCAAAATTACTTCAAGAGCTCTCAATGATTCACCAGAAATTTTAGCAAAGTTTCCCCTACAACCAAGATTTTTCCTCCCCTTTACGTTTCATAATCAGGCCTATATATAGGCACTCAAAGGGCTTGGCCCTACTCCAAACCACTAGTGGTATTTGAAAAACCACTCAAAAGTTGTTAGAAAATTGCCAGTTGTATTGTAACTAACTTCTTTTAGACGTTCCTTGCAAAATTTGTTCATTGTAGAGTAGGCTCCTCTAGATTTAGATTTGGTAGAAACACTCTCTCTCTCTTGGTTGCACGATGCCTTCCTTCTCTATCTTGGTTGTTGACTAAGCTAGGTGCTACACTGCATTTGGTGTTCCATTAAACATGTTGTTGGAAGTATGGCTTAATATGCTACATTTTGTGTCTCCTAACATAGTCGTCATCTTCGGTCCTAATGCTCACGCTACTTATATGATTGATCTATATATTTCCACATGCTACTCCACTACTCCTCTATTGGTAAAACACCCAACTAGGCTTCTAGTATTTCCATCTCCATGTCCATGATAGGTTGATAGTTGTTTTTTCCCTATTCTTTGAAAAGTTGGCTTAGAAAAGACATGAGTTTAATGTGTCGCTTGTATAGAATTGCAATGTCCTCTTATTTCAAGGTGTTATCCCTATCTTGAACATCACTTTTATTATCCTTAGAAAGATGCATGCATCCATGACAGGCACCTTTGGAAGAAAATTGTATTGACCATCAAATATCGGTGGAAAACTCTTCTTATGCAATTCTTCACATTTACATTTTAACCTCTCCACCACTTCGCATTTACCTTCTAACCTTATTCTTGTGTTTCCTTTCTAGCTCAGTTGTGTTAAAATTCTAGTGGGAGCAACCAAAGTTTGTGCTCCTAACTTCTTCTTTAATCATATGATTCAAGAAATTGCCTATTACCCTAATTTTTTGTGACATTATCATGACATGTTCTTTGAGAATATCTACATCTTTATGAGTTTCCTTAATCATATCAATGTTCTCCTGCACCAAATCTAACTGATCCTAGTGCTTTCATATTAGCTTAATGTTTTTCCTCCCAGGTTATCTCCTTGGCCCTTTTGAAAGAGACTTTTCCAACATCATCCTTTACATGAAGATATGAATGAATTTCCAATCTCTTGATGCATTATTTTTCTCGGTGAATCTTTTCTTATATTTTCTTCAAATTATGTCTAAGCCCTCGAGACAATAACTGGCATCCTCTAAATTCTACATGCATCTCTAGTATGTTCATTTATTGAATTAAGCCATGGAAAATTCCTCCAGTTCAAGAAGTGATGCAAAAATTCCCATGGTTTCGATATCAGTATTAAAGCATAGATTTGCCTCACCCTCACCTCTAATATCTAGAGAATCTTTAGCAAGAGAAAAGGAGGCAATTATATAGGTCAATCTCAGAACTTTAGAGACAAGAAATGAGGTACCACATGCCCTATTAGCATGGGAGGGGATGTCGACCAACAACTTTGGAAAATTTTCAAAGATGAAACCCCTGTCAGTGGGAGTAAACTTTAGGCTTTATGCCCGAGTGATTTGATTTCAAGGATATGGGAGCTTCCTTGACGTAATTCGACCCGAGAAATGTCAACATTTTAAGAATTACACTATCTTTCCCTGTGGCGAGGGTTCTTGAAGGGGTGAATATTTCCTTTATTTGCAAGAAAAAAGATTCTGAGACAACGTGATTAGCCTAGGAATAATAGAACAAATTCTTTGGAGAAAAGAATTATTATCTTACATAACACAGATCTCCAAGATTATTCTTAAATTTTACTGGACTTCATACCTTTAAAAATAATTCGAGACCCGTGTAATTATCCTCTCAAATGATCTAACCCTTCCCTTTTAACATGTTTTAATAGTTGATATGACATCTGTATATATCTTATTGTTTGAGATAAGTTGAATATGTCATGGTATCATCAGTAGTGTCTAGCACAACATTTGTGTGAGAGACACGTGCAACAACTAACTATCCTTGAAGGACACATGGAACACCACGACACCATCAAGTTCACGGCTATGGAATGATTTTATGTGGGGCAGAAATAAGAAGGGGATGATGTGTGTCTAGCTCCACACCCCTTGTCCCAACTAACCATCATGCAACGCACTGATGTGATGCTCGCTATAGCTATTAAATAGGCTATAACTCCACCGTCGGATTCTGCATGCCACCACTTCTTCCAAGGCCTATTTGATGTTACAATGACGCATCATCATAGTGGAACATGGACACGTTGGAGGTTACCAGGGAGAAGAGCGTTAATGTGGTAGCTAATGTGGGGGTGATGTGGCAAATGAGGTGTACATAGGACCCACATGGAGACTGACATGGCAGTGGGTGGTGATAATTGGGTGGTGTGGCATAATAGTGCGCCATAGGTGACGTGGGCAAGGATGCATGGCAATGGTTCACGATGGGTAGGAAATTGAATTTAAAGATTCAGGAGGCATGCAAAAGGCTAGTGGTGTAGAAATGTGACCCTCTTTGTATGACCACCACACATGACCATGCATGGAAGTGAGTGGCATAAGTTTCAGTGTGCCATCTAATCTATGAGAAGCTACACTTTTGGATTTGTGTGGTGCACAACAAATAGAAAAACTGAGAGATGCGCAAGAATAAAACCAAAACTTATTGATCAAAATTCTTGGACACCCAATCTTACTTGTATTACAATAGACTAAATGAATCTAATTTTATTGTATCTTTTCCCTTACAAAATGTTTTTTGACTTCAATATGTTTAGTTTTGGCATGATAAATTGGATTATTTGCCAGCTTCATGGAACTCTAGTTGTCATATTTGGTGCTTGTTGGTCTTGTTTTCTTTTTCAAACATATTCAAGAATACTCCTTCATCAAATAGCTTCACCAATTGCATTGGTAAAGGGTTTATATTCAGCTTCTGTGGATTATAAAGAAACAGTTGGTTGTTTCTTGTTTCTCCATGATACGACCCTTGAACCTAAATTGAATGCATATCCAGAGGTTGATCTTCTATCATTAGGATTTCTAGCCCAATCTGAATCATAAAAAATTTCCAACTCAACATCAAATTCATCAATATACAAAATACCAAAATAACTTGTTCCCTTCAGATATCAAAGGACTTTCTTTACTACTTTCCAATGGCTTTCATAAGGCTTAGCCATAAATTGACTAAGGATGCTGACAGAAAATGTTATATCTGGCCTGGTAGTGTTGAGGGAGTTCAAACTTCCCTCCAATTTATGATACAAAGTTCCATTCACTTCTTTATATCCATCATCGTTATACAACTTGGCATTTTGTTCCAAAGGAATAGACACTAGTTTTCATTCAAACATATGAAATCGTTAAAGGATTGCCTTTGCATATTTTCTTTGTGTGATGATTGTCTTACCATATTCCCTACAAATTTCAAGACCCAAACAATAATGCAATTAACAAAGATCCTTCATTTCAAGTACCTGTGACAACTAAATTTCAAGTTCTTCAATCAAACTAAGTGCACTACCTATTATGATAAGATCATCAACATGTAAAGATCTTATGGAAATATTCCCATCTTCATCTCTCTTCATGTACAACTTAGGATCACTTTTTCTTCTCACAAAACCCTTTTCATAAAAGAATGAATCAATTTTCACATACCAAGATTTGGGTGCTTCTTTCAAACCATACAAATCTTTCCTTAACCTGCAAACAAGATGCTCATGTCCCTACTTTAGAAACCCTTTGGCTGAACCAAATAAAATTCTTCTTTCAGTTCACCATTCATGAAAAAATGTTTGACATCTAACTGATGCATTTTGCAATTTTATTTTGTAGCTAATGCAATCATGATTCTAATTGTATTTAGTTTAGCTACAGGTGCAAAAGTATCTTCATAATCAATGCCTTCTTTTGTGAATATCCTTCTGCAACCGATCTAGCTTTATACTTATCAATACTACCATAAGCATTAAACTTTTGTTTGAACAACCATTTGCATCCTATGGGAACTTTATATTTAGGTAATTTTTTTATTTCTTGTTCATTCTTCATTATGGAGGTATATTCTTCATTCACTGCATCTCTCCATTCTTTATATTATTTATCTTCTTCATAACTTGAAGGTTCTACAACATTCATTACATGAGACAACAATGTACAATATTTATACCTTATAGGTAGTTGATTTGACATGATGACCTCCTTAGAGGTTTAATTCTTTCATCCTTATTTGTACTTTGTGGAGTCTCTTGTTCTCTTCTTGGAGTTTCATGACTGATGGATGCTTGTTTCTCTTGAACCTATACCTATTCATGTACCTTTTGTTGTACATGTTCCCGTTCCTATTCAAACCTTGCTTCTATTTTGGCATAATCATCAATATCATGCCACACACCCATGTTATTCGTTTTATCACCTTAATCTACATTTTCATTAAACAACACATCCCCACTTGCAAGAAATCTATGTGAAGTAGGATCAAACAACTTGTATGCCTTTTCATCATCACAATAACCAATGAATGTGCACTTTATTGATTTTGCATCAAGTTTTCTTCTTTCATCTTTTGGAATATGTGAAAATTCCTTGCATCCATAAACTCTTAAATGACTCACTTTTGGTTTATATCCATAAAATTCTTCAAAAGGTATTTTTAGATATAAAATTTTGTTGGACTCCTAGTTTTCAAATAAATAACAGTATTAATGACTTCAGCCCAAAAACCATTAGAGATATTTTTACCTTGAAGCATGCTCTATGCACATTCCACTAGTGTTCTATTTTTCCTCTCAGCAACTCCATTCTGTTGAGGTATTTGAGGCACTGTAAATTGTTTTAGAATCCCATGATTTTTGCAATATTGATTAAAATCTCTTGATTTGTATTCTCCCCCTAATAAAATCTGAAATTTTTTATGTATTTCCCAATTTTTTTTCCACCATGTTTTCGAATTCATTAAAGTACTCAAAAACATCACTTTTCTTTCTTATGAAATAGACCCAAGTCTATCTAGATCTATCATAAACAAAAATAAGCTACTACAATCCTCCTCCAAGAGATCTAGTTTGAGTAGGTCAACATACATCATTATGAATTAATTCAAGTATTTCTCTTTGCCTTTTTTCTTCATGTACAAAAGTTTCCTCTCTAGGTTTCTTTCCAAGTGCACACGCTGCACATTCAACATGATTATTTCATAACAGGAAGACCCTCAACAATTGTTTTTCTTTGAAGTAACATTAAATCATTGTGACTTAAATAAAAATACCTTTGATGCCATAAATTTTCTTTGGACATTGTTTTAGATGCCAATGCTTGATGCCCTGTCCAGGTCACATTCAGCTTATAGATGCCTCCAACTATGGTACCTGTGGCAATAAACTTGTAGCGATATTGGATATCTTTAACAACACATTGTGATTTTACAAATTCCACCTTCAGATATTGATAAACAATAGTATAAACAAAAATTTTAAATTATTTTTTATACAAGGAACATACATCACATCATGGATCTGTCTCTCTCTTCCATTAAGTAACATCACACCTATTATTCTGTATCCTTGAACTTGACAAGATCTGTTATCTCCTAGATGAACACATGTTCCATCAATGTTCTCCTAATACTCATCAAACCAGTCCTTATTACAAGACATATGTAGCGATGAACCAAAATCCATGAACCAAGAATTCACATCGCCAGTCTCAGTAGACAATGCAGCATTAGAAACAAACAATTTCAGATTTTTAAATCTATCATTGATTGAGGTGTATTTTTCAACAAAACTCCTAGTATGCCTTTTGTTTCTCTGTTTAGACTCATTATATTTCATTTTATAGCAATCTTTAGCATGATGTCCATGTTTTCCACAATAATAACCATCATCATTTCTCTCATCATGAACTACAAATTTAGATTGTGCCATACCTTTCTTCTTTCCTTGAAACTTTCCTCATTTTCTCTATTCCCATGGCTTGCCTTTCTATGGATTCTTACCCTTTCCTACCAATGCTAAATCTGAACTATTTGAGCCCAAATTGGAGTTCTTCATCCTCTCATCCTCTTGTAGAAGAATACCTGTCAATGCATCAAAAGTAAGAGGATTCTCTCTAGCTGAAGGACTTGAAACAAAAATTTGATAATATTTCACTAAGCCATTTAATGTGATAGTGACCAAGTCAGTATTGGACACCTTTTCACCAATGTCTCCTAACTTATCACTTAGCTCTTTGACGCCAGAAATGAAATTGCTTATATTTTCATTGGCCTCCATTTTAATTGATAAAAGATTTGTCTTCAAGAACAAAATACATTTAGTATTAGATGTTTCATACAAGCTTTTGAGAACATCGCATGTTTCTTTGGATGTTTTACAATCCCTAATATGAGGAATGATGTTGTCCTTAACTGACATTCATATCAACACCTTTACTTTTGATTACCTTTTTTCCCAATCTGGAATAGTTGTAGTAGTAGTGGGTTTGGGCTCTGCCCCACTCACTCTGGGACACAAATTATTTCCCTCTAAAATTATTAATACCTTGAATTTCCAATTTCCTTAATTTCCTCCATCAAGCCTTATGGATTCATTCAAATAAGTTTCAACCAAAAAAATTGACATAATGACAAAAAATTTGTTCCCATTCAATAAAATGCACCCAAATCCACTAGATCTACACCCAAATTCACTAGATCTACACCAAAATTCATGAGATACAAAACCAAATGTAGAGGATCTAAAAAAAATGAGACTCAATCTTGTTTTAAATAAAATAACAAATCCAAATAATACTCCTTATTTCTCCTTTTTTTTACCAAACCCAATTTTCGCTCTAAATACAAACTTTATATGAATTATTTTCACCCAAAAAAATTTACCATAAAAAAAAATGTTTTAATCCCTTATGTCTCCATATAAAAACTTTCACGTTCACAAAAAATCTTTCTTTATGAAATCTTTATACCACTACGTGACTTCAACTTCAAAGAAAAAACAAACGTAAAGTATTACTTCAAAGTGAAAAGTGAAATATTAAATAACAACACTCAGCCCTGAACTCTTTTAATCAGTATGCAGACTATTGGTCGAGGGTTTACAGATGATCCTTTCGTCAACTCCTTAGCAGCTCACATCTAGATCATACACAAACAATACACAACAACAGATCACCACATCAGAATTATGTGGCCACCTCATGTTTACTATTATTCACTACTTAACCACAATGCAACAAACATCTATGATCTCTCGAGAATAGATCTTTAATTCCACACCACCCTCAGCTTTGATACCAAAATATAAAATCAGAGACATGCATAAGAATAAAACAAATCTTCTTGATCAAATTGCTTGGAAACCCGGTAGATTATATAGGCACACATAGACAACTGCTAGGACAATCTAGATTCAAATAATTCAGATCACCATTTGATTATCAATTATGTGATTGAATATATGATAAGGATGTATCTAATTGACAAACCATCAAAATGAGAAGGACATCTTTATTTTGTGGAGTTTGGATGTAAGAATGGGTATCAAGCATCCTTCAATATGATCCAATTTGAATCTGTGAATGGTAGGGAATGAAACACACTAATGATTTGGGACAATCCAAAGGATAGAGCCATTTTTGGGGTAGATTTGGTATGGGAAATAAAAGAGCAAGTTTTAAAATTCATGTGGAATGTTAAGGCTTCCTAGGATAGGAAAAATGTCTATATATATAACAACAAACTAAATATGGAATTGACTATTGGTGACCATGTTTTCTTGAAACTAAAGGCTAAGAATAATTCATTGAAATACAGAAGATGCTCAAAATTAGAAGCTAAATGTTTTACACCTTTTGGGATCGTAGAGAGGAACAGTCCAACTAGATATATGACTTCATTGGAAAAATCTATCGGTGTTCTTAATGTGTTTCATATTTCATTACTTAAAAAGTATGTTCCTAATGATAATTATGTAGTTGAGTGGAAGATGATTTACCTAGATCTTGAGGGATATTTCTTTGTTTATATAGTTAACATTTTGGAGAATATGGCTAAGGTGCTGCAAAATTGAGCCATTACCATGGTTGAGGTGTAGCAGACATATTTTGGTCATGATGATGCTACATTGGCAAATGAATATTCCATGAGGAAATATTACCCTCATCCTTTTAAACAACTTTTGTTGTATATATGTGTATGTACTTAGGGCAACACATAAACAAGGGGCGGGGAGGGGGGGAGCGGGGGGGGGGTGCGGGTGGTTGGGGTGGAATGTAACACCCCAATGAGGACCCATGTGTTTAATATACATATCACAATTGCTTAGTGAGTTAGGAACTATTTTTGGGATTGCATGTCCATATATATATGCATCTTATGTTAGCGTTCCTATGCATATATATGTTTTGGGGGCATACTTTTTGTGTGATTTTAGGTCGTTGGTCCTATGTGTCAAAATGCAAGTGAACTTAGCTATGTAAATATATAATCACACTATTATTAAAAAAATACACCATTGTTGTAAATCAAATAAGAAAGGAGAGTATGAGTGGATAGGATATATTATTGGGAAGGGAGGCTAAGGGATAAGTGATGAGGGATTTAATCCTAGTGGGTTAACACAATATTAAAATAAACCTAAAATCATAATTGTATATGCTTTATCTAAGTCATTAAGTTTACTTCATTGAGTTCCACATGTTAGAAAAGGAATATCCATGTAAAAGGGAGAGTATAAGTCTATTCCATTCTATCATTTTGACCTATCCTAGTGACTTGACACCTTGGAGGGGGAGAAGGGGGTCATCCTTAGATAGATTACCCTATTGATGGTAGGTGGATTTGAGGCAACAAATATGCTTAATTGATATGAGGCCTATAGGTAATGAAAATACTCTTGAAGGTAGTTGAAAATATTGGAATCCACAAGGCTCTCAAAATCCCTCATTAGTGTCAGTTGGAAACCCTATAATAGTAGTTGCACATCCCAACATAATATCTATGTAGAGAAGAGGATATACTACCTTGGGTCCTATATGATAATGAGGGATGAGATATTATAGGTTGTAGGGATGTGGAGTCATGTAACTTGTCCCTTTACATCCTTAGATTAGTATATGGACCATAGTGACTTAAGAAGCCTTTTATCTAGTGGATTCATGGATCCATCTATGGGGTGAACGATTGTTTAAAGAGTATGAGCATTGTAGCCTATTAATGGGTTGAGCATGTTTATGTTATTCCATTGTATTTTTGTTTCACAAAATTACAAATGTATCTAAGCGATAATAATTGTCATTAGATACATGTGTACATTGCATAATAGAATGCATAAGAAATACATCACAAAAAATGTCTAAAATCAAATTGGGGAAATTTTCAAAGTTTAATTTCACAATGATAGTAATATGCTCTAGCAAATGATGTCAGGTTCTACGTGCAGAGAACATGCTACATTAGAAAACCAGTGAATGAACGTATAATTAAAAAAGAGGCTTCCTATAGAAATTTAAATTTTAGTTGTAGTTTCAGGTAATATATAGTCTAGGAGGTTTTTAATATCATGGTGGTTGCATTGAATGCATTTTTCAAAATTTAGAAATTCCATGTAGGAGGTACGACGTTATCTAGATATAGATTTTATGAGTTTTACCAGTGTTTAATTAAGATGTAAATTATCCAACAATTAAGAAAGATGGAGGAAATACTCATCCTTGTTACTAATGAATATAAGGATATTATTTTCATAAATCATGTAAAAACATATAAATTGTGGATGGAATGGGTCATCAATGAGCCTCATAAAAGTGGTTGGTGAATTGGTGATACCTAAGGGCTTAATGAAATTTCTCAAAAAGCCCAAATTTGGTCTTCAATGTTGACTTCGATGCGTCAATTTAATTC
This sequence comes from Pinus tabuliformis, assembly GCA_031772625.1. NCBI lineage: Eukaryota > Viridiplantae > Streptophyta > Pinopsida > Pinales > Pinaceae > Pinus > Pinus tabuliformis. The sequence continues at coordinate 730,547,891 of CM062812.1, read as the reverse complement.
AATTGAACTTGATGGTATCCTAAAATTAGATCTAATTTTGAAATATATAAAGCACCCTACAGATGGTCTAGCATTTCTCAATTCAATGAAATGGGTATATGTTGTTGATAGACACATTACTCATAGCTCTATTTTTAGTGACTAGATATCATGGGTTTCATTCATAGGGATACCAAAACTAATACAACCACAAGGTATCAGCTAGAATGACTCTTATGTAATTGTAATAGTACCTAAATTTATTTGTAAATACTAGTTGTATTGATAATGGTAATATGTTATTGATGAATATAATGAAAGAGGGATTTAGGTGCATGACCGATAATATGCTAGATATGTCGTGGGGATGGAGAAGTGTTAAATTTAGTGAAAACATAGTAGAAGTCAAAGAGGTGGGGTTTTAGTGGTGTGGGGGGTCAAGAGGTAAGTTTGCCTTCCAATCCTTAGCAAGGGTGAATGTGTTAGTACGAGAAACATATGTAATAGAGTGCTCATGTTTGTAAAGTATTCTTAGTAGTAACTCAAAAATCTCTCTTGAAATATTACATAACAAGTTGTCTCAAAAATAAGGGAAAATGGTGAAGGTGATATTACATTATTGGTTGACATTAAAAAGGGTTAAGCATTATAATTAACCTAGTTGAGACAATATGGATCAGGTTGGGGAGTTACCATTAAAACCAATGATCTGTTAAGTGACACACATACTAAAACCTTATGACTATAATTTCTCGTGACGAGCTTAGCGAGAAGATATTTAATTTATTTATTTTTTGTAAAGGCCATGGGATGAGTGGGAGGGGCTGAAAATGTCATCATAATGAGGTTTCGATAAGGTTCAATGATGTTCCCCACGTTTATGATATAATTTTGAGGTTTGGATAAGGTTCAATGATGTTCCCCACGTTGATGACATCATTTTGACGGGGAATTTTGTGTTCTAAGGAAAAATAATAAGGTCTTGGGACAGTGAGTACACTACAAGCACCACAATATATTATTCTATGAGAAGTTGACTTTGGAATTTCGATATTAACCATTAGGGGATGGGTAACTTGGCAATTATTTGTTGTGCAAGGGTGGAATTAATATGCAAAATGAAAGGCCATTAAGAATTTCCGTAGATTCCTTTTGGTAGCGAGAAAATCTTGAATATATAATCGAAGAGAAGATCTATGCACTTGAGAAACTTCATGATAGAGAGTATGAAGTAAAAAGGAATTAAATTTAATTAGAAACACATTTGATGGATCTAAAATGGAGAGTTACACGTAAATTTTCTAGAATATTTTCGATATATTTTTGAATGGTTTGATTTAAAAGTTGATGGAGTTGAAGCTAATGTCCCTGGTTTCGCACTACATACCTTACTATATGCAAACACTCTCTCTGTGAAAATGAAAAAATTAAATATGTAAGTGATGGAACTAAATTGAAGAATAAACCTCTCCTTATTGATCCCTATGGAGAGGTATTTCCATTACCATTTATATAGTTAATCCAATCCCGCCATTTGTCATCCAATAAATATAATTTGCATCTTTCCAACGTCACATTATCCCTTTCTTGTAGAATGGTATGATGCTTGAAATATGGAGCGAAGGGTCATATCTAACCCTGGACCCAATTTCCATGAAGAGCACTAGAAAACCATGGAAAGGTTAATTAGGCTCCCAACATAGTTTAGAGGGTCAATTAGAAGTGGTTTGTTGAATTAAGGTTCTTGTAGTTTTAAAGCAAGATAATGCATCACTAATTCCACCCTTAAAGAAGGGAATTCCAATGTTAAATGTATTTTGGATGTAATTAGAGGAATTTTAGTTGTGCCTCTACCAGGAACGCATCCTTGCCGCTAAAATTATTGGGAGGAGAAACGAAGATATTTTTGAGGTCTCAAAATAACCCAAGAATAGTGTTTTATGAATGTATGATACAGATAGTTGTGCCTCTATACATATTTTTATTATTTTCTAAAACAATAAAGGAAGAATGAAAGGAATGAGTCCTTATCCACGTAGTGGAGGCTTGATGAATAAAAGAGTGTATCCGTAAAATTTGAGACATTCATTATATATAGATTTATATATATATATGGAGTATATTATATCTTAAAATATATAAAAAGATATACTTAAAAAACATGAAAATGAAACATTTAACTTTTCATTGGACAATAAGTATCATAGATTAATTTAGTTTTTAGCTTGAATGTGACCTTAAAATTAAATTAGTATTATATTAAATTTTTTATTAGATAATATGATAAAAAAATATCAATAAAAAATAAAAATAAAATTAGTTGATATAAGGATCTTCACAATGTCACTCAACACACCTATAAAATCGTTGTGAGACATCTAATTTATAGTCATGATTTATGTCAAATGAAATGTATATTGAAACTATTAAAGTTATGAAATAAATATAAAGTTAAAATAATATTATTCTTAAAAGTATATTAGATTATCTTTATTATTATTATTATTATTATTATTATTATTATATACATTTTGTTATAAAAGATATTTATGGGATAAAGATTATAAATAGTTATGTTAACATTTCAATTATATATATATATATATATATATATATATATATATATAATTTATACATTTGGCTATAAAAGATATTTATTGGATAAAAACCATAATTAACGAGAAAACTAGCATAGATTCATTTTAAATACTAATCTAATATGAATTGAGAGATCAAATTTTATTACATCAAAAATTCTCTAGAGTTCAAATACAATGTTTGATTTTCCGTTGTTTAAATAAAATTTTTAATGATATATAGAGTATATATATATATATATATATAAAATAAACATTTTAACTATAATTCATTTTTCAAAATATAAGCAATTTTCTATTCTATTTAAAATATAATATTATTTTATTTTAAAGACACCGTCAACTCAATAGACACAGAAAAACAAACCTATACATCCCCTCCTCATATTGTCCGTAGAAAAAACCTATGGACTCAATAAACATTTAATATATTCTATTGTCCATATCTTTTAAATGATTTATAGATTCTTAATGAAATGTTAATACGTTTCCATGCTTTTACACCATTCGTTTTCACAATTATATTTTGCACTTCAAAAGGTTAGATATATATCGAAAAGCCAGTGCGCTTCTTGATGAAAATTATTGAAATAAATTATCCATCGACTAGTTATTGACATCCATGCAAATATATTTATCAATATAATAGATGTCAATTTCCTAACCCCATGGAGCATATACAAATTCTAGTTGTTATATATATATATATAGCATTATTTTAACAGGTTATATATTTAGTTTAAGTATAGTTATATTAAAATTAAAAATCATGAAAAATTGGTAAAATAAAAACATGAATATGTGCATGCAAAAACTGGAAACAAAAATAGAAGGAAATAGGGTAAATTTGGAAAACAAGAAGTGAATTCTTTTTCAAATATAAATTTTGGTTTTTTTATCAAATTTAAATTAGGTAACATAAATAAAATTTGTTCAAAGTTAGAATACACTAATGTCTTTAGTCTATTATTATCTTAAAGATTTATATTTTTATGGTGCCACATAGATGAAGCATTTCACATAGATGAAGTAGTTGATAAATTAATTTTAATGTTATTGTCCATTTTATCTATAATATTCTTTACAAATGATTTTCTTGCAACCTTTATTTTAATATCAATTTATTTTTTTTCTAATTTGTAGATTATGATTATTTTCCAACATACTCATAATTTTTCATATATATTTATTTATTTTAACAACTTAATGAATTGAGAAGTTTAATATATTAATAAAAAAATAATATTTCTTTAATAATTCTTCATTTTCCCATGATTTTTAAATTGACTCACAAGTTTTTACTGGACTAATGGTCTACTTTTGCCCATGAGTGCCTCAATTCTCTACTCACATGCATGCATGATTAATGTTTAATTATTGCTTAGAGAATATTTTTGTACATAAGCACATACCAAATTTGTGAGCACTCTATTTTTGTGACAATAAAAATGTGTATAATAAAATATGTACAATAGAACAACTTACAATTTAATAAAAAACTGAAAAAATATAGCTAAATTAATGTAAAATTTATATCTCTATAATTAGAACCAATTGGAAACAATATAAAAAAAATATATGAATTTTTCTCTCTTTATTTTAACTAATTAAATAAAATATTATTTCATAATATTTTTAGACAATTTTGTTTTTTGGAAATAAATTATTAAGTAAACAAATTCAATTTTCTTATATATTTTATTTAAGTAAACAAAATTATACTTACCTCTATTATTTAAAAAATGTCAAAATTATACTTACCCCTATTATTAAAAAAATGTCAATAATCAAATTAGTTAAGGAAATTAAAATTTATTAAAAAAATTATGATAAAAATGATTGTAAATAAAATTCTAGTTAAATTTAAAAGAAAATGAATACTTATAAATAATCTTTCCACACTTTTAACAAAATTGAAATTTCCTATTAAATTAATCTCTGATATACTTATTACGTAACTTCATTTAGTGGAATTTCCAACGGATGCAAAATTGAAATTTCCTATTAAATTAATCTCTGATATACTTATTACGTAACTTCATTTAGTGGAATTTCCAACTGATGCTTATGAGCTCAGTTCTGAGAACCCTAGACTAAGTCTAGCTAGAATTAGTTAATATCTCAGTTAAATCTGTGAAAGTCATTGTTTGAACTATCCTAGATATGAAGTTCAGCCCGAGGGGAGTATGAAGTTGAGCACTAGGGGAGAATAAATGGTCTTACCGGTTTTTATAAGTTGGGTGGAGCATCCTTCTCCTGTGGTTTTGTGGTTTTCTGATGGGCTCTAGGAAAAAAAGTAATGAGAAAATTTATATTTTTTTTGTTTGTTATTGTTTAAAAAAATGAAACTTATTGTTATTTTTTAAATATAAAACTGAAAATATATATATGTGTCCCAGATTAAAATAATCATTATATTGTTAAAAATGAAATCAGACTTATATAACTAAGCGTGATTGAATAATTGTATCTAAATAAGGGTTTCTGGAATGAAACTGTGAGGTATGATGCAAAGGACCTTAAAAAAATAATAGAAAAAGGTTAACAATAAAAGGAACTAGAACATTATGCTCAGTTAACTAAAACATTATCCTCTTAGGAAGTTTGGATTAGTTACTTGGCTCCCAGGAATAGTGGCTAATTCTGAATTATACTTTTAAAAATAAAACTAGAACGGATTACAATAATAGTTATATAAAAAATATATATTAGCAGCTAATAACTATGTAATTTTAGATAACCATGATTTTCCAAATAAAAAAGGAAATTTAATCTATAAAATCTCTGTAAATATGTATAAATATCTATGAACTAATAGACTAGTTAAGAAACCCTACATGAATAAAAATATAGTCCGTAACTACAAATTTTCAGTAATAGAATAACTTTATCAGTAACAAAGGAATAAGATCTGAGTATATAGTTCAAAGTCTAGATAATAATAGATAAAAACAACTATAGCAATTTATATATGATATAATAAGGAATTATATCGAAAAAGGCAATTTATATATGATATAATAAGTAATCATACCGAAAGAAGGAATTTACTCTTAGTTATCTCGTGAGTAAACTCTCTACTATATATATATAATACAGTGGAATATCAAAAGAGTATGCGAAGGAACCAATATGCACCAAATGTCAGCTGAAAAGCGCAGAAAAATACAACATAAACTCCAGAATAATTATTTCAAGGAAATAAGTTACGAACCCATATTGAATCGGAGAAAAAAGAAATAATCATCGTCTTATATAGAAAAGGTTGAGATCATAATACACTGCAGAAATTATAAATGTTCTCATTATAACCATAATATGGTAATGCTCCCCACAAGAGTATTGGCCGCACGCTATTCAATGTAAAATACCAACAAAATTACATGCAATAATTTTTTTGACTCCGTACAACAGTAATAAGCAAGTCGACTGTTGTAATTCTAAGGGCAAAATCATCAAATGATCTTCGCGTATCAAAGGAAATAAAACCATAGAGGAAGAAATATAAAGCCATAGAAGGGAAACCCTAACCGAGTAAATTTTTAGGACACCTCGAAGGAAAAAACAAAGGCATAATGTCAAGATAGAACCTCGTTAAAAAAATAATGAATCCTGGAATTGATTGTGGATGGCCGCAATGAAAAGTCTCGCCTGCAACGGAGAAAGGAAAATAAAAATAGAAAAAAACCGTTGCAATTGAACAAAAGTCATACATATGAATAGTAAAGAGAGGAGGAATTATCTGAAGGGTGCGTTTTTCGTTGGTAGCCACCAACGACATTCGAGGGGAAACAGAACCTACTAATTAAATTGTGACAGGAGACAACTAAAACCAAGTAGAACTGCAAATTGAAAATAAACTGAGGTTTTCCACAACCAAATAGATTCTAAACAAGTTTTCCTGCAACCCATTAAACTCTGTCATCTCAATAATAGAATTGTTGGGGAAAAACAAGTTAGGGTTGCGAATACCATCAGTAAGCCCTCAAATCTAGCCCAGAAAACTCCAGCAAAATAAACAAACTGAGTCAAGTGACCGGTAACAAAAGAAGCATAGCCAAATGGTGTGTATACAAAGAAAAATGGCCTCAGCATATAAATTTCACGAATTACCTTATTGAGCCAGCAAAGGAGTGCATTTTGGGCCGTAAATTCAAGAATATATATATATATATATATATATATATATATATATTAATCACATAGTGAATTGGTAATGCCAGTTTTAATTTATGGAAGACCTAGAATCAATCCTCGTAGCTGTCATTATAACACCAAGAGTATATCCAATTCTCGTGCTGCCAAAGGGTCGGTGGCTAGTCGGTGGGGAGCCAGTGTACTCAATAAGATTTGAACTACGGTCTCCCAGGTTACTTGGGTGGGGAATCTACTTCTCGAGCATCCACCACAGCACCACAGCAAATCAATGTACTCAATGAAATTTTAACTAGAGTCTTCCAGGCTTCACCCAAATAAACTTACAGTAAAACATTCCAGAATTAACAAAATAAGTTTTCTGCCCATTGGTTGCGGGGCCAAAATCGGCCAAATGCAACATTGCAACTGAGCAGCGTGTAACCCAAGGTCTGGAGGGTAGTTACTCTCTAACCAGCCCTCCTCCAAAACCCACGGTCGATTAAACCCTAAAAAATAAGGACCATTGATCTAAACCCTCACTCCAATCGAGAAAAGAAACTCGGTCGATTAAACCCTAAAAAATAAGGACCATTGATCTAAACCCTCACTCCAATCGAGAAAAGAAACTCAGCGGATGACTTACAACTGGAAAGACTTGGAAATAATTCGAAGTTCAAATCTTAATAAGGTGTCGTTTTATACCATCATCGCTGATGTGTCAAAATATAATACAATCATTATATTATATACCACTGAGACTTATATTACAAATTATAAGGAGTTAGTACACATATAAACGAGGCTATAAACCGTCGACTAGTCGTTTGATATCCGAGTCAGCATCGAGGTTCTACTTATTACAATAAGCACCAGACATAATTGTCATACGACGATATAAAACAAGCGAAAACATATCTACGTATAAGAATTAATTTTATCGAGCAAGATTGATGGTGAAAGTAGGTTATGTACAGTGAAACAAAAAATAATAATATTGAGATATGTTACACAATGGCCATTTATAAATTTGATCTGTCATGAGGCGTCGAGAAGAAAAGACGTTGATTTGTTACATGTGTTCCAACAACCGGTACACGCACACGGACACAGCCGGGACTTTATGATCCCTGAATTTTGACGGTCCAAATTTTGTTACAACTTAGGTATGTTGGGAGAATAAATATGTAATTAGAACATGGTTCTCGGGGAGTAAGATCTTTATTATCAAAAATAAATTAATATATTATTAAAAATTAACCAAATTTATTTTATAATGAATTAAGGAAAAATAATTTTTTTTGTTTCCAATCAACTAGTGTGGTTCATTAGAGGGATCAGATGAAGAAGGGTAGACCATGGCAAAAGTTTAAATAGACAGCAAAATAGAGACCATAATTTCAAGTAACAGACATATTTGAATTTGAAATTATGGTCTCTATATTGCTCTCTATCTAAGCTTTTGTCATAATTTTCATCTAATCTTGATGATGAATCATCATAGTTAATAAATCACACCGGTTAATTTGAAACTAATAAACCAAAAATTTCAATTTTTGTTATGTAATTTGTAAAAATAATTTTTCTTAAAATTTAATTTATAATATTAAACTATATAAAAAGCAGTAAATTATTTTAATAAAGAAACTAATAAACAGTCCAACCAAAAACTAAATACAATATATCTTTAAAAAAATATGTCGGACACGAGGCTGAAGGAATATAAGACAAATTATTGCGTTATCCAATTTCCTTAATTAACTGAGCTCTCAAATTGGAATTTATGAAAGCCTATCAAATAGGAAATTCTGAGATATGTTTAGTATTTCCAAACACATGCTATTTGATATAATAGTAGGCATATATCTCATATTCATTCGCATTCACTCAAGATCGTCTCCAAATTTACTTGTAAATCTAATTTAGTGCAAATTCATTCATAAAGGGATCAATATATGTGTCTGGTGTTTTACCATAGTATTTTTTATTTATTTTTATTAAATTGTAACAAGTATTTTCTTCCTTCTAAAAATAAATAATTATGATTCAATCCTAGTTATTTTTGTAATAGTAATTATAAATTTCCCCAGAAGAAAAGCACAAACCCAAACAATGTCCCATTGTAGCACTGAAATTGTTCACTGTTGAGGATTCCTATCTACCGTTAGCTCAACTCCGTCCCATACGGTGAAGTTAAAATATGTCGACAGTAGAAAATGCAATCAACTCTTGCCCTTTCGTGTTGCTTCTTTTCGGTCTCAAACTTTGTTGAGATTATTGTGTTTCATTAAATTACTTATTTCTATTTTGAGTTAACAGTTTATAAAAATTAATACTTCATTATTTCAATATAAAAATTTTAATATATATTTTTTAATAATTCATTTAATTGAACAATTTTTAATATATATTTTTTAATAATTCATTTAATTGAAGATGTTTATTTCAACAATTTACTTAATTGAATTTAAAATGAAGTGTTTAATAGAAAATAATATAGACATTTTTATTTTTTTGGGATAATTTTTCATATGCATTGCTTAAAATTCAGTAAGGATTTTTTGGAATGATAGATTTAAATTGTATTATTTGCATAGTCCAAATGCTTAGAGGTTTTGTAGGGTACCAAATGTATTTATATATTTAAAAACATATCTTAAATAACAAAAAGTCAGAATCTTATGGAAATTTTTATATTCTCCAAAAAACAAAAATATCAATAATTAAACTATGCAATATAAAACTAAACTATGTAATGGTGGTTAAATTCTACTTTTTTATCACAATAATTTTTACTTAAATTAAATAAACTTGTACATTAAACATTCTACCAAACAGCCTATTCTATGTGTTACTTACTTCAATCTTTCTTTATACTAGGTACTCATAGTATATATATATATATAGAAGTGATAAAAATATCTTTGGGAATTCATTTGCTGAATTAACCAAACAATCACTCCAAAATGTTACTAGTTAGAAGTTTACTAATTCCTATGAATTTTGATATACTTACAAACCTATTATTTGTTAGAGTTGGCTTTTCCAACATCGCATTTCCATTTGAGCTAAGTATGGTGAGTTGTAAGCTCACATAGGGACTTCCATTTGCCCAGTTGTCGTATTTAGCCTCCTCCATTGCTAGATAATGGAGATTTTCTATGTACTCTAACACAACAATGTGAGTAATATAATACTCTTTCATGGCATGAGAACATTGGCTTATGTTCAATTCCCTGATTTTTGTTTGAGGAAGGATGTTGGATTTTCAGACTAACCTCGTTGGGAATTGATCACATGAATTAACTACCACTCTGCGATGCACCCTAGGACCACTAAAAAAGGTAATTATAATGGTTTGGAAGTTTACTAATACTTGCAGGCTTTGGTGTAATGGTTTTAAAGTTGAAATTAGATAAACATGATGTCCATTGTAGAATGGATTTATATCCATTTGGTATTGTGGTGATGGGTGGATATATTGGTTTGATCTATTGAAGTTTTTCTTTTCTAGTGAGTGAAAACACTTTTTCCAACTTGGTATTTTTAAGATGGGTAAGATATTGCAAGGGCTTCATGAAAAGAAGGAATTAGATGAACTTCCCAAAGAGTTCATTCAATTGCAATCATTGGTATCCCTTTTGCAAGTAGAGAATGCAACTCTTAAGAATAGGTTGCAAACTTCCATAGCTGAGAAAACCCAAAAGGTTGACCATATAGATTTAACCATGGGAAAATATTTCAAGATGCTTGCATATGAATTTCAAGAGAACATTAATCTCCTTGATGAGTTGTAGGAGGAACTTGAGTCTTTTTCTGACTAAAGAACAAAAAATTTGAAAAATAAGCTCAAAGAGAAAACTAATCAACACATTATGGAGATTGATATTTAAAAGAAACAATGATGGAGAAATATCATTTTCTAAAACAAGATTATGATGACTTCTCTCAAGAGCTAATTGAGAAGGATGAGGTTATTCAAAAGCTGCAAGAGTCTCAACATCTTTAGAAATTTGAGATGGAGACAATTGATCTTAAGGTGCCAAGCTCTCACTCTTTCACACTTGATGATGGTGAATGTAGAAAGGTTGATGTTTATGATCATGACTCATCACATGACTTTGTCACACCGATTTTTGAAAACCATACTACTAGTACTGAGCCTAGATTGCTGAGAAAATTGGGATATGGCAGACGAGGACTTGGGATGAATGGGAAAAGAATTGGTGTTCCTATTAACCCTATAGTGCAGACATTAAGAGAAGGTCTTGGATATGATCATGTCAGTGCCACATCACCTACATCCAACTGTGAGGTGCTGGAAGAAAATGCTCTTATTGATCGTGATAAACAGATGGCTAACGTGGCTCTGAATGTCATTCCATATGAGAATGTTGTGGCATCCATCTTTGAGTCTGAAAAGATAAAAAATGATCTATCAGAACATCCCTATCAGAAGAAATTACCCAATAATCAACATTATTGGTCAATTGATATTGCAACATTCATATCATTACAAAATAGACGTGAAATAATGAAACATGGACTAGTGCCAACCATCAGGATCAATTGTCGATGGATCGATGGATGGTCATGGCATAAACTGAACTAATGCTTGCAGAATTCATATCATCATGTTGCATCATTTGCTCATTATTGATTCCATTGTTACCTCAGTTGTGTTTTAGGGGGGCATTTGCTAAGAACGTAGACTTTTGATTCTTGCTTCTTTGGCAGATGTGATTTGGAGGGGCATTTACATGGTGACAAATATTGTTGTCGTTGCTTTGTTGACAGTTGTCATCCTTTGTGTTTGATCAGTGTGATGGTGATAATGTTCAAACAACTTCAAGAGTGTTTTCCTACAACATTTTCCATACTTACAGTCCTCATTGTTTGTTTGTTGGTTGATGCTGTTTCTTTTGTTTGAAACCTTGTCCCAGCTCTTTAGCAACAGCTAGTTCTCTGAAGTTATTTGGGAGAAGTTGATAGTGCTTGTCACCCTTGTTCCTCTGAAACAACCCTACTTAAGAGATTGACCGACCTCATTGAGGTTTCACATATTTCATCTTTTGAATTTTTGGTACCTCATGATTTTGTATTTATGGCTTAGAGTAGGCCTATGCTTTTGTCATTCAATGAATCGTTATGGGATCTACAATTTTAGCTCCATGATAATTTGAGGACTGACATCTTTCTCTCCTTTTGGGGGGAAGTTTTTTTCCTACGAGTTTTTCTCTCTTTCTTTGCTTATGAGAGTTTGTACATGGATACCTAATTAGGCCTCATTGCGAGGACCCATTTTTTTGTATTTTCTCTTTAGTTGCTCTTTATGTTTCACTTAAGGGGGGTGTTAGAGTTTTCTTTCTAAACATCTCATTTCCCGATGAGATAAGTATGCTGAATTGTAAGCCCACATAGGAACTTACATTTGCCAAATTTTCATAGTTATCCTTATTCAACATTGAGCCTCCTCCAATCATATATAATGGAGGCTTTATATGTATTTTTATACAACAATGTGAGTAATAAAATAAATTGTCATCATTGTAAAACACATTTGTCTTCTCACCACTAATGCATACAAGACACCTATATTATCATTTTTGAATTCGTCAACTTACCATAATGTTGAAATAAGCTTATAGAATATTAAAGTGGTCGGCATACTCCCTAGAGTATTGGTATGGCAACATGTTTGAGAAAAGACATTTGAAGCATTACTCTTATGTGGGACTTTTGAAGCATTACTCTTCCGTGGTGACAATTCAATCATTATTAGATCAGGTTTATTTAATTCAAGATCTAACATGAGTGACGAGGGATCAAATTTCTTCATGCGCAAACTTCATTTTAGAGTGCAAAATACAATGTGTAATTTTTCATTCTTTAAAATGTATTTTTCAATGTTATATAGACTAGATAACTTAAAGTTGTAAATCCAAAAAAAATTATTAGATTTAAACAAAAAATTATACACTTAGAACGCGACCAAATTGTACTTATGTCATGTAATTTTTTTTTTTAAGTTAAAAATTTAAATATCTTACACATTTCTTTTATATAAAATTATATTATATTATATAAAATTATATTATATTAGATGGATAACTCACTAAAGTGGCCTGGAGTATGCCGTAAAACTTCTTCTGCTTGGCTAAGATCTCGTCTTCCTTGGACGTAAGGAAACAGGTTAATGGCCCAAGACCCAGAGGCACCTGGCAGGAGTGATAGCCTACTCCCTGACGGACCACCAGAAACAGGTTAATGGCCCAAGACCCAGAGGCACCTGGCAGGAGTGATAGCCTACTCCCTGACGGACCACCAGCAAGTTATTAGAGGTGGCATGGTTTTCCTTGATAAGAGTGATCCATACAAACCGACAGTAGCGGATAGCAGCCAGAAATTGGTCTGTCAACTGAGTTTGATGGGTTTTTCCACTTATGAAAAAAAAAACGACTAAACGTACACGAACATATTCATTTTTGTATCTCATTAAATTAAATTATATTATATAGATAACTGACTAAACATACGCTACATATTCAACATATTCACTTTTGTATTTCATTATTGTTAACATTTTTTTAGGTTAAATACATACAAGTACTTGTATGGACAGAATTACACACAATACTCTGGGTCGCTATTGAATGAGCCTGTACTTGTATGTGTATGGACATAATTACACAACACTCTGGGCCATTATTGAATGAGTCTGTACTTGTATGTGTATGGACAGAATGACACATAACACTCTGGGCCGTTGTTGGATGAGAATCATGACTTAATTAGTCCAAATATTATAAACAACCTTTTTAAGGCCATAAAAGTCAAAGGCGATTAATGATTATTGAAGCACATAAAACTCGACGAATGGCCGTGGAAGTGGACTGCAGAGCACATGTCCTTCCACAAAATATGCAGACAAAATTTTTAGTCGATATGACTATACATATTGCATGTCGACTGCAGGACTTGAAATGTACAGTCGACATGACTAAACATATGTCATGTCTAGTGCATGACTTGAAATTGAAATGAAGTGCAGAATATCGAAGCGTTTAATATGCTTGGAGGAGATAAAGTAGCACGGCAGCCAACAAATGAGGTGCCTTCGGATTAATACGTGTACTAATTATGGAAGTCTAATCTGATATAGTAATTTTGGGCTAAGATATTTGAACCTGTTGCTCTGTGAATAGATCGAAGGAATCGAAATATATTTACTTCGATATTTTACTACATTTATTATGTAATAATTTATAATAATTGATATGGTGTTCAGTCCTTTGAGATTTACAAGAGGGGGAAGTAAAAAGTAAAGGGAATAAGAAAACAATAATAAAACGACAACCCATAAGAAATATGGAAAACAGATTGCACATTTGAACTGGACAATTCAATTATGATTGCATTATCATTTATATTGTGAGGTTGCGAAGTTATTAATCTAAAAATAATATTGTTATTTTCAAATTTTATATGTAATTTTACTATTTATATTATTCAATAATTCAAGTATTTATTTTTTATATTATTATATTTATTAATATGGTGTATATATAAGTATTGATTTTAATATAATTTTATTGTTTTTACTCCTAATATTTAATTTTAATATTATTGGTCAAATATTATTTGTAAATATTTATTTTATTTTTTATTATAGTATTTAGTTTTAACATTATTTTTCAACAAGATTTGTGATGCAAGAGCATTAGTTTATAAAACGGTATTTTTTATAATATCTAAGCGCTTATGAAACCTCTAAAGGGAAAGACATTTCTCTTCAATATATTTTGTATAAAATTAGGGAATTTAGTGTAAATACAAGTATGCAAATTTTAAAAGAATATGAATTGTTATGTTATTAAGTGAGCTAACCCCCGACAGAGTGCATAATGATTTAGGGGAATGGGTGCTATCTACGACCTCAAACTGACTACAAGGAATTGGAGGTAGCATTCCACCAGTGTTAAGCCATGGACAGGTTCCTCCAACCCCTTCTCCATGTGTCGGTTTTCTATAAAAGTCGTATTAACATCTGCCACACATGAAGAAAACCTACAAGTGATAGAATTGTTCACTGGAATAAATCATTTGAGTTCATTTCTCTCCAATATATTTTGTATAAAAGTAGGAAGTTGAGTGTAAATGAAAGTGTCTAAATTCTAAAAGAACATGACTTGTTACGTTATTAAGTGAACTAGAGTTTTGGCCTAATAGGTTTTTGTAAAAATAACAAATGTGAAGCTAAGGTTTTAGTATTTTGGAATAGATATCCAATTTAGATTTATTTATTAGGATATTTTCTATGCAATAGAGGCTATATATCTATCTATAGTTAGATATCAATTGAGCCTCAAGGGATCAAAAACCACTCTAGAGAAAAGCTCAAGAAATTTAGGATAGGTAGTTAGAGAAGGAGAATGACAGCTTTGTAGTTACACAAAAAGGGTTGTAATATTCCTATATAAATACATATTTATGGGTTATAATATAATTTTATTTTATGTCGAGTTATTCCCTATGTCCAATTCAGGTACTTGAACATGTATTGATGCCCAATGTAAGGTTGGAGAGGGCCTGTGTGTGTGCACATTCCTTAATTTGTATGAGGGGACATGGAGTTATGCAACAAAGCCAGAGCTTAGTTAAGGGGTCAAAGGACCAAATCAAAAGTAGAGTGGAGCTTAGCGGGTAATAATCCCATGCATATTAGGGTTCATACTAAGCAACTTGAGATTGATAGTAGCTTTGAGGACCAACTTATCATTGCCTCAAACCTACGGAAGATCAAATGAATAGGCATAAGCTTTAATGTACAGGGTCCAACAATGGTAGATAGAGAAGATCACACATTGGGACCAAATTTAAGTCCATTAGGCTAAGTATGTCCTGTCGTAGCATACCCATTATGGTGCATGAAATTGATTATTGTTGTTGAACAAGTTATAGGTTGGAAGAGAACAAAGGACAAACAAAGTACTAAAAGAAATGTGAAGACAACAAGTGAAGTTCTTGAGACATGAGGGGAGTGCAACATCTAGAGGAGAAGAGAAAGCTTTAGAGGATCCATAGGAGGTGAGCTTGTGATAGAGAAATCTAAATCCAAGAGGAGAGAAGATTAGTGAGATGTCTTGTGGAGTTTCGTTTGCAGCTCACAATGACCATGGAGATGTCCATGGAGATGGAGAAAATGCTTACAATTGATTATCATGTTAAGGGTTTAGGTGAAAGTTAGAAGATATTGGAGAATGATTCGAAGGAACGTCTCATTGGGATAAGAAAGATGATCCAAGACAAGTTCGACAGTGATATGGATGACTTAGAAGATGGACTTACTGTCATCAACATGTTTCTACAAGAGATGGGATAGGAAGACCACAAATGTTGATGTGATCTGAAGAAAAAAATCAAGTGGCCTATTATACAGCTATATATCATGAAGCTAAGAAACATATTGATTTCTCAACTCAAAGAATTTGATATTGAAGAGGATGAAGTTCACTATTATGAACTAGAGAAAGGAGAATTCCTTGGAGAAGAGAGTGAGGAATATGTTGAGGAGAGGTTAATTGCGAGTCTCACAAATCATGTGAAAATTCCATAATAACAAAAGAAGCTAATTATAGGGAGTGAGGGTAGAGAGCCTTATAGTTTTCAAACTGACGATGTTTATGTGAATGCAGGTAATATATATTATGAAGATGGACAATCATTGACAGTTTTCATGATGGAGGAAGAGAAACTAGAATTGTCTATAAGAAAAGGAGACAAGGCGACTTCAACAAATGAAATAAAAAAAAAATACACTTGTCGCAGTATAAAGGAATGTGATTCTTGGTGAAATTACATGGAAGAAAGCAACAAATTATAATGTAATGGATTTACCTTTACAAAGTAATCTTTTTTTAATGAAACCTTATTAACGAGGGATGTGAAAAGGGTTGTCCTTGAAGAGAAATATTGAGTTTTCCAAAGAAATTTTGGGGATGAACATCACACCAACAAGGAAGCTAGTGAATGAGGTAGGTTGAAGGGAATGTTGAGTGAGTGTAAGGGATTCACCTGTTAGGGAAAAAAATTTCAACAAGACATTCCCAATAGTGGAAGAGTTGATATAGTAATAAATACAAGGAAATTTGGGAGCTATATGCATTATTTAAGCATGAGGAAATTTCCTTAAGAGACATAGAAGGGAATGAAAGAGTTCTTTCCAAAAGCATTGTAGTAGGATAGAATTTAAAATATTTCATACTGGAACATTATGCAACACTGTCTCATAAAGGAAATTAGAGAGAGATCCATACATACCATGATAAATTGGTGATACATGAAAAAAAAGAGGCTGAATGGCCTCATATTCTCAAAACTGATAAATTTTATAGTAATGCAAGATTTCCAAGCCAGAATCATGGATAGATTGTCCAAAAGGAAGAGGGGAAGGAAAATTTTCTCCTACGAAGCCAAGATGAGGAGAATTCGGTAGATGATGGACAATCCATAAATAGTCCTAGGGAAAAAGGTGTAGAAACTTCTTCCTAGAAGTAGAGACAAGCAAGAATAAGTTTGAGAAATCATCTCTACAAACAATTGACAACGGGAGCCATGACAACAAACGAAGAAACATTTGCTCATAACCATGTTGGAGGTGTAGGAAAACCATCAAAAGTAGTTACAAAATGAATCAAGTATGAAGAAGATTGCATAATGAGTGTATCCAAGGAATACCAGGAGTTCAAGATGCTAAAAGAAACTGAATATTTTTCTGATCAATTTCATGATGTAATAATTGTTGTTGGAGGATAGTACTCAAGGCAAGGGAATCATGTGTTTCTATAAGAATATGAAAAGAAATAAGATTTGTATTGAGAAATTGAAAGTTTATTCCACTCTCACCAAAACGATTTGGAGCAGAAGCCTATTTTGGGGAATAGTCAGTTGCCTGTGAATAATAGATTTACATATTGTTTCAAAGAAATTTACGGAGATCCTTGTAATAACCTCCTTATTTGTACAAAAGTTGGGATTGCATATTTTGAAAAAGTGTTTTTTATTGAATTGAAGCAACAAGTTTAGTGAAGAGAATAGGTTGCAGTTAAAGCCATGAAAATTCTGAAAATATTGTTGCAATTAGGTGATTTTATTGAGAAACGAGATGAGTTTAGAATCAAGCTTAAGGAATTGATGATGATGGGGAAGTTTCCTAGAAAATTCGTAGCGTAGAGGAGAGGAAGAAGTCAACTATAAAACATGGTTGATTGAGATTGCACAAACAAAGCAAGAATGTGGGAACAAAGCAAAGCATGGGATCCTAGAAAAGTGAAGACAACAATAGAACAATTGGGAGAACAAATCAGGAAAGCTAATGAATGTCAACAAAACAAAGTTTCAGATCCTCGAGGATGCATAAATCAAAGGCACATGACAAGTATGACGTTAAAATATCATGCTTGGGAGTTTGATGCAACAAAATCAACACCTAAACAACCATTTTTTATTAGACCTAAGGGATGTCATTAAAACTCCAAAGGGAATGAAATTCCCCTCTCATATAATTTGTAAAAAATTGGGAACAATATCAATACAAGTGTTAATATTCTAGAGGAATCTTGGTTGCTAGGCTCTTAGGTAAGATAGTATTTCAGCTTGATGGGTTTTTATAAAAATAACAAGTTTCAAGCCGAGGTGTTAGTTGTTTGGGGCAAATGTCCAATTTAGATTTATTATGTTAGGATATTTTCTAGCTAGTAGGATATATACATGTATATACAATTAGATCTCAATTGAACATTGAAGGTATTACAGAAAAAATAGCTCGAGAGAAGAACTCAAGAAAATGAGATCCCTATAGTTGGACAACAAAGGTTGTAATCACTAGTACAAAATCACTAATTACTTACTAAAAGAACTACTAAAATTTTCATATAAATGACCATTTTTTAGTCGGTGACCAATAGTAGCTAATTTATAATATCTTATAAAACGACCAATTTCTAGTCATTTTTAGCTTAGTTATTAATTGGTTTCCTCAATTTTACCATCTAGTAGTATATTTAGTCATAAAATTTGTCATAAAATTTTGAATGGTTTAGTCATTAATTGTCGCAATTAATGACCAAATATACAACAAAATATAGTACTATATGAATCCTCGAGAAAACCAATTGATGACCAAAAAAATATAACCAAAATGTTGGTCATGTTATAAGATACTATAAATTAGCTATTAATAGTCATATATATGCAAAAATTTAGTCATCATTTGAAACCAATTAATGAACAAAGAAATCTGATTATATTTTAGTCGTGTTATAAGATACTGTAAATTATCTACTAATAGCCGTATATATGCAAACTTTAGTCATCATTTTAATCAAAACATTGTTATTTGCAGTAATCATTTATCTTTTTTTGTTATTTTCATATTCATTATATAAAAATCTGATTTAGTAGTTTCTATTCACTTCATTTAATTTCATTCATAATCAAGATAAGCGACTAATTTAGTCATATGTTCATTTTATTCAAGTTAATCATTAATTAATATAAACTACTAATTTAGTAGTTTTAGATTGACTTTATATGTTTATTATTAATCAACATAAATTAATTAGTATGATTTTCAGACTAATTTTTTAACAAATGTAATACAATGTGCATGTTTATCTAATATGATAAAAAAAAGTTACATATGTTAATTACAAGACTAAATAATATAAAGTGCAAATAAAAGTAATTTCAACCATATAAATTTTATTATATAAAATATCATGTATTACAATATGAGTTTCCAACATAATATCGGTTGGACTACAATTTATACATGAAATATTGTTTCATCATTTCAAAACATTATCACTGTGTTGCCAAAGCATTGCAAGGGAATTCACCAAATCTGAAGGCTTGACCATCAGTCTCTATGAATGTGTCTTATGCAGTATATTGTCTCTAAGGGTATCACTAGACAAATTCTCTTCTCTCTCTCATTTTTCATTTGTTTCTCTAGTGTTATTGTTCTCCTCCTTCTTCAATTGCTGCTTCTTACCATCAATATTGAGTTCCTCACCTGAAAATGAAAGAAGATACAATACAGAGTATAAGATGTGAAGGACGATGAATACTTGAATATAAAATAAAGTAGACTATAAAATTTTTATATGACATATGCCTCAACATTAGATAGTGGCCACTATGGGCTAGATGACCTGTATAAACAAAGCAAATAAAATGTCACCATAGAAAATAACATCTTAGGAACCTAGTATTCAACCTTCAACAAAACCTTAGGCACAATCATACCAACTAAGTTACATGTTAAAAATATCAGGCAATAAATAACTTGTGAAAAAAATGGAAAAAAAGAAGATAAGTGTAAAAAATATCCTTATTTCTTGTTCTAAGAGAGTCATGTTCCTTAAATTTGGACATTATTTTGCCCACAGTAAAATTTCCTCACTATCATGACCTATGTTTTTAGGATCATGAGATTGATCCAACATCATATTGGATTGTGGAGACAAAATGATTCAACTTTCCAAGAGGTGTACCTCACTTGGTTGAATGAAGGTGCTAGTTGTGAGTATTGTCAAAACCTTAGGGAATCAGATAACTAAGGCCGAAGAGAACACATCACCATTTTTCCATTGAAAGGAAAAATTTCAGTCCTAAAATGACCTCTAGGAGTACATTTTGTTGGATGGATATCACACTCTGAGAGATGATTATCTAATACAATGAGAAGTGTACATATATTGTCACGATGCCCCTCACAATCAAATCCAATAGTTGAGTCCTATAATATTAATCATATTATACTATTTAATTATAAATTATGACTATCAGATAATTATTAGTTTTAATAATTAATCTAAAATTGTGTTTTTAGTATGTATGTATACATGAAAATATTCGGAAAATAAGGTACTTTTTGTGACTAGTTAATTTCTATTGAATCTAAATACAGAAGAAATTATGGTGTCAGTGTTTCTCTAGTGGTTATTCGCTCATTGTACCAATTGCTTCAGTGTCCTCTACTACTTTTGGTGAATTCCTCTTGGATGATGTCCAATGCCAATGTAGTGGACATTTATCCTCGATATTTTTTTGGGCCAAAGGGAAGCTCCAAAAGTAACAACCAAAAAGTAGCCTCAAATATATTATTGGGGGCCAAAATGCAATAATTATATGACAGGCCAAGAAACACTACATGTTAATCATCTTCCCTTTAATATTGATTAATAATTTCTTTGAATGATCATGTAATACTAAAGTGCCCAGTAGGGACATTTAAAGTCATTCACCCATCAATATCACCTTTGAGAGTGCTTAGTAGTTAATACTTCCTATTACGCACAGAGTAGATCACCAACTTCAAGGATAGCAATATAAACAAAAAAAATGAAATTAAAAGAAATGTTAGGAAGTCAAATGCGACTAATATTGAGTCAAGAAAATACCAAGCCCTTAACATTAACAAGGTATTTTTAGGCACTAAAACAAAAAATCCTTCCATTGCATCATTTTCACCTTTTCTTTAATTTCTTTAATTGATAACATAACTTTCAGAAGAAAAAAAATCATTGAAAAGGGTCTCAAAATCCTAACAAATTCTCGCGTGATTGTCGTATTAATTAAACAGAAAGACAATCATTTGATATGCTTTTAACTTTTGGAATACATTGAAGAATATAAATCTTTCTCATCCCTTGCTCCTAATCAAATTATAATCCATGGGTTCAAATCAAGTAATCAATTTCCCTCCAAGATAGTTAAGGGATCACATTGGAGAAGGACTTCTAGAAGCACTGGGATAGTAGAGATGGAATTAACTAGGAGGAAACTGAAGCACTTTAGTGGGTGCTCCAAAATATTTGAATGCAACTGAAAATGGCTTTACACTCCCTCCACATATTTTCAAATAGAAACCATTCAGTTGCGTCTCATTTATTTTTCACCTTTCTGTAATATGTAATTCTTTAAGAAAGAATAGAGCATTCATAAATATTGTCATGAAAGAGGAATCTTCATAATCCTAATAAGCTGGGATCTAAAAAATAAATAATTTCATGTAGTGAATAAATATTACATGGTAGATTTCAATGATTAAAATGACAACTTTATTCTTAATCTCATTACAACAAAAATAAATTCAACCCTAACTAGTTGGGATCTAACAAATCAAGAATTCCATGTAGTAAAGTAAACTTACATGGTAGATCCCAATTATTTGCAATGAAAACTTTATCCTTAATCTTATTACAACATAGATAAATTCAAGAGTACATACATATTTCCTTATCTGAGACAAACTTTAAACAAATTCTGAGATTCCATAGAAATATAATGATACGATTTACTTGTAGGACATGAGAAATCTATCTACATCTAGCACCCGTCACTAGACAATAGCGTTATTGAGACAGCATCTCATGGCATTAGAATCATCTAGATAGATAGTTTTATAGAGATACCTTGCAACACCTGGTCAACACTACCTTCAAGCTTCAAATTCATCAGTTGATTTACTTTAGTAGCAAATTCTAGTGGTATTTCATTAAATATTACCCGACAAAAGCCATTTATAATAGTTGTCGTTGCCTTCTTTGGATCTATCCCCCCATGGAAATAGAATAATTGATATTCCCCAATATTTGAGGTACTTTCTTCATGTTCAACATGGGCTATTGGGTTCTTCATGTGGAAAAGGTTGTAAATATTGGATGTATAATGGAAACAAGCATGCAATTCAAGGTTGCTCCTAAAGTCTCTTGGGTGAATTATGAAACACCATCTACCTAAAACATGATATATTGTATTAACAAAAACCTACCCAATATCCCACTTAAGAATCCAAAATGTTGGAAATAGGAGATGCCTTAAATAATATCAACTATTTAATTGCATAGTCACACTAAAATACAAAAATCTTTAAAATGTTGAAAAATGTGAAAAAAGGAGTTGGAACATTATAGTTATATGGGTAGATATAGCTATGTAAAATGTAACTTTTATCTAAAACATGTAAATGTAACTTCTATAGCTACATGAAATGTAACTTCTATATAAAAAAATGGAGTTGGAATACTATAGTTACATCGGGGTAGATATAACTACGTGAAATGTAACTTCTATATAACATTCTAAATATCATTTTTAAGTCATTAAAGCGACTAAAATTTTTCTATCTCCGGTTAATCACTTAATACTCGACCAAAAATAGCATTGCATTAGTTCTTCACCAACCAAGGGGAAATTTTAAAACAGTGTGAAAATGCTTACTCATTACACTACCATATTTCTGATATTTTATTTGTGTGCGGATTTAAGCTAGTGTAATGTAACTTCTACATATTTGACAATTTAAATGTAAGAAATTGCCCAGATTGAAGTTATATAATTAACATATGCATAATAAGATACAATATGCATGAGGTATAAAATTATAATGTTTAATGTTATATCAAGGCAAACTTTTTCTCATCTCGTTAACTCTTATCTTATAGCTGTGATGGATATAGCCTTTAAAATGATGAGCCATCCTTGTCATATTTTATATTTAATGATGGATATAGCTTTTAAAAGCATATACCTTGTTTGTTATTTTATGTGCGGTCAATTTAAATGGAAGTGCTCATAATTTTATTGAATATTATCTTGTACAAATGGAAATAAAATGATGTGGGGGGTGACATTTCTAGTGATTTTCAAACTTGTTTTAATTACCTAAATTTAGCCTTTTTAAAATAAACAGGGCTGGTGTTTCTAGTGATTTCAAAATTGTTTTAATTACCTAAATTTAGCATGTATAAAGTAAATAGTTGCACTGACCATCTTATCTTCAAGTCAATATATTTTCTTGAGGGCAGCTTCATGAGATCCACCATCTCTGAAAGTTATGAAATATTAGTATGATTTTTAGTTGTGCACACATCATATTGTTGACTTCTAATTGTATAAAAAATGGAGAGTATGCACAATGACATGTAGTGACATGTGGGTGTCTATTTTACTCAATGATATGCCTAAGTTTTTAACCCATTCCAATCCTAACACAATGGAATTAAGAGAGACAAGGACATAAAAAGGACTCTCAATAAATGAAATTAGAGACTTTAGAATGCAACTCAATTGTAACTGAATGTAACGATAAGTATTTGCAGTTGCCTGGTCACTGATAAGCATCGAATCACATTGTGAAAAAATGCTTACATTATGAGAATTTGGTTGCACCTACACTAATCCTCCGTAGAAGTTCCTTCACTTACCTATAGATATAATTTTATAAACAATCCTACTCCTGCAATTATTCCCTATATGGATCATCTTTGTCCCTCCCTATTGATAGTTATTTTTCAAGGCAACAAAATAGAACTCTCCAATTGCATCATCACCTTTCAAAATAATGCTTGAGTATTTCCACGTGATTGTCAAACTAGTCTCTACTCATGTCCACAACATCCTTGATTTGTCTCCATCACATAAACCTCTTTTCGTAATAAAATTATAAATCCCACATCTTCATTCCTCATCCCCAACATACCAATTCTTTATAGTGTAATATTTATCGTTTCTCACTACGTGTAATAGAGATCCACTACTATGGCATGGAGGTGATTGGTGTCATAAAATGGTTCAGTGCATCCTTCAATATATCTCACATAACTCCTCTCATCTACAACAATAAGAGTCCTCTCAAACTTCTTGGTCTCCATCTCATTCATCCTAAAATAAGTGGATATTTCCATGGGTGACAAATGCTTGGGGATTTAATGGAAGGGGTTATGTCTAAAAAAATATAAATACAATGCAACATAATAATTATCAGCAGGAGGAGCAACCCCTACCAAGTTACTTCCTAACTAGATAAAGATACTCCCAAATTACCTCTTATAACAAAAAAAGATAACCTCAACTACCTATAGAGTCTACCTATGCATGGTAGCAATGAAAACATTGTCAAACACAACATCTACAACAATGTTTGTCAATCTCTTCTTCCAGTCAAGGGCATGGCCATATTTTGAAAAGTATCAAGCATGTCATGGTCCGCGTCATCCAGGCTCCTCATCTTCTTCTATTATCTCTGTTTAGCTTTAGAATAATAGAAAAGGTCTTGGAAATTGATGGGTGGGTAAAAGTTGTCAGACCATTTAGGTTCTTACATTTTTAATCATTGTGTGTAAGCATTGAATCTAAATTTCAAAAGCCATTCAGGTTCCTTCTTTTTAGATGAAATTAACTTAAGCTTTGGATAGTTGTAAGCTTTAATGGATCTAAGTATATTCTACTTATAATATAGTAACAAGTTTTAAAACTATAGGCATTGAGATCAGAATCTAAGGATGAAACATAAAATATATTATGTCCATGATTAGAAGAAATTTTAGTTTCATGTAACAAAGTTTGGGAATGTCTATCATTTGCACCCTACCAGAAAATTTTCTTGCATCACTCAAGCCCTTCGAATTTCACCATGGTAGATTCCATTACACAAACAATCAACCACTAAAAAAATGTGAAAAGAAAAAATAAAATTTCATGCATTCTGACCCTAGAAAAGTTGGGGAGGAGCGAACTGATTTGTATAATAAGGACATGAAAAATGCTTACTTCTCCATTATCTTTTGATGAATTATTTCCCACAATCAAGATCTACATTATCACAATCATTAAACCCTTTCTATAGTAAGGACATGAAAAATGCTTACTTGTACATTATCCTTTTATGAATTGTTGTCCGTAATGAAGATTTGAATTATCATAATCATTAAAACCCTAAACTCTAGATAAAATTTATGGTTTGATCATATAAATACTCGAAAGAAATTTATCCATAAGAACGAAAATGATCTTTAGTAAAAGGGAAGAACTCTCAAGAGTCCAAATTCATACCCATGTACAAATTACCAAAAACTCTACACTCAATGACCTTGGCGTTCCTCCATCTAATCATTGATGCTCTCCATCTAGGGTTCGAATCCCATGAAATCCATGGGGTTCAAATCCCATGAAATCCATAGATCACATTGATGGTCTTCCTTTTTCTGCCATTTCATACAAGGAAGAGAAAAATGCAGTGCTACAATGTGATGTTGTAATTTGTGAATATTTTATTTGAACCTAGTGCTAAACTCCAAATGAAAAAGAAAAGAAATATTTATAATGGAAAAAATAAACGAAATATTTATAATATAAAATAAAATATATAAATTGCTATTGGGTTAAATGACTTATTTTTAATAAGAATTTGTTATTTTGCGTAAGATACTAAGTTAAAGAGAAGAAGAAGAATTTAAAAATGATATTGTGATGAGTGTACCTCAATTAATAATAAAAAAGTTAAATTAATAAAATTCAACTTCTTATATTTTGATTTTGTTATTAACTTGCGAATAGGATTTGTTACAATATCATGGCTTATCAATACTACAAGTCCAAAAACCATAACTTATTTCACAACCAAAATATTGTATAACAATATGACAAGATTCTTAACCTTGGATATTCACCCCCACATTACAGTAGATATTATTAACATGTAAAAAATAGTCTTTGTTACAATACCATGGGTCAATACCATGGATTATAAATACCACATGCCGAAAAAACATAATTTTTTTCACACTCAAAATATTTTATAAAAATATGACAAGATTGTTAACCATGATATTCACCCTCACTTTACCATGGATATTAACTTGTAAATTGGCTTTGTTACAATACCATGGCTTATCAATACCATATGCCAAGAAACCATAACTTATTTCACAGTAACAATATTTTATTTTAATTTAATTTTAAAACATTCTTTTATTGAATCTAAAAGGGAAAATGTTACAATTTGAGATATATCTAAACCCTCTATCCTCACGACTACTAAAAATATTCCCATAGAAATTAAATTAAGGTTTTAATAAAATTATGCTAATATGGATCTTTGTTAGTTCTATATATATATATATATATATATATATATATACATATATATAAGGAAGCGGTATAGATCCATCTTAGCTAAGGATCCAAGGCACGAGAGAAAGCAAATTGACTGATTATAATATATTAAATATAGTGCATGGTTTTTTAAAGCTTTTCATTATTTGATTTTCTTTGAGATGATTGATCCAAAATATAGGTTTAATATTTTACAACCAATTAACTTTTTTTTAATTTAGATAATTTCTTAAACACATTACCATTTGATTAAATTTAAGAGAGAGTTGGGGAGGGGGTGGAGAGAGGGAGGGAGATAGTGGAAAAGTTGGAGGACAGGGAGAGAGAGAGACAAAGAGAGAGTGATGGGGGGAGAGAGAGTGAGGTGGGAGAGAGCGAGTGGGAGGAAGGAAGAGAGAGGAGAGAGAGAGAGATGGAGATGGAGTGGGAGAGAGAGGGAGGAAAGAGCAAAGACATAGAGAGATAGAGGTGGAGAGAGAGAGGAGTGAGAAGGGATAGATGGAGAGACAGTGATGGAGAGAGGAGAGTAGGGAAGATAAATAAGAGGAGAGGATAGAGATAGGGAGAGAAGGGGAAGGAGAGATATGGATACATAGAGATGGAGGAGGACGGGGAGGGGGGAGATCGTGATAGAGTTGGATAGAAGAGAGAGAGAGAGGGAGAGTGATTTGGAGGGAGAGATATAGGGAGGTGGGAGATAAGGGATAGAGATGAGGAGAGAGAGATGGAATTGGAGAGGGTAGGAGTGGGAGGGAAGAAGAAAAGCATAGAGGGAGAAAGGTGGGGAGAGAGAGAGGAGGCGAGAAGGGAGTCATTGAGAAAGAGTGAGAGGGAGAGGAGAGCTGGAGGTAATATAGAGAAGGATATATATAGAGAGTGAGGGAAGGCGAAGAGAGAGATAGATAGAGAAGAGGAGGAGAGGGAGAGGAACTGTGTATATGTTTGGTGGGTCAGATAGAGAGATGAAATAACAAAGAGACAAAAATACAAATATGGATATTATATAGGATTATATAACCAACTTAGATCTATATTAACCCTATAACTATCAAGTGCCAAGAGGGATCCAATCTCTTGAGGTGAAAATATTTCCTCAAGTTTTGCGCTAGCAAAAAAATGTTTGCACCTTGAGAGATTAGACCCCTCTTGACACTTGATAGATTCGGGTTTAAGATGGATCTCCATTGGTTAATGTGAAATTAAAGTAGTTTTTGTTTGATATTATAGTTGTAAAAAATAAAATTTTTGTTTAAATTAATTTCAAATTGGAACTAGATCCAAATAGACTCAACGAATATATTTTTAAAAAATACATAAAATAATTTTTTTTATTAAAAACTATATTTTTAAAATAAAAAATTATTAGAGATAAATAATTCAAATTTTACTCACCTATACACCATGTGAGGATGAAGAAGTGTTTAAGGAAGGATAACCTGTCAACCAATCATTAACAGCCTTTCAATCCCCCATCACTTGTAAGTTTAGATTGCTTGACACAATTAAGATGACTAAAATAAAAAACTAATTCATATTATTGTAGTACGTATTAGGTAGTTGTATTTTTGTTCTTAGACTAAATTAGTCAATCATGTTAGTCATTTTTAGTTGTATTACTAAATTAGTGATTTATGTTAGTCATTTTTCATTCGTCACTTAAGATTGCTTATTTTTGGTAGTATTTGACTTGGAAAAGCTACGTTGACTAACGTTTTTACTCACCCAGTGACTAATTTCTCATTTTATAATAGTGAATATTGCTTTGTAAAAAATTATTTATGAGTTATAATGGAATCAGAGTTTTTGTCCAATTATTTCCTATGTTCAATTCCTCTTTCTAAACATATATCAATGCCAAGTGTAAGATGGGAAATTTTCTTTGTGTGTTCACATTTATAAATTTGGATGAGAGAAGAGAGATATGTGTGATGAAGACAAGCATCAATTGAGAGGTCAAAAGATAAAATAAAAACTAGAGTGGAGCAGGGTGAGCACAATACCCCTACATTTCAAGGCTTGTCTTGAACAACATGGAATTCCTAATAAATTTGAGGACTAACCTATCATTGTCTCGAACCCGTGGGAGGCCAAATTAATCAATGTAAGATCGAACACAAGTGGACCAACTATGATCCATAGAGAGGAACACATATGGAGACTACATTCAAAGTTCATTCATTTGAATATGTCTAGCCCTACCATTCTGATTATGGTTCATGAAATTGATCATGAGTTTGAACAATTTCTCATTATTTTACAATTATTTTTTCATTAGAGGTAAAATTTCTGAAAGGGAGTGGAACCATGATTGTGAATTCCCCCTCTCTCCTTGTTGAAGTCAAGTGTCACTCCCACCCCCTAGTAATTAGTGAGAGTTATTGATTCACCTACAAATAGTTTTCATCATCTGATAAATCTAGTGGAACATTGAGACAAAGCCACGAGTTCAGACCACCCACCTCCCCCCTTTAGTTCAAATCACGGGGCAAAGGCCTCGCACAACTCATATTAATTGTTGATATTTTCTTTTGATCTGAGTCATGTTTGCATTGTAGCATTGACATTGATGTCAAAAACGTCATTATGTTGTTCATCATATGCCTATGTCTACCTCATCGTGTGTGATGAGTGTTTGGTTGTTGTAGTTTTCAACATGATGGAATTTCTAGTTGGCATTGATGTCAACATGATGGTCTTGCTAGTTGGCATTTATGTCAACATGTTTATGACATGATCTAGTGTAGGAATAGGAAGTTGAATAGAGATGGCTTCTTGTAGGTTGATTATGTACTTTACACATATGTTGGAGATGTTGTTGTTGTAGGTGGTTGGAGTGCTACTACAGGTGTTGCATATGATTCTACATGTGTTGGAAGCATTGGATATGTTTCTACATATGCTAGATGTGCTTCTAACAGTGTTGAAGGTAGTTGTATGATATGATGTTGTTGCTACAAGATTTCAAGATTCTCATACATGAGTTAGAGATGTTGCTGCAATAAGTTGGAGGTGTTTGGAAAAATTGTGGTTTTTTCTTGATGAGTTGGAGATGTTGGTCTTGCTGATAGGGTTGGCATACTAGGGACTACTTGTCACTGACTTGTTGTAGGAGGTCTTGGCCTTTGTCATCAATTGTAGAATTTTTACATAATCTTAAAGGGATGTTCAAGAGCTAAAGAAGATGATCCATCAGTTGGCAGAGGTGCTAGACTGATGTTTTGATGTTTTTCTTTAGCTTTTTCCTGGGTCACATGGAGCGAAATATGTGAGAGAGGATGAAAAGCTTCAGTCACAAGAGTGCATGCCTATGGGAGCCACTGTGATGTTCCAGTTGAATGAAGCAAGTTTCATGCGTGCGAAGCATTTCTCCATATTTATCATATTGGTCAGCTAGTTTTTGTATTTTGGGGACATTCTTGTTCATTGATTTTTGCTTTATGGTTGCAAAAGTTCTGCAACATCCATAAGTTAATTAAAGTTGAAAATATCAAAAGGAGAATGGAGTTAGTGGTTTGAAAGAGACAATGAGATGAAACAAGATCAAATCAAGCATATGAACACAGTTGTGAAGCCCAACAGTTCTTTATAATTATTGAGTTGAGCACCTGAGTTTATCTATATATTGGAGATAGATCAATGATATTTGGGTCCATTTTCTTTGCGTGTGGAGTGAGTGTGATCTAGGAGAAGAGTGTGAAAGATGTGTGAGGAGTGTATTGCAATTTTTATAAAGCGGTCTACAGTTGTAGTAGTAGTTAGATGAAGTATGTTTTAGACATAATATTTATGAAGTGAATGAGGTGTTGAAGTTTCGATAAGGGAAATTTTTGGTGAGATTATTTTCCAGCTAATGGATTGTTTGAAGATTGTGTTCTCCTCTTTTATTCTTCATTTTTTGTTCTATACTTTGACTTATAATGATGGTTTTGTTGTAGTGTTGATGTTGAGGGAATTGGGAGTCCTGTCTAAAATATTGTGAAACGAGGCTCACATGGAGGAAGTGAAGGCGTGGAGGCTTCAGAGTAGATAGTGATTTGGCAGATTCAGTAGAAGGAAAAAATTTCTCCATCCAATGGTAGTAGGATAGTGTAATGGAATTTGGGTGAGGATCATTGATCATGGTGGCATTAAGCAGATGGTAGTCAGTAAATCCATGAGAAAAATAAATTTCCTACCTGATAGATGTCAGCATACTGAGAAGGAAGCTAAGTCTTCCAGCTTATGGTTGTAAGTTGATCAGCGTAAATTAGTTTAACAATTTAATAAAATATGTTGAGCAACAAAACATCAGCAAGGGTGTTTTTTGACCCATGAGGAGGGTTTTCCACTAGAAAAACTTATGTCTATTGTGTGATTGGTTTCTTGGTTTTATTTGTGTTTGGTTCTCTAATCTTTGTTTATGTGCTTCAGTTTGTGCATGGTTTAAAAGAATAATGCTTTGCTGAAAAAAGTTTAAAAGTGCCAACACTATTTATTCACCCCTCCTCTCAGTAGTGATCTAAATTCCAACAATTAGTATTAGAGTGAGGCTCTTAGTTGTAACTTGATCATTGAAGAGTGGATCTTGGAGTTTTTGGTAGAATTTTGCAAATTTTCTAAAATGGATCAACAAGGAATTTCAATTCTTCACAAAGGTAAATTTTCAAATTGGAGAGTGAATTTGGATTCTCATGTCTTATCTCTTAATAAAAATATTTTGCTATCAGTAGAGTATCGAGTTAGAGATGAATTTGACGATATGTCTAAAAGTGTTATTTTGCATAGTATTTCAAATTGGATATCATGCATGTAAGAATTTGTGATAATGCAAAGTATATGTTGGAGAGGTTGCAAAGTTTGTATCTTGGAGGAAAATTGCATATTTTAGGATTGGATAAAAATGTGAAGGTTCCAACACATATTGTAGTGGTAAATCAAGTTGCTTCACAACATGAAGATGAAGGCTCTAGTGATAGTTGTTAGGGATCTAGCGTCAATTCAGACGAACAAAAATTTGAGAGAAATAGTAAGTATGAAGAGAAATCAAAGATAATGGTACTAGAAGCAGAAATTCAAAGGCTCTTGGCCGAAAATAAAGATCAATGAATGTTAATGCAAATATATGATGAAAGAAAATATTCTTACAAAGAATAAATTTCAGATTTCAGAACTCAGGTGGAAGAAGGGATGAAGATAAAAAATGGAATTAGGAAGTAGTACAATGAGTTGGAGGATGAATGCCAAAAATTGAAGGATGAAGCAAATTATACACGAAATGAATTAGAATAGCGCAAATCTAGTGCTCAAGCATCAACAAGAAAATATGAAAATATTGGTTCAACTAAATGTAGCAAGAAAATGGAAAATCACTCGCCATGCTAGAAGCAAAAGAATAAGTGAAGAAGGCCCAAGAAGAAGAACAAAATTTGATAATATTACAACTATCGAGCATGTGGACACATCACAATAATGTGTAGTAATGGGGAGATTAGATCCTCTAATCAAAAGAAGCCACCAAAGGAGATGTGATTTCTAACATGCATGCAAAGGAAATCTCTACAATTCGGGTATAATAGTAATTTTTATGGTTATTGTTTCTCATGTAATGATTTGGTCCATAGGGCTATTAATTGTGGGGACCATACAAGGAATAGAAATCATATCAATAGAATACATTAGCTTATTCCTCAATTCCTTAGTCACATTAGATACTTTGTTTGTGACAATACTAGCCATAAGGATAAGGATTGCAAGCTTCCAATGTGTTTCAGGAGATTGAATCAGAGAGATGAGAATATGTAAGGAAAACTACATAAAAAGAAGAAGCATCAACAGATACAAGCTTTTAGGAGAAAAGAGTAGCAATAAAATATAATAAAAAATAGAGGCCCGCATGGTCTTAGAGGGAGCATATGATTGCAACATGAGTTGCATGAATATTCTTGAATGTGTAGATATATATGGAAGAATACCTGAAGAAAAATAAACATACTATAAGATATGCATGTGTTCTTGGGGATTTCATGAGGTTTGAGGTGTATTTTTATTTTTGATCTATTTCTTTCATTTCTGAATATCAGTTGGACCAACCATATTGTTACTGATGGTTTTTGGGGAAGTTTCATGTTGAAGCTTTCATTTATACTTTTGATGATATGGAAGTCATGTAGTACTCTTATGTGCATGATTATAATGTGATAAGGGGATCATGCATTCATGGGGAGGATTTGTGCCTCCAAATGGATGCGCAAAGTGTTAGCATTGAGGAGCTAGTTATGCATATATTTGACTTCGATTTGATGCAAGGGAGTATTTTGTCATTGCTACCACAATATTGTAGGATGGTTTGCTTGCATGACATTATTGGTATATTTATGATGCTCATATTGTTAGATCATTATTTTTTCATGTATTTGCATGAATCTGTAGATGCCTGGAGATTAGATGATTTGTTATACTTGGCTCATATAGGTTGTGCATTTTGGGGCTCATGATTTTTATTCTAGATATACCATGTTGATGCTCATGTTTTGTTGGATGGGTGAGATATAAGGAGGGTGATTACTACTAGTCATGGTTTTTTGATGCATGTTGATGACAAAATATTGTGCATTTGTAGAGAGAATGAAATTATGTTCTTATCACAATATTTTATTGTTGGATCTTATTATTTCTCTTCAATGTTGAGGAGAAGATAAGCTTATGTTGTGGTCCGTTGCTATATTGTAAGATATATTATTGTTGTTGCTGGTGCATAGATTAGGTTTTTGTTATTGTAGCTCATTGATTTGCTACTAGTATTGTTGTGTTTCTCATGATTTGAGTTGATGATATATTATGTTTATGGTTGATCAACCTCATCATGACGTGGATATATTTGTTGTTGTTACTATGAAGTATTTCTATATTTCTACGACCAAATGATTTGGTGTTGATGCACATATGGAGCATGGTGGATGCTAGTGGTTATCATGATTTTGTTGCAAGATCTTTATTGATGGGATGGTGATGGCCAAGGTGTTGAGTGGTCATGCATTAGCATATGATGTGCCTAGTTCTTCTATTATTGTTACTACACATTGAGAGCATATATAATTACTCATTGATGCCATATACTTATGTTACCTCATATTTTTGGCATGTATAGATGAGAGCAAAGCCATGTATTATCATTGTTTTATCTTTTGGGAACATTTCTCATGGAGAGATCCATGGTGTCTGGTACGTCTTGTCATTAGCTATGCATAGGTCATGTATCATTTTTTTATCTTTGATGTAGCCCCACTACTTTGGGTGTATGAGGTAAACTTAGTTCGATAATAATCGTGGTTGATGAAAGGTGTAAAGGAGTTAGATGTTAGTCCTATGTATTTGTCATTGACATGTATTTTCTCCATGAAGCATTATATTGTATTGTAATTAATTGTATATCTTGTACAAAGTCAGCTAGAGTCACGGTCATGATTAGTAGTATCTTTCACTTGGAAAGGAGGGTTATTGCAGTAGGAAGATTTTATAATTTCATATTCATTACATGCTTATGGGGGCATTTTCAGTTTCACATATTACATGGTATTGTCTTGAGACTTGCTAGAACTTAACTTCCTTATTTCACATGCTTATTTTTCAAGAGATACTTCTTGGTTTGCATCAGTATGGCATTGAGTATGATAAGGGAAGCACTTCTCTCATCTGACACATTATTGGCATTACATTTAGTCTTTGTATGGCACTTTTCCATTGATGTCAAAGGGGAAGAGCATTTGGATGGATAGATATCAGCTTTCGAGTTGCACTTTCAGTTTTGGAGAGTGTTTGCAGATCAACCTCAGATGTTGGATTGACATTGGCATCAATACCAAAGGTAGAGTTTGTTGGAATTGTAGTGTTGGCATTGATGAAAAAATTTTCATAGTGTTTTTCATCATATTCCTATGTCTACCTCGTGATGTGTGATGAGCATTTTGTTGTTGCAACACTCATATTTATGGTATTGGTAGTTGGCATTGATGTCAACATATTTATTACATGACCTAGTGCAGGAATGGGAGGTTGAGTAGAGATGGTTTGCCATAGGTTGATGATTGACTTGCCACATATGTGGAGACGTTTCTAGTCTAGGTGGTTGGGGTGTTGCTACATGAATTCCATATGCTTGTACATATGTTGGAAGAGTTGGATATGTTGCTACATATGTTAGATGTGATTCTACCACATTTGGAGGTAGTTAGATGATATGGGGTTGTTGTTGTTGCAAAAGTTGGAGATGTTGCTACAAGAGTTAGAGATGCTGCTACATGTTTTAGAGGTGTTTGGAAAGATTTCGATCACTACTTGCAGAGTTGGACGTGTTGGTCTTAGTGATAAGGTTGGAAGACTAGGGACTAATTGTCAATGATTTGTTGCAGAAGTTCTTCACCTACGTCATCAGTTGCAGACTTCTTATAGAGGCTTAGATGGATATTCAAGATTTGAATAATATGACCCATCAACTTATAGAGGTCCTGGACAGATGTTTCACGAGGCAAAGGCTCCAAACAACTCATATTCATTTTTGATCTCTTCTGATGATCAGATTGATGTTGGCATTATAGTGTTGGCTTTGATGTCAATAGGGTCATGGTGATGTTCATCATATGCCTATGTCTACATCATCATGTGCGATTAGTGTTTGTTTGTTGTAGTCTTCAATGTGATGGTCTTGTTAGTTGGCATTGATGTCAATGTGTTTATGACATGACCTAGTGCAGGAATGGGAAGTTCACTAGAGGTGGCTTCTCATAGGTTGATGATTGACTGCAACATA
Organism: Pinus tabuliformis; assembly: GCA_031772625.1. NCBI lineage: Eukaryota > Viridiplantae > Streptophyta > Pinopsida > Pinales > Pinaceae > Pinus > Pinus tabuliformis. The sequence continues at coordinate 730,512,434 of CM062812.1, read as the reverse complement.
TGATGGAGATGTTGTTGTTGTACATGGTTGGAGTGCTGCTACAAATGTTGCATATGCTTCTACATGTGTTGGAAGCAATGGATATGATACTACATATGTTATAGATTCTTCTACATGTGTTGGAGGTAGTTGGATGATATGATGTTGTTGTTGCAGGAGTTAGAGATGTTCATAAAAGAGTTAGATATATTGCTACAATGAGTTGGATGTGTTTGGATAGATTGTAGTTGCTGCTTGAGGAGTTAGAGGTGTTTGTCTTCATGATAAGGTTGGTAGACTAGGGACTACTTCTCACTCATTTGTTGCAGATGTACTTGGCCTATGTCACCAGTTCTAGATTTTTTTATAGAGGTTTCAAGGGATGTTTAGGAACTGAAGAATATTATCCATCAACTAGCAGAGGGCCTAGACTAATGTTTCAATGTTCTTCTCTATCTTCTTCCCTAGTTGTATTAAGAAAAGTCTGTGGGAACGAATGAAAATCTTTAGTCACAGGAAGACATGCCTATGGGAGTGATTGTGATATTCTAGTCATATGAATCAAGTTTCATGCATGTAACTGAGCATTTACAGAAGTTTCTCTTTGGATTTATCACATTGGTTAGTTAATTTTGGTATTGTGGCAACATTATTTCTTAGAACTTTCTAGTTTATGGTTGGAAAAGATTATGGGACGTACAAAATTTAATTAAAGTTGAAAATATTGAAAGGCAAGAGGAGTTAGTTGTTTGATAGAGTCAATGAGCTCAATCAAAATCAAATCAAGCATATGAACAAAGTTGTGAACCACAATAGCTCTTCGTAATTATTGAGTTTAGCACATCAGTTCATCTATATATTGGAGATAACTCAATGATAGTTGGGTTGATTCTCTTAGTGTGTGGAGTGATAGTGAGCTAGGAGAAGAGCGTACAAGCTATGTGAGGAGTGTATTGCAAATTTTCCTGAATTAGTTTGAACTTCTAGCAGTAGTTAACTAAAGTATTTTCTATCCATCATATTTATGTAGTGAATGATGTGTTGAAGTTTGGATTGGAGAAGTGTTTAGTGAGATTTTGTGGCAACTAGTGGAGTATTTGGAGATTGTCTTCTCGTACTTTATTCTTTATATTTTTTTGTAGCTTTGGATTCAGAATAATTATGTTGTTGTGATGTTCATGTTCAGCGAATTGGGAGTCCAATATGAAATATTGCAAAACGAGGCTCTCATGGAGGAAGTGAAGGAATGGAGGCTTCAGATTAGACAATGATTAATATGATTTAGTAGAAGGAAAAAAATTCTCCAACCAATAAGAGTTGTAGAGTCCAATGGAATGTTGGAGAGAATCATTGATCATGGTCACCTTCAACAAATGGCAGTTCATACATCTGTGAGGGAAAAAAATTTCTTGTATGATAGATGCTAGCATACTATGAAGGAAGCCAAGTATTCAGGATTATTGTTATAAGTTGTCCCATGTAAATATGTTTAACAAATTAATAAAATATATTGATAAAAAAACAACAAAAAGGGTGGCTTTGACTTAGGAGAAGGGTTGTCCACCATAAACACTTATCTCTATTGTGTGATTGGTTTCATGGTTTTACTTGTGTTTGATGATCTAATTTTGTTTATCTGCTTCAATTTGTGCATGGTTTAAAAGAATAATAATTTGTGCAAAATTTTTAAAAGTGCCATCACTACTGATTCACCCTACTAGTAGTGCTCTAGTTTCAAACAATTCGTTGGATTGAGGGCTCAGGTTGGTAGGGACTTAATCCATGCTTTGGATTGTGGATTAATAATACTTGATCGTGGTCATTGAGTTGATACACATGCCAAAAATGTACTTTGTCACAATGGGATCATGGCACTTTGGATTAAGCCTTAGTTTTGAAATTACTAGCCCACAAGTGATTATTCTGTGCAAATAAAGGTCAAGATTTTAATGTCACTATAGCGTTCAAAAAGGAATTATAAACAAGAGGGACAAGAATCCTATACTAGCAATAGAAACCTGTAAATACTTCTTCCACATTTTTTTAATATAACAAGGGTACCTTTTTTATTTACATAGTATCATTATACTCAACTATATCTTTCATCTCTTTCTTTGCCATCTTTTTCATTAGAAAAATGACTTTCATAGTGTAAATAGGTAAGAAAGGAAACTTTTCTAATACACCCTTTGATTCTTTATTTTGAGTTAAACAAACAATGTCTTCTTTAATTATTTTTCAAAAACTCGTTTATTAATTTTAATTTTCATTGCTACTTATAATATTGAGTAATTATTAGCATTAATTTTAACAAAAAAATCTTATACACAATTATTATTTTTATTTTTCAAATAAATTTTAAATTTTATTATATTTTCATTTTTTAAATGTTCTCTATTTGAAAAACATGATTTTAATCCAAAATTAGTTGATTACATGGAAATTAAATACAAAATAATAATGATAATAATAATAGCAATTTCCCTTAAAGGTGAAAAGGTGCACCGAAGGAATAAAAAATTTGGAACTCGATTATTTAAAAAAACGAAGTTATTAAAAATTAAAAACTCTTATTTCAAATAAAGTAAATATTATATAAAGATTGATCCTCATCGAAGGCCACTGACTGGTTCCCTGGGCCACACAATGGGTTTCGATGTTGTAATCTCTCTTTCCCAATTTTTGTCAAAATATTTTCCCACCCTATATCGTTCCAACATCTGTTCACCAATTTCCTATCCTTCCAAATGCCACTGATATATCTTCTAGCTAATGGACTTTTGGTTCCATTTTAAAATCGATATGTTTGACCCCAGATGCGGGTGATTAATCTGAAATTAATTGATATTAGACATGAAGATGGTAGACGGCCAAGCCACATGGCTAGCCACTGTCAAACTTGAGGCGCCATTAATCTGGTACTCAGGTCGAGAAGCTCACGACAGGCTTAAGGCTATGGATTCTGCAAGCATGAACTCATTCACCCCTTCCCCACTAAATTGCTCTTGCCCCCATGATGTTGCGAAGCGATGCTCTCGCATGACAATAGGGAGGCGCAGCTGGCTTCTCAGTTGCGTTGATTTGGGGAATGGCTTCCATTTCTCCCAAACTTCTCTTTGTGCTCTGAATTCTTCTTAGAATACCATTGTTCCTCACCTCAATAGCTCTATCAATTCCAGAGTAATCTCTACCTCACCCTCAAAAATCAGTGCTAACGTTATTGTCATCTCATCCCACACCTTTAATAGCCAACCTGCCTGGAGAGACATGCCACGTGTTCACCACTGGTTGCGTAGTAGGAGAGGTAACAACCACGGCAGAAACATTCGCTCCACTTTGCCGCCACCTCTTGAACCGACGACCCCTTCTTCCTCCCCTTCGTCTCCTCCATCCAGAGGTCAATTCTCTGCCAGATCTCGAACCACCCGTAGTGGAAGAGGTCATTCCCATGCCTATGGTGCTAGAAGAATGAATTCTGCAACACAAACGACCAACCCCCTTGCCCCCCCTCATCTATCACACCACTCAACCCAATTCTGCTTTCAAAGTACCTTGAATCGTCCTGATATCATTGCCATTGTAACAGTGGCTTTCAGTGAAGAAATTAGATTGCAGGATGAGTAGGACGCTCAGACCCATGATCTAGTTCCAGAGAAAGAGGATAATAGAAAGAAAAATAAGGTAAAGGAGAAGAAAGCCATCAGCGGATGGAAACACTTGGATAATAGGCCTACTACGCCTGGTCGCAAAGATGGCCATGACAACACTCCACATGGTGAGGAATTCTCTGGAAGCAAGCATGCAGTTGAAGGCAGTTCGGGTGGCACGATCGTGGATGGGGGCATCCCTAATGGCACATCTATAGTGGTGGAGGATTGGGATGAGTGTAGATGTTTCATTGTGGAAGAACCTCCACCAAGCGACACCTAGTGGATCCATGCAGCCAGCTGTTCAAGACACCAGGTTTCGATGATTCTTGGGGCTTTCTTTTTAATGATTTTTCAAACTATGTGGTTAATTTTGGTAAAATTTCTTAGTTGTTTATGTTGGTTTTGAACTGGGACCCCCGGGTGGGCATCTTTTTTAATGGGTTCACTCAGACTGGTTTCCCCCCTGGTGGGCAGCCCTGATTCAGTTTTCATTGACTAATCAAGACATAACTCTGTTCAACATCCTAGAGGCTAGAGCCTCATTGTACTTTTACTATTTTTGTTAATAAAATTAGCATTACTTAGAAAAAAAATCGATATGTTTGATATCTCTACAAGTTTTAAATTTAGTAAGAAATTTGTTAGCAAGACACTTGGAATTAGATTCAAATAGTCGACATATTTTATTTTTTTTAGTTTAATGGAGATAGGGAAATCATCTACAAATTCAAGTATTAGGGGGTTTATGCAGTGCATTATATTATATATCATTTTTGGGATTCAACTACGTTAAGTAAGTCATTCACGTATGACCATTTCCATGAGAGGTAGTCGTAAATGACTAATTTCTCATGATTCATTTCACTAGTTTCAATCCCACTTCTTCACCCCTATGAGCATCACCTGCTGCAATGAGTGCTAAGTGAACTATTCAAAAATCATGAGAAATTAGTCCGTTACGACTACCTCTCATGGAAATGGTCATACATGAATGACTTACTTAATGCACTTGAATCCCAAAAATGATATCATCTACAATTTTGTTGTTGTTTGTTTATTATTATTAAAATGTTTTTGAAATTGTTAAAAGGGAAGATGCCAATCTTCTTTAACTTTTAGAACATTAACATACATTTTTTGAAGATAAGCAATAGGTTAATTGAAGTTCAATATAATATTACTGTGGGAATATGAAATAAATAATTTAACGTCAACCCACATTTAAGGCTTAGATCTACTCGAAGACATACAATTACTACATTTTCATTACCCAAGTAACACATGCATATGTATTGGCTTATTATAAGATGCACAATATCATTCAAATGCCATGAATAAAATCCTCCCCATGGTTTAAGAGCATGAAGTTCATTGTTATAGTTGTAATTTCTAATCCACCATGGTTGGTATTTGTTTGTGCCAAGTAATTCTATGAAAATGAAACAGGAAATGATAATTAAGTGTCAATCCTAATGTTGGGTGTATTATTCTACTAATTGGATCTACTAATTTAGATGAAAATTCCATCGATGGGATCAGAACTTTTATGGCGTAGTAAAAATCCTGCAATATACTTAGCATGACTAGAGACTGAAAGTCTGGAACTACCTCGAAGTTGAGAGAAAGAAAAAAATTGGACCAGAAGTTTTATGGGTGGACTTGTTCCGTAGTAAAAAAAAATGTGGCATTAACAAGAAGAAATTTCCTTGTCGCGGTTCTTGAGACATAGAACTATGACAAAGGAATCCATAATTATGCCAATCATTATTGAATAAGGGGCAATTGTACCCAAGTCGACCATGTTTTTAAATATTCCATTTTCATAGACTGTCATCATATTGAGAACCTTGGTGACTTTAATAGATAAGGAAGAGGGTGACGAATACATAGGCATGTGGCATGGGTTCTAGTGCATCTACAACTAAGTTGAGACGAGTCCATAACAAGTTGAATTTCCTATCAGATTTACGAGGTGCAGAACATTGTTCACATAAGGAAACACACTCATTACTAACACATTCCTCCTCTTTGGTATTGGGAACTTAGGAGCAATGACATCTTCATTCCTAATTTCTGAAATATTACCCATGCTTCCTACTGATATGCTCAAAAACACAACACACAATGAAGCAAATTGGGCGTCACAAATCACAAACTAAAATGGAATTAAAGAGAAGATAACCCTCTTCTTGTAAGCGAAGGCGAGAGAAAAATGCATATGGTCACAAATGCCATTGGAAGATTGCATTTAAAACTACTCATACCCAATAACTTCCAAGATAAATTATCTAATTAGTTTAATACTACGCCTGTCATTGGTGTCCAAAGAAATCCCCGTTAATTCCTCAATCTGTGTTGTGAATCCCACCTACAATGTCATAATGATGTTGTGGTCCTCCTAGTGGCTTGTGTATGTTTCTGGATTATTACTTTATCAATCGAAGAGATTGTGAGTGACCATTCATCTTCAAATTATTATGCAACATATCATCATGGTAGATGAGAAGTAAAGTTAAGGTTAAATATAGATTAGATTAGGTAAAATAACATAAGTCTGAACATAATTGGGTGGGAGCACTCAAGATGAGATCATTACTTCTCTAGGAAGAGAGACTCTCTAGGATTTCTACAGATGTATTTGGTACAAATCAAAATACCAATCTCAAATGGACTCTATAAGAGTTCTATAAATGTACTAGGTACAAAGCCAAATACTAAGACAAAGAATCCAAAATTTATGAATCCTGTATTATTCAATTTGTACTGGTCTAAGAACTTAAATTTTGCCTACAAATTAAGGTAAGGGTGTTGGAAGTTTCACTCCAAAAGGCATGAACATTAGGATATTTCCCATGATCACAGAGCAAGATAATTATGGCGGGTTGTAAACAAATCAATGATGGCCACAAAATCATATTCGTAAAGGAAGTTTATCAAGACATGGTGCCACAATCTAAATTGAAATCCAAAAGGGACTTACAGGGTCCAAAGGAAAATAAAAGGATGATGTTTCCCATAATCTCAATTGTAGATAGGCCCAAACTTATAGCTGTCAAATGCTATTATACTTTGAGGTGATTGTTGAGTGGTTATGTTAACATGGTTTAGAGGATTATGTGTGTACAAGGATATAATTCCTTAATTAATTGTGTATATATTAAGTGGTAATTCCAACCTTTTGTATTTTCACTGGAAATTTTCCTTTAAATTTATGGCATTTTTTGTTGTCCTAGAAAATTCGTTGACGTGAATATTAATTTTCTAGTGATATATTTTTTCTATGTGTGTGAAGAAAGGAATGTTTTGGGCGTTGTATTATTTAGGAAATTACAGTTCTTGAAGGTTTGTGTATATTTGCATTTGGGTACTTTTAAGTTCATTTGTGTATAATGGAGAACATATGAGTTCTAACATGATTGTTGCATATGGCAGTGATCACTGTGGATACCTGTCAGAAAATGGCCTTCGTAAAAGAGTTTAATTAGGACCTTGATTTTGGGGTTAGCATGCATCTGGACACTGTGTACATTGCAAAATTTTTAGAATACTCAATTGAAGCTTTGACTTTGAGCTCAACGTCCATTTGGTCAATCATGAAAAATACTAAAGCTAGGCCCTTGAATTTGGGCTTTGAAATTTGTCCTTTGAGGAAGAATACTTTTAGTTATTGTAAATGGAAGGCCTGATTGGTGGGTTTGGAATAGGAAATATTATTTTGCGGTGGATTAAAGACTTGTAACTTTTTATTTTTAATTGGCTCGTTGGAATACAATATTTTGTTAGTGTCTTCATCTCAATTTCGTGTAACTTATATTTTAAATATTAAAACAATATCGAACTCTTAATTGGGGTTGTTTGGATATCGAAAATCAAGAGTAGTGAAGCTTAATTTTCCTCATATATATATATATATATATATATATATATATATATATATATATATATATATATATATATATATATATATACATACTTGTAACTTCTTAATGTTAGTTGGTTCATTGGAAGACAATATTTTGTTAAAGTGTCTTCATGTCAATTTTGTGTAACTTATATTCTCCATACTAAAAAATATTAAACGTTTAACTGACTTTTTTTAGATATCAAAATTCAAGAGTTATACAGTAAAGATTTATTAAAGTTTCACTCTATGGAAAAAATATGTTTATACAACATGTGCACTATACAAAAGTAAAGTTTCCAGTTGGCCTTTTGGTCTTGATGTTCTACTTTCTTGGTTTTCTTTAATATTCTTAGGTATTACTAATGATGTAATTTCCAAAATATGGAATGAATCTTTTTGGATGTAATTTCCAAAATCATCAATGTTATTACATAGACCTAGAAAAGTATTTCACATTGCTAAAATTTTATATTTTTTTGTGTTTTCACCAAACTTTATAGTTGTTGTGTTTTGTCACATGTTCAAAAATTGTTAGAAAAAGGAAAACAGAATTAAACCTTGGGAACACCATCAATATATATCCATTTGTATTTTTCTAATATCTCTCCAGACTTATACTAAGTAAATATAAATCACACATACAAACACCCGATTATAAGAACATGCATAGCTTTGAACAATCTAAACTTCCCAAAAATCGAGCTCATATTCACAATAACAAAAGACAATATTTCATTAGCAAAGATGTAATTCTCCATAAGTTTCCCTCAGGAAACATATATTTTGCTCATCCAATAACAAACCTATCTTTCCCAAAACAAAATCCTCTCCCACACTATATTAATTCAGCAATCTTAGAATATAACATTCCAAAGGATTCGTATAATCAACATTTACGAATGAGCATTGACATACATATATTAAAATGTCCAAAGTTCACTACATAAAAGTCAAAAACAAATTATTCAAATCTCCACCACATTCACATTAACCTTCTTTTTTCCCGAAAATACAGTTTGTACAAAATTTCATCAAAAGTATATGTACGTCCCCCAAAATATATCTATATAACTTTCTAAAATTTACAATGTAAAAATCAAAACAAATTATACACATCTCCACCGCATTAACATTATAATTTTTATATTTGTACAAAAATTTATCAAAACTACCATAACAAAAAATTATTAGATGAGCACTTTTATATAATTTCAAAACAAAATTGAAACTATCCCAGCATGAAATTGTCAGAGTCTCGCATTCTATGCTTCATAATACCTGGTCATCTATATTTTCATAATACTTTTTTATTTTAAACAAATAAAAGCATCAACTTAGTAACCCCGGAGTATCACAAAATCTAATAATATTTATAAATGACACGCAACCGATCTCATTTTTATTCCCCCAAACGTACACAAATTACTTACATATCGCAGAAACTCCACACTCACAACACAGGTCCACCAAATGCTATTGCTGCCAGTCTCTAAAAGCTTATTTATCTTTCTTATATATAACACTCGTAACCCCTGAATATATGCCATGCCTATGGACCGGAACGAGAAAACTGACATTCAATGCAGAAAATTCTCAATGTACTGATCCCAATGGGCCTCGCTGAAACGCAACTCAGCAGCAAAAATTTTGTCGGGAATAGGAGAAGTCGCCCTTTGAGAACCAAGAGTAAGCTCTAGCTCTACAGCATCACATCGAGCTTCAGCTTCAGTTTCACTTGCTATGATGCTACAGAGATCGTGGCAGTCCTCGAATTGAGATTGAGCAGCTGCAACAAATTCGTCCTGTTCCGGTGCTGCCATAGTTGCTGAAAGTTGCTCTATGCGCTTCTCATTAAATATGCTGCTGTCGACCTTCTGTAGGGCGTTTCTGACATCACACCAGTTATCAGATTTGCTGCTTGAACCAGTATCATTATTATTAGGCGCACAATCTACAATTTTTTTTCGCTTGCGCTTCGGAAACGATTCGCTCTTCAATTTGCCTTTCGCGTGTACTCTGAGCACCTCGCCGGAGAGGGTTTCCATTGGATGGATATGAGAAGTTGATTCACCCCGCAAGATGCTCTCCACCGCCGTTTGACATACTTCCCAGTTCCCGGACCACAGCAGTCCCAAAGATCCATATATAGGATTCACCATCCTGCCGCAAGCTTCATATAAAAGAGACCTGAATATAGCTGCATCATGGACCAGACAAAGCAGGTTTATGGATTATGAACTGTTTCTCTTCTATTGGCAATCTAAGGGGCTTTTAAATCTAAACATGAGGTGCAATCTTGGAACCTAGAGTGTGACGGGTGTCTTTCTGTGCATTGAAAATAACCATAAGGTGTAGTCTGGGAACCTAAATTGTGGTAGGTTTCTGTCTGTGCACTAAAATCAAGGGGTTTTTAAATCAAAAAATGATGCAAAATCTTGGAAACTAGGTTGTGGTGAGTGTTCGTTTGCGAATGGAAAACAATCATGAGGTGCAATCTTCGAAGTTAGGCTGGGCTGGTTTGTTTGTTTATTTTTTCCAATTTTAAGATCGCTGTACCTTTTCATTTATTAAGATGGAATCAAACATTACATATGTTCTGTAAAAGAAACTAAGCTTACTCAATTTTTTTTTAATGGAAATTACCAAACAACCATTTAAATCACCAAATTACTAAGGAAATTATAACTATTTTTCTGAATATGTATATTAAGCTGCATACTAAGTACGAAATAACACACCAGAATTAAAGACTAATACTGAGAATAAACTGCATATTAACCAGCAATAACAAAACACTTATGATCTTGGAAAAACACAGAAGAGACGGATATATCATTTTCCATCACATCATTTCCAAAAAAATGTTTAAATCTTTACTTTCAATGAGAAATCAAACTTTATGCTCAGTCCTAGCAAAGGAGTACTAAGACCTTGTGGTAAGAGGAAGTATTATCATTTTGTTGTAGCAGCAGGAACACCCTCCAAAATTTTGGCTTGCACCCAAATTTCAGAGCCTTCCTTGGTTTTGCATTTGATGGTTGCAAACACTCGAGCTCACCCCATGAGCTCTTGTTAAGTCTTTTACCCTTTTGCTTGTTTGATCAGCAACCATCTTTTGGCATATTGATTGCTTTATCATGCTTGCAATCTTGTTCTCGTGAGTTTGAAGGTTTATCTTTGTGTGCTTGGGTTTTCTTCGCTATGTAAATATCTGTCATACTCACGCACAAGGTTGTAAGCACTATTGTGCAACTGTCGTCACAGTCGTCCGAAGGTCTATGTCAAGTGTTGCACTTATTGTTCTCGGCTCTAAGATAGTCTCACCAAGGGCATGTTTTGTATTGTTGTACTAGTGGTCTGTGTTGTCTCGTCGTCAAAGTATGCTAAGTGTGTAATCACAATGTTAAGTCAACAAAAGTTCACTTTCTTTCAACACTTAGCAGTTTTTGTGAAAATCTATCTAACCAACAACCCTCTTCCACCGGACCCCAACTGAGCTACACTGCATAGTCTCAGCCCTCGGTGACTCTACTCTACTGCCTGGAACTGCGAAGTGTTTGAGGTTGTCCCATAGGTCAGCTGCTGCACAATCCAAGAGGTGAGCACCCTATCTACCTCATAGAATAGCACATAAAACTACCTCCATGTCTAAATTGAACTGCACATTTCTCAAGCACACTCATCAAGCACCCTTCTTGTCTAAGGGAAGCCTGCACTGCTCTGAGACTTGGGTTTGCACTATTCTCCAAAACTGTGTAGAAATGCCCAGCTTGTCCTCTACTATGTTGCTCCGCATTGCCTTCAAAAACTGCGCAGTCATGTCTTGCAGGTCCTCTGCTGCCTTGATCTGCATTGTTCTCCAAAACTACGCAGACATACCCAACTAACCCTCTCCTTCCTGTCCTGCACTACTCTAAAAAGTTGCATAGTCATGCTTAGCAGGTCCCTTGAGGCCGTGTCATGCTTTTCTCTTGAAAGCTATGTAGAATTGCCCAACAGGTCCCCTACACTACTATCATGCCATGCTCTTGAAAACAGCGCAAAATTCCTCTGTTGTTGCTCCGCTGCACTACTCTGTCTTCGCTTTGGAAACTGCTCAGAACTGTCTTGTTGCTCTATCTTGTCTTCTTCCCTAGAACTCTGTAGAGTTGCACAACTGGTCCTCCGCAGTCCTCTCTTGTATTCCCTCCAAAAACTACATAGAACTACCCAGAAAGGTCCCACCTTGTAGCTATGACAGTATTCTTCAGTGCACAATTCTACCTCCCAGTGATCACTGCACAGTTTTCCTGAATAGTGAAGACTATGCTTTGTGTTGTCTCAATAACTTGTCCTCCCACCTGTCACCTAAACACAAAATACAATGCATTATGCTATACTAGGAGGTTTTGGATTTGATTTCGTCCCATCATGAGTGAACTATAGGAACATGTACATTGATGGATCATGGAAAGATGATGAACTTGATGAAGAAGGAGCGCACATGTTAGAAGAATTATTTCCTACTAGACGGATGCACAAAGCACATCAAGAAGAAAGTGAAAGGAACACATGCATGGAACCATCTTGTGAGACCAATAACATTAAAGACCCCACAGCATCAAGCCATCGGAGGAGAAGACAAAGCACGTCCAACAACACATCTATCACTCAACAGTGCCTCAGCTTGACATGGACACCATAGTCAGCCAATACATGTCAGTGTTGTCATGTCAAGTTGTGTCATTAGTTTTCTCGGCCACATCACGACTATGGGCCATACTTGTTGTAATCAAATGTAATGTAAAGTGAAAGTCCAATGGATGCACACATGAAGTTTAAAAGTCATGTCATTTGAAAAATCATAAGAAGTTGAATGGTCATGAGGGAAGTTCAAGAGTCACAAGGGCCAAGCATCACCCTTGCTTATATATATTCCCTTGTTGTATGAGTAAAATACTTTTCACCATGGCTCCTCCCACATAACCTTGAGAGTCAGTAGTCTATTCTTTGAGGAGCAAGGAGTGGCTCCAATGTGCCACTATTGGGACTAGTGATGTATAGTGTACAGATATGTCTTGGGACCTCTGCTTAATTCAAAAGCTTGTTAAGGTTAGCACGTTTTCACGCATGTTTTGTATATGTTTGTAAAACTACTCTTTAAACATTTGAAATGCATGTTTTCTTAAATTGTACTAAGACAATTGAACTACTTTGATTATTTTATTACTTACATTATTGAATATGTGCTATATTGATTATCACTATTGTCTCATCTCTATGGATGACTCAACATGATACTATACAAATGACTTGTGTATTGGCTGTCACCGTTGTCACATCATTGTGGACTACTCTGCGCAATACTCGACAGATGATCATTTTTTTTGTTTATAACGACTGTCACATCCATGTGGACTATTCCGCTAGGTGGTGTATGTGTGTTCCCCTTTACCTTGGTTTTAACGACTGCCACGTTCATTGTGGACTATTCTACTGGGCATTGGGTTAACCTTTCCTGTTCACATGTGTCTCTTCCTGGGTGGTACTGCTACCTCTCATTTAGAAGCTCACTTTACTCTTCCCCTTTCTATTAAGAGAACCTTGACACAGTTACATTACTCACTCAGCGGGCACACGTACTTTTTTGTTTAAAGATACCAGCGTAACACTCTCATGTGCTGACAGCTAGAGCCAAGGCAGATCTCTAAGTATATTGTAATTTCATACTAGATGGGACTCCCACACCATACAATGTGACGTCTAGTTGGTACTTTATATCGGGAAGATCCCCTATGTTGGCAGCTCTAGCACCATCAATAAAATGGCACTAGAAGGAGGGCTAGAGGACAGGCTATGCCTGTAGACTTTGGTTTGAATCTCTTATTTAAAAATGGCTCTTCCTAACATCATAATCCTAGGATGTCTTTCTACAAAGTTAGAATGTACCATCCCTGCGGAAGTTATCCATGACTTGTCCAAGTTAAAGTTCAGTGGTGAGGGTGAATCATCTTTTCATGTGCATGTGTGTCAACGTATAAACTTTTTCCTATGCCACAAGATAGAGTACGAATATTTCTGTACTATATTACTCACCCTCACATTCAAAGGTCATTCTCAACGATGGTGTTACACATTACCCTTTGCCTCTATCGATTCATTTGGTCAGCTTACCAAAATGATGATTAGAACATTCGATGAGTATAGCCACTGAGATTGCTCTGAAAAAATATTCCATTTAGGTATGTAGCATTATGAGTAAGTTGAGGACTTTTTTGGTCACTTCCTTCACCTTTGTTATGAAATTTCTGATCAACTTGTGAACTTTGACTTCTTGAGAGAAGAGTTTAAACACTTGGTTCATATTTCTAAAAGCAGTGAACCTCCTGATTTTCCTTCCTCCCTAAATCTTGTGAACCATGAGGCAGCTCAGATTAAAGAGGAGGATCCCAACACCCCATTTGTTCCTTGTCCTCCTTCTTTATTTGTCTCTATGTGGGTGCCCCGTGGTGGTGATTTCAAAGCTCACAAATCTGTGCAAGATTTCCTGAACCCATCTTCTCATCTGTCCCCCACTTCTATGGAGAAAGTTCTAGAATGGCTCAAAAATCCTATAGCGAATGCTCACTCCATTCTGCAAGAGGACATCATCATTCACAACTGAAGTCTCGAATCGTATCTACATCTCTTCCATCCTCCATTATCTACAAGCCATGACTCTTTGTACCATGACTCACTTGGTCAATCTACTTCACCGACTAGTTGTTTGAATTATCTTGATTCTGAAGTTGTTGATTCAAATTGCGATAAGGCACATGGAAGTCACATTACACAGGTAGAGGAGAAGAAAGGTGAGGACACAATAAATGTTCCCTCTCTGATTCAAAATTTTGTGCATCAAGACAATAATCTTCCATCCTTGAATGATTCTCAGATTGCTAATCTCGGTGGAACATCCCATACAACCAATGATTTCAATCAACACCTAGTCTTAAGTAGTCATCACTCCCATGCTTCCATATGTCATGATGAATTCCGAAGCACATCATGTCATCTTCTATTCTCTCATGAAGACTTTAACTCAGATCTAGAATGTGCTCCTGTCAAAGAAGATGTTCATATTGAAACTTCCTCTTCAATTCACTTGCATGTTTGTCCTACCATTAATGACGCATCCACATGCATCGAAGATATTCCACATTCTCGTCTTTCTTCATCTCATGAGTTGTCTCCTCAATTGACACAAGGAAGTGAAGCTATCCATGATAGAGTTGAAAATAGTCTAATCACAGAGTGTTCTTGCCATCCCTGTCATCTTTCCTTTTAGATGAAGACAAATATTCAAACCAACTTGCTAAAGCTGAAAAAATCTCACGAAGCCTTTGACAGAAATGGATGCCATCTTTAGAGTAGTGTTGAAATCAACAAATCCATGCATATATGGTTTAAGCTTCAAAATATGATTATGAAACTCTAAACTTCTGGGACTTTCCAGGAGTCGAGGCACTTCAACACCCATTGATGGTTAGGTCACGACCTTGCGAATCTGGTAGGCCCCTCGAACCCAATCAAATCTAGTTTCTCATGCACAATCTATCTATCTACATGGTTTTATTCATTATGGATCCCTGTGTAAAACAGTTTTGGTTTTTCGGGTGCATTGTTTCAAATTTTGAAAAATTTACTGATGACTGAATCCATGAATTTGTTACAAAACATTTGTCTTCATACAAATCTCTCATGTCAAACTAGGGTTGGGAATGCCCATCTGTCATGAAATCATGGGATTGTTAAGTTGATCATCTCAAAAATTCTCTTTACTTGCTATCATACTTATCGAATTTCCCTCTTCATGATGAACTCCTCGACCTTCTTGCGAACATCTCACTACAAATATTCCCATCATATCTAGCTCACAACGAACTTGGTTCCGTTATTCACAATGTCATATCTTGCACTCATAGTTCATCATGGTTTCCTTATTTTACATCATGTTGCATTAGTCATTATTCTTTATTGTCTTATAGTTTTTTTTCCTTTTTTCCTAGTCCTTTCCTCTTATCTTGTTTTTCCTTTCATGTTGAGTTTATTGTTTTTTTGCACTACCCGAATAAGTGTTGTGTATGAACTATGTTCTAGATTCTAAATGTGTATGTGGCTGAAGATCAGAGAGTCTTGCGACACTGCAGTGCTTGGCTGTATCTTCTAGCTGTTCAAGTCTTGATGGAAAATACTATCCATCTGTAAGGAATGTTTTGGTTGAGCCATGAACTCGTGTCCTATCTAGGAAACTATTATAGTGGCTACAGCCACCCTTCAAAATTTTTCCTTATCTTAATTTTGGAGCCTTCCCACCTACCATCCTTAGCAGCATGTCTTGCACTTAGTAAGTACATCGACTTCAGTTGAGTTTTAGTGGCCTACTAGCCTGTGTATATTAGCTTGTTTATCTCCCTCCACAGTTTGTCATTCCAGACTTAGTCAATTTTCTGGCCAAGATGCTCACTCAGAAAATTGTGCAAGTCTGGAGGGGAACCAACCTTCCCTCCAAAAATCACACAATCCTGCTGGGCTCCATAAATGCACAATCCAGCCTGGCAAACTTCCCTCTGAAACCTGCACAATCCAGCCCAACACTAGTATTTAGCTCAGGAGTTGCACAATTCTTACTGTCAACTAGGGCTTCAATCTAGAAATTGCACAATGCATGAGGTACAACCAGTCTTTCTCAAGACAGAAACTACACAAATCTTATCCCCAGGCTTGCAGACTACTGCATGTGCCTCTAGGTTGACTGCTTCGCTCCAGGACTGAGCAATCCTAATTTGCATCCATGGGTTGCTTTTCCAGAAAAAGAAAAAAACATCCCCATATTTTAGGGATCTATTTTTAGGAGCTAGAAGTTACATGCAAATATCGTTTAGAAACTTCCCTCCAAGTGTCACCTTTTCCTAGAGTTGTGGCATGGGCGTCATAAGCCTCATCCTTATCAAAGTTATTTATTCAACACTACAGAGCTCATTCCTCACATCGATCTTGGCACTCTAACATCCCACATTGCATCTAGGAGTCTTCGACACATTCAACTTAACTTTGTCCACGTAAGTTTTCTTTTCATGTCGTTTTCTACATTTGTGTCACTTTTTGTATTTCTCTTTGTATGAATGTTGTTTTCTTGGTTCTGTTCAACACATGTTGTCATTTTAATGCATGTTATCCTATAGAAGCATTGTCTTAGGTTTTCATTGCATCCCACTGCTCTCGCATGCATGACACTGTTTCTGCACTAACGGTCATCATTGCAGCAACTCGCTTAACTCACATGCTTGTTTTCTCGGTTTTTGAATTTTGCACTTACTAATTCCATGCATGATCATTCACTCTTGTTTACAGTAAGCTTCACAATGCATTAAATTGTTTTCAATTTTTTAGTCATCCGTCGGCAGGTCTGGGCTGCCTTGGCCCAGACCTTTCCTTTCCCTGCTAGAAATCCACATTTTTTAGAGTGAAGGCTCTTCCTTCCCTCTAGAAACTATGAAAATCTATCCAGCGATGACCTCCAGTCTTGCATTGCTTAATTCTGGGAGGCAGTGACTTGTTTGCGCCAAAAATTGCATAATCTAGTTTGTGGGTTTGCATGTCATTGCTGACTGGAACTATGCATTGTGAAGTTTCAGTCATCAGTAGGCCAGGCTTGAATATTCATTATGGAGTTCTAGTAGTCAAGCAACCTCTTGATAGCCTAGAATGTACCTTGCATAGTTTTGATATTCAATCTGGCAGCCTCCCAGTGAAAATCATGCAATCTTCCTAGTAAATCACCAGGGTATGTTGCATGACAATCCTTAAATTTGTTTTGGTTTTCAACTGACATATTTCTTGCCATGATTGTTGCTATCTCTCAAGGAATCATAGGTGTTCATCTGTATCTCAACACTTCAGGTTCAATGGCCTCCAAGAGAGCAGGGTCAAAGGGCATTGTCAAAAGTGCAACTGGAGGTGCAGTTGAACAAGTGTCTATGAGCTTTCCTATGTTCGAAGACACCAATATTTTCATAGAAAAGGAGATCAAGATGAAATGGAGTGACATATATGATATATTCTCAAGCACATTTGAGGAAAATATGGAAGACTCTAGGGTTTATGTCAACATCCACAAGTCTGGCTTGTACCAAATTGCATGTAGGTATCCCACGTTTCCATTCACGGATATGATCCACTGGATTTTTTCCCACATAGATCTTGAGACAATGATGTTGAGCAGTTCCAATGGAACACATATTGCTACCTATGAGGCAAAGGAATTTGACGAGATGTATCACTTTTCACAGCCGGTGAACATAATGGAGAAACAATTCAGCAAACCTAGCAGTAGTGTAAACTCAAGAGGTATCTTCAAGAGTTGGGTAAAATAGTGAGCCAAGTTTAAGACAACACCCAGCTAGGTTTACAAGATGAAGATACTATGAAAGGAATATCAGTACTTGGTCATCTTTGCATGCCACTTATACGGCCAAGAAAGCACAAAAACCTTCACGTAGTGTTGGGTGATTGTAGTGGAGCAACTGGCTAGTGACATAAGACCTTTTAACCCGTCTGACATGTTGGCTATCTGGTTGAAGGAATAGGTGATAGAATCCCACCATATGCCCAAGGGTCAAAAAGTGAAGATATACATGTCCACATACATACTTGATGCAATCTGTGCCCATCAGCAGTTCCCAGGCTTGAGTTAGGCATGGACACCTTCAGAAACCTCTATGCACACTTATTCCAGATTTTTCTCCGATTGCAACTTCCATGGAGTTATCACACAATTGTCAGACCAATTTTTCATCATAGTTTACAAAATGATATTTCAGTAGGATCCACCTTGCATGTTGCATGCAGCGATGGAGGCATTGATCGACATATCAGATTGGTATGCCTCACCCCTTAGCACCTTCATATTGATGTACAATGAGAAGAAGGATCCACATGTTTTACCAAAGTTTGCTATTGACAAGCTCATCATGCAAGAGGTGTCATATCACATCTCCACAGGGTTGTCAGCGATACTACACAAGAAGAAGAAGGCACCTTGGCCAACTCTTCCTTTGCGGATCAGGTTGTACGAGATACGAAATCTCAAGCATGCTGAGACTGAGACGAAGGAGTTCAAAAGATTCTTCTTCGGCACCAAAATTTTCAATTCGTATGACCCATGTTTGTTGTTGAAGGACCAATGTGCGAGAGTGTGGTTTCCTTGGATCCATGAGGTGTGCCATTGGCCTGAGGAAGACCCATGGAGATATTCCTATCACATATATAGGCTTAATGAACCAGTCGGCATTGTTGTAGAGTGGTTGGAAAAGTAGAGGGAAGCAACATCTTAGAGAGAACCATCATCAATACCAATAGAGGGTAGCAGACCTGCACGGGACAAAGGAAAGAGGAAGGTTGTTGAAAATACATAGGCAGAATAAAGTTGCAAGTTCAAAGCAGATCCACTTGTGTTGAAAGCATCTTTGAGAATTGAGACTAATAGGTGACAGCGTGACAAGAGGATCATATAAAGGCTAAGAGAGAAACATAGGATGGAGGAAACATAAAAGGAGTTGCAAGGGTTGAAGCAGCAACTTTGGGAAGAACAGAAGTTACGTAGAAGAGAGAAGGAAGCGCAATAGGGACATGTAAAATAGGAGGCACAACATGCATAGATTGATGAAACTATGCCCATACAGGTTGTAGACTCATTCGAGAAGCTGGCTCAAAGAAGACAATGTGAGCAGTCGTAGGAGAAAGACTTAGCTCAAGCGATTGAACATATGTTAGAGAAGATGGACACAAATATGGCCTAGGCATAGTTCAATCAAGATATTGACCTCATCCCTCAAAAAAAAGAGGTCACCCCACTGGATTCACCACATCTGGAAGAAGAGAAAGTCCCAAGCGATCAACAAGACACAAAGATCCTTGAGGACAATCTAGAGGCAGAGATGCACAACATATCTTTCAACGAGTCATAACAAAGTGTTGTGGAGTCGTGCAGAGTGCCCAATTCGGATGTTCACATATCCCTTGCATAGTTTGAAGAATGAGTGATTGTATCCAATGTGTGCAAGCATACAACAACATTGGGTGATGCTATTAGAGCATATGTCGAAGCCACCAACTCCAGTGTTCGTTTCTTGATAGGAGAGAATGATCACATGGCCATGGAGTTACAAGCCACCATGCAGGGAGTCAAATAGGTTACATCATCCTCTATATCAGAGTTGAAGAGAGTAATACTAGATGAAGTATCATCCCTTGAGGAAGTCATGCAAATGTTGTAACTCATATTTTTAGTAGTTGGAGGTTACATGCAAAGATTGTTTAGAAGCATCCCTCCAAGTCTATCATTTTCCTAGATTTGTGGCATGTGCGTCATAAGTCTCATCCTTATCTGACTAATTTATTCAACACTGCCGAGCTCATTCCTCACATCAATCTTGGAGCTTTGACATGCCACATTGCATCTAGGAGTCTTCAGCACATTCAACTTAGCTTTTTTCAGGTAAGTTTACTTTTCATGTCATTTGCTGCTTTTGTGTTGTTTTTTGTATTTCTCTTTGTATGAATGTTGTTTTCTTGGTTTTGTTGAATGCATGTTGTCATTTTAAAACATGTTAGCTTGTAGAAGCACTTTTTCAAGGTAAATGCATGTTAGCCTGTAGAATCATTGTTTCAAGTTTTCCTTGCATCTCACTGTTGTCGCATGCATGAAATTGTTTCTACACTAACGATTATTCTTGCAGTGACTCTCTCCACACAAATTCTTGCTTTCCCATTTTCTGAATTCTGCACTGATTGATTTCATGCATGATCATTCACTCTTGTTTACATTGAGCTTCGACATGAATTCAAAACTTTTCATGTTTTCAGGTGCCTATTGGCAGGTCTGGGCTACCTTGGCTTGGACCTTGCCTTTCCAACTAGCAATGCACATTTATAAGAGCAAAGGCTCTAACTTTCTTCTAGAAACCATGAAAATCTGGCAAGCACTAACGTCCAGGCTTGCATTACGCAATTTTGGGATGAAGTGCCCTACTAGCCCTAGAAAATGTGTAATGTAGTTTGTTGGTTTTCATGTCATTGATGACTGGAACTATGCATTATGAAGTTTCAGTCGTCAATAGTACATGCTAGATTGTGCATTATGCATCTCTAGCAGTCAATCAACCTCCTGACAACTCGGACTATGCCTTGCATATTTTTGGCATTAAGTCTCCCAGCCTCTCGGTGAAAAGTGTGCAATTTTCCCAGTCAGTCAACTGGGTATGTTGCATGAAAGTCCTCAAATTCGTTTTTCTCTTCAATTGACATATTTCTTTCCATGAATGTTGTTACCTGTCTAGGTATTGCAAGTGTTCGTCTATATCTTAGCACTTCAGGTTCAATGGCCTACAAGGCAACATGGTCAAATGACATCATCAAAAGTGCAACTAGAGATGCAGTTGAACAAGTGTCTATGAGCTTGCCTATCTATGAAGACACCAAGTTGTTCATAGACAAGGACATTAAGATGAAATGGTAGGACACCAATGATATATTCTCAGGCACATTTGAGAAAAATATGCAAGACCGTAGGTTTTATGTCAGCATCCACAAGTATGGCTTGTACTGTATTGCATGTAGGTATCCTGTGGTTCAATGCGTGGACATGACTCACTGGATTGTCTCACACAAAGATCTTGAGACGTTGATGTTGAGTAGTGCCAGTGGAACACATCTTGCTATCTTCAGGATGAAGGTATTTTAGGAGATTTATGATGTTCCACATCCGATGATCACAATGGAGAAACCCTTCATCAAACCCAACAGCAGTGCCAACTCAAGAGATATCTTGAAGAGCTCAAAAAAAGAGCTAGCCAAGTTTAGGGGAACACTCAGCTAGGTTTAAAAGATGAAGATATTGTGAAAGCATATCAGTACTTGGTCATGTTTGCATGCCGCTTATACGGCCAAGAGAGCATAGAAACATTCCCATAGAGTTGCGTGATTGTGTTGGACTAATTGGACAGAGAAGGAAGAGCTTGCAACTGGTCTGACATGTTAGCTCTCAAGTTGAAGGAATAGGTGAAAAAAGCCCGATATCTGCCCAAGGGTCAAAAAGAAAAGACGTACATGTTCCGCATACATACTTGATGTAGTTTGTGCTCGTCATCAGTACCTAGGCTTGGTTTTGGCATGGACAACTTCAAAAACCTCTGTGCACACTTATTGCAGATTGTTTTCCGAATGTAGCTTCTGTGGATTTGTCACACAATCCTCAGACCAATTTGTCACCCTGGTGTACAAAATGATATTCGAGCAGGATCAACCTTGCATGTCGCAAGAATCGATGGAGGCATTGATTGACATAGCAGATTGGTAGGCCTCACCCATTTGGCACCTTCATACATATGTACAACACAGAGAAGGCTCTGCATGTTTTACCAAAGTTTTCCAAGGACAAGCTCGTCATGTAAGAGGTGTCATATCACATCTCGATAGGGTTGTTAGCGAGACTACATAGGAATAAGAAGGCATCTTCGCCCTCTCTTCCTTTGCAAATCAAGTTGTACACAATACATAATCACAAGCATGTTGAGGCCGAGATGAATGACTTCAAAAGATTCACCTTCGGCACCAGAAGTTTCAATCTGCATGACCTGTGTTTCTTGATGAAGGACTACTGTGCGAGAGTGTGGCTTCCTTAGATCCACAGGGTATCTCATTGGCCTAAGGAAGACCCATGGAGATAATGATATCAATTATCTAGGATCAATGAAATAGTCAGCATAGTTGTAGAGCGATTGGAAAAGCAGAGGGAAGCAACATCTCAGAGAGCACTATCATCAGCAGTGACAAAGGGTAGCAAGCCTGTGCATGACAAAGGCAACAAGAAGGTTATTAACAATGCAGAGGTAGAACAAAGTTGCAAGTTCAAAGAAGATCCACTTGTGTTGTACGAAGCTTTGGAGATTAAGGCTAATAGGCGAAAGTCCAATAAGATGATCATGCAAAGGCTACGAGAGAAACAGAGGATGGAGGAAGGAGAAAAGGAGTTGCAAGAGTTGAAGCAGCATCTCCAAGAAGAACAACAGATGCCCATAAGAGAGGAGGAAGTGCAACTAAGACAGGTACATCAGGAGGCACAACATGCATAGATTGATGAAACTCTTTCCATACAGGTTGTAGACTGATCCGAGAAGCTAGCTCAAAGAAAACAGGGCGAGCAGTCATAGGAGAAAGACTTAGCTCAAGAGATTGAACATTTGCTAGATAAGATGGACATAGATATGGCCTGACCAGAGTCAGATCAAAATATTGACCTCATTCCTCAAAAGCAGGAGGTCACTCCACTGGCTTCACCACATCTGGAAGAAGAGCAAGTCCCAAAAGATCAAGAAGACATAGATATCCTTGAAGACCATCCGAACAAGGAGATGCACAACATATCTTTCAACGACTTACAATAGAAAATTGTGCAATCGCGCAATGTACCCTATCTGGATGTTCACATATCTCCCACATAGTTTGAAGAACGAGTGATCATATCTGATTTGCGCAATGATTCAGCAACATTGGCCGATGCTACCAAAGTATATGCTGAAGCCACCAGCTTAAGTGTTCGATTCTTGGTAGCAGAGAACAAGTGCATGGCTAAGAAGTTAGAAGCGGAAAAGAAGGGAGGGGAACGTGTTACATCATCCTAGAGGGTAGAGTTGAAGAGAGTGATATTTGTTGAGTGTGGAGCATGATTGTTTAGAGATCTTTGATTCAGCCAGATGTATACCCCAGGAAGTTTGCACACCCCTCCACGCGGGGGGGTGTGGGGGGGACTTGTCCCCCCGCCGGGGGTTCGGGGGGGCTGATCCCCCCCCGGCTAGGGGGTTCAGGGGCCAACAGTCCCTCGGCAGGGATTTCGGGGGTAGTACCCTTGAAGCTAAAAAAAGATGTAAAATTGCCATGTAAAACTATAGTAATTTCTATTCAATCTAGGCCGTTCATTAGGCAGATGATCTGACATTAGAACTTATGTTTAGTTTAGGGTTTTTTGCCCTAGAAAGCAACCCCTCTTTGTATGATGGCATTGTATTTGAGGTTGTGTAATAGATGTGTATTCTCTAAGCAAGAAGCAGAGAGGTGAGACTGTGAGAGAAAACAGAGGATATTACAGTGGTTCTACTGTAGGTTGTGTCTCTTCATTTTTCTAGATAATAGAAAGGAAGGACTGGCTATTCGGGGTGGACGTAGCCCAAACTGGGTGAACCACGTATATCTGTGTCTCTCTTTTTTTATGTGTTTTCGGTGTTTATATTTCTACAATATTTTATGTGTTCCATTGCTCTGTAATATATAATTTTCTAACAACTGGTATCAAAGTTGAAGGTCTATTTGGTTGACAAACTCGCAAGAAAGAAGGGTTACTCATTCGAGTGGGAGCAATGGCGGAAGATGGTAAGTTTAAGGTCGAGAAATTTAATGGCCAAAATTTCTCACTGTGGAAGATGTAGATGGAAGATTGTCTGTATCAGAAATTTCTATAGCTACCATTGGGCGGAAAAACAAAGATGCCAACGGGTATGACAGATGAAGAATGGAATATTCTCAATAGAAAGGAACTTGGAACAATACGCTTGTGCCTCGCAGCGTCGTTTGCCTTCAACATTTCGAAGGAAACAATGACAAAGGGTTTGATTAAGGCGTTGGAGAAACTATATGAAAAACCCTCGGCCTCAAACAAGGTATTTCTTATGAAACAGTTATTTAAGATGAAGATGTCGGAAGGTGGATCTGTTGCAGACCATTTAAATGATTTTAATACTGTGACAAATCAGTTATGTTATGTAGGGGTAAACTTTGATGATGAAGTTAGAGCTTTGTTATTCTTCTGCTCATTACTAGAAAGTTGGAATGGTTTAGTAATGGTCATTAGTAACTCTGTTTCGGGATCTAGTACTTTAAAGTTTGATAATGTTGTTGGTGCTATCCTTAGTGAGGAAATGCGACAGAAAAGCACTGGTGAGACATCGGGTAATGCTTTGAGTGCAGAGTATAGGGGAAGAAAAATGGAAAGAGGAAAGAGCTAAGGATATCGCAGTAAATCAAGGAAAGGTAGATCCAAGTCCAGATCAAGATAGTGTGCTGGAAATGCAGAAAGAAAGGACACCTAAAGAAATATTGTAGATCTCGGAAGGGAGAAGAAGGAGATGCACAACAAGAAAACAATCATGAAGCAAATGTGACAGGTGAGGTGTTACAAGACGCTTTGATTCTTTCTTTAGAAAATATTACTGATTCCTGGGTGGTAGATTCAGGGGCCTCATTCCATGCCACACCTGATAAGAAATACTTTCATGACTATGTTCAAGGAGATTTTGGAAAAGTTTGTTTGGGTGATGATAAACCCTGTAAAATTGTTGGAATGGGTAAGGTTCTTGTAAAACAACAAAATGGAAACCAATGGCTAATAAAGGAGGTAAGGGATGTTCCAGATCTAAAGAAAAATCTGATTTCAACAGGGCAATTAGGAAGTGAAGGTTGTGTAACAACTTCCACAGATAAAGCTTGGAAGGTTACCAAAGGAGCCCTGGTAATAGAAAAAGGTGAAAAGGTTGGTACATTGTATTTATGCAATGGTATTTCTAACTCTATTAATTCTTTAACTTCCAAAGGAGAAGATGCAGCATTATGGCATCATAGGCTCGGACACATGAGTGAAAAGGGGATGAAGATTCTTCACTCAAGGAATTTTTTTCCAGGTTTGAAGAATGTTGATTTGGACTTCTGTGAGAATTGCATTTATGTAAAACAGAAGAGAGTCAGATTTCTTAGAGTTAGGAAAGAAAAGAAGAGAGAAAAACTAGAGCTTGTGCATACAAATGTATGGGACTTGCTCAGGTATCATCTCTCGGTGGCTCTCATTATTATGTTACTTTTATTGATGATGCAACTAGAAAAACTTGGATTTATTGTATTAAGAATAAATTTGATGTATTTGATACTTTCAAGAAATGGAAAGCTTTGGTTGAGATTGAGACAGGAAAGAAATTGAAGTGTCTTCGATTAGACAATGGAGGTGAATATTGCAGCAAAGAGTTTGATAGGTACTGTTTAGAGCATGGAATTCACAGAGAGAAGATAGTTCCAAGAACACCACAAGAAAATGGTGTGTCATAAAGGATGAATAGAACAATCATGGAGCATGCAAGGTGCATGAGATTGCATGCAGGATTTCCTTTACAGTATTGGGAAGATGTTGTAGATATTGTTGTTTATCTAATAAACAGAGGGCCTTCAAGTTCCTTGGATGGTGGTGTTCCAAAGGAAGCATGGACAGGTAAAAAGGTAAACTACTCTTTTTTAAAGCCTTTTGGTTGTGAGGCCTTTGTCCATATTGATAAAGAAAATAGAACAAAGCTTGAGGCAAAGTCAAAGAAATGTACCTTTATTGGATATGGTGTTAATGATTTTGGTTATCGCCTATATGATTATGAAAATCACAAAATCATTAGGAGTAGAGATGTAATATTCAATGAAAAGGTCTTGTATAAGAATCAATTGAAGGAAAAGAAACAAGAAAAAGAAAACAAGGAATACGAAGTTCTTGATGAAATCACTGTAAAAGTAAAAGTGCTTGAAAATAATAATAATAAACAACCACAACAACAACAACCACCACAACAACAAAAGGCACCCCAAACACCTGAAAGTGGTGTTAGAAAATCTACCAGGATAAGTAGACCCCCTAAATGATACTCTCCTTCATTATATTATTTATTGTTAACTGATTCTGGTGAACCCAAATGTTATGAAGAAGCAATGAAGGTTAAAAGCATGAAGAAGTGGGAGGTAGCCATGGAAGAAGAGATGGACTCCTTAATGCATAACTAGACTTGTGACTTAGTCAGGTTGCCTGCAGGAAAAACTACATTGAAGAATAAATGGGTTTATAGGCTGAAGGAAGAAGATGGAGGAAAACAGAGGTAGAAATATAGACTTGTGGTGAAGGGGTTTGTGCAGAAGAAAGGTATTGATTTTGATGAAATATTTTCTCCTGTTGTTAAAATGACTTCAATCAAAACTATTTTAAGTATAGTAGCAGTTGAATATTTGCATCTTGAGGAGTTAGGTGTAAAGACAACCTTTCTCCATGGGGATTTGGAGGAAGACATATATATGCAGCAGCCACAAGGATATGAAGTGAAAGGGAAGGAGAAACTAGTGTGCAGGTTGAAGAAGAGCTTGTATGGCTTAAAACATGCTCCAAGGCAGTGGTATCTAAAATTTGACAAGTTTATGTCTGAACAAGGTTATACTAGATTTCATTCTGATCATTGTGTTTCTCTAAAAAAATCAAAATGATGGTAGCTATATTATATTGTTATTGTATGTAGATGTCATGCTTGTTGTAGGTTCTAACATGCAGGAAATAAATGTGCTCAAAAGAAAATTGACAAATTCATTTGCAATGAAGGATTTGGGAGCTGCAAAACAAATCCTTGGTATGAGAATAACTAGAGATAGGAAAAATCACAAATTAACATTGTCTCAGAATGAGTACATACAAAAGGTGTTGAAAAGATTTAATATGCATAATGCAAAACCAGTTAGTACACCTTTTTCTAGCCATTTCAAACTTAGTAAGGAAATGTGCCCAAAGACCCAAGAAGACATGGATTATATGTCTAAAGTTCCATATGCATCAGCAGTTGGAAGCTTAATGTATGCAATGGTCTACACAAGGCTTGATATTGCACATGCAGTGGGAGTTCTAAGCAGGTACATGAAAAATCCAGGAAAGGAACATTGGATGGCAGTGAAATGGATTATCAGATATTTGAAAGGTACCACAAATCAAGCATTATGCTTTGGTAGTTTAAAAATTTCTCTACAGGGATATGTTGATGCAGACATGGCAGGTGATAGAGATAATAGGAGGAGCACTACAGGATATGTATTTATTGTAGGTGGAACAACTGTCAGTTGGCTTTCAAAAATCCAAAGTGTTGTTTCAATTTCAACAACAGAACTAGAGTACGTTGCTGCTACAGAGGCTAGTAAAGAAATGATTTGGTTACAAAGGTTTATGGGTGAATTCTGTAAGGAGCATGATATGGGCACGTTATACAGTGATAGCCAAAGTGCCATTCATCTTGCAAAGAACTCAGCATTTCATTCCATGACTAAACACATACAGCTGAAGTAACATTTCATATGATTAGTTTTGGAAGATGGAGAGTTGAAGCTGAGAAAGATACACACTAGCCAGAATCCTGTAGATATGCTAACAAAAGTTGTAACCAGGGAGAAACTAAGAATATGCTCAGTTTCAATTGGTCTTCAAGGATGATGATGAAGATGAGAAATAGCTAGGTCCAAAGAGGAGTCATTTTCTAGCAAATGAAGCAGCGCTGGAGTTGTTACAATCATTCTCCAAGTGGGAGATTGTTGAGTGTGGATCATGATTGTTCAGAGATCTTTGTTTCAACTAGATGTATACCCCAGGAAGTTTGTACACCCCTCCACGTGGGGGGGTGCAGGGGGGACTTGTCCCTCCTACGAGGGTTCAGGGGGGCCAATCCCACCCGGTTGAGGGGTCCGAGGGCCAACAGTCCCCTGGAGGGGATTTCAGGGGCAGCGCCCCCGAAGCGAAAAATAGATGTAAAATTACCTTGTAAAAGTATAGTAATTTCTAGTCAATCTGGGTTGTTCATTAGGCGGATGATTTGGCGGTAGAACTTATGTTTAGTTTAGGGATTTTTTCCCTACAAGGAAACCCCTCTTTGTATGAGGGCATTGCATTTGAGGTTGTGTAATAGATGCGTATTCTCTGAGTGAGAAGCAGAGAGATGGGACTGTGAGAGAAAATAGAGGATATTATAGCAGATCTTTTGTAGGTTGTGTCTCTTCATTTTGCTGGATAATAGAAAGGAAGGACTGGCTGTTCGGGGTGGACGTACCCCAAACTGGGTGAATCACGTATATCTGTGTCTCTCTTGTTTTATGTGTTTTTTGTGTTTATATTTCTACAATATTTTATGTGTTCCATTGCTCCGTAATATATAATTTTCTAACAATATTGAATGCATTATAGTCTCTCGAGGCAGTCATGTAGATTTTGTATTCCAAATTTGTCACTGTGCATAATTCAGTTGTCCATCTCAACATTTGGCACCAACGTTGTGCTAGGAGAGCACACATCTTGTCAAATTTGCACACTGTTTTTGATCACATGCAAACGTGGACAATGATTTACAGAGGAGCCGCATTACACTTGCCAAAGGTGACTAAGCCCAAGGCCGTAGAGTTGAAGGCACACATCCAGAGTCAGATCCAGAACTATGAGGAACTCCTGTAACTCATCACCAGTTTGCAGGCTTCACATGCATGGGTGTTCACAACCATGCATGTCATTGTGTGCACATACATGATCCCATCAAGTGGTACACTCAATAAGTCGAATATAAAGAACCAAATCCAACGGGAGCTTGACATGTACTTTGAGGAGTTGATGCGTGTAGCCACCAACATAGAGTTGGAGATCAACGCAGACACTATGCATCAATACGTTGTTAGTCCGGTTGCACTCAATACTATGATGCACATGGTATCAGACGAGTTGGACAGAGTTTCCAAATCAGTGTACCTGGATACAATGGAGGCAAGTGTCCGCTTTCAACATGATGTCACCATTAAGCATGCAGACAAAATCACGGACTACCAACCTTGCCATTAGGTTTCCACATCGATCATCGCAAGGATGTTGAAGAGTTGGTATTCCCACGGTTGTCTGAGTCTTAGTGATAGCTTGCATGGATTGCTCAAGCCTATTTTGTCTCACATGGGTACATGTGTAGATTGTAATGTAACATCTTGTAAAAGTGAAAGACCAAGTGTCAATAGTAGAATGTAACAATCATGTAGTAGTAGAAGAGTCATGAGGGTAGGTGAAGAGTCAATCCACCCTTTTTTAATTATAGAACCTCATAACTCATTGTACGGGATTTTTGGGAGCCAATTTTCCTATAGGTATCTTAGGGAAAGCTTGGAGTGTATTGTAAGGAGCCTTGGCTTCTCCATAGTGCAGAGCTAATATATCTCTTTAGAGGAGCAAGCGGCAGTGACTGTAATGTTCCATTGTCGAGACTAGTGGTTGGTCATAGTTGTATGTATGATTGGATCTTTCTCTTTCTTAATATAATAGAGCCAACACATTTCATGCATATGTTATTATTGTATTTGAACTATCTTGGTTACTTTAATGATATATGTATTTGTTTTTTACGCATGTATGTATGGTATTTTATATATATGATTGTATCAATCTTATCGAGATGTGTTGTTGGTTTAACCATCACTTTGGATCGTTGGCTAACCTTCTTTCTGACTTGTGCTGTATATCTCTCGTGTGTTCCCCTTCAACCCACGTGGGCTCATAAGTTCCTAAGGGGCACACTCATACCCTCGTTACGTGTGTTAGATGCATTCATGCAACTTCCTTGACTTGATATGCACGTCACACCCTTGGTACCAACAAGGACATATTACTCACCTCTCCACGCAACCGTGGTCAAGACAATACCATACAACCTATTGTTGGGTCTCCTACACTAAACAGTTTAAGGTCTAGTTGTGAAGTCTTACTAGGGAGATCCCATGACATGTTGGTGGGTTCAACACTGTCAACATTTTTTGCCCTAGAGGGAGGGCTAGATGACAAGATAAGTCCTCACATCCTGTTTTGAATCTTCGCATATCTATCATGGAGAACGTTTGGCTTATCCCTCTGCGATGTCTATCTAATTTTCAACATCTCAACATCACGGGGGAGTTTTTTGATCTATTGTCGAAATTCACGTATGATGGTGAAGGTGAAGTGGCCTAGCCTAAGTACTTACAAGACATCTTTTCATTCCTTGAGAATGTAGATGAGTTCTATGAAGAAGAGGTCAGCATGCTACTTTCACACACACTTCGCAAATGCCCACAACAATGGTGCCACAACCTGCCTCACGATTTCATGCACTCACTTCAATAGTTTTGTGATGTAATTGAATCAACTTTCCATCATTTTGATCCTGAACCTGTTGACAAGAAACTTTTAAAACAATGGAAGACTCCGCAAGAATCGCCTATGGATTTTGGAAGCACTTCCATGTATTGTAGTTTGAAGCTCCAAAAAACCAGATGAAATTTCCGTATCTTTGGGAAAAATTTGTATATTTCCTTAGTAAATCACTCTATCCCAAGACAAAGTTGAAGCTCAAACCCCGCTCAACATACTTCGGTGATGGAGCTGTGCAATCACCAGTGGACATAGTTGTTGCCACATATGATTGTCCACCTCCCCTTCATCAAACACCTTCACCACCACAAAGACATGTGGGAGAACACGTACGCACATATGTTCAACTATCATATCCTCCCAGCATTACTTCTCTCAGTTTACACACA
Source organism: Pinus tabuliformis (assembly GCA_031772625.1). NCBI lineage: Eukaryota > Viridiplantae > Streptophyta > Pinopsida > Pinales > Pinaceae > Pinus > Pinus tabuliformis. The sequence goes on along the minus strand of CM062812.1, from coordinate 730,481,456 downwards.
GATTTGGTTGTGAAGCCCATGGTTTGTCACATGCATTTGTTACCTCAGCCTTTGTCTTCATGTTCTGCTGATCCTTTGGATTCCACTATCTTGTCTTCTTCCGTTCCAGACTCTACACTTGTTGTGAATGAGGATCAAGCCATCGACGGAGTTGGTGTTGTACAACCAACTTGCATTGTCATTCATGATTAGTTTGATTGGGAACCTGAGTATCAAATCATGGAGAATGATGATCTCCTTTTGTACGCGCCTCATCCTATTTTTCCCAACATCTTTGGTGATTCTGACATCTCTGATTTTCCTTATGTATATCCATCCATGGATGCACCCATTGTTGATCATTCATAGAACACACCCGATGCAAGTTCATCATTTGACAGTGGAGAAGAAAAATTAATCATTGAAAATGCACTTGATTTTTCATCTTCTTTTTCCCAAAATGTAGAGGGTGAACATTATTGCATCTCATCTACCCCTCTGTTTTATTTATCTAATCATGAGGATGTTGATGAAATGATCGATTTTTGTGATCATAGCAGTTGTGTTCCATTTACTCTCGTATTTGATAATGATGATGATTCTATCGCTATTGATATGTATAAGCCACTTGCTTATGATGATCTATCTATCAACAAAGTCGAAACCCCATAGACTATCGAGGCACATCAACCCAAGCTGATGGTTATGTCAGGCCCTCATTCTCCTAAGGTTGGTTTCACTTCTGATTTGGAAATTGTTGAAACACCCAAGGCTCCTCATCACTCATTTGTATGCATTGAAGATCAATCCAATACACATATTTTTCTTCCTCCATTCGAACTACATGATCCCATCACTCATGCATTATAGGAATATTAAACAACAAGCACAGTTGTGCAATGTGAGTTGTTTATGTTTCTCATGTTTGCTTGCATGTCATAGTCAAGAGAGTGAACATGCTTAACATCTATATGTAGTGTAGCACAACACCATGTTAAGTCCATGAATTTAATGTCACTCTCTTTCACCTTTTTATTTTCTGTGGACACATTTAAACTTGTAATGTGTTCATCTTCACTGTTATATCTTTCATGTTTTCTCGTTCGCCTGAATATGTTGTATGTGAACCATGCCTTCACCAACATGGGTCGACCAATGCACTAGTGGTTGCATTGGAAATATCACTTCACGTGATCAGGCCCATGCCCCATTAGCTTAGGAGTAGGAGTATTGTTTTCTTTCTTTGTTGTTTGTTTCCTTTCCTACTTTCTTTTCTTACTTGCTTTGCTCTGACATTTTCTTATGCTCTTTGTTTGTTTGTTTGTTTGCTTGTTTACGTTCATAGGCTAGTTTCACGTGAAACTGTGCATGACTCTTGAAACAAGAAAGGGTAAAGTACAAGAGGACTTCTGTAGTTGTTAATGCTTGGTTATTTATGGTATTGTCTCTTTATGTAGAACTTGTTGTCTTCATTCCATGATACACTAATGGAAAACACATTTTTTTTGAAGTTAACCTTGATGGAAACACGATGCTTATGCACTAACTAGTATCACCTACTCTAGTCAGTTGTTTTGGGTTAACCCTTGTCAGCTTAGTCAAATAGAGTAAGGTGAGGGGGAAAAAATTAACAAGTATGTTAGAGGTATATACAGAATACTTCTCTAAAGGAACAAACTCTTCTTCTCTCAATAAGTCAGGATCCCTTTTTTGTCTTTGATATGAATAAGTGCTATGCATAGTTATGAAAGTGGAAAATGAAAAAATGAAAATGTTAAAAAAATTGGAAAAAATGAAAAATGAACAACGCGAAAGAAGAGAAAGACTTCCTCCATAAAGAGGTGATGCAAGTAACTCCACCAGGGGTACTAACTAGGCTCGCTCATAGCAGAGAAATTCTTGTGCTCCTGCGTGACTCCATGGGGGTATTGTGTAGGCCTGTTGGCAATGGAGCAACACCAGAGATGAAACATAAACTCTAACTATCATATTTCTTGTGTAGCAATATACCCCTCATCCCATTTGAAAAATCTATGTTGAGTTGGCCTAGAATGTGTGCTGACCGACCATGGGAACGACAGGTGCTACATCTTTCAATCTATCTAGTGTGGGAACCAAGAATATCTAAGAACTAAACAATACTTCCGAAGGCATTAGACTTGGTCCATTCATAGAGCTAGATTTCTACGAGTGTGCTGCAAATTGTTGTAGTAGATACAAACACCCTCCAAAATTTGGCATCTGCTTCATTTTGGAGCCTCCCTACCTACCATTCTTAGCAACATGTCTTACACTGAGTAAGTACATAGACTTTAGCTAAGTTTTAGTGGCCTTACAACCTGTGCATGTCAAGTTGTTTGTCTCCCTCCACAGACTGTCATTATTGACTCAGTTAATTTTCTGGATGAGATGCTCACTCAGAAAATTATGCAATTCTGGAGGAGAACCAGCCTTCCCTCCAAAAATTGCGCAGTCTTACTCGGTTGCCTATTGGGCTCCAGAAATGCATAATCTAGCCAAGAAGTGTTCCCACTAAATATTGTGCAATCCAGCCTAGGACTGGGCTTCAACTAAGAAATTGTGCAATTGTGACTGATAACCAGGTCTTTAGTCAAGAAATTTCACAATGCATGATGAAAAACCAGTCTTTCTCAACCTAGAAACTACACAAATCTCATTCCTAGTGTTGTAGACTACTGCATGTGCTTTCAAGTTGAGCGATTCCCTCTAGAATTAAGAAATCCTGATTTGCATTCATGGGCTAATTTTCCCGAAAAACAAACAAAGGAAGAAGAAAAAAAACATCCCTAGATTTTAGGGATCATTTTTTAGCATTTGAAGGTTACATGCAAAAATCATTTATAAACATCCCTCCACGTATCGTTTTTTCCTAGATTTATGGCATGAGCGTCATAAGCCTCATCCTTATCAAACTTTTTTATTCCATGATGCCGAGCTCATTCCTCACATCGATCTTAGATCTTTGACATCCCACATCACATCTAGGAGTCTTTGGAAAATTCATCTTAGCTTTGTCTGGATAAGTTTTCTTTTCATGCCATTTGTTGCCTGTTTGTCACTTGTTGTATTTCACTTTATATGAATGTTGTTTGCTTGGTTTTGTTGAACAACTCTTGTCATTTTAATGCATGTTATCCCGTAGAAGCATTGTTTCAAGTTTTCATTGCATCTCACTGTTATCACATGCATGATACTATTTCTACACTACCAATCGTCGTTGTAGCAACTCGCTTCACTCACATGCTTTCTTTCTAGTTTTCTAAATTCTTCACTCACTAATTGCATGCATTATCATTCACTCTTGTTTCCACTGAGATTTGCCATGCATTAAGAAATTTTCATGTTTTTAGTCGCCCGTGGGTGGGTCTGGCCTACCTTTGCCCAGACCTTTCCTTGCCCAGCTAGATATTCACATTTCTGAGGGTGAAGGCTCTTCCTTCCCTCCTAAACCTACACAAATCTGGCTAGTACTGACCTCTAGGCTTGCATTGTGCAATTCAGGGAGGCAATGCCCTGCTGACCCAAGAAACTACACAATCTAGTTTGTGGGTTTGCATGTCACTGCTGACCGGAAATATGCATTAAACAGTTCCAGTCCTCAGCATGCTATGCTGGACTATGCATTAAATAGTTCTAGTAGTTAGTCAACCTCCTGATAGTCTGGACAGTGTGTTGCACAGTTTTCGCAGTCAGTCTCGTAGCCTCCCAATGAAAATCAAGCAATATTCCCAGTCAGTCACCCGAGTATGTTACATGATAGTCCTTAAATTCGTTTCTCTTTTCAACCAGCATATTTATCTCCATGAGTGTTTTTATCTCTCCAAGTATCACAAGTGCTTGTCCATCTCTCAGCACTTTAGGTTCAATGGCCTCAAAGAGAGTAGGGTTAAAGGACACCATTGAAAGTGCAACTGGAGATGTAGTTGAACAAGTGTATATGAGCTTTACTATCTATGAAGACACTAAGATTTTCATAGACAAGGACATCAATATTAAATGGAATGACATGTGTGATATATTCTCAAGCACATTTGAGGAGAAGTTGGAAGGTCATAGGGTTTATGTCAACATTCACAAGTTTGGCTTGTACCAAATTGCATGCAGGTATCTCGCGTTTCCATGCAAGGACATGATCCACTCTATTTTGTCACACACTGATCCAAAGATGATGATGTTGAGCAGTGTTAATGGAAAAAATATTGCTACCTTCAAGGAAAAGGACTTTCAGGAGATGTATCACTTTCCACAACCGGTGATCACAATGGAGAAACCCTTCAAGAAACACAACAATAGTGCAAACTTAATAGATATCTTGAAGAGCTAGGTGAAAGAGCCAGCCAAGTTTAGGATAATGCCCAACTAGGAATACAAGACGAAGATACTATGAAAGGCATATCAATACTTTTTCATGTTTTCATGTCCCTTATACTATCAGGAGACCAAAGAAACCTCCCCACGGAGTTTGGTAATTGCATTAGAACAACTCATCAGTGAAGGAAGACCTTGTAACTAGTATGACATGTTGGCTCTTAGGTTGAAGGAACATGTGAAAAAAGCCCATCATCCACCCAATGGTCAAAAAGCAAAGATATACATGTCCACATAAATACTTGATGTAGTCTATGCCCATCAGTAATTCCAAGGCGTGAGTTAGGCATGGACACCTTTGGAAACCTCTATGCACAGTTATTGCCGATTGTTCTCTGAGTGCAGCTTTTATGGAGTTATCACAAAGTTGTGAGACCAATTTGTCACCTCCGTTTGCTAAATGATATTTGAACATGATCCACCTTGCATGTCACCCGTAGTGACGGAAGCATTGATCGACATAGAAGATTGGTATGTCTCACCCCTTGGCACATTCATACGGATGTATAGTGCAGAGAAGACGCCACATCTTTTACCAAAGTTTTCCATGGATGAGCTCGTCATGCAAGAGGTGTCATATCACATCTTGATAGGGTTGTCAACAATAGTGCACATGAAGAAGAAGGCACCTTGGCCTACTCTTCCTTTGCGGATCGGGTCGTATGAGATATGAAATCTCAAGCATGTTGAGGCTATGATGGAGGAGCTCAAAAGATTCACCTTTGGCACTAGAAGTTTCAATCCGTATTACCCGCATTGCTTGGTGAAGGACCACTGTGTGAGAGCGTGGTTTCCTTGTATCCACAAGGCGTGTCATTGGCTCGAGGACGACCCATGGATATATTTCTATCATTTCTCTAGGCTGAATGAACTAGTCATCATAGCTATAGATTGGTCAGAAAAGCAGAGGGAAGCAACATCTTAGAGAGCACCATCGTCAATAATGATAGAGGGTAGCAGACCTATGCATGACAAAGGAAAGAGGAAGGTTGTTAACAAGGCAGAGGCAAAAAAAAGATGCAAGTTCAAAGCATATCCACTTGTGTTGAAGGGAGCCTTGGAGATTGAGGCTAACAGGTGACAACATGACAAGAGGATCACGCAAAGGTTAAGAAAGAAACAAAGGATGAAGGAAACATAGAAGGAGTTGAAAGAGTTGAAGTAGCAGCTCTTGGAAGAACAACAGTTGCCAGAAGAGTGAAGGAAGTGTACCAGGGACAGGTACAAAAAGAGGCGCAACATGCATATATTGATGAATCTCCACCCATACAAGTTGTAGACTCATCCGAGAAGCTGACACAAAGATGACAGGGTGAACAGTCATAGGAGTAAGACTTAGCTCAAGAGAATTAAAAAATGATAGAGAAGATTGACATGTATATGGTCTAGCCAAGGTCAGATCAAGATATTGACCTCATGCCTCAAAACCAAGAGGTAACCCCACCGCTTCACCACATCCAAAAGCAAAGGAAGTCCCAAGTGATCAAGGAGACACAAAGATCCTTGAAGACAATCTGGAGGCAGAGATGTAAAACATATCTTTCGAAGAGTCACAACACAGAGTTGTCTAGTCATGCAGAGTGCCCACTTCTGACGTTCACATATATCTTGTGTAGTTTGAAGAACGAGTGATCGTATCGGATGTGTGCAAGAATCTGATAGCATTGGCCGATGCTACTAGAGCATATGTCAGAGCCACCAGCTCCAGTGTTTAATTCTTGATAGAAGATAATGACTGGATGGCTAAAGAGTTACAAGTGACTGAGCAAGGAGGAGAATAGGTTACCTCATCCAACAGAGGAAAGTTGAGGAGAGAGATACTAGATGAATTATCATCCCTAGAGGCAATCATGTAGATTTTATATTCTAGATTCATCGCCGTGCATAAGTCAGTTGTCCATTTCAATGGTTGGCAGTAGCATTGTTCTAAGAGAGCATGCATCTTGCCAAATGTACACATTGTTGTCGATCGCATGCAAACATGGACAATGAGGTACAAAGGAGCCCCATTGCACTTACCAAAGATGATGAATCCCAAGGTGGTAGAGTCAAATTCACACATATGAAGTTAGATCCAAAATTATGAGAAACTCCCACAACTCATCACCAGTTTGTAGGCTTCACATGCATGGGTGATGCATGGGTGCTCAGAAGCATGGATGTCATTGCACGCACACACGCGATCCCATCCATTAGCAGACTCACCAAGGTGAAGACGAAGAACTAAGTCCAACTAGAGCTTGACATGTACTTTGATGAGTTGATGCATGTAGCCACCAATACAAACTTAGAGATTAGTGCAGTTACTATGCATCAGTATGTTGATTGTCTAATTGCACTCAATACTATGATGAGCACATTATCAAACAAGTTGGACAGAGGTGCCAAATCATTGTACCCAGATGCAATGGGTGTAAGAGTTTGTTTTCAGTAGGATGTCACCATTGAGCACGTGGACAACATGATAGAGTACCAATCTTGGCATCAGTTGGCCACCATCGATCATCGTGAACATGTCGAAGAGTTGGTTTTCCCACAAATGTCTAAGTCTTAGTGATAGCTTGCATGGCTTGATCAAGCCTATTTTTTCTCACATGGGCACATGTGAAGATTTTAATGTGACATCTTGTAAAAGTGAAAGACCAAGTGTCAATTATAGAATGTAACAGTCATGTAGTAGTTAAAGAGTCACGAGGTTAGGTGAAGAGTCACCAAGTGGAATGTCAAGGGTCACCCCACCCTTTTCTATTTATAGAACCTCATAACTCATTGTATGAGATTTTTGGTAGCCGAGCTTCCTATAGGTATCTTAGAGAAAGCTTGGAGTGTATTGTAACGAGCCTTGGCTTCTCCATAGTGCAGAGTTATTATATCTCTTTGGAGGAGCAGGCGGAAATGACTATAATGTTTTGTTTTCGGGACTATTGGTTGGTCATAGTTGTATGTATGGTTGGAGCTTTCAGTTTCTTAATATAACAGAGCCAAGACATTTCATGCATATGCTTTTGTTGTATTTCAGCTATCTTGGTTACTCTAATGATATATGTATTTGTTTTGACACATGTATGTATGGAATTTTCTATATATGTTTGTATGGATCTTATCGAGATGTGTTGTTGGTTTAACCATCACTTTGGATCATTGGCTAACCTTCTTTCCAGCTGGTGATGTATCTCTCTCGTGTATTCCCTTTTAAGCGATGTGCTATCTCAGGTTTCTAAGGCGCGCACTGATATCGCCATTACGTGTGTTAGACCCATTCATGCAGCTTCCTTGACTTGTTGTACATGTCACACCCTTGCTACCAACAAAAACATCTTACTCACCTTTGCGCGCAACTGCAGTCGAGGTGATACCGTACAACCTATTGTTGTGACTCCTACACCAAATGGTATAAGGTCTAGTTGTGACTTCTTACTGGGGAGATCCCTTGACATGTTGGTGGGTCCAACATCGTCAATAGAAACATCATGGCTATATTCAGTTTTATTCTCTGATGTGTTAAAGCTTATCCAACAAATAGAAACAAAGAAGGAGAAAATGTAAATGAGAAAACCTAAAGTGGAGGTATTTATATGATTCTTTGGAGGAAGAACCTCTCTTGCTCTCTATAAGTTAGGATCCCTCTTCCGCCCCAAAAATTAATAAGTTCCTATGCACAGTTATCTTTCAAGAAATAATAAAGGCAAAAGAAGAGAAAGGATTCGTGCACAAAGAGGTGAAGCAGGAAAATGCACCTGGGTTTTTTCTAGGCTCGTTGTGGGTGAAGCAATGATTTTGTTCTTGTATGACTCTACCCAGGTACTGTCCAGGCCTATTGGCAACGGAGCAAGACCAGGTGAATCAAATTACCCTTGATGATTTGAAATACTATGATTTGGATGAAGTTTTGGTTGTGTTCAAGTGAGTTGGTACAAGGTGAATCGTGTCTATCCATGGGGTAAGTGGGGAATTTGAAGTGATCCACACAACAAATCAGTACTCCCCGAAAGGGTAGTGCTCTACATTGTAAACAAAGCAAAAAACTATTGTTCAGTAAGTGTGTCGCCAAGTGTTATAGAAGTTGCAACGCCATCCAAAATTTTGGCATCCATCCAAATTTCAGAGCCTTCCTTACTTTTCCCTTTGATGGTTGAAAACAATCGAGCTCACGCCATGAACTCTTATGAAGTCTTTTACCCTTTTGCTTGTTTGACTAGCAATCATCTTTTGGCATATTGATTGCTTTTTCATGCTTTCATATTGTTCTCGTGAGTTTGAATGCTTTATCTTTGTGTTCTTGGGGTGTCTTCACTATTTAAACATTCGTTGTATTCGCACACAAAGTTGTAAGTATTGTCACACAAGTGTCATCACAGTCATCCAAAGGTCTACCTCAAGTGTCGCACTTGTCACCTTCAACTCTAAGAAAGTGTCACCATGGGCATGTTTTGCCTTTTTTTATTGGTCATCTATGCTATCTCATCATCGAAGTATGCTAAGTGTCTGATCACAATTTCAAGTCTGCACAAGCTCACTTGCCTTCAACACTTATCCATTTTCTTTAAAATATGTCCAACCGGACAACTCTCTTCCACTAGACCCCGAATAAACTGCATTGTGCAGTCTTGGCCTTTAGTGCTCTTGATCTATAGCATGGGATTGTGCAATTCTTCAGTCTATCCCTTAGGTCAGCTGCACTACATAATCTCGGATGTGAGTAGCCTATATTCCTCCTAAAACTACACAAAAAACTGCCTGCATGTCCAAATTGAACTACGCATTTCTCTGACATGGTCATCAAGCCTCCTTCATGTCTATTGGAAGCCTGCACTCCTCTAAGAATTGGGTCTACACTATCCTCGAAAACTATGCAGACATGCCCAGGTGGTCCTCTCCTGCCTTGCTTTGTACTGCCTTCCGAAACTGCACATTCATGTCTAGCAAGTCCTTTGATCCTTGCTCTGCAATGTTCTTCAATTGTACATAAATGTCGGGATGACCCTCTCCTACCTATCCTACAGTGCTCTTAGAAATTGCGCAGTCATTCTAAGAAGATCCCTTGCAACCCTATCATTACTTTATCTTGAAAACGACATAGAACTACCCAACATGTCCCTTATAGTCCTCGCATGCCCTTCTCTTGAAAACTACACAAAATTCACTAGTTGTTCCTCTCCTTCTCTACTCTGTCTTCCCTCTAGAAACAACACAAATTTTTTTTGTTGCTTTGTCATGTATTCCTCCCCAAAATTGTGTATAATTTTCCAGTTGGTCCTCTATAGCCTTGTCTTGTCTTCCTTCCAGAAACTACACAAAAATGCGCATCATGGTCCCACTTTGTAGCTGCCATGGGTTTTCTTCACTATGGAATTTGGCCTCCCCGTGAAAAATGTGTAGGTTTCATGGACAGTGAAGACTGTGCCCAGAGTTCCTCAACCTAGCTTGAGTTGTGCTCTATGCTATCTTAGTGACTTGTCCTTCGTCCCCATCACTTGAACATGGATGCTAATGCATTATGCTAGACTAGGGGGTTTTAGATTTGATGTCATCTTGTCATGAGTAAACTTCAAGAATAGGTACACGGATGGATCATGACAAGACGACAGACTAGATGAATAAGGAGCGTACATGTTAGAAGAATTATTTGTAGTTGGGTGGATGCACAAAGCACATCAAGTAGTAAGCAAAAGGAACAGATGCATTGAACCATATTGTGAGACCAAGACCATTGAAGACCCCCCAGCATCACACCATGCAAAGGATAAGAGAAAGCACATACAAGAACACATCTATCACTGAGCAACGCATCACCTTGACATGAACACCGCAGTCATCCAGTACATTTCAGCAGTGTCATGTCGAGTTGTGTCATGAGTTGTCTTAGCCACATCATTGCTATGGGCCATACTTGTTCTAACCAAATGTAATGTAAAGTGAAAGTCCAATGGATGCCCACATGAAGTTGAAGAGTCACAAAAATTGAAAATTTATAGGAAGTTGAATGATCATGAGGGAAGTCCAAGAGTCACAAGAGACAAGCATCACCCTCACTTATATATATCCCCTCATTGTATGTGAAAAAGACTTTTCACCTTAGCTCCTCTCACATAGCCTTGAGAGTGTGTAGTTTGTTCTTTGAGGAGTGAGGAGTGGCTCCAATGTCCCACTACTATGACTAGTGATATATGGTGTATATATATGTCTTGGAACTTTTGCTTAATTGAGAAGCCTATTAAGGTGAACATATTTTCACGCATGTTTTGTAGATGTTTGTAGTATTACTCATTAAACATTTGTAATGCATGTTCTCTTAACCTGTACTAAGATACTTGAACTACTTTTGTTATTTTAGTATGTACATTGTTGAAGACATGTTGTATTTCTTATCACCGTTGTCTCATCGCTATGGACTACTCTATGAGATACTAGAAAAACCACCTTTGTGAATTGGTGATCACCATTGTCACCTCCTTGTGAACTACTCCACGGGATACTAGACATGCCACCTTTGTTTATTGGTTATAATGATTGCCATATCTGTGTGGACTACTCCACTCGGTGGTGTACGTGTTGTCCCCTTCACCTCGATTTTGATGACTCCCACATCCACTATGGACTATTCCACTGGGTGTTCGGCAGACCTTTCTGGTCCATTTGTGTTTCTTCCTAGGTGGTACTACTATCTCTCATTAAGAGCCTCACTTTAATCTTTCCCTTTGTAGTAAGATAACATAGACATAGTTACATTATGCACTCACTAGGCACAAGTACCTTGCTATTTGAAGATACTAGCGTAACACTCTCATGTGTTGATAGCTAGAGCCAAGTAAAATCTCTAAGTAGATGGAAACTAGGCCTTCATAAGAGATGGGGCTTCTACACCAAATAGTGTGAGGTCTAGTTGGGACTTCATATTGGGGAGATCCCCTTGTTGGTAGGTCTAGCACCATCAACACATTCTTAGAAGAGAGGTGCCCTACTATTCTTCATGAAAGATGAAACCTTTTTCGAAATTAAGATCCCTTTTCCATAACAATTTTTTTGGTGACTTTCATTCCATGTGAATATGTTGACTTGTATATATAATTCTTTCCTTCTAGAATGTCAAATTTAACACCCTTAAATTTGAAAAGTCTGTCAACCAATCACTTATACATTAGAACCACATTGGTCTTTTAATAAAAAATCCTTTTTAAAATTACAAAATACAAAAGTGGTAGCTAGCAATGATTTCTACCTTAGAGTTCGGTCCTTGTACTATAAGTAACCAATCCTAAAGTTATGAATTCCTAAGAGTTTGATAAAGAATATCCCACCACATAATTATGCTTGTGAAGCACCATCAAAGAACTCGATAGAGAAAAACTATGATAACATAGGATATCTTATATGTCTTGAAGAGTTTGTGTTTCACTGTGCTTGCAGGTCTTGTGTGGGAAGGTTGGATGGTTGATTTGTGTCTTGGTAGGAGCAAGAGGTCTTATTTTTGGGTCTTCTAATTCTCCTTTGAAACTGATTCTACGAGAAAACAAAATCTTTTGGGATTTCCCCTTGAAGAGATTTTTCTGTAGCTTGGAGCCTATAACTTATGTTGATGTGATATTTATTTTTTTGGGCATTACTTTATTACAAGAACATAAGCATAAATAAGATGAAACATAAGTTAATGTCATAAGTAATGTCAAGTAAGGAAGGATAAATTGAAATGTTGCCCTAATCTAATTTTTCCAAGATGGGTTCAGAGCTAGGATTAGTGTTGTTGGAAACCTGAAGATCACTATAGTGAAGGCCTTTCAAATCAAGAAAATTATTGTTTGTAACCACTTAAGAAGATCCTAAGTGATGACAAAGAAACTATTGCAAAGATCTGTGCAATTCTAAAGACGCATATCTAATTGGAACCTTATCCCAGGTCGTAGGATTTTTGCTCCATAAGTTAAAACTTCGATAACTTGTGAGAAAAATCCTTTAGGCCAACAAATTAAAGAAGAGAGATATCAATTCCATCTATAATTATGATCTTCAAAATTGAGAGTTGGTTAAGGCCTCGAACATGCCTATTTTCATCACCTTCTACTGATCCAAATTTAGCAATAGTAGCCACATGAATGATGCCCTAAGACAAGGCTACAAGAATATGTTTTGAACCATTTGAGTATCGATTGGAAGGATATATATCCATGTGAAATAAGAACAAATATGGAGACTTAAAATTACAAAATTTGATGTCTAGAAGCAGTCCTTGAACCAACGAAGAAGTGAATAAAATGATATTTTTTCTTCAATTCTTTATAGGTCTTTTTGAGAATAGTTTTTAAATCCCTAAGAAAAGGGATGAAGTCATCATATAAAATTAATAAGTACCAAGACCTATGAAACTTGATCCAAGGCTAGTAGTAGCCCTTCAGTTGAGTGAAATATGCCAACTCATAGAAGATACAGGACCATAGGTTGAAGAGGCCTTTTCTAAGCCTAGTACCAAGGTTCTTCTAGTGGTTGAGGTAAGCCCTAACAAGAGGGATGAATTTGTATAACAATAAAACAAATATTAATTCATGAGCATCGAATTAAGGAAGGACTATTTATCACTTTTAAGACATTAGTTTTTATAGTTGTTGGTAGACCTAGCTAGAGGGTAAAATTGACAATGAAATCTTGAGAAGTTCCAAAATATGAAATAGGTAACAAACCTATTGAAATATATTTGTGTGAATTTAGAACCATGGAAGTAAAGTTTTAGGGAATTTTGTAAAGTTTCGAAACTTGTAGAAATATAGAAGCCAAGCCTAAATGATACTCTATCCAGAGTTCAAGAGAAGAAGAGGGAAATCATATTAAAAGAAGCATATTGACATGACATTTATATTTAAGGTAATGTAGATAGGAAGGCTGTGACATCAAAGGAAGTGTCTATAACTTGGATTGTGAAGAAGGAAAAATTTAGGTCTGACATCTTTGAAGTTTTCACTCTTGAAAACTATATGAAGATCATGGAAACAATAGAGATACCTTGGATAATTAAATCAAGGAGAGGGATTTGTAGCATCTTCCAGTTGACTAAGTTATGTAGAAATGAGGTACATGCCTTTGTTTTATGCATAGAAGAATAAAGGGTCTAACATGAAATATTTTAGGGTTTTGTGACATGTTTGATTCTAGGGTTATAAAGTCTTCATCTTGCTAAAGGTTGCTGGTAACTAGGATTTGTAAGCTCTAGTTGGCATTTTGAAAGCTTTATTCATGGGGAAACCCTAACCCTCATAATTTTTCACCCTCATAGAAACCATAGCTATTGACTTCTAGGGTTTGTATGTAGTCTAGGGTGTATAAAAAGCCTAATCAGGATAGAATTGAATGAAGTCTAGTGTATGAAATCATGTCCCTTGAGCTAGTTAGGGTTCTTATTTGAAAATATAGTGAATCCATCCCCTAATATTTTATGGAAACCATAGATTAAAAGAATTGTCTTCATGTTATTGTTATTGTATATTTTGATTGGTGGTACTTGTTAGTGAATAATAAGGGTAAAAAATGAAGGAATAAAAATCGCAAGAAAAGCATCCCTTATGATGTGGTGAGGATGATACGAGGGAACTGTAAGGACACTAGAATTATTGATGCTATCAAGTTAATTAAATAAGTAAGCATGTAGTATTATTTTGATTTACTATGACATCATGTGAAAGTACCATATTTAGAGTCTACTTCGATTGCTTTCCTTATAATAATCATCTTCTCTTTTAAACTTTTAGATCAACTTACATAAGATTCTTCCTCCCATTGTCTAACATTATGTTAGAGGATATCATTTTTCTAAGGTGGATCCTCAATATTTTATAAGGACTATCATTTTCAAGGTTCTTGGAAGAAGAATTACGGCATATACTCCTAAAATATGATAAAATGGAGTTGGTATGGTTGTAGTATCATAAGGAAAGAGATCTATTTATCTTTGAATATGAGATGTTGACAACTAGATGATTAAATGAAAGAATATGAATGCATATTTGAAAAACGTTTTGGGTGGGACTCATATAAATCCTCAAAGAAAAGTTAGACATTATGATTCCTAGGAAGATGTAATTGACTTAATCTAGAAATTATAGAATGTTGATAATTTCTTGTTAAAATTTATATCTTCGGCATCTAACATGATCTGTGGAAGAGAATCGTAACTTGGTAATCAAGTTGGATCCTTGGGAATTCTGATACAGAAATGTAGAAAAATTTGGATATCTTCCATGAAGATGTTGATGCGTTTTTGATAAGATCATCATGTTGAGGTAAGTTTGATGTCAGCATCTGTTATTAGTTATCTAGTTAACATGTTATTCTACTACTGAGAGGAATGTTGCATGAATTCATGATGACAGTTGAGGACAAGTTCAACTATGTGGATGGAATACTTGAATAAAATGGAGAGGAACTCAATCTCTGATACCTAGAAAATAGGAAGATCATGATGTCCTCATCTTGGGATTACAAGGTAGCAGTGTGAAGAGAGAATGTGAATTTCATATTTCATATTATGAGAATGAAAAAGAATTCAAGGAAACTCTGGTAATATTGAAGTCTAGGAAGGCTTGACAAAATTCCTTCATGAATAAGAACAAGATGAAATTGATGTGCAAAATGGATTACATGGAACTTATTCTGAGAATATGGCTATGTGACTTGTGATACCAAGAAGAGAAGTATGCTCAGTATATAGTGGGAATCTTTATGGATATGTGACATAAGCATGAGAAGAAGAGAATCTTATGTAGACATAGAGTGGGCTTAAAGAGCCACTTGGAAAGGCTAAATAAAAGTAACTTTGACATCCATTGGGATACAACAAGCACACATATATTATGATCTATTTTGCGGATAGAAGAGGATCTGAGCATCGAAATTAAGATTGAAAAAGTCAAACAAGGAAGAATAAAACCTAAGTTTGAATCTTTGCCATATTACTTGGGATAGCTCACACGTGGGAGGAACCTAGTATTTCTATTGTTTCCTTAGGTCCAAACTTGCAGATAATGTTGTAGCTTTCGTTGATAAGGATGAAAGGCTAGAAGAGCATCTTCATGTTGAGTTTTTATTTCGCTATGCTTGAAGGTCATATGTGGGAAGGTTGGTTGGTTGATTTGTGTCTTGGTAGGAGAAAGTGGTCATGTTTTTAGTTCATAGAAGTCTCCTTTAAAACTAATTCTATAAGAAGAGAGCTTATTTTGGTTTTTTCCTCTTGGAGAGGATTTTCCCTGGCTTGGAGCCTATATCTTGTGTTGATGTGATCTTTATTATTTTGGTATTTATTTGATGATGAGAAGATAAACATAAATAAGAATAAAAAAAACTTAATGTCACAAGTAAATTTCAAGTAAGGAAATATAAATTGAAATGCTACCCTAATCTAATTTTTCCAACAATACTGAGGGAAATAAATAAAAACCAACTTCAATCTATTACATACATAAGAAAAATTGATCAAATCCCTCTCCAATCAAATTGATTTATGCCAGCCTTGGATGATTCCAATTCATCAACATGTTCTCTCTAAAATTTCTTCCATCCTATTGTTTAGGAATCACGTGTTATGCATTTCATATTTCTTTAATTGTCTTCTATCATATTCACTTTTTTAAATCTAAATTAAGGGTTTATGATATTTCATTTGAAATGAAGTACTTTGATTTTATTCTTCATCTAATATATACTCCCTTTAAATCAAATTTCCTCTTAATGCTAGCATGATTATATTTAGTGTAGTTGATTCACTAAATTCAATCTAAGGCATCTGATGAATCAATGACTCTCCCCATTTGCAATATAAGCATACTGAAATTCAATGAGGTAGTCATAATTACTCATTTCATTTCTTGGAAATTTGTTGCACGTGTCTTGTGTATTTTTAAAATTGGATAACAATAATATTTAATAATTTCATTGCCTCGGGCCCCAATTGGTATTTGTAGGTGGAGAATTCAGAGGTGGTTGATATTACATTATATGAATATATAATTTATCTATCATAAATTTAGATGGTATAGGGAAAAGAAAGCCATCGTGAAATTTATTTTCAAATCTTGTTTTGGTTCTTTACACTAGCACTGATTCTTCTAGCTCTTTTTCATCATACTAATTATGATAGGTTTTCTCAACCCACTAAAATAAATTCTAGGAATTGTTAGTTATATTTCATATTAACCTCTAATCATCTATAATTATATTAATCAAAAGAATGATTAATGTATCAGATGGTGTCTATTAATTTCACATGTAGAAATTCCCCTTGAGTCTATCAAGAAATGTGCTTTTACTTTTTCTTTGATCAATGGAATTGTTTTGGATAGTTCATTAAATTATTTTAAATATTTTAGTCCCACCACCTATGAATGTCTTCCAAGCCCATCATCTATATATGCTTAATTGATCAAACATGGGTTCAAGTACGTCTAGCAATGTAACCAATGTGTTCATTTGAGAGAAAGTCAGTAGTTAACAATACTACACTAAAAAATCATTATATATCATTATACACATGCATACATATATACCATATAGATGATAAGGAAGGGAGAGAACATGTGTAGTGGGAGACCAAAACATAAGCTTCTTTATTAAAGTACAAAAAAATTTATGATATTTCCCTCCAATCTCTCTCTGTATTATGGTTAACCTGCAAAAAATATCAAAAGTACGAAATATGCCATAAATAGCACATAAAATAACATAATGAGATGATAAAAATGGAAATATTTTCTTAAGATTTGTATCAGTATGATTCACTTTCCTCTTCAAGGGGTCAACCTCCAGTAGAGAATATCTCAATTACACAACACAAGACAAGACTTCCCTTACTATCTTCAACAATATATGGCTTCATGAGACCCAAAACCATAATAGTTGTGATCCCTTTCCTAATGCAGGTCAACCACTTTATTTATTAGTTATGACCTGTTATAACTAATTGTGGTCCATTTTTTATAATGTGGCTCAACCACTTACAATGGTTACGACCTTTATCTATTAAACTAACTAACCGTTACTCTTACAGGGAACCTTGGGCTTATTACATTAATAAATGGGTTGGGTTAGGCCCTGACATGCCCTCTCTATTTAAAAATAGATTTATCCTGAAGGTTGGTGCTGCAAAAATTTCCAAGGAATAGTTGCTGGTTCCCATGTGGCATCCTTTGGTAAGGTGTCTTTCAATTGGATTGGGACTTCCTTGATAGTGGAGTCACAAAGATGTTGTTCCCTTGAATCCATAACCCATTCTATTTGGATCCAAATTGAACCTTCCTTGTGAAATTCAAGCAGTATGGTTTGAAGCTTGCAATTGTGCCCAAAAACTTTCTTGAGACACTATACATGAAAGAGGGGAATGGAGGCAATATGTTAAACCACTTGATAAGGCCCATAAAATGTCTGAGCTAAATTTTAGAAGCCCTTTTCTTTAAGATATTTCTGCTTATCGGGTTGGAGTTGAAGAAGCACTCGGTCACCACCTTGAAACAACCCATTTGAGCCATTTTGGTCAATTTGTTGCCTCATTTGGTTTTGTTATTAATTGATATTATCCTTCAGAGGAGAGAGACTGGTGGCTTAGTTATGAAGCAACTTATCAACTACCTACGCTTTGAATGATCTAGGAAGATAAGAATTTCATGAAGGTGAGAGTTGGCCATCCACTGCCTCATATCATGTCCTCTTGGTTTCTTCATGATAATTATTATTATACCATTATTCAACTAAAGGTAACAAATAAAACCATCAAGGTTGTTCATTCGAAGAAGATAAGCACAGGCAGCTATCCAAACATTTTTTATTGCTTCTGTTTGACCATCCATTTGAGGGTGATATGGTGTACTCATTTGGAATTGTGTACCATGTAGCTTGAACAACTCTTGCTGAAAATGGCTAGTGAATGTTGGATCATGATCATACATAATTGAAGTAGCCATTCCATTAAGCTTAAAAATTTGACCCATGAACACATGAGGCACCAAATTTGGAGTTAACGAGTGTGATAAGGCATAAGAATGGGTGTTTTTTCATAGTCGATCCACTACAACCATGATGAATGAATTGTTTCATGATTTAGGGAGACAGATAATGAAGTCCATGGATGTATCTATCCATATAGAAGAAGGTAGCGACAATGGTTGTAATGTTCCTATAGTCTTCATTATTTCCTCTTTGTTGCACTAGTGGACGTCACATTCAACTACAAATGTAAGAATATCCCATTTCATCCCTTCCCAAAATAAACAGAAACATACATGAATATAAGTCTTCTAAAATAATGAATGTCTTGCGATGGGTGAGGAATGCATCTCTTCCAGTATGCATGTTTTGGGATTGGAGTTATGAGAGAAAACCACATGATCCTTATATTGAAGAATATCTTCCTTCTGGGTGTAATGCAATAGGGGGCTATGATCTAATTCTAACTTTTGGATTAGATGGGAAAGAGATGGATGGGAAAACCATTTGTTGCATGCATTTCCAATCCAAGATGGTATGGGAAATGATATGGATAATAAGGTGTCATCCTCCCCAAATTGTCATGACAAGGCATTGGCCACAACATTGTCTCGACACATCTTATAGACCATCTCATAGTCATAGCCCAACATTTTTCAAAGCTATTTATTTTGTTGCAAATGAGATAACTATTGCTCTAAAAAACTACTTTAGAATATGATTGTAAGTTTGGATTTCAAAACATAGTCTAAGAAAGTATGGTCACCAAGTCTCTACTGCATGTAATATGACCCTCATTTCTTTCTCATAAGTAGAGTGACCAAAATTCTTGCCACTTAATTTTTGGCTTTTGAAGGCTATTGGTCATCCTTCTTATTTTAAGACTACTCCAATGTTGGTCCCTGAGGCATCAATTTTGATCACAAAGGGTTTCATAAAATATACGAGGGAAAAGGAAAGGGTAGAACACATGGCATGTTTTGAGATCGAGGAAGGCCTGTTAAGATGCTCATCTCTAGAAGAATGCATTTTTCTTTAGAATATTTGTCAGGGGTCTTGAAATGTGTCCATAATTTTAGAAAAAATTGTAATTGTAGCCTGTGAGGCTCACAATGTGTCCCAAGTATTCCGCCTCTTCCATTCCAAAAGAACACTAGGACAATTTTACAAATAATTTATTATCCTTCAGAAGTTGCAATGCCCAGTGAACGTGTTGAAGGTTATCTCCCATATTTTCTTTTAGATGAGTATGGAATCAAAAAATACTAGTACAAAGTCTTCGAAGATATGGTTTGAGAAGGTGGTTCATCAGATTTTGAAAGTTGGATAGGGAATTAAAAATACCAAATGGCATAACCAAAATTCATAGTGACCTTCATGGGTTCTAAAAGTTGTCTTAGGAATGTCTGGTACTTTCATTCTAATTTGGTGATATCTTGAACAAATATCCAACTTCGTAAACAATTGGGATCCATGGAGTTCATCAAGGAGATCATGTACTATGAGAATAGGAAACATATCCTTGATGATGAGATTTTCAAGGACCCAAAAGTCAAGACCCTTGTTTCATTCCCCATATTTCATTAAGACCATGGCCACTAGGGACAAATAAGTGTTGGTGTTGAGACGAATAATTCCTACTTCTAGTAGCTCCTTAACAATTTTTTCAATATAATTCTTTTCTTCGAATGGATAGCTATAGGGGCATAAGTTTGGCAACTAGCTACCCAGAATTAAAGCAATGTTGTAATCATGGTCACCCTAAGAAGGGGTAGATCCTTGGGATTTTCAAACACCTGTTGGTGGTGATTCAACAAATTTTGTAGATTTGGATGAATGTTATTAGGGATTGGTTCAATTGCCTCGATCGCATTGAATTGAAAAATTACCCCATGTTTTTTTTTAATATTCTCCATTATGTAATATTTGATGATAGTAGGAGAACCTTCCTATAGTTTTAAGAATTTGTGGAGACAAAATACATGTTAATGCATGAAGTTAGATAATTGGTTCATCAGGTGTTGTTGTAGTATCTGTTGTAGTTCCTTGGAGTTCCATTGCATCCTCCCCAAAAACTTCAGTACGTTAGGCCTCATTGTTTGTGCTATTTTTAGTTACATCAATATGAAAGAACTTTGGTTCCTTTCACTTGTGGCTTACTGAATATTTGTTGTTTAATAATAGCATGTTCCTTGCCTTCTCCTTTTAGCGATTTTCATTGGCAACACCTTTTGCAACTTAAATGTTTGGGTGGGGCCACTAGCAAGGGTGGGATGTGACTTTGATGTGAATGAAGGATGATTAGATTGAGAATTAATAGAAATTTATACATATAAATCTGTGTAAATATTCCAACCATGTAGCCGGTTGATTCACTCTTACATGTGCCTATATGGCTTCGTTGAGGTCATCGATGAAACAATCAATATAGAAGGAATCCTCTAGACCCTCGTTCCCGATGGAGAATTTTTCAAATGTCGTGATGTAGTCTCATACTATTCCAACTTGTTTAAGATTCATGAGGTGATCGAGAAAGTGAGAGTCCCTATCAAAGTGGGCACAAATGGATTCAAAGAGAATATTCGAAGTTCGATTTCCTATGTATCATTTATGACTCCATCAGCATCACTAATAATGTTATTGGTCTAAGTATAAGGCTCCCACATGTAGCTTGGTTTCATAATCCCATAGGTTTTTGACTTGAAAAAATTGTTCGATTTGTGCCACCCATACTCCGAGATTAGAACCATCAAATATGTGCATGTTAATCTTGGGTTTCTTATTGCTATAATATTGGTGATCCAAATGGAAATAATGATACCACTCATATAAATGGAGGCTAGATTATCCTTACAGGTTTGTATCAACAAGGTTTCCCTCCCCTATGTGGTCTTTAGCTCTTAAGATGTGTTTTATGGGTCCTAGATCCATTGTAATTGCGTCTTCTACTTTTGTAGTGATGCTTGCTTCTAGGTCTTCCACATTTTTCTAGAGGATTTGTGTAGCTTCAGCCATTGTAGCTACCATATAGTGTCTCAAGTCAGATTTTTGGGTTACTTAAAATTCGTACAACTATAATTGGTGTGAGTCAATAATTTTGTTGATGTAGGTAACTAGGAGGTACTTCGGAAAAAAATGGGATTGCAAGAAAAAAAATGCTTTCTAGTAGATGGTATCACTACAATCATCTCTATGTATTGAATTCCATGGTTTAGGTCTCTTAGAATAAGAACTCCTAGTTGATGAATACTGTGGTGGTCGAAATACCAAAACTTTGATATTGTAAAATGTCTAGGAATTTGGTGGTCCCAAATGATCAATACGACAACAACAGAAACCCAACTATTGAAAAATACAAAATATGTAGGAATTTGGCTGTCCCAACTTATCAAGATTGTGGCAGTAGAAAATACAAATGTTGAATATTGTATAATGTGTAGGGATTTGGTTGTCCCATCTAATCAAGACTGCGGTGGAAAAAACCCTAACTGTTGGATATTGCAAAATATGAGAAACAATGAATAGGAAGTGAGGGAAATAGGGAAATAATGGAGTGTTAGGTGCTACATATCCAAGTATATACCAGGGATCTAACAATAGTAAATAGCTTAATATTTCATAGTGCTAACTTAGGAGGATGGACCATTCCCTTAGCCATACTACTCGACTACCCCAGGTACGAGCAAATAATATTTGCAATTTTTGTTCTCGTTGTACTGTACTAGTAATATGGTTGACAACTTATCTAAGGTCGATTTCAGGGTAACCTTGGGGGGCTTCTGATATACCAGAGGTATGTGGAAGTGCATTCCATATACAGGTGCTTTTTAATACGCTATTACTCGAAGGGGTACGAATAGGGATTACAAACGAATCCACCAGTCATGACCACGACTTATAGTTCCTCTGGGTATGCCTCCCCAATGATAGATTGATGTTTATAATGACATATACTTGTATTTTACAGAGGCTAGAACATGTCTCTAGCCTAATTTTTTTTACTAAAATTGGTGGTGCACTGCCCATGGAAGGTGCTTTGTTACCACTTGTAGTATGCTTGACTTGCATAAAATATCATATGTGTTAAATATGCTAGAGATATAAAAAAATAACGTAATGAGATGATAAAAATGGAAATATTTTATTAATATCTAGAACAATATTGTTCCCTTGCCTCTTCAAGGGGGAAACATCTAGTAGAGTAGAGCTCAATTACACAAAAGAAGACACAACTCGCCTTATTATCTTTCACAATATACAGTTTCATGGGCCCAAAAACCCTAAATACTCATGGTACCTGTCCTAATGAAAGTTAAACACTTTATTTATTACCTATGACCCATTATAACTAATTGTCGTCCCTTTTATAATGAGGGTTTGTTGACAAGATCGACTAGAGCTTCCAATAGTAGTATTGAACATAATATGTAGTGGAAAGATAAATAACATGATGATACCTCATCATTACCAACAATGATTTTATAGTTCTTTCCAGATCTTCGTCCTTCAGGAGAGTGCTTCTTTTGAATAATGTGGGGGGTCAAAGGGGGAAGTGGATGTCATAGTCCTATCCTAACCACTCTAGCTAAGGCACCTATGTATTCACCTTTTTTTAAAATTATGTATAGTCGTAATCCTTACTATACATTCCTTTCCAAGTAGTTGGTACTAAATAATAAATAGGTCCCCTTTGGGGTTTGGTATATATACAAACTAATTATAGAGTTAGGCAACTAGTAGTGAAATAATTAATGAAAATCGATAGTAATATAAAATAAGAAGAAAAACAATAATATGTCATTGTGTATTGATCAGTTTATTTATTTAGGAAAAATATTTCCTATATATTTTACAATGGGTTTACAACTAACAACGTAACTAATTGTATGCACTTAAAAGCTAGAATAAATACTAAACTAGATGCCCATATATTGAAGACTAGAAGAAATTCTAAACAATGCAAGTGCATGCAACTTGATGGATAAAAATATGCAACTAAATATTGATGATTGTAGCTAGAGATATGAGAGTTTATTATCAAAAGAGGTTCGATACTAGTGATGTGTGCTTCTTGGTGGGTTTGTCCTTGTGTTCCATATCAATTTCTCCTAGTCTAGGTCTAAAGTGTCCTAGCTTTCATCATAAACTAGGAACTGATCAATATAGTGGAAATTGAATATAATAAAGGTTATGCCACATTCATTATTGAATTGTATGCAGAGTTGGACTTAGGCCAGGAAAAAATATGTGTACACCAATAATGAATAGTTGTGTTGGAACCATAAAATAGCCTATGTTGAGAGAAGAAGATAGGGAATGATAGAGGTGAAAACAAGAGAAAATATAAGGTAGTGATGTGTATCATAGGTTGTACTTGGATTATTGATATATTTCAAGTAGAATATTACTCTAGAAGTAGTCTCATGTGTCTGAATTCCATATTGAAATTCCGATCATCTCTTTTATATAAAAAATATAGTTTTATATGATGTAATAAAATTCATGAGAATTTTTGTTGAATTTGTGGTAGTATGACAAAGAAAATTCTTCAAGCGTATATTTGTCAGTATATAAACTAAAGAACTGAAGAATTTTTTGGAAGTGATGATGTGTATTTATTGGATCCCAATTTACGAAAGTGACTAAGCGTATGAAAAATATTGGAAGACACCTTAATTTGTGGTAAGTGATGACTTTTCCATTGTTTATCAGCAATGGTTTTCAATTTTAGAATAATGTGAAACCATGGGGAAAAATGTTGCATTATACAATGTGTGTTATAGATGTGTATATAGGGGTTCATTTATTTGAAAAGCGTTTTAGTGAGATGAAGTGAATAGATGAAGTTTACATTGTACGAAATTTTAACATCCCCCTTACCAAAACCAAAAAGGAGGAATATGAAATTTAGCTTGTATTGAGTCATAAATTATGGGTAATATAAAGTTCCTTGAATACCTGTCTGTTCCATATTATGATAAACCATATGCAGTACATAGTGTAGATATCACTCTAGACTGTGCATAATAAACAAACTCTGATTATAATTGTAAATGCTAAATTAAGGACTACATTGAAGGGTCCACTAAAGAGCTAGTGGCCATTATTATGAAAGAGGATGAAAGTGTGAATTATCCTATTTGTTATATGTTGAGGAATCAAGGCATACCCTAAAATTTTACATGTGAGATGATCTATATGAGGGAATTTTTTGGCTAATTAGTAAGATAATTACGAGGAGTTTTGGTTGTTATAGAAAGAAGAATACTTTTTGTGTTAGATTCCTTATGTGTTGAAGGCATACGCGGGGTACCTAGTAAAGAGATAGAAACTATAATACATAAGAAATAATGGCTCCAATAATAGTTGTCTAGAAAATTGTGGTAGCTGGGTGTTGGTGTTGGTGAGTTCCATGATCTTATAATTATGCATTGAAATATTTATTAATAGTCCATAGATTGAGGGGAAGGAGAGTGAGGGTGATAAGGATCAAGAGAGAGGAAATAGAGGGATAGGGGTGACCATAATTTTAAATCCATGAAAATGTGTTGGGGTGGAAGGATAAGGATATGAATAGATTATTTTGGGGATTTCGAACAGGGAAATTGGATGATGAGTGTATGTAAGGTGAAAATAAGATAAATGGGAATTTATGTAAACTTACTTCTTTGGCTGGTGTGTGATGTGGTATAGGGATGATAATAAATGTAGTTAATACGTTTTATCATCTTCAAAAAGGTAATTATTTGTAATGGGAAATGTATAGTTCTTTTGCTACTATTAGTACGATATTCCCATAGATAAGTTTCAATAGTCAAGGCAAGACATCCCACATTCCATTATCTTGCAAAAAGTGCCTATGGAAAAGGCAACTACACATTTTTTATTATAGAGAAGATGAGAGATATCCTACTATACTTATCCTAACAAAAAAGGGCATCGGTATGGGAGTGGCAAATTTTAGAAACTTGAAAACATTATGGGGAATAAATTTCCTCTAGCTACCATTTGTGAGGATTATAGAGGAAGGTTGATCTATAATTTTAAACTTATGAGGAAAAAGAGTTTTAAATATGTATTGACATATTATTTGGCTATAAATTTTAAGGATGGATATTATTCTACATGGTTAGGAAAAGGGAAACCTTCATTAATGGGGGTTCCCTAGAACACCTAAAGGTTTGTTCCTTAGTTTATAATGTTTTGGATGTATCTAAAAGTTATAAAAGTATCATATATATCTATATATATATATATATATATATATATATATATATATATATATATATATATATATATATATATATATATATATATATATATCTAGATATATATATATAACGACACCATACTAGAGGACAAGAAGAGGTACTTATATTTGTAGGGCTACTAGAAAAATGTACTAGACGATATATGTAAGGGGAATGAGATTTTTAGAGGTCAGGTTTAGTGTTAAGGATAGAGTTTGAATTATAGAATAGTATGAGGTGATGGAACTTATCTAATTTTCATTCCATACTAAGGGGAAAGAGAAAATATTAATTTGAAGTGGTGACCTCAAAAAATGTTACTTCATTATGAATGATACTAAGGAAATCGTTAAGTATAAGTTCCTTGTCATAGTCCTTGATCTATAATTTTACTTGAACCTTGATGAATGCATAGATATACTATATGCTTTAACGTTGATATTATAATAGATGTTCTAGCTGCACATTATGTTTAAAAGGTAAGTTGCAGGGTAAAATTATCTCCTCAAGACCAACAAAAATAAATCTCATTTGGTGATGTGGCTTCATGTATCACTAATGGAGTGTTACCTATCAAATTTGATGCATATATTTGATTTTTAGGCTCGGGAAAATCTTTTTAAGTGGTTTCCTACAAGCCATAGGCGTTTATTTTTAATTATAGTTAAGTAGATTTGAAAGGTAGTTGTTAGCTTTTTAGATCACGAAATCGAAAAAATCTCCATGCAATTTTTTGTCATATTTAGGTAAGAAGATAAAAATATCTATTTGAAAATAAACACCCTCGATTGATGATTTATATCTTTAATAAGTAAGATAACTCATTAATAAACTAAAATATTGATGACAAAGTCTTCCTCTTATAAAGAGGGATCTCAATCTTAGAGGAGATAGGAGAGAAGGGTTGGGATAAAAATGTACTATTATGATGTTAGGTCGATATAATACTAGTGATTACCCCATTACTATTGTAGTTGTATCCCTTATTAATATTGTTGTGCCCCTATTGTCCCCATATTGTTATTATTGTGCCCCATAGAATCCCTCTATTGTTATTTTCGTGACTTTATATTATTATTGTTAGGTCGGTTGGGTTATATTGTGACTCCTTAGACTCCTGTATATAGAAAGGAGGTTTTTTCATTCGAATCATCCAAGAATTGTTCATTTGTGTAATGTAAAGGAGGTTTCCTCCTCGAAGAGGCTGAATTCTAAGGCATTCAACTATATTTTCTATCTTTTTGTGAGTTGGTTTCATAACATTTGGTATCAAAGCATTGGATTCTAGGGTTTCACTACTCCAAATAGGTCATCGTGGCATTTTCGCTATAACTTTTTTCTACGACATTTCAGAAGCTAAAAAAAAACAAGAAAAAACCCATGTGAGGAAAAATCGCACTGAACCTTGGGTCTAAATTTCAAAGCTTTTCGCACTATATTAGCAAAGATATCATCTGAGGAAGTTGGTCTTTTTGTAGACTCTTGAATTACATTCAAAACAGGTGACCTGGGGAAAATTGTCATAACTTTATCTCTAAGCATCAGATTGAAATTTCGTCAGATGGTACAAAAAGAGGATGGACTGTAGTTTCCTGTATGTGTTTTTCATAGCAAAAGGTCAAAACAGTGACTCACGGCATGTCATACAATTTTGCTCTACTGAACTAGTCTATAATCAGGTCACTGTGGGAGGTTTGGCATAACTCTTCCCTGGAGAATCCAATTTGGATCAGACTACTGACATTGGAAAAAGGACGCAGAGGGCTACCACAATTCACAATTTCAAAACTGGATTATCTGAAATTACAAAGATACAGTAGATTCAATATGAAGCTCCTACAAAGTGAAAAAATGTGTGTAGTTTTTTTTTATTTTTTCATAAAATTTGTTTGAAAAATTAGTTTGAAAGAATTCAAAGGGCATAGTAAAGCATTATTATCAATAATTGATGCCTCGAGGAAAGAAAATGCAAATACGTAGTAAGCAACCTGAAAGCTCTAGCATGACTCATGAAGAAGAGGAAGAAATGCAACATGATATATCAAAATTGCAAGACCAAGTGCAACAAGTGTCACTTGCACAAAAAGGAACAAAATCTAAAATGGATGGTTTAAAGAAAGATGTAGAAGCTAAGATGGATGGTTTAACGAAAGGCATAGAAGCTAAGATGGATTGTTTAAAGAAAGGCGTAGAAGCTAAGATGAATGATGTGGAAGCTAAGATGGATGATTTTAAGATAGGTTTGAAGACAAACATGGAAGATTTGAAGACATGCATGGAAGATTTAAAGATAGTTTTGAAGACAGATATAACAAATTTTATACAAGAAATGCTTACTAATGGTGAAAGGGTAGTAAAGGAGACTCATGATGAGAACAAAAGAAATGTTAATCATGATTTCATAGACTCTAATGTTGGATCGAAGACCCACCATATTCCAAAAATCGATATGAGGAAGTTTGATGGCAAGGATCCCGCAACATGGATATTACAGATGGAGCAATTTTTCGATCTCAATAATGTGCAAAACACACAAAAGGTACATATTGAAACTTTATATTTGGAACCAAATAACTTTGTATGGTATCAATGGCTTTGCTCTCATAAACAAATTATCGCTTGAGCAATTTTACAGAAGAATTGATAGCACATTATGAGGATACAAAAAGCAACACTTTTTTTAGCCAATTGATAAGTCTCAAACAAAAGTGCTCAATAATGGAGCACATTGAAGAGTTCCAAAAATTGAACATAAGGGTAAAAAATATTCCAGAGGAGCATAGGATTGATGTGTTCATAGGGACTTTAAAGGATAATATCCAACATGATATTCACCTTTTGGAACCTAATTCAATAGAGAAGGCATTCAGGTTAGCAAGAAAAATGGAAAGCAAATTATGGCAACCAGGAACCATACCACTCACAACTATAAAGATGGAAGTGTTGTTGCCCCTAGTCTTCCACAACCTATAAGGTTGACACCACAACAATTGGAAGAAAAAAGAGCAAAAGGGCTTTGTTACAGTTGTGATAGAAAATACACTAAAGGTCATAAGTGTGCTGAGAAGAAATTATTCTACATAGATTATGAAGAGGAAGAAGAAAAGGAGCAAGAAATGTCAAAAGAAGAGGATATACTCCAGGAACAAGGCCTAGATAAAGAAGAGATGAATCCGACCATATCTTGTAATGCATTGGCTGTAATTACCACTCATAAAACTATCAAGATAGAAGGACAAATCAAGAAGAAAAAGGTAATATTGTTGATTGTTTCAGTAAGTACCCACAATTTTATTCATTGTAAGATAGCAAAAGAATTGAACTGCTTCCTATATCCAGCACCAAAGTGTCAAGTGACAATTGCAAATGGAGGAACGATAAATTTCTCTGGAAAATGCCATAATATCAAGCTACCCATGGGAGAATATGTATTGACTAGCCCAATGCTTTCCATTCCAACGGGAGGTGCTGATGTTGTACTAGGAGTCTAATGGATACAATCCTTGGGTATAATAGCTTTTAATTTTCAAGAACTTTTCATGAAATTTTTTGCGGAAGGAAAGGAAGTTGAATTAAGGGGTATTACAAGGAAACCAAGAAAGATAATCAGCTCTAACGGTATGACAAAGCTTCTAAAAAAGCAACAGAGAGGTGTAATTGCACAATTATGTTCGCTAAATGTTTCCACATCAGAATCATTTATTTCTCTAGATCTCCAAAAAGTCTTAGACAATCATTCCAAGGTTTTTGAGACTCCCAAAGGTCTCCCACCTATTCGTGATCATGATCATGCTACTCATCTGATTCCAGGAAGTGTTCCTCCAAACATCGGGCTGTACAGATATCCCTGTGCCCAAAAGAGTGAAATTGAACGTATGGTTGCATAAATGCTAGAGGCTGGTATAATTCAACCTAGTCAAAGTTCTTTCTCTGCTCCAGTAGTATTGGTGCACAAGAAGGATGGATCATGGCGCATGTGTCCAGATTATAGGGAGCTCAACAAGCTCACTATTAAAGATAAGTTTCCCATTCCTGTCATTAATGAATTACTGGATGAATTGCATGGATCAATTTACTTCACCAAGTTGGATCTTCGTTCAGGATATCATCAAATCAGAATGAAGACTGAAGACATTCCAAAAACAACATTTAGAACTAATGAGGGTTATTATGAATTTTTGATCATGCCTTTTGGCCAAACCAATGCACCTTCTACATTTCAATGTTTGAAGAATTCCATTTTCAAACCCTTCCTTAGAAAAATTGTGTTAGTATTTTTTGATGATATGCTAATCTACAGCAAGTCTTGGAAGGATCATGTTGAACATGTTGACAGGGTGCTACAATTTTTGGAGGAGAAACAATTATATGCAAAAAGATCCAAATGTTTCTTTGGAGTACAAGAGGTGGAATATCTAGGTCATATTGTATCTCATGAAGGATTTAAGGTAGACCCTAACAAAATTAAATTCATTAAGGAATGGAAAATCCCCACATCCATAAAGCATCTGTGAGGATTTCAGGGGTTGACAGGTTATTATCGCAAGTTTGTTAAGAATTATGGGAGAATAGCAGCACCTCTAACAACATTATTGAAGAAAGATGCATTTTCATGGACTCCAAAAGTAATAAAGGCCTTCAAACATCTTAAAGAGGGTCACAAAGATGTTGGGTTATGACTTTGAAATCATCTACAAAAAAGGTAAGCAAAATGTGGTGGCAGATGCACTCTCAAGAAAGGATGAGGATGTGGAAGCATTGTTGTACGCCATTTCTATTATCCAACTAGATTGGATAAACGAAGCAAGGGAGGAATGGAAGAATGATGAAGAAGTGTGGGCACTTATTCGAAAGTTACAACAAGATTCTAGTACATTTGATGCATTTAGCTGGTAAAATGATTCGTTATGGTACAAAGATCACTTATACCTCTGTAAGAATTCCCAACTCAAACGAAAGATTCTTATGGAATTACACACTTCTCCCTTAGGAGGGAACTTAGGATTTTTAAAAATTTACCACAGGGTTAAGAAGGAATTTTTTTGGGATGGATTCAAATCAGATATTCAAAAGCTTGTGGCAGAATGTTTGGTTTTCCAACAAAATAAAGTGGAAAAAATTAAGTCCTCGGGTCTATTACAACATCTATCCATTCCAAGCCAACGTTGGGAGGAGGTTTCAATGGATTTTCTCACAGGTTTACCAAAGTCTGAGGGAAAGAGTGTCGTCATGGTGGTAGTTGATAGACTTACCAAGTATGAACACTTTTGTGCATTATCACTTCCATTTAAAGCCAGTACAGTCTCCACTGCATTTATGGAAACAATTCAAGAACTACGTGGAAATCCAAAGATTATTGTAAGTGACAGAGATCCCATTTTCACTGGAGATTTTTGGACAAAATTATTTTCTTGTCTTGGTACTCAGTTAGCTCATAGCTCATCTTATCATCCTCAATTTGATGGCAAAACTAGGATAGTAAACAAATGTTTGGAAGGATATCTTCGTTGCTTTGTCTTTGACAAACAGACACAATGGGTCAAATGGTTGCCTCTAGCTAAATGGTGGTATAACACTTCCTTCCATACAACAACAAAGATGACCCCATTTATGGCAGTTTATGGATATGAGCCGCCATCCATCACATCATATTTAAGAGAGAATTCTAAGGTTCAAGCAGTGGAACATCACATCAAACATCAACAACAAGTCCTCCAACTCTTGAAGGATAACCTTGTGTTGGCACAGAATAGAATGCAACAACAGGCAGATCAACAGAGCAGCGAAATAAGTTTTGATGTAGGTGATTGGGTATTCTTACGACTACAACCATATAAACAAATGTCCCTCAAGCAAACTAAGAAGGATAATAAATTATCACCAAAGTATTATGGTCCATACAAGGTGTTGCAAAAGATTGGTACAATGGCATACAAATTGGAGCTTCTTGTAGCTTCTCGAGTGCACCTAGTTTTCCATGTTTCATGTTTAAAGAAGGTTATAGGCGACAAGCTCCCAGTTCAAACAATATTGCTAAAACTTGATGAGGAAGGAAAAATTATATTGGAACTGGAAGCAGTCATAGAAACAAGAACTCGACAGCTATGAAATCGATCAATTTCGAAGTATCTCATTAAGTGGAAGAAATTATCCGCTGAATATTCCACATGGGAGGATGAGAATTTTATACAGAAGCATCCATAACTACTCAAGCGTTGAGGACAACACTTTTTCGAAGGAGAGGGGCATGTTAGGTCCCTATAATACTAGTGATTACCCCATTACTATTTTAGTTGTATCCCTTATTAATATTGTTGTGCCCCTATTGTCCCCATATTGTTATTACTGTGCCCCATAGAATCCCTCTATCGTTATTTTTGTGGCTTTATATTATTATTGTTATGTCGGATGGGTTATATTGTGACTCCTTAGACTCCTATATATAGAAAGGAGTTTTTGTCATTCGAATCATCCAAGAATTTTTCATTTGTGTAATGTAAAGGAGGTTGCCCCCTCGAAGAGGCTGAATCCTAAGCCGTTCAATGATATTTTCTATCTTTTTGTGAGGTGGTTTCATAGCATATGAACACCTAAAATGCAAGCCTAGTTTGGAGAGCCTACTATAGTAAATGTTAATGATAATGTTTAAAAGTAACAATTTAAAGAGAGATGATATAGTTGAGAGGGTATGTAGAAGGAGACAAAATAGAAGAGAGGGTTTTAGGTGAGAGGGTATCCTACAAAATGAAAAATGTAAGTACATATGTGTGACACTAAGCCTAGGGTATCCAATCTATGTTTTTTGGGCTGAACCAATCGGGCCAAGAGTAATAATAGAATGATGGAGTTATTTAGGAGGAGGGTAAACCTGAACGAATTCAAATCCTAGAAATGAAGCAAAGAGAAAGAGAAATGTTGAAGTGGATGAGTGGGCTGGAAGGGAAATCTCGAAAGAAAATCCATTGTTCACATGAATGGAATAGGTTTGGAACAATTAATTCAATACTAAATGATACAGATCAAATTTGAACTAGTAATGAAAAGCTAATATAATAGAAAATAATGAGAAAACTAATAATAAAAATAGATATATTCCATACTTTATTAACTTGGAAAATGGCCTTCTTGTATTGTTTACAATGGATCCATGGCTAACAACAAAAGTAATTATATGTAGCTCAAAATGAAAGAAATACTACACTAGATAATGTAGTTCAATATTGAAAAAAATATTAACCTAGATATATGCAACTCAAAGGTTAAAATAAATGATAAACAATGACAATGCATGTAGGCTGATGGTTGAAAATATGAAACTAACTAGAAGCATTATTTATAGAGATATGGGAATGAGCCCAAAGAGGAGGGGCATTGTTAATGATGTACACTAGTGTTCCACACTATTAAGGAAATTAGAGATATGGGAATGAGCTCAAAGAGGACGGGCATTGTTAACGATGTAGGTTGGAGTTCCACACTTTAGGGGAAATTGTGGTTCTAGCAAAAATTGCAAACAAAAATCAATTGGAAAAAATGATATTATGTCCCATCCCTAATATCTAATACATTCGAGCATAATCTTGAAAAGAAAAAGGAAATAAATTGACATTAAGGTCAACATAATGATTGTTATTGATTAATGTGTAATATTATTCCTATTTCATTTTGGATCTATCAAATTATTTTTTAAAAACAACTCCATTATCTTTGTTTAATTGAAGAAAAAAAAACTA
This sequence comes from Pinus tabuliformis, assembly GCA_031772625.1. Classification (NCBI taxonomy): domain Eukaryota; kingdom Viridiplantae; phylum Streptophyta; class Pinopsida; order Pinales; family Pinaceae; genus Pinus; species Pinus tabuliformis. The sequence goes on along the minus strand of CM062812.1, from coordinate 730,448,149 downwards.
ACTCCATATTTTTACTAAATATAATAGCTATTGTTTTATTTTTAAATTTTCATTCCCCTATATTTTTTTTATCTTAAAACCTTATCCACTTTTACCTTCCAATCTTGCTCATACTTTCCCACTCTCTTTATCAAAGTACTCATAATTTAGCTTACTTATACCATATCCAAAATAACTATAACTTTGTTTCCTTTCCTCTAGTTTAAAAAATAGTTATATCTATATTATAAATAATTTAAAAACACACTTTCAAAATATCTCCACCCTAAATATCCTAAAATTCATTTCTCCTCCCTTATCTTTATTCAAATTTTAGATAATTCTAAAACCCTCCCTATTCTTTTAATAAGATAACTTGAAAGCTAATAAATTAGTTTTTCAGTTTTAAGAGAGATTTGAGACGTTTCGTTATTTCGAAAAGAAAATCCATTTTGAAAAGATTACATAACATGGAATATACGTTTAAAAATATAAATAGCAATGATGCTATGAGTCATATTATTTGCAAAATGGAGAACAATCCTAATGAAAACCCAATTTCATAGTTTATTAAAAATTATGATTTTTCTACTATTATTTTTCCGTTACAACTTAATTCCATTGGAAAATAAATTGTTGTTAGTCAGACAAAGCATACATTGAGTGGGAAAATTGTTATCGTTTCGTAACAATACTCTGGATAGTTACCATGAGCATATATTGGAGATAGTCGTGCATATTTAATAGTTAGTTTTGGAGGCATGCACTCACCACCAAAGATGATAGTTACATGACTTATTCGAATAAATTAGAACAGGAAAGGAGGTCGAACATAATAGTTTAAGAAAACTCATCCTAAAAACACTAATGATTAGTTCAAGGCTATGGTGCACCAATTTGTTAATGTGGAAAGACGGTCTTTCTACTTGGATGATTTCAATGAGCTTTGACATAAATAGGGTTTACATTAAACTCATCGAAATATTAAGGTGTTTTTTTATTATTTATTTATAACAAACTCCATGAAATTACATTAAAATTGTGTTTGCGAGGGTCATAGATCAAGGAAAAATCCGTGAAACATTAGAAAAGGGATGATCTTGAAGAGTAAAGAAACAGATGCATAATGTTTATAGCAACTTATATGGTTTGATGGAAGATCATGGATTCTCTAGATTTATTTATTTATAATTTTTCTTTTTTTTATCTAAAGTAAATATAAGTAGAAGTTTAAAGTTTTTCAATCTTCGATGATTATACTAGACACACCATTAATATACTTGGTATATAGACAATTGAAAACTGTATATATGGATAACCAAATTAGGGCATTCTCTCACCTACACGGTGTTTTGTGTCGACTGATTATGGTATTAAGGAAAATGGTAATTGTGAGGAGGGTTGGGTTTTCAAAATCAGATTGTTTATTGAATGAGATGGTCTGGAATGTCATAATATTAAAAATGATAAAAACTCGGAGAGGCAATTTGTCTATCAAATCTTATCTCTAATCGTATGTACTGTGATTTCATTCGTGGCATTGTTATCAAACGCATCAAATGATCAAATCGGTGTAAGGTGCGTCTTTGTTCATAAAAACTCAAATCTCGTTACATCAAATGATTTACAGGCAGCAACTACCGGGTTTTGGACAAAACTCGTGAGAATACAGCTGTTCGCAGGTTAAAGATAATAACTCGAAGGACTTTGCCAAGCTCCTTAGCTTGTAGTGAGAAAATAGATACACATTTTTAAAATTAGAACCGTTCTCGATGAATTAGGATTGCAACAGCATAAACCTATAGTTTAATAATGCAGTAGAACAAAGTGCTATTTTAACGACAGGAAAGAAAATTGTGAAGCAAGCATATATAGATCCAAAAGCATTATATTAGGAAGTGAATTCTTAATGACGTAATTGATTTAGAGTGGCTTCACATTTTTTAAGTTTGAACCCTTCTCGATGAATTAGTATTGCGACAGCATAAACCAATAGGTTTATAGTGCAGTAGAACAAAGTGCTATTTAAACAAAGGAAACCGAATTCTGAACCAAACAAATATAAATCCAAAAGCAATATATTACGCGGTGAATTCTTCCTGACGTGATTGATTAAGAGTGGTTTTACTAAACTTTTAATAATTTTTCATCTGATTTGGTTTTATTAAACCTCTATTAAACTTTCATCTGCTTGATCTACATTGTTGACCAATAGATGAGAGAAATTTTTGTTAGAATCCTCACATAGGCTAGGTCTTTCTAATTCGTACGCTTATCACGAATAGATATATTTTTCACAATTCAGGTTTGTAAATAAAACCGATTGATGGACAACATTAACTTGTAGATGATCAGGGATACCTTTACTAGCATCCTCACCGAGGTCAAATGTTTGCAAATCATACCATTATTAAGGATTGAAGTATTTCTTCAGAAGTTGAGTTTGTAAATCAAACCGAGCGATCTGCAGTGTTGATATTATAGAACATAAGGGATATCTATACTGGATCCCTCACAAAAGCTAGGTATTTGTAAATCATAACTTTACATGGGATAGAAGAAATTTTCACATCTCATTTTTGAAAATAACCATTGATTATGTATGGAAGTAGTTCTAAGAAAGCATGGGATAATTATTCAGATAAAATTAATGTTATGAAATATTTGAAAATCTGATACTACTTATCTATTCTATGTATAGCCGAGCTATATCGTTTCAATTGTTTGATTAGAACTTCTATAGCATATATGTAGTTTTTAGTCTGTGTACGTCTGTTAAAATTATTGAACAATTCTTTCTCTCAAACTCCAAAAGTAGTTTTCATGTGTTTGAAGTGAATTTACAAGACACATTTTTATGTACTTATGCGGAAATATCCTACCTACTTTTTGAAAGCATCTACCTGAGGAATTCATGAGGTATGTTAAAATATTAAATATGCTAACTTTAACATGTGACTGCGTAAGTGCGTATGGAATTAGGGTTTTAAAGCTGCCGATGCATATTATTCAGCAACACAACATTAGATGAGTCTAGGTTCAGAACGTATTACCCGGCCTCAAATGCTCGGGGCCGTTGCTAATGAGATTCGCCAGACCTGTGCGCCCATAATACTTGGCTAAGAAGATAGTCGCGTTTGCCTGAGATTCCGCAGTATTTATCCACTGGAGGCACGGCCTGAAGATGCATGATTCGCTGCATCCCTTTCGGAGCACTCGGCAACCATTGCAACTCATCCTCATGGTATGCTCTGATCCGATGCTAGGAACCAAACGCACAAAACAATAAGAAGTGCAAAACTTGCAAATATATCGGAAGATAGCACCGACTAGGTTTGTGAAATATCTGCCACTTGATACTTTGATTTCAAATGTAAAATGAAAAGTGAAAAGCGAAATCAGTTATTTTCGTTTTGATGGCGTGATTAACGGGTTGTCGGGGCCGGGCACAATCAGGTACAGGCGCGCTCTGCAATTAAAAAACGCATTTAGAGGCATGAATGGGCGCTGTCTCCTTTTACAAAAATCATAATTCTATCCGTAATTATTATAATAAGTATCGTGTGACCTGGTAATATTATTCTATATATTTAAATATAATAAAGAAAACCGTTCGAGCTCAAGTTCAATGCACCTTCCAGGTAGTTTATTATTTTGACTGAGTGTGCAAGGAGTTAAAATTGTTTCGACCGAGGCTCATCTTATCATTATTCAACCGCTTTGTTTCTATGGTTATTTCTAAATAGATCAGCAAATCGATGGAAGTGGAGACATTCAACATTCAACCCAGCAATATTGAAAAGGATAGATAGGTACATAGATCGACATGAACTATATCCCTGTAAATCAGTTGTCTGCTGGAAGGGCTAAAATATCAATCCATATTATTGTTGAATTCAGCCGAGTCCAAACCATATCGATAAAGTAGTAGTTGTTTAAGTATTTTAACAACTGAATTTTTGAACTTTTGACTGGTTTTCTAAACTATTTTGGTTGATTTGGTTAAAAGTTGGAAATATTTTTAATTTTTAATTTTATTGTATTTAAAAAGTTTTTCCGATACTGAATTACTATTTATGTAAACAATATTTTAAAAAGCAAATAATATATTTTCTTTAAACAATAAGTAATAAAAAGTGAAATATCACTTTATTAAGGCCGCCCATCTATAAATACTATAAAGTGGAGCATCTATTAATACTTCCACTTATAATCAGGTTTCTAATTTTAAGGAAGCTAATTATTTTGATATTTCAATATGATGATATTGGAGTATTTTAAGCAGATTTAAAATGTCAATCATATTTAATTGTTTTTTCTTTTAAGTAAATCAAACCATAGATTTATTTTTTAAATATATGCGATATAAAGAAAATATCTTTTTTTATTTATTTAATAAATTTAGAATTTAACTTAATAGGTAACTATATGTTATTGGATTATGAATATAAAGATATTAAACATGAAAACTCTTTTCTATATATTATGGTGTTTAAAAATTATTTCTTTAGTTTTAAAATTAGATATTAGAAATTGAATTCTCTATATATAAATACATATGTTAACACCTCAATACCAAAAGGTATTTGGAATAACTGAAACTATATCCTATTTCTCACCTTTCTAAATTACATTATTTTTCTTAAACAATGCTAAGTTAACAAATGATAACAAATTTCTTTCTGATCAATCAATAAATAAAACAACAAATGATAACAAATTTCTTTCTGATCAATCAATAAATAAAACATAATAAGTATATGAAAAAAATTAATTAATAATAAATACATTTTTTAAAATGCTTCAAATATATTTTAATTAAATATAGTATAATTTAAATAAATATATGAAAATATAAAATAATTAAAGTAAATTGAGACCACTTTAAAGATACTATAATAATAAGTAATAAATTTCATTTATAATAAACATAATTAAATAAATCATTCAATATAGAAAAACCTTAACATGAAGTCAATGACTATGTTTTATTCTCTTTAAAATATAAAATACAGATTTAAAGAATGACAATCTCAATATAAAATTAGAGTGAAGGATTTAACAATGAATAGTACAAACTATTGGAAGCATCCACAAGGGACCTCACATGAAAATGCAAGGGGTTATTAAAATTTTACACATTTTATCAAAGGGTAATGATCTAAATCACTATTCCATATCCTAATAAACTTTACATAGAATAACTTTCAGTAAAGGAATAGTATGTTGTATAATCATTAACAACCACTGTTGTAGTATACCAGCATAAATTATATGATGTAACCTTGCATCTATTTCATAATTCCCTTAACCAGATTAATTAACCACATACTTGACATTATGAACATCCCATTAGGAAAGGATTCAACATCATCAAACTCACACAATAATCAATCACAACATGGGACACCGATATACCCTAGAAACGTCATATGGTGAAAACCAACAAATGTTTAATTTTTTTATCAAACACTCATGAAGGTGTTCACCCCTCATTCAATGGCTTATAAGGGAGTCCATCCCTTAACCATTGTCATAAAATATTATAATGAGTTATCATTAAAATACAACATACATAGCTAAAATCTATTACAATCATCATGAAACTATTTACCCACAAATCACCACTCTTTATATCATTTTGGCATGATTTTTCCATCAATGGACCATCCTATAGCTCATACTCATTAGCGTGGACCATTAGTTCTTTATCTTGCACAATGTTAAACATAATTTGCCTTTTTCATAAATCGACATCCTTTCCCGTCATTGTTCTCATCAACAAGCTTTGGTAACATGATTAGATAAAGTATTAATCAATCAATAATCAGTATCTAAAAGCGGTCTTTTAACATATATTCATGTGCTTACATGAGATGTAAATATAATATCACAACATGCTTCTTCTAACAACATTGTGCATGTATAAACAAATAATTATCAAGCATGAAAAATAGTTACCATGTTGCTATTATCATTCTCGCACTAGTACAGGTTCATATCAAAACAAAGCACTCCAACCATCCATTTCATTTAAAGGATACTAGCAGCTTACCTTTATTTTTTCACCATGTAATTAGAAAAAAACTTGTTCAAAGAGAGCTAGCCCATTAGCCTCTTCTTTGTTCATGTAACTAAGTAATCTTTCCAATAAAATAGATATTATTATAATACATAAAAATAAATGCCCCCTTCTAAGGGAAAGATAACATGATAGACATCATTATCATGGATGCAAATGCAAGCCCCTTTTCGAAAAGCATCTTTCTCAAGACACAAATATTTAAAAAATCTATTTTATGCATAAAGACATGCGTTGCTCTAAAATAAAACTATTATATTAGTGATTATTTATTGCATGCGGATATATGTATTTTACAAAGGAAAGGTAGTGCATTTATTGCATGTAATTACTTATTTTCCTTTCCACAATGTAACATAATAATTATTATTTTCTGCATACAAATCTTTGTTTCTATTTAAAAGACCTAACACAATAGTTCTACAATTTCACATTTCTCTCTAAAAGATCTAACACAATAGTTCTATTTTCGTGCATGTAAACAAAATATTTCTTTTCAGAAATCCTATCACAATTTCAATATTCCTTATACATGCAATACATATCTCTTCCCCAAGGAATCTATCAAAATTAAACATATACCCCTTTCTAAGGAATTAGCACTACAACTATTATTCTTGCATAGAAATATACTATGTGATTGCATAATATTTCCCATAATAGCTATTATTTTAGTGTGGAACAATAACCTTATCGAAGGAAACTACGATTAAAGGTATTATACATCTAAAAGGAATTTATATAATAGATATGGAACTTGCATACAACTACATGTTCTCTCCAATAGAAAACTTAATATTCAATAGATGCTCTTTTGCAAAAGATTTTTTTTCAAGAGAAAACTAGTTCAACATATTTCCCTTTCAAGATATGATATGTATTTATGTCTTTTACTTGCAAGATTCACATGCAATAATTCTTTCAAAATAATAGTAAAATAAATATATACATACTTCTTTCCAAGAAAAATCAAAAGCATATTAGTTAACTTTTCAAGCATGCACACACACATGTTTCTTTTCCAAGAAATCTCTTTTCAAGGAACTCCAACACAATAGTGATATTTTTCATGCATGCAAAGGTCATATTCCTTTTAAAGAAAATATACTTAACCATTTCTTTTGTATGCATTCACTTTTCCATAAATGAAATAACTATTGTTTTTTTTTCATGTTCCTTTTTTTGTGCATATGTATATGTGCTCTTTTCAAAAAAATAGTTATTTTCTGTGTGCCAAACAACACACGTTCATTTCAGAACTAGCCAAAATAAGCACCTACATTTTCCAAGAATTCTATCCAAAAATTAACCCACAAGATTCACCTATAATGTTTTTAGAGAATGAAAAAGTTCTTTATCTCTCTTACACACAAAATTCACATGTGATCTTTTGAAAAGATATTAATCTCATGCCAGCGCAATTATTTTACACATATGAAAAGTCATTTCTAAACGAAATCTAACAAACATGTGCATATACTTCTTAAATACAAACAAAAAATACTTATCTTTATTTATTTTGACATGAAATCTTCTCGTTTATGCACTTATCCACATCTGTAGATTCACATTTCTCTTCTACAATAGTGTCTTCTTTTAGTAGTTATGAAATTTCAAGAGGAAAAAGTAAAGTTACCATAGTTTCATTGCACATAAAGCTGATTATTCCAGTCCTACAAAGAGGACTTTGTTTCCCTCTTGAAATCATTGAATTGTTGTGCCAACAAAAACTTGATTCAACATTCGTGCAAAAAAATTTGTAACGCACTGGACTGAATCCCTAGGATAGCCTTCATCTGAGATTTCACATGAGATTCCCCGCCTCACAATCAATTACTATTATGGTTCACCACAAATCACTAGCAACAAAAACTAAATACCACCATTAGAGCTACAAACTCGATAAAAAAATAGAGGATTTATGAAGGGAAGCGAAAATGAAAAGCGCTAATAAAAAAATCCCCCACCTTTCGTTCTCCCCAAGAAAATAAAGAAACGAAAGAATATGGTTACCTTCGGTGGTTGTAATAGAATGGTAAATAATATTTTAAAAAAGAATAGTAAATTCCAACATATAAATTGCCAGCATATTTCACCGATATTTAAATTAGTTTTGGAACCAATTTTAATTCGTAAACAACTGAAGTAAAAATATAATTATGTTTGCAACTGATTCTTGATTCATAATGGTAGAAGTAAATATTATTACTTTTTAACAATGCCAAGTAACTGTGGGATATTACATACTTCCCCCTTAAACGGAATACCGTCCTTGGTGTTCATATTTCACTGGAACTTTAAATTTTACACATGATATAACCATCTAACCCACAAGAAAGGGTTCCTTCCCCTTCCAAAATGAAGTATTTCATTTCCAAGAAATACCCATATACAAAATAGTAAGATTTATCAATAGAGATAAGCATTTACGACTACAAAAATATGCATGATATACTTTCCATCACATATCCATTATTCAAATTCAAAAAATACAAAACAAAATCTCTATATCAACTTACCATTACTTACCAATTAATCTTGAAAGTCACGGTCACTTTTATGAAAGTTTCTAAGAATGTTTTGACAACCTATCCGCACTCCATGGAAAGCACTCTATAATATATGACTAAAAAATCTAACATAATCATATTAATCACAACATTTTCAATCAAATTAAATACTTTTAAGTGTCAATATATTATTCAATGTCATCTGACATTTCAATCACACTACTTCTACAAGTACTTAGAGAGTATCAACACTCTAATCATCAAACCTATAAATCACTGCACCACATGCACATTATCTTAGCTCCTATTAAAGAAATCCACACAACACTTATAAAAGTACTCAAAAAGTACCTAGCTCTCTAATCATAAAAATGGTCAATAAATGCACCAAGTGCATACTCGCCTTGCCCCTGCTAAGACATTCAAATGATTAGTGATACAACAAATGAACTTCATTGCCAATAATTCCTTACTGGGCACAAGGCTCCTTTCCTAGTAATATGTACATAACATGTTTACACAATTATATATATAATTTATTTTTAACACAACACATAACTGATAGTTAATTTTTTCTGCTATGAGAACCATAATGGAAAATGAATGCTCGTCCCAACCCATGGGAACTAGTTCCCACAACTAGATTGAGTGATTTTCACATCTAGATAGTTCTCTGACACAAACAATATTAGGTCTATTCTAGAATTCCACTCACCAACTAGATCAATAATTCCAATGACCACAAAGGGTACAATATAGGATTCCTCTTCACAACGTCCTACCTATTCCTCTAACATCGTCCCATTTATGAGGAATTTTGGGCCTCCTTCAATGGGATCCAAACCAACAGAGTTGCCTCAGGATTTTTCCTCTCTTCACCATGTTGGCCAACGCTTTTCCCTGACTGAGATCATTTATCTCTAGGGAGAGGAAATTCGGACTAGAAAGTTCCATCAATCCCTCCAAGCAGGCAACTACCATTAACCCAAGGCCTCCTGGCCTTTCACAAGTTTCTAGCATGTAAAATTGCCTTTTAGCATTTTCCCACAATTATTTATATAATGAACCATATGCACATTATAAATAAAGAAAAATATTTTTGTTTTGTACATCATACATTCATAGTTGACCCTCAGTATGTGTCTACAATATCTAGATTGATAGGAAACATATATGACATACAAGTGGTATACATTATGATTTTCCAAATAACATAATCATGCATATCATAACACTATACTTTCTCATTTATAGTTGTAATTTGCATTTCAAAATTTTACCTTCACAGGTTCTCATGTTTCCCTTAAGCTACCCCTACTTAATCCCATCGAAAACATTCATCATAAATATGCATTATTTAAACAAGTATTCCCTTTCGCAATCATTTTAGTTTCATGCATACAGTATTGTCATGCATAAATATATATATAAATATTAATTTATGTGTAAATTCCAATAACAATTAGGGTAATAATCCAAACATTTCCAATTTCCCCCAGTGTATTGTCATCAATAGACCAGTACAAGAAGTAACTACCATAATCACTTGTTTACAACTTTCAATAAGTAATTCATGCATATAAGTTTTATTAGTTAGTCATGAAATACTAACCAATCACTTCTATCAACCATCTTTAAGCCTCCATGAGAAGACTTAATCAACAATTAGTTATTGCAGTCAAGTCACAATACCTAACACATTATTTATTTTTAATATCTAAAGGGGTTATTTCAATGTCCTTTTAAAACATTCTATTGTCCTATTCAAGGACATTCCCCATATTGTAAATTCATGCATTCACTCATTAAAAGTAGTGCATTGTAGTTTTGGTCATGTCCATTAAATGTATCATGAATATTTTCATATTTGCAAAGGTTGGTAGTCAAACTTCACTTTCACTAATGACTGTTCAAGATTGTTCATATGTGTAATAAAGGTTTTATTATTCTTTATATTCATGAGGATTCAAATGTGATGAATAAAATTTTTCAACAGACTTTATTACTTATGCCTCTTTAATGAAGTTATAAACACGAATCATGCATCTCAAGCCAAAGTAGTCTACTGCATGTATCAATATATAGATTTTTAGACTCACACCTCAGGTGATGCTCACTAGTAGCATACATCAAATTTCTTTTCTCTTTAAAAATTCCAAAGGTGCTAGTGCTGCAACCTTCACTCTAATACCACTGGTAACATCCCTCAGGGACCTCACATGAAAGGGAGCTAGAATATTTTTACACATATTACACATGGGTAATTATCCAAATCACTATTCCATATCCGTATTAACCATTAGGTAGAATGTTCATCAGTAGATATAGTAACTTTCAATAGAGGAATAGAAAGTTGCATAAAAATTAACAACCACTGTTGTAGTATATTAACATAAATTGTATGATTTGACCTTGCATCTATTTCATGATTTTGTTAACAAGATTAATTAACCACATACTTGACATTTGAACATCACATCATAAAAGGAATCAACATCATCAAAGTCACACAATAATCAATCACGACATGGAACACTGATATACCTTGGAAACCTCATAGGGTGAAAACTAACAAACATTTAATTTTATTTTTAAATGATCATGAGGGTGTTCACTGCTCAATCAATGGATTATAATAGAGTCCATCCCTTAACCATTGTCATAAAATATTACAATGAAATATCATTAAAATATAAAATACCTAGCTAAAATTTATTACAATCATCATGAAACCATTTACCCACAAATCACCACTCTGTAAATCCTTGTGGAATGATTCTTGCATCAGTGGACCATCCCGTAGCTCGTACTCATCAACATGGCCCATTAGTTCTTTACTTGCTACAATGTTAAACATAATTTGTCTTTTGCACAAATCAAAATACCTTCATCTCATTATTGTCGTCAACAGGCTTTGATAACATGATTAGATAAAGTATTAATCAATCAATAATTAGTCTCTAAAAGCGGTATTTTAACATCTATTCATGTGCATACATGAGATGTAAATATAATATCACAACATTCTTCTTCTAAGAACAGTGTGCATGTATAAACAAATAATTATCAAGCATGTCAAAATAATTACCACGTTACTATCGTCATTCTCGCACCAGGACAAGTTCATATCAAAATGAAACCACTATAACCATCCATTTCATTTAAAGGATACTAGCAACTTATCTTTGTTTTTCATGTGTCTAATTAGATAAAAATTATTCAAAGAGATCTATCCCCTTAGCTTCTTCTTTGTCCATATAACTAAGTAATGTTTCCAATACAACAGATATTATGATAATACATAAAAATGCATGCCCCCTTCTAAGGGAAATCTAACATGATAGACATCATTATCGTGCATGCAAATGCAAGTCCCTTTTCAAAAATCATGTTTCCAAGGATAGAGCTATTTACAAAATCTATTGTATGCACAAAGACATGTGTTTCTCTAAAATAAAACTAATGTGTTAGTCATTAATGCATTCGTGCATATATATGTATTTTACAAAGAAATATGGCATATTTATTGCATGTAATTACTTGTTTTCCTTTCCAAGATCTAACATAATAATTGTTCTTTTATGCACACAAATCCATGTTTCTGTTTAAAATATCTAACACAATAGTTCTATTTTCGTGCATGTAAAGAAAATATTTATTTTCAGGAATCCTATCACAATTTGAGTATTCCTTATACACGCAATACATATCTCTTCCCCAAGGAATCTATCAAAATTAAACATATACCCCTTTGCAAGGAATTAGCACTACGACTATTATTCTTGCATAGAAATACACTATGTGAATACATAATATTTCCCATAATAGCTATTATTTTAGCATGGAACCATAACCTTATCCAAGGGAACTATCATTATAGGTATTATACTTCCAAAAGGAATTGACATAATAGCTATGACACTTGCATACAACTACATGTTCTTCTCCAACAAAAAGCTTAATATTCAATACATGCTCTTTTGCAAAAGAATCTTTTTCAAGAGAAAACTAATTCAACATATTTCCCTTTCAAGATATGATATGTATTTATGTCTTTTACTTGCAAGATTCACATGCAAGAACATATCAAAGAATAGTTAAATAAATGTATACATACTTCTTTCCAAGAAAATCCAAAAGCATATTAACCAACTTTTCAAGCATGCACCAACACATGTATCTTTTCTAAGAAACCAAATTCATATCTCTTTTCAAGGAACTCCAACACAATAGTGATATTTTTCATGCATGCAAAGGTCATATTCCTTTTAAAGAAAATCTACTTAACCATTTCTTTTGTATATATTCACTTTCCCATAAATGCAAGAACTATTGTTTTGTTTTCATGTTTTTTTTGTACAAATATATATGTGTTGTTTTCAAACAAATAGTTTTTTTATGTGTGCCAAACAACACACGTTCATTTCAGAACTAGCCAAAATAAACACCTACATTTTCCAAGAACTCTTTCAAGAATTCTATCCAAAAATTAACCCACAAGATTCACATATAATATTTTTAGAGAATGACAGAGTTCTTTATCTCTCTTACACACAAAATTCACATGTAATCTTTTGAATAGATACTAATCTCATGCCAATGCAATTCTTTTACGCATATGAAAATTCCTTTCTAAATGAAATCTAACAAACATATGCATATCCTTCTTAAATACAATAAAAAAAATACTTATATTTATTTCTTTTGACGTGAACTCCTCTCCTTTCTGCACTTATCCACATATGTACATTTGCATTTCTCTTCTACAACAGTGTCTTCTTTCAGCAGTTATGAAATTTCAGGAGGAAAGAGGAAAGCTATCAGAGTTGCATTGCACATAAATATGATTATTCCATTCCTAGAAAGAACACTTTGTTTCCCTCTCCAAACTGTTCAATTGTTGTGCCCAAAAAAACCTAATTCAGAAATCGTGCAACAAACTTTGTAACACACAGGACTCAATCCCTAGAATGGCCTTCATTTGAGATTTCACATGTGATTCCCCACCTCCCAAATGGATTACTATTATGGTTCACCACAAATCACTGGAAGCAAAAGCTAAATACCATCATTAGAGGTAAAAACTCGATCAAAGAATAGAGGATTTATGAAGTGAAGGGAATCTTGAAATTGATGGAGCAATTTATATTATTGGAGAGAGTATATTCATTAGTTGTGTATGTGTCCTAGTTTAGGAACTAGTTCCTACTTTGTAGGTGTTAGTTATAACTCTCCTATTGTCATGTAAATTTATATATTTGTCATGAATAATGATCAATGTAGATGATTTTCCATGAGGACGTCTCCAAGTGCAGCTTGCCCCTGAGAGCTGCTAAGTTTTTGAATATATTTTCGTTTCTTCCATTTCGTAATATGGTATAATAGCTAGTGAGTTTTTGGTGACTATGAGAGTGCCTAAGTGGCAGTATTGTGACCTATGGTGACTGGTGCGAAGAAGGCCTACTAAGGAGGCAAATTGTTGTGGAATAGCATGAGAGAAAAAAATATCTATGGAAAATTTGGATCAGCGTGCATTTTCTGTTAATAGTAGTGTTGCACCATGTTGTGATCAGTGCGAGATTTAGGGTGGATATCCGTGATATTCACCCTTTACCTAGAATAGTGTTCTTTAGCATGGACAGTCTGCGAAACCACACTATGAAGACACCCGCGCTGCTCCTGGTCGACATGGAGGTTGGCTACCTTGACGATGTGCACTGATTGAATTTTTTTTGAAGGCATTGTTGCATGTGGTATCATTGTTGTAGAGGTAGCGTTTGACTTGGGTGATCACCAAAGTGTGTTCCAAGCAAGTTGAGGCTTGGTGTTGTGGTATATTGATAGTTGTGGCATAACCCATCAAAACTAGTGGTGCCTTAACGGGAGAGACCAATTACTGTTGTGGAGATTCTGATCTGGTTTGGGGATTATTTGTGGCTACCATAGAAGGTTGCTGCTATGGCTCATCGTCGTGGAGATCTCGTTGTAGATTGGACTATAGTGTTGTTGATCAGAGGATGAATCTAGAGAAAGTACCTCGTCCCTATGCAATAGCATTGAATCCTGTGGTGCATGTTGTGACAGTGGAGGCCGAACAGAGGGAGTTTTGTATGTAGGAGATTATTTCATCAAGATCATGAGTGTGCATATCGTGATCATGGCATCATGATCACTGTTGAATACCATATCAATTCTCAAAACAATTGATATATGAATGTATGGTTAACATTCAACGCAGATCATTTGGGACTTGGGAGCTTAACATTAAATTATTGACAATTTAATGATTTAGCATATAGCCACTTCCTTAAGGTCGTTTGTCTCCTTCAAATTATAAAATGATTATAATTGTAATCTAGTCACTTGATTACACAATATCGTTCTCATAATCCTCACTTGACGCGTGATATTCATTATTCTGATCACACATATCTGTAATGCATAATGTGATCATGTTGTCATCCTCTATATAAATTTTATTGTTTCATTTTAGTTGTATGAATCTTCAAGCCTTTTTTTTGGCATTGAAATGAATTCTGGTGGTGCGTCTGTCGGGATAGTACTGGTCAATTAACTCTTCTATAGGTCACAAACCTGAAGTTTGAAGATTGTGGTGATATACACAGTGTAAAATACAGGGCGAATGGGTGGAGTTTTGGTAAGCAATGAATTTTGGCATACTCATACGACTCGATGCAGATCGTGTGCCTTAAGGCCTAAAGCCTTATAACTTGATTGGCAAGGTTCATAGGTAATTTTTTCTTTGAAGATCACCCTATTGTAAGATCGTTTGTTTTTCTCACTTTGAAAGAGTACAAGTTGCAATAGAAGAGTTGACTCACTTTCCACTGGATCTTGAGATAGATCAATTTTTTTTATCAATTGTTGGAGGTTGAATTGTTTTTGAGGTAGGCCTATCACCATGAATAATCAAATGGTAGAGGCGTACTTGAACGAGAGAAATAATTTCGATGGGTCCAATTATTGTAATTAGAAACTCAATTTATTGACCCTGCTTGAGGGGAAAAGTGCATGGACGATTGCAAATGGAGATGAATTGAAGCTGATTCTAGTAGGATGCAAAACATTTCCAACAATTTAAGATTAGGAAAAGAGGGAGAACAAAGCAAAATTTCTCTTGAAATTTTTAGTTAAAGACTGCATTATCCCTCACGTAACAAAGTGTAAATCAACAAATGACTTCTCGACAACTCTCAAGGGGTTGTATGAGATAAAAAAATACAAATCGCCTATTGTTCCTAAAGATCAATATTCTGTCCATTAAAATGGAGGAGAGTGAATCAGTCGTTGCATTCATATGTTAGATCAAGAAGCTGAGAAATAAGTTGGCCGATATAGGGGAGACAATATTGAACACTGATCTTGTCACAATTACCATGAATGGTATGACTAATGATAATCAGATGTTTATTACAGGCTCGAATGCAAGCGAGAAAACCCACAATTTTGAAGAATTGACATGGATCTTGATACAAGAGGAAGAGAGGCAGATGACTCTGAAACCACAAAATTCTGATCTTATATTAATGGAAAAGAAAAAGCCTTTTAGAGGAAGAGCAAGACCAAGACAAGAGGGTGGAGGTACACCATAGAGATAGCCACCTCAAGGCATGTCTTCTACCAGAAATGATTTAAGAACCAAGATTTTTTACTGTGCTAAAGTTTCTCTCATTGCTAAGAATTGTCATAACAAGAAACTTGATGAAACTCGACATAGACAGCATGCAGGGCACTTTATCGATAAAGATCAAAATCAAAATCTTAGACTATTTGTATCTAATTATTATTTATTGGATGAGAATAATGAAGCAGAAACCTAGTTTGTGGATTTAGGAGCCTCCACTCACATGGCAAGCAAGAGGCACTAGTTCGAAAGTTTTAAAGAAACCGAGGGTGATGCTAATATCTACCTTAGTGATGATAGAGAATACTATATCAAAGGACATGGAGACATTCCTATGATTTTGCCTAATGGGGGGGATCAGGAAAATCCAGAATGTGATGTACGTACCAAGAATTAAAGAGAATTTAATTTTTGTTCCAATGATTGCAGATCAGAAGTTGAAGGTAGATTTTTTTTAAACCTATTCTATCATTAAGGATTTGTTGGATAAACATAAATCGGTTTCATATGGAATCTGAGTTGGAGGCATGTACAAAGTGAATATCACAACCGTACCACACCAGGCTTTGACTTCAACAACAATGACAACAAAGAACCATTGGCACCAAAGATTCAAACACATGAATCTTCCTGATTTAGTGCTGCTATAAAAACAAGGTATGGTCAATGGTCTCATTGTTTTAAAAAATGTTCATGTTGATTGTGAAGGATGTGCACTTGGGAAGATGCATAGGGATGATTTTCCCTCAAGTTTACATAAAAATAAGAGATATGTACAAGAGATTATGCACACTGATATATGTGGGATGACGCAGACAAGGTTCTTAGGAGGTGGATATTATTTTTTATTATTTATTGATGATTGCACAAGATTTACCTGGGTATATTTTCTAGGAAAGAAGAGTCATACTTTTGAATATTTTAAAGAGTTCAAAAGCATGGTTGAAAAAAAACAAGGCAATTAAAATTCTCCACTTAGACCAAAGGGGATCGTACAAGCAGAGTAGCTTCATCAAATATTACAAGGACCAAGGGATAGTTCAAAAGTTCATAATTCCCCACACTCCTCAACATAACAGTGTTGCAGAGAGGTAGAATATAACCTTTGTGGAGTGTGCATGTAGCATGCTAGAACAGAAGAACCTATCTAATGGAGTTTGGGCAGAAGCAATAAATACTGTAGTGTATTTAAAGAATAGGACTCCAACAAAAAGCCTTGATCTTAAAACTCCATTCGAATATTTATTAGGTTTTAAGCCTGTAGATAATCCTTTAAGATTTTTTGGCTCAAAAGCATTTTCTCTTGTTCCAAAAGAGGATAGGAAGAAATTGGATTCAAAGGCCATTAAATGCATTTTTGTAGGGTATTGTACAATGTTTAAAGCATATAAACAATTTAATTCTACTCAAAAAGTGTTTCTGAGTAGAGATGTAGTATTTAATGAGTAGGTTGATGATGGAAACTGTGATAAAGGCGATGAAGAGTGGAACATGCCTTTGCTAGTGGAAGATGGAAGTGATGAAATAAGGGACATATGAGCAACAGCAACAACAACTAAAGGAACAACCAAGTGATCGGGTATAGTTAGCAGGCCAAGACCACCAAGGAATGAGAAAAATAGATTTGAGGCAAGTCCACCACTAAGGAGATAAGGTAGGAAAATTCAATTACGAACAAGATATAGAGATCATGCTCTTATAGCTAGTTATTTGAATATTGTTGAGCCCCCAAATGATAAAGAAGAAAGTTAATATAATGAATAGATGATATCCATGGAAGAGGAATATGAGTCAATCCTTAAAAACAAAACCTGGGATTAAGTTGAATTTTCAGAAGGTAAAGAACCTATACGTTGCAAGTGGTTGTATAAACCTAAATTTAGCTGAGATGGTAGTGTAGAAAAATAAAAATCTAGGCTAGTAGGTAAAGGTTACTGACAAAGTTAAGGAATTGATTATGAGGAAACCTTTCCTCCAGTAGCTAAGCTAAACACTATTAGAAATATGATAGTTGTTTAGCTACAAAACGTCATTGGCATCTACACCAACTAGATGTGATGTCTACATTTTTAAATCGAGAATTGAAAGAAGAGGTTTATTTAAGACAACATGAAGATTTTATCAAACAGAGTATGAACATTTAGTCTGCAAATTAAAGGAAGCATTATATGGTTAAAAATAGGCACCCAGGTTGTGGTATGAAAAAATTGATTCATTTTTCCTACAACATAGTTATAGTAGGAGTAAAAACAACCCAAATCTATGTACTCTGTTTTATGAAAATGGGTGAATTATTTTTATTTCTTTATATGTAGATGATTTAATTCTCACTAGAAATGTTGATGATTTGATTAAAAAAATCAAAGTGCAGATGTCGCCAGTGTTTGAAATGAAAGACCTTGGAGAATAAAATTATTGTTTTGGTCTAGAAGTTTGGAGGGACTCTGGACAAACATTTCTCACTCAAAGGAAGTATGTTAGAGGTTTATTGAAAAATTTAGAATGGCTCAGTGCAAAACTACCTCAGTGCCTTTACAACATCTTACCAAACTTCATACTTTTTATGGTTCTAAGGAGGTGAATGCAACATTCTATAGACAACTAGTTGGGAGTCTGATTTACTTGATTTTAACCAGACCTCACTTAGCTTTTGCAGTGAGTGTATGTTTCTAGGAAAACTAGTGTCTTTTTGATTTGCTAGTCCCACTAAGATGGGTAGCTATGTTAGAAACAAAAAATCAAAGAACCTTGTGATTTCCTTTATGTATGATAGATAAGAGAGAAGCAAAGAGGGCCAACCTGGATCTTCCTCTTGACTCCTTTCTTCATTTCTCTCTCCCTTGATGGAACTTTCAACTCCTATCCTACTTGTCCCGCTTTAGAGAATACCTGTAGAAGGTAACAAAACACCATCAAAGAATCTCGATCTATAATATCATAAAAAATGCTAAATCAAAAATACATTGACCATACAATTGCATTCACAAATAACAAGATTCACAAATACACAATTATATGGAGGAAAACTCAAAGAACTTTATTAATAGAAGAAGAGAGGATTACAACCCAGCTGTCTAATCCAGCATCATCCTCCCAACATCAAAGCCCTCTTCACCTCATGAAGAGAAAGATCACTGAACAATACAATGCTCCTTCTCAAAGACAAACTAACAACGCTTCTTTACAAATTACAAAATTCCAGCCTCTAGATCTCTCAAATGAGGGATCCAGTTATAGATATTTGCAGAGGTGTGAGTCAGCTATGGGTTTTTGATTAGTGTCATTCCACTTGTAGCTCTTAGTTCCACTTAGAGATTTATTGGATCTCTTACTCATCCCTGGGCGAATTCTGAGAGGCAAGTGTCATAGAGGAAGTTTCTAGAAGATTCCATGAGCATCCACTTAGAAAACTAACTCAAACATTTGTCCTTTATCGCTCATCACACCCCACTAAAAGCCTCTTCAGTATGCATCAGACCTGGCTAGTGTAGGAGTCAATATGCATTGCACCTTGACAAAGGAGCAGTCAGTATGGTCTAGTTTTGGCCAGTTCAGAGTGGTTTTTCAAGTGGAACTTCTGGGAAATGATGTAATTAGTTGATAATGATCTTTTAGGGTATGAAACAAAACTTTTATGGGTTAAAGAGCCCTTGGTTTATCGACATATATGACTGGGGTTGCATTTCCCAAATATGTCTATAACAGTTTCCCCCTAAAGCATGAGGTTGTAAATCTTCTGATGTCAGGTGAAATTCTTTATCATGAGGATTTGAGGTATTCGAACTGGAAGGTGACCTGTATAAAATACAATAGAATACATCATTATCATTTTATTTTCATGATCTAGCTGAGGCAGGCATTCCCATGCTCAGCTTTATAAATTCATTTTTACTTACATATGACAGATAATCGTCTGCTGTTGCAGACTGGTGATTCTTTGTATGTAGAGTCATCATCTGTTAGCTTAGATGATCACCTATGCAACTTCAATGTACATTTGATGTCTTTATATTCCTAGATATATCGGAGCCCGAATAGATGAAACTAGATCCGATGTCTTCAAATTCGTTCAGTCTTCACTCGATGTATAAGTCGATCCATGTGAAAATATGTCCTGAAGTCGAACATGGAAAGACATCACCTGATTACCAGCCAATGATGTGAGATGTTAACAGGTGCGAGAGGGATCACCGATAATGATATTTACCCTCAAGGTACTACAGTACAATTCACATGGTGTGAATATATGATCTGATTTCGAACACCATGTAAAATATTTTGGTTGAAGGACATTGATGTAGACCTATCGTCGAATGTGAGAAACTTGCCATTGAGGCATGCAAGCTTCAAAGTACTGAAAGGGTTGTTATAAGTCAATTTCTTGGATAATGAGCTGATGTCGACAAGAAGTGACCCATCATAGGAGGGCCTTAATGTATCCCACATCTATGACATGAAACGAAGCAAATGATTTTTTGGAGGTGAAAACAATCTGATGATACAAGGTTTAGGAATGGTGGTCACGAAAAATGGAGGGTGAAGGTATTGAAGTGGATGAGGTGTTAGCTGGGTGGTGAATTATCTAAATGACTTCTCTTGAACATACTAGCGACACTGAGATTGATTGGTAGCATTAACCCCAATAGATGGATGGTGTGAAGGACCAATGGTGATATGACCGGTGAACGAAATAACCTAACCTGACTTAATCATGGTGATGGAGTGAAAGTGTCATGTTCAAGAGTGGCCTGCTACCAATGAAGTTCTTCAAGTTTTCTTCCTTTTGCCCCAGTCATTGCTGACCAGTACCTCTTTATTTTTGTCAATCTTTAGGAGGATAACATATGCCTGTTCTATAACCTGGTGCTATGTTTTAGTGAGTGTAGCGTCAGTGAAACTTGTTCTTATCTAGGTGGACAAGTTTGTCGCTACTGTTTTAATGAGCTTAACGACAAGGATAACTCGGTCCTTTTCATGTTTAGAGAGTCTGAAAAGAGACTAAAAGGAAACTCCTGCAGTCTTTTTCCGTAGCATAATCCCTTAAGTCTGAAAAAGTATAAAATAATATGAAAGGGATGACTTTTCGATCACTTTAGCGAGGTGAAAAAGACAAGTGCTCGATCTTTTTGTGGGATGATCCCTCAGGTCCAAAAAGATTAAAATTTAGAGGAGGGATAGCACTTAACTTTACTTTAACGAGCTGGAAAGGCCAGTAGCTTGACAATCTTTTCATATTTAATGAGTCTAAAAAGAGCTTAGAAGAGACTCGTTTTTTTAGAAACGAGTGATGTTTTAGGGTAGCAACTAGTTCCAGGTAAGCTTGGAACTTCTCAAAACATGCAGTGTGAAGAGGGTGGCTAACAAAATCACTTGTCGTAGTTGTTCCTCAAAAGGGTAAATAATCAAGTGGAAGCATATGAATGACCAAAAGAATGGAGGTGATGGTAGGAACACAACCAAGGCTTAAAAGGCTGATAGAAATGTAATCACAAAGGTCGTTTACTAAAGGCGGTTATATTTTCTTAATGAGCTTGAACCTTGTGCCAACGTGTTCTCAGTGGCGGGTTTATTTTTTAACGAGCTTGAACCTTGCAGAAAAATTTCTCATGCCAGTCATTTAAATATGTCTCTCATTGGTAAGTTCATTTTCTAGCGAGCTTGCACCATGTGAAACTTTGCTCATTCCCTTTTTATGTAGGCTAGAAATGACCAAACTACAGAGCTAACTACACTAAAAGCTAAGGGACTACTAAGATTAGGTAGGATGGTTTTTTCTTTCGACACAACCCTTCCTTTGGTCCATCTGGTGTACAGACGTTTTTGGACCAACTGCCTAACCTAAGGAGTTTACACTAAAAAGATAAAAAGTTAAAAATGCTAAAAAGCTAAAAAATGAAATTGGTCATTTTTCACTTGCATAAAAAGGTTTGCATGCCCCCAGGTATTGAGAAAAGGAGAGTCTCCCGGTCACCATATGGAAGTCCCTGAGGTTAGGCAGGATTCTTAATCTCAGTGGTTAGACAAAAGCACTTCCTTGGCTTTGTCCATCGAAATAGAATAAGGTGAATGGTGCGAGCTTCCAATCACATAACTTGTTGGGAAAGCTATCTTTTCAGCTGGGTTTGCTTGCCAAAGCAGACTAGGGTGCATGCCCCCTAAGCTTCGTTACATTCACTGGACTACTCGCGGTAATTAGGTGGATGAAATGAAGGTTGAAGAGACACTATTGACTCAAAGAGACCATTTAGGGATGATGTTTGACTTGTAGCTACGTTTGAATTGGGAAATGAAAGCTGGTCAATAAGCTGTACCATTTGTCCTTCATCCTGGAAACACATCACTCGAAAGAGTGAGGAAACTGTTAGAGTCGGTCTGGTCAGCCCTCCATCAGAGATCAAAACTCTTTGTTCATTTCAATTTTAGGTGTCCCGCTCCATTCACTCAGCTTCATTTCGCTAGGGACATGCCATGATCTGACAGAGAAAGTCATGATAGTCATTTTCCCTCATGTCTGGCCCATGCTGGTTCAGGTCTTGGTCCATAATCACTGAAATTCATGATAGTCAAGGTATGGTCATATTACAGGACAAAGTCATCTTTTATATTTGGGTTTAGGAAATCATCAATGTGGTCTTTGAAAAACATGTCTAGAACAAGCCATGCAGGCCAGAGGGAGACCTTATACAATTATGGTTCCCAAAGCTTCATCATCACCTGAAGAGACTTTGACTCTTCTTCAAAACTCTGTTTTGAAGAAAAGTCAAACAAGGTCAACTATGACAAAATTTTCCAAAAAATTGCCAATTGACTTTTTCAGATGCAGTCATGGTTTCCATGGCCAAATGCCTAGTCACACAGTCCCCGCAAAGAAATGCCGAAAATTTCATTATTTGAGCCAAAATTTCAAAGAAAAAATGAAAATCAGGGTGTTTTAAAGTCAATGAAAAAAGTGCAAAACACAAACATTAGAAAGTGGGTTTTCAAAGAAGAAAAAATCAAACCCATCTCTCCTAAGCCTATATATACTTGTTGTGGCCCAAAGCAAAGCCATTTGTGCTCTTGCAAGCTTGGGAGAGACATTGCTAAGGTAAGAAAGCGAAGTTTGAGGAAGTTGAGTGAGTGAGAGCCGGTTTCAAGGAGCACAGTGAATACACCAGGGAGTGTGGCGCACACAGAGGGCGTGGCGCACTAACAACCAGCCTATAGTGGAAAGTTTGCAACGGCGCGACGCACACCCAACGTGCGGCGCACTGGGCTTGGCGCATGACGCACACAACTAGGGGCATAAAAACAGTGGAAATCATTCCAAATTTCAATAAAGGCTAGCAAATCAAGAGGTAGGCCATGTTGACACCTCTCCTCTCTCAAATTTGTCAATAATTTGGAGTGTATAAGATATCTAAATGGTACCCCAAAAGCACAAGATCGACCATGAAACAATCATCAAGAAAAACGAGAAATGGGGTTGCAAAAATGTGATGATAAGCACCAAGGTTCTGCTCCCCTCCCCTTGTCCCCTCACTCCTCATCATTCCTGCCTCCATTCCATCATGTTTCCTAAAGAAACCAACCTAAAACCGCCCTAAAACCCTCTCCCCTATTTTTCAAGCAAGTCTGGGTGACTTTTACAGTGTGCGGCGCACACACGAGGTGGCGCGACACACTCAGGGCGTGCGGCGCACTGGGAGCCTGGCCACAGTGCCAAATTGCCACTGGTGCGGTGCATACCCGGCGCATGGCGCACTGGACAAAGCGCGCGACGCATAGACTTATAAGCCCAAAAATGTACTAAATTGCCCAAAATTTTCGTGAATAACCCTCAAGGTTGGAGAGGTAGCCCAACTACCTTCATCATTGGCATTTAAACTTGAAGAGGAATGTGATTTCAATGACCATGAATCAAATGTAAAAGTTTTTTAAAAAGTAAAGCAAGGATGACACAAATAAGGTCAAGAAGCTAGGGTTTTGCTACAGTGACATTATTGCTAAAGTATGCTCCTACCCTACCTCTATTAGCTGATTCCCCTGTAGTAGTTCCCCCTAATAATCACCCTAGCTCCATTGTAATCATATCCATTCATTCCATTTATTCCTATGGCTCAAAATACCCAAACCCTACCCCATCAAACACCATACCCAAAACGCTCCCAAATCCCTAATAAACTTCTCCTTTTAAACCCCTATTCTCCTTTTCATCATTCCCCTCCTAACACTCCCTGTTTTATTGTCCCCTTGGTGACAAATTTTCAGAGCATCTATCAGTTTCATTGGATTCAGAGGGCAGCATAAAACTTAGGGTAAAAACAGTAGTAATGGCATCAGAAAATTCATCAGAGTATGAGGAGAGGACCCACAGTGACACATCTCCATGAGAGAGGGGCCATAGGAGACATCACCGGAGTGGCAGACACCTTAGAGATGAGCCAAACACCCTCACTGAGCTGCAGGCATGCCCACTTGCCATGTCTTGTTTCCAACACTTGGCATGTTATGAATTTTGTCAAAGGGTGGCAAATGTCAGAGTCCATCATGAGTTGGCCCGCCTTTTTGCACTTCATCTACAGGGAGGTCATTCTATCTTGGCTGGGGTCACTTTCACATTGACACCAGAGACCATATCAGTGGCA
The DNA here is from genome assembly GCA_031772625.1 of Pinus tabuliformis. Lineage (NCBI taxonomy): Eukaryota > Viridiplantae > Streptophyta > Pinopsida > Pinales > Pinaceae > Pinus > Pinus tabuliformis. The sequence goes on along the minus strand of CM062812.1, from coordinate 730,423,306 downwards.
ACAGGAATACCAAACATTGGGGAACGGTAGCATAAGAAAAAGAAGGTGGAGAGGCATGATTATGACCCTTACATCAAGAACAACTGCTTGAGCCAGCTCACCAGAGTTTTTCCATTCATATTTTTGAGAGATGAGTATGCACCACTCATGAGATTGATCATGAACTATTTCAGTTCCAAGGGAAGGTTTTCTTGCCTATATGCATATCACATCAGGTTGCTCATGCACTTCACCCGGGTGCAGATGATGAGCCTCCCATTTTTTATTTGCAAGAACATTGAGAAGATGAAAAACTTCGTGTAGCGCAAGACCCCTCGATAGCAGCTAAACAGTGTCTATCATTTTGCTCTCATCTAGATTTTGGTGGACCATTAGTTGGGATTGCAGGGTATTGCTTGGGAGGACTTCATCTCCCGTGACTTCTTCAGTGCTCCACCGGTGGCATCAGAGGTAGAGCATGAGATGGGGGGTCCTTCACATTAGTTTGAGCACCATGAGACTGCCACCATGCCAGTATACATCACATACCAGAAGGGCAGTAGACCGTTCTTTGCAGCAACAAAGCGAGTGTTATCTCCACCTGGGGTGGAAGGGGCCTCGCTTCCGACATCAGCACCATAGGAGTAGGGTAAGGGCAAGGAGCCAATGTAGGAGTAAGGGCCAGGTGAGCAAGAGACTGAGTTTGTTCTCCTCTAGGATGATGAGACAGATGCAGAACCTACGAATGCTAAGCTGGGAGAGATCATTCAGGAGCAGCAATCATTGATTGAGAACCTGTCCCTGGACTTAGAGAGGGCCAAGTGGAACGTGCAGTATCTGGAGCAGAGGAACAAGAAACTTGAGGATTGGCTAGCCGAGATAGAGTTGCAAATGATCAAGGAAAACCGGTGACACATCCTGGCAGCATAAGGCAGACCTATGGAGCAAAGAGACGAGGACTGGGAGTATGTGTTAGAGAAAGTAAACGTCCACTTGGAGCAGTGGTTGGATAAAGCTAACAGGGAGAAAGATATGCTGAGGCGCATGACTCACCACTACCAGGCCCAAAACTTGAGTTCTAAAGGAAGAATCAGGAGCCTAAAGGCAAAATTGAGCAAAGCAGCAAAAGAGGAAAAGGAGGCAAAGGAGCAAGATCGGCTTCGAATCTTGGCTGAGGCTTGCTTGGCATAACACAACACTTCATAGGTGTTGTGCTCTACAACAACCCCCCATTTCATATCATTTTTACTGATAAACATTAACGTATGAAATGGGTCCCTTTAAAATTTAATTTGGTATCAATGCTATTATAATCCAAAAAAGTCCAAAAAATGAATAAATGCACTTTATAAAACTTTCTGGGCAAACCCTTAAAAGAAATCATGTAATGATTTGTCATTGCGATAAAGCGATCGCAAGATCGCATATCGCAATGACACATGAATTATAATTAAGCACCCCAAAGTTTTCCGCCGATGCGCATTCGGCGCATTCGGCGATATTCCATGTACATGTTATAATGCCCCATGCCAATAGTCCCAACGCGATACACATTCGGCGAATTCGGCGATCGGCGACACGCTACAACAGTTGTGATGTTCCCAAAGACTTGTCCCGATGTGATGCGCAATCGGGAATCGGGTATCGCTGCAATCTCACCCAAGTCTTATTGCACTCAAAGTTTTTCGCCGATGCGATATCGCATTCGGCGATCGGTGATATCCAATACGTACCATTAAAGCGCACTAATTATATCCCCGATTGCGAGCCGATAAAGCGCGGTTTTCAACAAAGAGCCGTTAAGTGATGGGATGGCACAATTCAATTGTAATAAAAGCTTGATCTCTCACGCAATCCTTCATCTATGCTCAACCGCCAAAATGTCCATTGCATGCTCAAGTGAATCGTTCAACCAAATAACGATATAATGGGCATTTAAGAAATGACGGATTGAAAACGGCTAATTAATAAGATCATGTCCTAAAATCTTTTCACGGATTGTATACGCGCCCATTTTAAAAGCTAAATCCTTCAGTTACGCATCTATTCATATGTGTTGTATCACTTAAGAGTTTTTCATCGCTATCTCTGTGTATTACGCCCAATTTCCTCTTTGTGCAGAATTCATTCACGGAAGCTAGGCCTGAGAAGATGGGAAAGAAGTCCAAGAAGACCGCAGGTGCTTCCACAACACCAACTGCGGGACAAGCGGCCACAAACAAGAAGAAGGGACTAATATCCGATACCACATGCACGGGGCTCACCAGAGTGACTTGGCAGGGCACTTATAACCTAATTGAAGCTGAGCAACCAGAAAAGATAGTGTCAGAAGCTAGTGTGGACCTACTCAAGAAGTCTGATGCAACTCTCAAAGATTTGGCCGACTCTTTCCTTCACAGGATAGCGGCCATAGATCAAATTCTTCCCTATACAGACGTTGTGCGATGGGCGATTGAAGAAATCCCCATATTGGACAGGACTTTTAATACAAGAGATGGGAGGATTTTCGGATCATTCAAGCCAGATGACCTAAGGCAAATGTATCATTTGCCTGAGCCAGAGAAAATATATAACAAAGCCTTCTTGGAGAAGTTCGCAAGAGAAAATGAGATCGAATCTGAACCTATCAAGGATTGGAGGCAGAACCCCAACAAGCACAAGCATGAATCCTCTGGTAAGTACTCGGTCGATTCTTTGGCTTCTCCTTATTGTTATGCGGGGATTGCATGATTCTGCCAATTTTACCATTGAAATGGTTCCTTTAATGGAGGCAGCAATAAACAGTTGGATTATGGATTGGGCTACTATTCTTTCGGATAAATTAGCAGTAGCTGTTCGTGATTTTAGGTCTCAGACTGTTGTTTCAGAAAGGAAAATGCCCCCATTCTACTATAGTGCATATATCTTAGACACTCTTTGTTTCAATTCCGAATTTCCTGTTCTCGGGTGGAGGTGGACTGCACAGGACCCTTCACCCATTCATATATGTCATCAAAAATTGTGGAAGTCCTCTTATAAAGACCACTTGTATCAAATCTGTAATGGTTTCGTGGTGCCCATTTACTATTCCATTTTTGATAAACCCATTACAAAAATTTCCTATCAAGCTTCCTTCGATTTACCAGCAGTAGCAAGTTGGTTTGGAGAAGAAAATTTCACCTATATTAGAGTTTTCGGCAGTAAAGCCGACCCACATGTTCTTCCTCTTTATGTTCCAGATAAGCTGCTAGCAAGGGAGATTGCATATCAGATCATGGCTGAGAGTACTACACAGACTCTCAAAATAGAAAAGAAGAAAGGATGGCCATCTTTTCCCTTCAGATGTGGCGTTTATACTCTGCATGATCTTAAACATGTAGAAAAGGAAGCCACGAATCTTCAGTCTTTAACGCTGGCCACGATCCCAAACAGACCATACGACCCAAAAAAGACTGCTTACAATGCATTAGAACAGGCCAAATTAACGAGGTTTGAGCATCAGAAGGATATGTTTGATGACCTGTTCGTCGCCTCCGAAACAATAGGTCATGTTAAAGAACTCGTTAGGATGCGATATAATGATGAGGGATTAACTGAGTTCAATAAACTCAGAGAATAGAGGTTGTAAACTCTGCCTCTGGATTTACTGGCAACATCCCCAGCAACATCATCAAGCCGACCTGTTCAAGAATAGGAGGAGCAGCAGAAGAAGCAACAGGAGGAGCAGCAGAAGAAGCAACAGGAGGAGCAGCAGAAGAAGCAACAGGAGGAAAGACAGAGAAAAGAACAGGCGGAAAGGCTAAAGAAAGAACAAGCCGAGAAACAGCATAGAACACAAATGGAACAAGAAGAAAGAAGGAAGAAAGAACTAGCAGATAGGCAGAAAAGGGAGCAAGAAGAACAACAAAAGAAGGAACAGGAAGAAAAACAGAGGAAAGAGCAGGAGAAAGAGCAGCAGAAGCAAACCACCAATGTAGACACTACTATAGACCCCAATTTATTACAAGAATGGCAGCAATTTCACTCCATCATCAGTGGATTGGAATGTTCAAAATATGGAGATAATTCTAAGACAAACGATACGCAGGATGTTACCTCTCCTCAGGTTCTAAGTGGAACCAGCGGCCCACCAAGTTCTAAAGAAGTTGAAGTTATTCCAAAAGACCCCTCTGACCAGATTATTCTACAGGTAGAAGATATTCCGCCATTGGATGTTTTCTACAGCCCAAGACACAGGGCAGTTGTAAAGCGGTCAAGGAAGAGACGAAGGATTGATCAACCTTCTATCTTCCCCGAACAAACGGTCACGGGTAATGTAGTATGGAAGGAGGAATTGGATCCCTCTGATGACTTAACAAAGCTATCACAGTATGCAGGAGCTTATTCGGTGGCAACAATTGACAAAGCATCGGAGGTGAGCCTTCTATTGAAGAATAAGGACCAAGAAATCTTTGCGTTACAGGCAGAATTGGTTGAAACAAGGCAAAAAGCAGCACAAGCCAAAGAACAGTTGCTGGCGCAACAGCAAGAGAACAATCAGTTGACTCAGCAATTGCAAGTGGAAAGGCAAAGGATCGATCAGGGTGCGATCCAGAAACAAAAAGAATTGTCGGAGGCGTTGGAAAATTTGAGAGTGGCGAATGAGCAAATGATAAAGACCAAAGATGAGCAGATTGCTCAAATGTCATCGCTGCTGGAAAAGATGAAGGGTGCATCGCAGGTAAAGGAGTTTAAATCAGAGGCATTATTGATAAACAGTGCATTGATATCTCAGGTCAGACTCTTATGTCAACAGATCACTCAAGCTAAGTCCCTATGTGAGCTAACTACAGTAGTAAATCAGCAGGTAGAAAAGGCCATAACTGAACTAGATCAAGCGGACGAAGCGATTACTGCATATCTTGACTGGCAAGACACTGATTTGGGAAAAGCAGCAAAATTGCCCAGGATTAATGAAACACAGAAAGATATTCTTTTCACAGAATGGCACACTCAAGTGATGAAAGCAGAAAGGGCGGCTTCAAGATGTAAAACAACCGCCAGCAATCTAGTGGATCTAGTCAATAACACTCTTTACCTGGCCAATATGATTTCTCAATGTACACCGGGAAAGATAACAACTCCAAATACATTAGAGCAAACATGCTACCCTGAATTAGAAGAAAAAGGAAGATTAATCGCTGGAGTTAAAAGCTTATCCTTAGATGCATATTGGCTCTTTTTGATCAAGCCACATACACAGAGATCTGCCCTAAAGTGCCTTACAGACGCAATCGGGTGTATAATTCCCGATATCCAAGATGCCACCTACGCTGCACAACTTAGTTCGCGCCTCAACAAACCTCCGGAAGTTGAGCCAATGCTTGCAATTAATCAACTCAGATTCAAAGGAAAACAGTCGACTTAATGAGTCACCCTCCCGCTTGCCAGATCGCCAGCCAAAACAGGATCAAGAGTTATTGATACCAGCTTAGTAGGATTTCTGTTTAGTAGATATTTAAATTAGATTAGTATTTATAGACCCTTTCATTGTTTTGGAAAGGGTCGTAAAATTTTGTAACAGACTTAATAGGCTGAAGTTTGCACTACTGTGCTTCAGTCACTATTCTTTTATGAAATTGGACCAGTTGTTCTGAATTTGACATCAAATTTTTTAATGCAATTGTGCACTATTGCCTTTGTGGAGGACGATTTCTGTGTTGAAGGAAGAACTGCTAATAGCGATTGATATTTGAGAATGTGCTGCAGCTCATATGGTACTTTTATCTACGTCTGAAGTCATTCCTTTTATATGAATTGTTATGCTATATATTCTTGCTATTATTGAATACATGCATTCGTTATAACAGCAAATCTCTATCTCAGCCCACTATTGGATGTTTTGTGATTTGCATTTCTTTTAATCATGTATGTAACAATGATATAAATGATAAAGTGTAGTAATTTCGCTGTTATCGCTTTGTGTAACTATTTATGCACAGCAATCTTGAACAATTTAATATCTATGTTTGAAGACAGAGTCATCTATATGCCTGTCTAAAAGCTCAGATCATCAAACGCTACACTTTAGAGATCGATAAAACCCCGGGGTAGATTATAGTTATTATATTCCTGCCGATAGTTGTAGTTATTCGCTTATCACTAGCATAATCTATAAGTCGCTCATCCATCCCATTTTATCCATTTTTTGGGAAACTGGTCCCATTATCCCCAGTCGGAGCCACTATTCCAAACGGAAAAGGAGTTGTACTAAGGTCCGGACCGGGTGGTTTCCCCTATGTTGTTGCAGCGATTTTCGAGGCATCAACATAATTGGCGCTAGAAGGAGGGCCATCAACTGTGAATGGCACATAAGTCCAAACCTATAAGCCATTCTAAGAGAAATTCTCCCTCCGAATCCCCTCGACCTTCCCATTTGCACACTGGTTCGCCGGTATCCAAACAAGGAGAAGGGGAATCAACTACCACTGCTCAAACCCATCATACCCCAGAACAATTAAGTCTTGAATCACCTGAAGTCCAGTCTCTAATCCATAAACTTCAGAGCTTCTCGATTTCACCATAGAAATCTGAGGTATCAGAAATCAGTGCGACTTCGCAGTTCAATCTCACTCACCCTCTCACCAGACTTCAGAGCGAAAAACTTGGTATTGAACCCACCGAGTTCCCTTTACCAAAAGGAAAAAGGCGAAGAAAATTACTGAAGGATCTGATAGTGAAGAGCTCTCATCCACGTCGTCCATTGCATTTTCCCCTCTGCGAGGTCAACCATCCACTCCCCCATTACAAATTATCGTTCACCAGGGATTAGAAGCCTCAATATCCCAACCTGTTCACTCCTCATCTTTGATCCCTTCCCATACATCTGGAATTCCAACAGTAGTGTCAACCACTGTCGCTATTATAATGGCAGACCCATGGACTAGGCCAGGTGCAGTCAACATGCCTGCACCATTGCATGATCTACCAGATGCTCCTGAAAAATGGCTGCCTAAATTTAACCCAGATGACGGGACCCAGGCTGAAGAACACATTAACAATTTTATGTTAGCAGTTAACTTAAAAGGAGTGACAGAGCAAGATGTTGTTGTAAGACTCTTCCCCTACACCTTACAAGGATCAGCAGGATCCTGGTATTTTTCCTTACCCTCTGGTTCAATTACCAGTTGGAACACATGCCAAGAGCAGTTTCTTACCAAATATGGAGATGATAGGTCCTTAGCTACTTTAATAAACGACCTCTCCAATCTGAGAATAGAGCATAGGGAACCAATAAAGGAGTTTAATGCCAGATTTAATAAACTCCTGAATAAAATCCCTACAGCTTCTAAACCAAGTGAACAAATTCGAAGCGAATGGTATATTACTGCCCTACCTGCCAACATAGCTATTTTTGTAGACAGGGCTGGGAAACCTACCTTAGCTGAAAACATGAGAGAAGCACTTGTTGTTGAAAAGCGCATCAATGCTCTAGAAAAGAAAGATGCTTTGGAAGATAGAAAAGCTAAAAAAGTCTCATTTAAAGAGGATTCCAAGAAGAAAACCCCAAAGGACCCGTATGACATGGAAGGTTTACAAAAGGTCCTTAAAACGTTTTCTAACGAAATGGTCGAGATAAAGAAGCAGGTGGCCGAAACCTCAAACAAAAGACCATTTAGAACTTATAAGAAAACTGAAACAAAGCCACCCAATGTTATATCTAACACAGATTCAGAGCAAGAAGAAGAGGAAGAGGAAACAACCTCACAAACCGATGATGAGGAAGAAGTAGCTGAATGCCACAGAATGTGGGATTTTATACTCCCAAACTCTGATACCGAGAATGAAGAAGAAGCCTTTCTGGTTACTACAAGAAGTAAAAGTACTTCTGAACCTGCCCAGGCAACTTCAAAGAAAAGGAGCGCAGGTGCAACCACGACAAAGGAAAAAGTTCGCCCAAAGAAGTTGCCTGTAGTTATTCCGCAGAACCAGCCTTCAACTTCTAATTCTCCTTCAACATCCAAGACATTAGTGGTATCTGATTCAATGGAATATAACATTGTTGATGACATGAAGAAAACTAAGGCAAATATAACTATGTTTGAGCTTAGTAAATTAAAGCATCAACAAAAATTACTTCTTAAAGAATTGAATGTTGTTCCCTCTACTCCCCTTCCCAGTGCAAGAGCTGCCAACGATTCAGGCCAGCCTCCTGTAGGTATGGTTGAAGCTACCGATTCAGTTCTAATTGGAGATAGATCGAATTCTCACACTCCACCCTTCCTGCTGACCTATGAGATTTATAACATAAATCTACACAACTGTTTAATTGATTCAGGGGCATCATCTAATATAATGCTAGCTTCAGTTTGCTCTAAACTGAACATTGAACCCCAGAAGTCTGCTATTCATATTGTACAATTGGACAGGACCAAAGTGTAGGTTGTGGGAGAAATTAATTCTGTAACCATCAGGTTTTCTGTCGATCCCAGGATTGTACAGAAGATAGATATCCTAATTGTTGATATACCTGAGTTTTATGGTTTAATTTTGAGCAGAGATTGGTCCGAAAAACTGCATGGGTACATTTCCACAGATTAGTCACATATGTGGCTTCCCTACAAGGGAAAGCCAAATCAAATAAGGATCAATCGAGAGAAGCATATGACCCACACAGTTACTGAATTTGAGCAAGAAAACCAACCTGTGGCGTTCAACAACAACATTTTGGGGAACTATTCGTCAGAGTCATTCTTTGGCAACTTTGTTGCCCAACCATCTCCTTTTTCAGTCAATCATTTTACATCTCAGATTGAAAATTTTTCACAAACTGATAAGTCCAGATGTTTTAATGATGCTGAGGAAAATGTAAATATTTTTGTTAATACTCCTTTATTTTGGTCTTTATATTTTGATGGCTCTAAGTCCAGCGAGGGCTCAGGAGCAGGTTGCATTTTGGTTAGTCCACAAGGAGAAAAGACAATGTTGTCTTGTAGGTTAGAATTTGAATGCACTAATAACACAGCCGAATATGAAGCTTTAGTCCAGGGATTATATAAAGCAATCGGCCTCGAAGTGCAATATTTAAAGGTATTCGGCGATTCGGAAATCATTGTCAAACAGGTGAGGAACGCAATTCATTGTCTTTCAAGTCACCTCAAGCATTATCAATCGCTAGTACAGGATCTTACCTCACACTTTTCAGCATTTAACATTTCTTCCATTCCTAGGTCACAAAACTCGGTAGCCGACCTACTAGCCAATGTAGCTTCTAAGCTTCTACCTTTTGAAGACTACAGCCTTGATAGATTTTCTGTAGAATTACTTTTTAGGCCTTCAATTCCTGACAATGTCACTAATTGGAGAGTATTTAACCATGACCAAGATATCTTGCAATTTCTAACTTCCGAAAAGTCCTATGACAATCAAGTTATTGAGGAAAATGACCATGATCTACAGATGAAAGAAACACCTCAAGAAAATTCAATTCCTAAACCAGTGGTAAAGCTCGAAGACCTTTATGATATCAAAGACAGGTTTAAACCTGTAATTAATACAAAGCTTCAAAGTTCTACTCTTAGGTTTGAATTGATAAATCTAGGTACTGACCATGCTCCTCAAAACATCAATTTAGGATTAGGACTTTCCCAGGAAGAAAAGGAAGCATTTATTAAACTGTTAAGAAAAAACAAACAAGTCTTTGCTTGGAACTATGATGATTTAAAGACATATGACACATCTATTATCCAGCATACCATTCCTATGCTTCCTGATCAGAAACCGATTCAGCAAAAGTTAAGAAAAATACATCCAAATTTGGAGAGCCAGATAAAGTCGGAGCTTAACAAGCTCTTGAAAGCCAAGATTATTTTTCTGGTCCGACATTCAAATTGGGTCTCTAATATGGTGCCAGTCAGAAAGAAAAATGGCGACATTCAAATCTGTATTGATTTCAGGAACCTGAACAAAGCGAGCTTGAAAGATAACATCCCATTACCTACTATGGAGTAAATCCTCCAATCAGTAGCAGGCTCTGAATTGATGTCCTTTCTTGATGGATTCTCAGGATATAACCAAGTTCTGGTCCATCCTGATGACCAACTTAAAACCACATTCAGAACAAAATGGGGAACATATGCATATCAGAAAATGCCTTTTGGACTCATAAATGCAGGAGCGACATTCCAGAGAGCCATGGATATAGCCTTTAGAGGGTTGATTAATCGATCAGTAGTCATCTATCTAGACGATATTACTGTATATTCTAAGAAGAGATATAATCATTTGCATGACTTAAATCAAATCTTTCAGCGATGCAAAAGATATGGTATTTCTCTGAACCCAAAGAAGTCTTTCTTTGCTCTTGATCAAGGAAAACTCTTAGGCTTTATAGTATCCAAAGATGGCATTTATATTGATCCTGATCGGATCAAGGAAATTTCTGAAATCCCTTTCCCACAAAATAAAAAGTCGATGCAGTCATTTTTGGGCCAGATTAATTTTGTTAAACGATTTGTTCCAAATTTTTCTCAAATTGTATTACCACTTCAGACAATGATCAAGAAGAATTCAGTCTTCAAGTGGGGATCAGAAGAAAAGCAAGCTTTTGATGTTATCAAGCAATCAATAATCAATGCCCCAGCCTTGAATACTCCAAACTTTTCTAATCATTTTACATTGTATACCATTGCGTCCGATGTATCTTATGTTGCAGTTCTCACACAGCCAAATGCTCACAATTTAGAAGCACCCATATCATTCTTCAGTTCAAATCTTTAGGGTGCCGAATTAAATTATTCCGATGTAGAAAAATAAGCCTTTGTTGTATTTAAAGCGGTCAAACATTATAGACCCTTTCTTTTAAAAACCCATACAAAAATAATAGTTCCTTTCCCGGTAGTTAGGCAACTACTAATCCAAAAAGAGCTGGGTGAAAAAAGGGCAAATTGGGTCACAGAGCTTCAAGAGTATGACCTAGAAATTAAACCAGCAAAGATTGTTAGGGGCCAAGGTTTTTGCAGGATATTGGCAGGAGCATCCAACATTCCAGAATCAAGCGATACAGATCAAACTCAAGAAATTAATTAGATAAGTGTTATTGATTCTGGATCTCAATATGTTGATTTAATCTTTTATCTAAAGAATGGTTATGCGCCTCCGAATTTGTCTTACAAAAACAAAAGGGCCATTAGATTAAAAGCGAAGAATTTTACAATCATTGATGACGTGCTTTTTAGACAGAATTACGATTCTATCTTGTTAAGATGCCTTGAAAAACCTGAAGCCCAAAAGGTTTTGTAGGAGCTACATGACGAACCAGCAGGAGGACATTTCGGAGCTGACACAACAGCTCACAAAATTATTCATGCTGGTTACTATTGGCCTACTTTGTTTAAAGATGCTCACGAGTACGTAAGGAAATGTCTAAATTGTCAAACTGCTAGCGGAAGACAACGTAAATCAGCTTTCCCCTTGCAACCAATCAACATTGAACAGCCATTTGAGCAATGGGGATTGGATATTATTGGGGAGATTACTCCAGCATCTTCCAAACAGCATAAGTATATCCTTACTGCTACCGATTACTTTACAAAGTGGGTTGAGGCAATCCCTTTAAAGACAGCAAATTCTGAAGCAATCATTGAATTCATAGACCAATTCATCATTACCAGGTTTGGTGTCCCAAATGCTCTCGTTTTTGATAATGCATCTTACTTTTCAGGCAATGCTATGTTTGATTTCACTATTAAAAGAGGATTTAAGTTAAAATATTCTGCTAATTATTATCCCCAAGGAAATGGTTTAGCAGAATCTACTAATAAGAATCTGATTAAAATCATTAAGCGAACTATCGAACAAAATCAGAGGAATTGGCACAAATCCTTGGTATTCGCATTATGGGCTGATAGGATAACACAGAAAGCTTCTATTGGAACTTCTCCATTTAATCTTGTTTATGGAAAAGAAGCAATCTTACCCACAAATCTTATTCTTCCTTCTTTAGCCCTAGTGCAGTTCATTGAGGAAACTCCTTCCTCTTCTATTCAGTTTAGACATGACCAGATCCTAAAATTAGAAGAGGAAAGAGAAAAAGCCAAGGTTACTCATGCCAAACACCAGCAAGTCATCAAAGCAGCTTTTGATTCAGCCTCATCCGGTTCAAAGCAGTTCCAAGTCGGTGATTTAGTTCTGAAATGGGACAAAGCCCATGAGGACAAGGGTAAGCACTCTAAGTTCCAGAAGTTGTGGCTTGGACCATTTCAGATCTGTGAGAAGATAGGCCATTCAACCTTTATATTGCAAGATTTATCAGGTTTGAGAGATTCTCTCCCTGTTAATGGCCTTGTCTTGAAGAAATTCTTTCACTGAGGAGGTAACCCCTTCTCCTTTCATTTCAGTAGGATTTTAATAGTTTGTAGGATTTTAGGAAATAAGGTTGTGAGATGTCTCCCATTGACCTTTTGCTGTATTTAAAAAGTTGTCCCATAGAATAAATATGAACATTTGCTTTAAAAAAAAAAAAAAAAAAATTATAGAATTTTTTAACCAAAAAGGATAATTTCTAGGAAATTAGATATCTTTGTATTCTGAAAATCACAATTCAAATTTTGTCAACTCCTCTCAAAGCATAGAAATATTGTAAACCATTTTCTGTTTTTCAAATTGGTCTCTAAAGGTTATCCATACTAAGATAGGAATCAATCCAATCTCAGCATCTTCAACTCTTACTCTATCATCCATTACTCTTAAGAAGAAGATTCTTCACCCCATCCACTAAAGTTATGATTTTTCAGAGTGTAATTCTAAAATATAAGATATTTAAGATAAGAGGTCTTATTACAAGCCTGCTTACCACGTTCATAGAGAAATAGTTTATCTGACATTACCAATACTGCAAACCAAAACAGGGTAATGGCTTGAAATCTCAAGACAAGGGGTCTCATCACGAGCCAGCTTGTTCAGTTAAACTACTATTAGTGAGTGGCATTGTCAAACAGATGGCCTATGACAGATGAGTTTACTATAAAAGGCTGATTTGGAAAGGTATTCTATTTTATCATTACAAACCAATAAAGACCTATTTCAAAGCTTAGAATGTTTTTTCTTAAACAAGAGGAAGTCAACAAAATAGTTTCATTTTTCTCAGAATATATTGGAATCTAGTTATATTAGAAATTTCCCCATTAATTGAAATTCTATTTTCTGAAAAATCTTAAATGTTTCTATTTTTGAAAGAGATAACTGGTTCTTCCAGCGAATCGCCAATTGTTGTGCTCTACAACAACCCCCCATTTCATATCATTTTTACTTATAAACATTAACGTATGAAATGGGTCCCTTTAAAATTTAATTTGGTATCAATGCTATTATAATCCAAAAAAGTCCAAAAAATGAATAAATGCACTTTATAAAACTTTTTGGGCAAACCCTTAAAAGAAATCATGTAATGATTTGTCATTGCGATAAAGCGATCGCAAGATCGCATATCGCAATGACACATGAATTATAATTAAGCACCCCAAAGTTTTCCGCCGATGCGCATTCGGCGCATTCGGCGATCGGCGATATTCCATGTACATGTTATAATGCCCCATGCCAATAGTCCCGACGCGATACACATTCGGCGAATTCGGCGATCGGCGACACGCTACAACAGTTGTGATGTTCCCAAAGACTTGTCCCGATGCGATGCGCAATCGGGAATCGGGTATCGCGGCAATCTCACCCAAGTCTTATTGCACTCAAAGTTTTTCGCCGATGCGATATCGCATTTGGCGATCGGTGATATCCAATACGCACCATTAAAGCGCACTAATTATATCCCCGATTGCGATCCGATAAAGCGCGGTTTTCAACGAAGAGCCGTTAAGTGATGGGATGGCACAATTCAATTGTAATAAAAGCTTGATCTCTCACGCAATCCTTCATCTATGCTCAACCGCCAAAACGTCCATTGCATGCTCAAGTGAATCGTTCACCCAAATAACGATATAATGGGCATTTAAGAAATGACGGATTGAAAACGGCTAATTAATAAGATCATGTCCTAAAATCTTTTCACGGATTGTATACGTGCCCATTTTAAAAGCTAAATCCTTCAGTTACGCATCTATTCATATGTGCTGTATCACTTAAGAGTTTTTCATCGCTATCTCTGTGTATTACGCCCAATTGCCTCTTTGTGCAGAATTCATTCACGGAAGCTAGGCCTGAGAAGATGGGAAAGAAGTCCAAGAAGACCGCAGGTGCTTCCGCAACACCAACTGCGGGACAAGCGGCTGCAAACAAGAAGAAGGGACTAATATCTGATACCACATGCACGGGGCTCACCAGAGTGACTTGGCAGGGCACTTATAACCTAATTGAAGCTGAGCAACCAGAAAAGATAGTGTCAGAAGCTAGTGTGGACCTACTCAAGAAGTCTGATGCAACTCTCAAAGATTTGGCCGACTCTTTCCTTCATAGGATAGCAGCCAGAGATCAAATTCTTCCCTATACAGACGTTGTGCGATGGGCGATTGAAGAAATCCCCATATTGGACAGGACTTTTAATACAAGAGATGGGAGGATTTTCGGATCATTCAAACCAGATGACCTAAGGCAAATGTATCATTTGCCTGAGCCAGAGAAAATATATAACAAAGCCTTCTTGGAGAAGTTCGCAAGCGAAAATGAGATCGAATCTGAACCTATCAAGGATTGGAGGCAGAACCCCAACAAGCACAAGCATGAATCCTCTGGTAAGTACTCAGTCAATTCTTTGGCTTCTCCTTATTGTTATGCGGGGATTATGATGTGTAGGCTGTGGGGATTGCATGATTCTGCCAATTTTACCATTGAAACGGTTCCTTTAATGGAGGCAGCAGTAAACAGTTGGATTATGGATTGGGCTACTATTCTTTCGGATAAATTAGTAGTAGCTGTTCGTGATTTTAGGTCTCAGACTGTTGTTTCAGAAAGGAAAATGCCCCCGTTCTACTATAGTGCATATATCTTAGACACTCTTTGTTTCAATTCCGAATTTCCTGTTCTCGGGTGGAGGTGGACTGCACAGGACCCTTCACCCATTCATATATATCATCAAAAATTGTGGAAGTCTTCTTATAAAGACCACCTGTATCAAATCTGTAATGGTTTCATGGTGCCCATTTACTATTCCATTTTTGATAAACCTATTTCAAAAATTTCCTATCAAGCTTCCTTCGATTTACCAGCAGTAGCAAGTTGGTTTGGAGAAGAAAATTTCACCTATATCAGAGTTTTCGGCAGTAAAGCTGACCCACATGTTCTTCCTCTTTATGTTCCAGATAAGCTGCTAGCAAGGGAGATTGCATATCAGATCATGGCTGAGAGTACTTGTTATGAAACCAGCTCACAAAAAGATAGAAAAGAGAGATCCACGCCTTAGAATTCAGCCTCTTCGAGGGGGCAACCTCCTTTACATTACATAAATGAACAATTCTTGGATGATACAAATGACAAAACCTCCTTTCTATATATAGGAGTCTAGGGAGTCACAATATAATCCAGCCGACCTAACAATAATAATATAAAGCCACAAAAATAACAATAGAGGGATTCTATGGGGCACAGAAATAACAATATGGGGGTAATAGGGGCACAACAATATAAATAAGGGGTATAACTACAATAGTAATGGGGTAATCACTAGTATTATAGGGACCCAACATGCCCCTCTCCTTCAAAAAAGTGTTGTCCTCAACGCTTGAGTAGTTCTGGATACTTCTGCATAAAATTCTCATCCTCCCATGTGGAATCTTCAGCGGATAAGTTCTTCCACTTGATAAGATACTCTGAAATTGATCGATTTCGTAGCTGTCGAGTTCTTGTTTCTGTGACTGCTTCCGGTTCCAATATAATTTTTCCTTCCTCGTCAAGTTCTGGCAATATTGTTTGAATTGGGAGCTTGTCACCTATAACCTTCTTTAAACATGAAACATGGAAAACTGGGTGCAATCGAGAAGCTGCAGGAAGCTCCAATTTGTATGCCATAGTACCAATCTTTTGCAACACCTTGTACGGACCATAATACTTTGGTGATAATTTATTATCCTTCTTAGCTTGCTTTAGGGACATTTGCTTATATGGTTGTAGCCGTAGGAATACCCAATCACCTACATCAAAACTTCTTTCACTGCGATGTTGATCTGCCTGTTGTTTCATTCTATTTTGTGCCAACACGAGGTTATCCTTTAAGAGTTGGAGGACTTGTTGTTGATGTTCGATGTGATGTTCCACTGCCTGAACCTTAGAATTTTCTCTTAAATATGATGTGATGGATGGTGGTTGATACCCATAAAGTGCCATAAATGGGGTCATTTTTGTTGCTGTATGGAAGGAAGTGTTATACCACCATTCAGCCAGAGGCAACCATTTGACCCATTGTGTCTGTTTATCAGATACAAAGCAACGAAGATATCCTTCCAAACATTTGTTTACTATCTCAGTTTGCCCATCAGATTGAGGATGATAAGATGAGCTATGAGCTAACTGAGTACCAAGACAAGAAAATAATTCTGTCCAAAAATTTCCAGTGAAAATGGGATCTCTGTCACTTACAATAATCTTTGGGTTTCCATGTAGCTTTTGAACTGTTTCCATAAATGCAGTAGAAACTGTACTGGCTTTAAATGGATGTGATAATGCACAAAAGTGTGCATACTTGGTAAGTCTGTCAACTACCACCATGATGACACTCTTTCCCTCAGACTTGGGTAAACCTGTGATAAAATCCATTGAAACCTCCTCCCAACGTTGGCTTGGAATGGATAAAGGTTGTAATAGACCCGGTGTCTTAATTGTTTCAACTTTATTTTGTTGGCAAACCAAACATTCCGCCACAAACTTTTGAATATCTGATTTAAGGCCATCCCAAAAAAATTCCTTCTTAACCCTGTGGTAAGTTTTTAAAAATCCTGAGTGCCCTCCTAAGGGAGAAGTGTGCAATTCCATAAGAATCTTTTGTTTTAGCTGGGAATTCTTACAGAGGTATAAGCGATCTTTGTACCATAACGAATCATTTTGCCAGCTAAATGTATCAGAAGTACTGGAATCTTGTTGTAGCTTTCGAATAAGTGCCCACACTTCTTCGTCATTCTTCCATTCCTCCCTTGCTTCGTTTATCCAATCTGGTTGGATAATAGAAATGGCACACAACAATGCTTCCACATCCTCATCCTTTCTTGAGAGTGCATCTGCCACCACATTTTGCTTCCCTTTTTTGTAGATGATTTCAAAGTCATAACCCAACATCTTTGTGACCCACTTTTGTTGCTCTTCAGAGGATAATCTTTGTTCTAAAAAGTATTTAAGGCTATCATGATCCGTTTTTACCTTGAAGTGTCTTCCCATTAGGTAGGGTCGCCATTTCTTAAGTGCATGGAGTATTGCCAACATTTCCTTCTCATAAATAGCTTTGCTTAAAAACTTTCCCTTGATTGGACGACTTTCAAAAGCAATGGGTCTTTCATCTTGCATTAGAACAGCACCAATTCCATTTCCTGAAGCATCACATTCCACAATAAAGGTTTTTGTGAAGTCCGGTGTAGCTAAGACCGGTGCTTGGCACATTGCCTCTTTAAGATGTTCAAAGGCCTTTGTTGCTTCCGGAGTCCATGAAAATGAATCTTTCTTCAATAATGTTGTTAGAGGTGCTGCTATTCTCCCATAATTCTTAACAAACTTGCGATAATACCCTGTCAACCCAAGAAATCCTCGCAGATGCTTTATGGATGTGGGGATTTTCCATTCCTTAATGGCTTTAATTTTGCTAGGGTCTACCTTAACTCCTTCATGAGATACAATATGACCCAAATATTCCACCTCCTGGACTCCAAAGAAACATTTGGATCTTTTTGCATATAATTGTTTCTCCTCCAATAGTTGTAGCACCCTGTCAACATGTTCAACATGATCCTTCCAAGACTTGCTGTAGATTAGTATATCATCAAAAAATACTAACACAAATTTTCTAAGGAATGGTTTGAAAATTGAATTCATCAAACCTTGAAATGTTGAAGGTGCATTGGTAAGGCCAAAAGGCATGACCAAAAATTCATAATGACCCTCATGAGTTCTAAATGCCGTTTTCGGAATGTCTTCAATCTTCATTCTGATTTGATGATATCCTGAACGAAGATCCAACTTGGTGAAGTAAATTGATCCATGCAATTCATCCAGTAATTCATCAATGACAGGAATGGGGAACTTATCTTTAATAGTGAGCTTGTTGAGCTCCCTATAATCCGGACACATGCGCCATGATCCATCCTTCTTGTGCACCAATACTACTGGAGCTGAGAAAGAACTTTGACTCGGTTGAATTATACCAGCCTCTAGCATTTCTGCAACCATACGTTCAATTTCACTTTTTTGGACATAGGGATATCTGTACGGCCTGATGTTTGGAGGAACACTTCCTGGAATCAGATGAATAGCATGATCATGATCACGCATAGGTGGGAGACCTTTGGGAGTCTCAAATACCTTGGAATGATTGTCCAGGACTTTTTGGAGATCTGGAGAAATAGATGATTCCAATGTGGAAACATCTAGCGAACATAATTGTGCAATTACACCTCTTTGCTCCTTTTTTAGAAGCTTTGTCATGCCATTAGAGCTGATTATCTTTCCTGGTTTCCCTGCAATACCCCTTAATTCAACTTCCTTTCCTTCCACAGAAAATTTCATGAAAAGTTCTTGAAAATTAAAAGCTATTGTACCCAAGGATTGTAGCCATTGGACTCCTAGTACAACATCAGCACCTCCCATTGGAATGGAAAGCATTGGGCTAGTCAATACATATTCTCCCATGGATAGCTTGATATTATGGCACTTTCCAGAACAATTTATTGTTCCTCCATTTGCAATCATCACTTGACACTCTGGTGCTGGATATAGGAAGCAATTCAATTCTTTTGCTACCCTACAATGAATAAAATTGTGGGTGCTTCCTGAATCAATCAACACTATTACCTTTTTCTTCTTGATTTGTCCTTCTATCTTGATGGTTTGAGGAGTGGTAATTCCCGCCAATGCATTACAAGATATGGTCGGATTTATTTGTTCTTCATCTAGGCTTTGTTCCTGGAATATATCCTCTTCTTTTGACCTTTCTTGCTCCTTTTCTTCTTCCTCTTCACAATCTATGTAGAATAATTTCTTCTCAGCACACTTATGACCTTTTGTGTATTTGCTATCACAATTGTAACAAAGCCCTTTTGCTCTTTTTTCTTCCAATTGTTGTGGTGTCAACCTTGTAGGTTGTGGAAGACTATGGGCAACAACACTTCCGTCTTTATAGTTGTGAATGGTATGCTTCCTAGTTGCCATAATTTTGCTTTCCATTTTTCTTGCTAACCTGAATGCCTTCTCTAATGAATCAGGTTCCCAAAGGCGCACATCATGTTGGATATTATCCTTTAAAGACCCTATGAACACATCAATCCTATGCTCCTCTGGAATATCTTTTACCCTTATGTTCAATTTTTGGAACTCCTCAATGTGCTCCATTATTGAACCCTTTTGTTTGAGACTTATCAATTGGCTAAAAAAAGTGTTGCTTTTTGTATCCTCATAATGTGCTATCAATTCTTCCGTAAAAATTGCCCAAGTGATAAATTGTTTACGAGAACAAAGCCATTGATACCATACAAACTGATTTGGTTCCAAATATAAAGTTGCCATACGTACCTTTTGTGTGTTTTGCACATTATTGAGATCGAAGAATTGCTCCATCTGTAATATCCATGTGGCGGGATCCTTGCCATCAAACTTCCTCATATCGATTTTTGGAACATGGTGAGTCTTCGATCCAACATTAGAGTCTATGGAATCATGATTAACATTTCTTTTGTTCTCATCATGAGTTTCCTTTACTACCTTTTCACCATTAGTGACCCTTTCTTGTAGCAACTTCTTCAATTCATCTATCTTATCATCCATGCCATCAAATTTAGCGTCAATATTAGCTTCCATGCCATCCATCTTAGCTTCCATTCCCTTTATCTTAGATTCCACGCCATTTACCTTAGATTCCACGCCACTTATCTTAGCTTCTGTTAGCTTTTGTGAGCGTGACATTTGTTGCACTTGTTCTTGTAATTTTGATATATCATGTAGCATTTCTTCCTCTTCTTCATGAGTCATGCTAGAGCTTTCAGGTTCCTTACTAGGTGTTTGCATTTTCTTTCCTCGGGGCATCAGTTACCGATAATAATGCTTTACTATGCCCTTTGAATTCCGTTAAACCAAGCTTACACAAAAATTAAAAAAAACTACACACCTTTTTTCACTTTATAGAAGCCTGATATTGAATCTGATGTATCTCTGTAATTTCGGATCATCCAATTCTGAAATTGCTACCTGTAGTAGCCTTCTGTGTCCTCTTTCCAATGCCACAAGTCTGAGCCAAATTGGATTCTCCAAGGAAGAGTTATGTGAAATCTCCCACAGTGACTTGCTTTTAGACTGGTTCAGTAGAGCGAACTTGTACGACGTGCCACGAGTCACTGTTTCAACCTTTGAATCTGAAACACACGCACAAGAAACTACAGTCCGTCCTCTTTCTGTACCTTTTTACGAAATTTCAATCCGATCTTCAGAGAGAGAGTTATGACGATTTTCCCCAGGTCACCTGTTTTGAATGTAATTCAGGAGTCTGCAAAAAGACCAACTTCCTCAGATCATATCTCCGAAAATATTGCGAGAACAGCTCTGAAATTTGGACCCAAGGTTCAACACCAATTCTTCTCAAATTGGTTTTTTTTGCGACTTCATAAACGTCACAGAAAAAAAATTATAGCGAAAATGCCACGATGACCTGTTTGGAGCAGCGAAACCCTAGAATCCAAAGCTCTGATACCAAATGTTATGAAACCAGCTCACAAAAAGATAGAAAAGAGAGATCTACGCCTTAGAATTCAGCCTCTTCGAGGGGGAAACCTCCTTTACATTACATAAATGAACAATTCTTGGATGATACAAATGACAAAACCTCCTTTCTATATATAGGAGTCTAAGGAGTCACAATATAATCCAGCCGACCTAACAATAATAATATAAAGCCACAAAAATAACAATAGAGGGATTCTATGGGGCACAGAAATAACAATATGGGGGTAATAGGGGCACAACAATATAAATAAGGGGTATAACTACAATAGTAATGGGGTAATCACTAGTATTATAGGGACCCAACAGTACTACACAGACTCTCAAAATAGAAAAGAAGAAAGGATGGCCATCTTTTCCCTTCAGATGTGGCATTTATACTCTGCATGATCTTAAACATGCAGAAAAGGAAGCCACGAAGCTTCAGTCTTTAACGCTGGCCACGATCCCAAACAAACCATACGACCCAAAAAATACTGCTTACAATGAATTAGAACAGGCCAAATTAACGAGGTTTGAGCATCAGAAGGATATGTTTGATGACCTGTTCGTCGCCTCCGAAACAATAGGTCATGTTAAAGAACTCGCTAGGATGCGATATAATGATGAGGGATTAACTGAGTTCAATAAACTCAGAGAACAGAGGTTGCAAACTCTGCCTCTGGATTTACTGGCAACATCCCCAGCAACATCATCAAGCCGACCTGTTCAAGAACAGGAGGAGTAGCAGAAGAAGCAACAGGAGGAGTAGCAGAAGAAGCAATAGGAGGAGCAACAGAAGAAGCAACAGGAGGAAAGACAGAGAAAAGAACAGGCGGAAAGGCTAAAGAAAGAACAAGCCGAGAAACAGCATAGAACACAAATGGAACAAGAAGAAAGAAGGAAGAAAGAACTAGCAGATAGGCAGAAAAGGGAGCAAGAAGAACAGCAAAAGAAAGAACAGGAAGAAAAACAGAGGAAAGAGCAGGAGAAAGAGGAGCAGAAGCAAACCACCAATGTAGACACTACTATAGACCCCAATTTATTACAAGAATGGCAGCAATTTCACTCCATCATCAGTGGATTGGAATGTTCAAAAGATGGAGATAATTCTAAGACAAACGATACGCAAGATGTTACCTCTCCTCAGGTTCTAAGTGGAACCAACGGCCCACCAAGTTCTAAAGAAGTTGAAGTTATTCCAAAAGACCCCTCTGACCAGATTATTCTACAGATAGAAGATATTCCGCCATTGGATGTTTTCTACAGCCCAAGACACAGGGAAGTTGTAAAGCGGTCAAGGAAGAGACGAAGGATTGATCAACCTTCTATCTTCCCCGAACAAACGGTCATGGGTAATGTAGTATGGAAGGAGGAATTGGATCCCTCCGATGACTTAACAAAGCTATCACAGTATGCAGGCGCTTATTCGGCGGCAACAATTGACAAAGCATCGGAGGTGAGCCTTCTATTGAAGAATAAGGACTAAGAAATCTTTGCGTTACAGGCAGAATTGGTTGAAACAAGGCAAAAAGCAGCACAAGCCGAAGAACAGTTGCTGGCTCAACAGCAAGAGAACAATCAGTTGACTCAGCAATTGCAAGCGGAAAGGCAAAGGATCGATCAGGGTGCGATCCAGAAACAAAAAGAATTGTCGGAGGCATTGGAAAATTTGAGAGTGGCGAATGGGCAAATGATAAAGACCAAAGATGAGCAGATTGCTCAAATGTCATCGCAGCTGGAAAATATGAAGGGTGCATCGCAAGTAAAGGAGTTTAAATCAGAGGCATTATTGATAAACAGTGCATTGATATCTCAGGTCAGACTCTTATGTCAACAGATCACTCAAGCTGAGTCCCTATGTGAGCTAACTACAGCAGTAAATCAGCAGGTAGAAAAGGCCAGAATTGAACTAGATCAAGCGGACGAAGCCATTACTGCATATCTTGACTAGCAAGACACTGATTTGGGAAAAGCAGCAAAATTGCCCAGGATTAATGAAACACAGAAAGATATTCTTTTCACAGAATGGCACACTCAAGTGATGAAAGCAGAAAGGGCGGCTTCAAGATGTAAAACAACCGCCAGCAATCTAGTGGATCTAGTCAATAACACTCTTTACCTGGCCAATATGATTTCTCAATGTACACCGGGAAAGATAACAACTCCAAATACATTAGAGCAAACATGCTACCCTGAATTAGAAGAAAAAGGAAGATTAATCGCTGGAGTTAAAAGCTTATCCTTAGATGCATATTGGCTCTTTTTGACCAAGCCACATACACAGAGATCTGCCCTAAAGTGCCTTACAGACGCAATCGGGTGTATAATTCCCGATATCCAAGATGCCACCTACGCTGCACAGCTCAGTTCGCGCCTCAACAAACCTCCGGAAGTTGAGCCAATGCTTGCAATTAATCAACTCAGATTCTAAGGAAAACAGCCGACTTAATGAGTCACCCTCCCGCTTGCCAGATCGCCAGCCAAAACAGGATCAAGAGTTATTGATACCAGCTTAGTAGGATTTCTGTTTAGTAGATATTTAAATTAGATTAGTATTTATAGACCCTTTCATTGTTTTGGAAAGGGTCGTAAAATTTTGTAACAGACTTAATAGGCTGAAGTTTGCACTACTGTACTTCAGTCACTATTCTTTTATGAAATTGGACCAGTTGTTCTGAATTTGACATCAAATTTTTTAATGCAATTGTGCACTATTGCCTTTGTGGAGGACGATTTCTGTGTTGAAGGAAGAACTGCTAATAGCGATTGATATTTGAGAATGTGCTGCAGCTCATATGGTACTTTTATCTACGTCTGAAGTCATTCTTTTTATATGAATTGTTATGCTATATATTCTTGCTATTATTGAATACATGCATGCGTTATAACAGCAAATCTCTATCTCAGCCCACTATTGGATGTTTTGTGATTTGCATTTCTTTTAATCATGTATGTAACAATGATATAAATGATAAAGTGTAGTAATTTCGCTGTTATCGCTTTGTGTAACTATTTATGCACAGCAATCTTGAACAATTTAATATCTATGTTTGAAGATAGAGTCATCTATATGCCTGTCTAAAAGCTCAGATCATCAAACGCTACACTTTAGAGATCGATAAAACCCCGGGGTAGATTATAGTTATTATATTCCTGCCGATAGTTGTAGTTATTCGCTTATCACTAGCATAATCTATAAGTCGCTCATCCATCCCATTTTATCCATTTTTTGGGAAACTGGTCCCATTATCCCCAGTCGGAGCCACTATTCCTAACAGAAAAGGACTTGTACTAAGGTCTAGACCGGGTGGTTTCCCCTATGTTGTTGCAGCGATTTTCAAGGCGTCAACAATAGGGAACCTCCATGGTCACAGGAAAATTTTTTGGACAAGAAACATGAAATTCCTCCCTATGTGCCACGCCACTAGCGCGACGCTAAAATTTCGGGGCTCTAATCGAGGAACGGCTTGCATATTTGGATTCAACATCGAAAATTTTGACTACTGGTGTCCGGGCAAGAAATTTTGACAAGGTCTGGGTCTCCTAAAGGTCAAAAAACACCCAAAAATGGCCTCTCTGCCACTTTTTTGACACACAGAAAGCAGTCTTGGGAGAATGACGATTTGGAGGGGCAAATGAGCACCAAATTGGGAAATTCTAGTGGGGTTAGAAAGTAGACAAGACATGCTTTCCAACAAGCCCACTTGGGTACATTTTGGACACCTGCAAGTGCCCCAAAACAGGCTCCAAAGTGGCACGACGCACAGAGAATTTGGCGCGGCGCACAGAGGAAAAAACTGCCAATTTGCTCCCGTTTCGTGAAATTTCAGGTTGTGACTTCTCCAAGTGGGCCCAGTCATCTACACTTCCATTTTTTGGCACCAAAGGTAGCATTTAAAGAGTTTTCTCTCCAGATGGGCATCTATCCAAGTGGCAAAAGAATGCAAAGGGTCACCCCGGCCAAATGTCATGCTTGAGAGCGCTGCACCTGTAGCTGATGGTTGGCTCTCCATCTCCTTTTCGTAATGATTTGAGTAACATACCAACCCCTGGGTGTTCTATCTCTTCCTCACACATTTTATATATTGTATGCAAGTTATTTGCAAAGGGTTGGCTGGCTTGTAACTTCGGGGAGACTCTGGGAAAGAAACTCTGTTTTTATACTGTGTAATTTTGACAGAGAATTAATGAAAGGCAGCGGCTCTATTTCATGAGATTCTTGTGGTTGTGAGTGTAGAAAATGTGTTCTTATGTTCCATATGCATCTTGTTATGTTTCATAATTCAATTTCACGTTTCATTTCAGTGAAATTTTCTAAGTGAGATTAGGTAGAATTCAATTTATATTGCTCTGCCTGTGGGAAAATTTCATGTGCATTGTTATTCTTCTGTTGGAAAGGATTCATACGACTATGCCCTTTTCACTTTCTTCAGCAATCTTTCCATTCTGCGTTACCTTAAACTGAAATTTCTACTCTTTCCGCCTACCTTGCCTCACAGAATAATCTGTGCCTTCATATTCAATTCTCCGTTCTTTGCTGAGCGCCAATCCCATATACATCCCAGAAGCTCGGTCATTCATAAAATTGTTTTCAAAATCCCTTTTCACTTACTAGCCTAAGGTAAATATTGCATTGTAAGTCATCTCAGACCATATTGTTTATCCATTCACTGAGCGTGACTCGGAGAGAGCCCTCTCCTGCTCAGGTAGGGCTAGCTACCAGACTGAGCGTGGTTTGTGGTTACCCTAATTTTTTCCTTCCTTCAACCTAAGGCAGATTTAGGTTCTAACAAAAACAATAGCTTCCATGCTATATACATAATCATGCCCAAGGAGTAGATTGTAATCTAATGGCCCTTGGACTACCATCATGTTCAAGTGAATGGTTTTCCTTTTCAAAGTTATTAAGGATCCCTAATTGTCAATTGGTTTCTTTGTTAAAGCCTGATAAATTTCGTGTCTCAGGGAAAAGTAATGGTGAACCAAGCACTTTCCAGGTAGTTGAGGAAAGGATATACACTGAATCCCCTTCATCTATGATAGTGCTAGACATGATCATTTTGTAAACTTCTACTATGATCTGGAATGGTACATTAGAGGGAAGGTGGGATCTCGCTAGTTGATTCCAATCGAAGGAAACGATGAGACTACTTGGAGGGGGTACCGGATAAACGGCTGGATGAACTCCTTGAACTGGGGGAATTTCCTCCTGTTGTAAAGGAACAGGTGGATTTCCCCCAAGTTCATCAGACTCTGTATTAACAAAAAGAATTTGGACAGTATTGTTCTCATTCTCTTTGGAAATTGTATCGTCTGAAGGTGGACCTTCTGAAGGCAAGACTGGGTTAACTGCCATCTCGACCTGTTGACTTTTGTCCGATATGGACTCAGAAGGTTTACTTTCAATAATAGGTGCTTCGACCGATGATTCAGTTACATTAGTTGGGTTTTCAACTAGCGATGGACTTGATAAGAGTTTCTTATATCCGAGTGGGAGTCGATGCGATGAAGAAGGATGGTTATCCAAGACACTTTTGGCTTCATCCAAAAAATGACAACAGCAAAGAACATGATCACCTTCACATAACCTACATGGAAACCTGACCTTTCCTTTCTGTCCATTGATTTCATTTTCACTAGTTGATGGTGTGCTGTCAACATGGTCGCCAGAGGTTGATGACACCGTATGGTGCAAACAGGGAGACCATTCTCTCAAGATACATGGAATGCAAGGACAATCTCGATGAAGGTGGTATCCCTTGCAAATTATGCATGGAGATCTATGCTTGGAAATTTTGGTGTGCAGATTTTCACTAGATGATTCACGGTTGCCACCTTGCTTAGCTAACTTTTTCTTCTTCTTCACCTCCCCTTTCTTCTTCTTCTCATCCACTTGGTTTTTAGTATCACTAGTTTCACCAAGCGAAGAGGACGAAGGGGAGGGAGAAACAGGAAAAGTAGAAGGTGAGGGGACAACTTCAGTATCATCTGGTTGCTGATTCCATTGCTGAGGAACCATAGTATTTTGAATGACAGAGGTTGAGAATAGCCATACTGGTAGGCCAATTGTGATTCCCAGAAGGGACAATGTAGCAATATATGGAGCACCGATATCTCCCCAAGAAGAGAAAGGACTGGGATTCTTCCCAAGAGGGGTTCCTTGATTGGTGGACTCCATTACCTCAACCGAAGATCAATGAAGGAACAGGGATGTTATTCCAACTTAAATAAATTTTAATGACGCCTCGACACAAATTTGCTTTTTCAATTTTTAAGAGTCGAGAAAATGCTAAAGATGACTCTAGTCGCCTTCGATTTTTAATGAGCCTGGAGTGACAAGTGCTCAGAAGGACCTTTTCTTTTAAGGAGTCAAAAAGGAACGAAAGTGACTACTCTGGAAATCTAGACAAATGGATTACCAAACCAATCACAAAACTGCAATATACACCTTGGTGGTAAATTAAAGAGAAATTATCAAGGACTTATGTATGACAGTCAATCTTCCCGAATGTTGTGTTCAGTGCATTGTGATCGATAGGGCGGCAGACACGGCTTCCAATGGATAAAGGATATCAGCCTATTGTGGTCTCCCAATATATACTCGACGATATGGGGAGCACAAGTCCGTACTAGCACTTGTCATATCAAAGAGGAGGAATCACCCAACCTTCAATGAAAACGATAGTTACTAGGTTTTACGACATTGGAATATGTCTCTAGCCTAGACTTCTAGATGTGTTGCATTAGGTTCCAAAGATTTTTTATGTTCATTAAGATTTATTTTAGAGTTGATCTTGCTTAGAAGTTTGCCTTTCAAGGTTCACCATGTGATGTAGATGTAAAATTCCTAAATTTGCAATCTAAAATGATAAACAGTTGTTTATTTTCTTTTAGCAATGAAAATCCTAGCAACTAAGGAAAGAAGATAATGATTCTTTCAATACAGAGCAATGAGCACACACTAAATGCACTTTTCCTAAATCATTTTTGCACAGAGTCTAAATGCAAATGCAAATGCATGTATTTGTTTTTCGTTTCCTTAATGTGAGAATGCCAAAAAGGAAAACTAAGTACACATCTAAACTATTTTCTTCAAAGTGACACTTCAACAATTTCTTTTCAAAATGAAAGGAAGACTAAAATGACACTTTTCAATTTTGAATAGAAAACTACTTTCGAAACCTTATATATTAACAATTCAAATCAAATACAATGGAAAAATTACAATCAACTATCTAGAGAAGGGAGACTTTACGACACTCTTCTTCATGATTCAAAATGACAGTTACGACACTTTTGCGTCAAAACGATAGTTCGATGCAAGCTACTTTTAACGAAGCAATGTAAATGATGGACAAATACATAAAACATTTACCAGTCCTAATCAATGGAGGCCAAATAATGTAAAGGAAAGAGGTTTCAACAATGAGATACTGATCATGAGCAACAAAACTATTGAATAGAGCTGAAAACAAGGAGGAAAAACCAAATTTCAAAGAGAGAAATAGTATCACTCAGTCATTACACCTGTCCTTCAGGGAAACGGGGATGCATCTCACCTGAAACACACGGGAGGTGCGATGCATATAGGCTGCCAGTTAGAGACAGTGCAATGGGCCAGGGAGTGAAACTGAGTTAGGTTTTTGCTCGAAATTTGCAACTAAGTTCAATGACTTAAGCTGAGCTATGATAGACAGTAAAAGAAAAGTATAGGGGTATGATCTTAGGAGGTTATTGAGCTACCACTAGGGCATTTAGGATGCTTGTAAATTAGATGCTTAGTCATAAACCAACCCAGAGATTGACTGAAGTAGCATTCATTTACTTTGTGATTGCATAGCAAAAGAAGTTCGAAGGCTATGTGGCTAACTTCAAGCTCTTTCTATAGTTTATAAAGCAAACAAAAATAACAAACAAACAAACTATTCGTTCCCCAGTGGAGTCGTCATCTTGTTTCCGGGAAAACTAGTGTCTTTTTTATCTGCTAGTCCCACTAAGATGGGTAGCTATATTAGAAATATACACTCAAAGAACTTTCTGATTTCCTATATGTATGATAGATAAGGGAGAAGCAAAGAGTGCCAACCTAGATCTTCCGCTTGACAACTTGCTTGATTTCTCTCTCCCTTGATGGAACTTGCAACTCCTCTCCTACTTGTCCTTCTTTTGAGAATACCCATAGAGAAAAAGTAACAAAACACCATCAAAGCATATCGAACTATAATATCATAAACAATGCAGAATCAGAAATACATTGACCCTACAATTACATTCACAAATAAAAAGATTCACAAATACACAATTATATGTACGAAACATCAAAGAACTTTATTAATAGTAGAAGAGAGGATTACAACCCAGTTGTCTGATCCAACATCATCCTCCCAGCATCAAATCTCTCTTCACCTCATGAAAAGCAAGATCACCTAACAATGTAATGCTCCTTCTCAAAGAGAAACTAACAACACTTCTTTACAAATTACAAAATTCCAGCCTCTAGATCTCTCAGATGAGGGATCCATTTATAGATATTTGCAGAGGTGTGAGTCCGCTCTAGGTTTTTTATTAGTGTCATTCCACTTGGAGATTTCTTGGATCTCTTACTCATCTCTGGGTGAATTCAAAGAGGCAAGTGTCATAGAGGAAGTTTCTAGAAGATTCCATGAGCATCCACTTAGCAAACTGCCTTAGACATTTGTCCATTCTCGCTTGTCGCACCCCACAGAAGGCCTCTTCAGTATGCATCACACCTGGCTAGTGTAGGAGTTAGTATGCATCACACCTTGACCAAGGAGCAGTTAGTATGGTCTAATTTTGGCCAGTTCTGAGTGGTTTTTCAGGTGGAACTTCTGGGAAATGATGTAATCAGTTCACCATGATCTTTTAGGGTATGAAACAACACTTTTAGGGGTTAAAGAGCCCTTGGTTTATCGACATATATGATTGGGGTTTCAGTGCCCAAATATGTCTATAACAGTGTATTAAGCCAATTCATGTCAAAGCCTCTTGAGAATCATTGGGGCATTGAAAGGTGTCTTAAGGTATCTTCAAGGAACTTTAGACATTGGCATTAAATATACTCATTCTTGTGACAGGTTTTTAAGATTCAAATTGGGTCGAAAACATGGATGACAGAACATCCATAACATGTTATGCATTCAACATTGGGTCCATGGTCATTGCAAGGAGCAACAAGAAGAAAAATTATGTATCCTCATCTTCAATAGAAGCAGAGTATCAAGCAAGGTGTGTAGCAAAGTGTTAGGTAGTTTGGTTGAAGAGACTTCTCCAAGATGTCAGAGAAGAACAAAATGATGCAAAAATTATCAAATGTGACAACTAGAGCTCAATCAAGCTTGGAAACGATCATGTGTTTCACAAAAACACAAAGCATATTGATATGTTGTTTCACTTTGTTAGAGAGAAGGTTCAGTCAAAAGAAATTTATATTGAGTATTGTAATAGTTGTGATAATGCATCAAACATTTTGTCAAGTTTGAATTATTTAGGGAGATGTTAGGAGTACCAGTGAACCCTTTCTCAATTAACGAGGAGTGCTGAAATTAATGGAGAAATTTTTATTATTGGAGAGAGTCTCTTCATTAGTTGTGTGTGTGTCTTAGTTTAGCAATTAGTTCCTACTTTCTAGGTGTTAGTTCTAACACCCTATTGTTATGTAAACTTATATATTTGTGATGAATAATGATCAAGTAAACCATTCTCCATCACATAATCTCCATGTACAACTTACTCATGAAAAGTGCTCAGTTTCTAAATATATTTTGGTTTCTTAACCAAAAAAATATAGAACACTCATTAAAGAAACCCCACCTTTGGTTCTCCCCCACAAAATAAAGAAACCGAAGCATATGGTTACCTTAGGTGATTATGGTAAATAATAATCTTTTGAAAAATAATATTAACATCAAAAAAATCCCCCACCTTTGGTTCTTCCCAGGAAAATAAAGAAACGAAAGCGTATGGTTACCTTAGGTGATCATGGTAAATAATAATCTTTTGGAAAATAATAGTAAATTGCAACATATAAATTGCCAACGCATTTCACATATAATATTATTACTTTTTAACGATGCCAAGTAACGATAAGATATTACATTATGCTACTTCTATTTTATCCACGGTAACAGTTACTTCGAAAGTACTATCACATTTTTAAGCAAATTTAACTTGAAGTTGTGAATTTTACATTATTTAAATTTCTCTATTATTAAGATATTAATAAAGAAATTGGAAATTACATTAAAAAGTTTGACATCAAAATAACCTTTAAAATCATTTTTATAAATAAAAAATAAAAATATTATTTCCAATTAACTTTTACACATTTATATTCACAATTATACATTTATATTCACAATTATATATATGTACTAATTTAAAAATAATAATAATTTAAAAAAAATTAATAATTATAAAATATTGAGACTAACCCATTATGTGCAGATTCTTTTACAAATAATTATATATTATACTCAAAATACTTTAAAATTGATTTTTTTTGAAATTCTACACAGAAAAGGGTGAAGGGTTTTATTCCGAAGAAAAATAGACGGCCTACTTGGAAACATAGATAATTACCAAAGTCTCATTCATGAAAACATATTTAAAAGAAATTCTACATAAAGGTCTTTATTCCGAAGAAAAGTAGACAGGCTGCAATAAATGGAAACATATATAAATTATCAAGGTCTCATTCCGGGAAACATATCTAAACATAGAGGATATAGAATCGAGTTTAAATTTTTCATTCCAAAGTTGCTTTTGGTTTATTGGTTTTATGTGGAATGTGTATATCATTTTATATGTCTATATATATATAATATTAAAAAAATATCAGTAAATTTATTGTTTTTTTAATTTTATATATAATTGAATTTCTAACATTTTTTAATTTATCAATAATTGTTTGTGTACGAAAAAAGTATAATTATCTAAAGGAGGGAAAATCATGTAAAAAATCTGCTCAATCAAATAGGGTTAATATACGAAATCTTGTGACTATTAAAAATATTAATAATATAATATATTAGTATGTCACATAAACTTCACATTTAAAATATTTAAAATAATTTTATAATATTAAAATTTATATTATATTTTTTTAATGTATAAAAAATTGTAATAAATAGTTCCAAAGGTTAGCTTAATCAGTTGAATCCCCATTGTTAAAGTATCCGGACGCCCTTGGGATTAGGCTCAGCTAATAGACCGCGAGGTTGACCTTGGGATTAGGCTCAGCTAATAGACCGCGAGGTTGATCTCTTTTTAGGTTAATTAGCTTAGTTATTTCCTATGGGAAAAAAATTTGTAATAATAATCAATTTATTTTATAAATTTGAAAAACAAAAGTCATAGGTTTAACACAATAATATAAGCATACGAAAATCAAATTACATGTTTAATAATTTATTTAGTTTTATTTATTATAAAAAATATAAAAATTAATATTATACTAAGTGAATATATATATATATATATATATAAACCTGAAATTCTGTTAATCTCCGGCCTTGATGATTTATGTATATATTATTGAGGTTTCCTATTGAAATATATTTTATTATTACACTTATAATATATTTTAAAAATCACATTTCTACACCATACAATACTTTTTACCTTCCATCAATACATATTTATCTTTAGCTTACCTTTTGTTTTCAATGAAATTCCGCTTTCCCATACTTTGAGAAGTATTTTTTTTATTGAGGGTTAAATATAATTTTTTAATTTCACAGCGGTAATAAATATGAAAGAAATTGGATTTTTTTTTTATTTTTTTTTCAAAAGGTGGAAAAACCTATCAAACTCAGTATGTCAAACCAACAGTGAGGACAGCCATCTTGGCTGCTATCCGCGAATGTTAGTTTAACACATCACTGTTATCAAGGAAAACCACGCCACCTGAAATAACCCGCTGGTGGTCCGTAAGGGAGCAGGCTTTCACTCCTGCCAGATGCCTCTGGGTCTTGGGCCGTTAACCTGTTTCCTTATGTCCGAGGAAGACGAGCTCTTAGCCAAGCAGAAGCAGTTTTAGGGCATACTCCAGGCCCGAAAGAAATTGGATTTATTACTTAGCCTCTAACGTAAAAGATCGCTTTTATCTAATTTTAAATATAAAAGGAAATGGATTATTATAATATAATGATATAAACGATGATTTTTAATCTCCTGGATTTAAAATTACTCTTGATTTATATATTTTAAATTTTAAATTGTTTTTAGTTAACCGAGGGAAGCGTACTCCATACTTCTATTGGTGAAAGCGAAAAATTAATAACAGAACGGGCTTTTGGTAAAAGTGATTTGCAATACCGTTTCTTTAAATGCAAGAGCAGCTTTATATTGATTACTCTGTTTTCTTCCTCTATAGAGAAAAAAATAACAAACATGGTATCGTAGTATCAGAGATTAGTCATCGTGCAAATAAGATATTTCTTCTCGAAGGCATCTCCCGCCTTTAAAAGCAAACCACAAATGTGAAATAAAAATCTGAACACTTTTGATTAATAATACGATAAATGTGATGTTGTATAAAAGTAATTTAGGTTCAGGCATGTTCTCATTTTGAAAATATAGTTTTATTAATAAATGTAATGTGAGTTCTTAACATGATATTCGACTTGTTCGTTGGCTTGTTTAGCCAATTAGCTAGGCATACGAAAGGGTTTAGAAATTTAGTTAGGCGTAAGAGAGGGAGTTATGAAATTGCTAATTGAAGGATTTGTTTCAGGACATCCTCTTTAAAGTAAGGTATCTCCTTGATGTCCAATATCTCCCGGTGGAAGCGGGGAAATACCATGTAAATTGAGTGGTAGATTTAGAATTGTTTATATATATAGTGATGATGGCAGAAGTTGTATTTCAGCGGGTACAAATAGCGATATCTCAGCCTAGCTAATGCTCGCTTTGGCACGAGTGTAGAAGTAAATGCACGAATGTGTTTAGAGGGCCATGAATGCCATATTTTTGTGTTTTTTTTTTTAAATGGTTATATATATATATGACAGAGTGATACAAAATATTTGTTCTAAAGTAATACAAATATTTTTATTAAAGATAAATTATAACAACAGAACCAATTATTAAAAATATATATATATATAATATTTTTTCCAAGTAATATAAATATTTTTATTAAAGATAAATTATAACTACAGCACCAATTATATATATATATATATAAAGAGGTATAATTAAATTAATTATTTTTTATTTTCAATTTTATAATAAAAGATTTTCTACACATAATTATTTGATTATTAATTTTTTTAAAGATATATATTATATAAATATATATGATAATATTCAATAAAATAAATATTTATACATAAATATTTTAAATATTGAATCATTAAATTATATAAAATAAATTAAAAAAAGAATAGGTATAGACTTATAAACAATTTGAGTTATGGTTTAAAACGAATAAATATAATAATTATTATATAGAGATTTTATTGGCGTTTAGATAATTTATCTATATCACTTGTTAGCAATGAATTATTTTATGTTAAATATTAAAAATATAATAGTTAGTAAACGTAAGAGGTAGTTCTATTTTATCAAATTAAAAATGTAAAAATTTTAATTGGATATTTTGAATTATTGCAATTTTTGTGTGTTTATGATGGTAGGAGAGGAATTAGATCATTCTCACAATATATAAAATTAGATTATATTAAATTTATTTTGATTGAAAATTTTAGTTATATTTTATATATAGTATGTATTTTATAGAGTGTTAGTGTTATGTAGTAATATTTTTTTTTTACTAATTTCATAGAGTATTTTGAAGGATATTATTGACACTACTTATTGAAAGGGAGATATGTATCTTTATCTTTTTTTTTTGGAAGAAAAAGAAAGTTGTTAACAACCCTAAAGAATCTTTCACTAAAGGGAAATGAAGTTGTTGATAATAGCAAACCTTGTTTGGAGAGAGATTATCTAGCCATGATTTCTAGATTATAGAACAATTATGTGGAGATACAAAGGTTAGGGTGGGATTATTATGAGCTATTGAGAGATGAAGATGTTTTCCTCCATGATGGAATCATTGCTATCAATCACGCAATATGGTTCAACATATAGTCATGGATAATATTATGAACCAAAATACCCAAATAGCATAAGAATTGAAGAAATAAATAAACTCCATGTGTTGAGAATGATAATGAGAAATTGATTAAGAAGTCACCTAGAGGAGGAAGCCTTGCATTACAATACATCCAGTTCACATGACAAGTTGTCTCTACAAATGAATCTCCCTTTCTATAATGGAGGAGATAAAGTGAGCACTATGTAGCTTACCACTACGTCAACCCGAGCATAACTAATATAGTAACCCTTAAATCTTATACTTGAGTGAATCTATTCATGAATTCCTAATTTTATAATGTAGCTTGTCCAAGAGGTATAATTTCCACTTCATTAAGTACTCCATAATAATTCTATTCTAAAGAGATAGAGAACATTGATGCATAACCTTTTCTAGTTCAAGTTTCTTTAGTAAACACTATTAATTTATGAAATCCATGAAATATATCAACCTCATTAATGAAAACTTTTACCACATGGCTTGTAGTAAAAATACTTTGAATCCCACAAAAATAGACATATCTAGGAATCTATTCCCTCTTTTCTTTTTTATTTTGGTATACACAAGAATTTCATTGATATATATTCCCATCTTTTATTAGGTATGTGTACATATTGAAGTAACCATATAGAATTGATTTTCTCTCTTTTATCTCTTTGGAAAACTTGAAATTCTTTTACAAAATTCTAAATATATTTATTCATTCCTTCCCCCAAAAAATAATTTTGAATCATTTAAAAGCTCCCTACCATTGAAGAGGCATGATATTCCATTAATATTTATTTCTTCAAGTTTTATTGAGATAATAAAAATATTCTTCCACTATAACAAACGATATCACTCTTCCACTCCTGATGTTTCATCTAGTTGATCCTCTTCCACTCACCATGTTTCATATAGTTGCTCCCTTCTCTTAGACATTGAATTTTTTTTCTAGCAGTATTTTCATCTTTCTTTTCCTATTAGGGTTCCTCAAATTGCAAAGGAATGGAATGTAAATTATAGGATTATCTTAATATATAAAGGAAATTTCCTACTACCTTTTCCTTCCTCTTTTTATAAGAATTAAAATTCTTTCATTTTCTAAACTTTTTACAACAATATTGTCTCCATAGAGTACCTTATCCTATCAAGGTATATATTTTCTTTAAAATACCTCTCAATAAGGTATTATAACCAGAGCCTTATTGCATATAAAATTCCTACCATTTCTTTTTCATATCTAGATTTTGTTAAGTCATTTCATGTAAGTTGTTTATTTTGAAAAGTGCACAATATGTGATTTCATGTAAGTTGTTTATTTAAAAAAGCACACAATATCAATTGTTGTATCAATGGCACTCTAATTCCTTGTCCTCATGCATTTCATTTGACTACAAACTTTCTACCAATTTTAGGTGTTGGCAATATTCTTGTAGAAGACATAGCATCCTTTAATAGTGAGGATTACAAGGTAGCCTCTTGTTCCATAAATCAATTTTTAGTTCAAGAGAGATGTGTGTGGGCCCATAATGAATGAATAAATCTAAAAAAAACTTTTGATAAAATAATGCAAGACTCAAAAATCTTCTAACAACCTTGTTTCTGTTAAGATTAGGGAATTTTGTGATATCTTGAAACTTGTGGGGGTCTACCTTTACCACTTCACATTAAACAATATGACTCAAACATTCCAATTCTTGTTACAAAAATGTAATTTTGGACTCTTACATAAAAAATTGAATGTTATCCACAATTTGTAGGACTTTATCCACATGTTTAATGTTTTCTTCCCATGGTTAATATCGGTATGTGTGTGATAAATGAAAAAAAAAAAAAAAAACATTCTAATATTATGTCAAAAAAGGATGGTCATAAGGATTTGGAGAGTATGAAATGTATTAGTCAACCCAAAACACATGATAATGAAACAAAGTGCCCTCTTTGTGTTATAAACATTGTTTTTGGAATACCTTCCTCTCTTAATATATTTTTCTACTGTCCTAATTTAATACCTATATTTGTGTAATAAGCCACTCCTTAAAGTTCATATAATCTCACATAAATTCTTGGAATACATAATTTATTATTGATGGTGAATTATTTTAGATATCTATAATCATTATATATCCTCCAATTATTATATTTTCTTCTTGCCGACACTATTAAAGTAGAAAAACAATTATTGCATCTATCATATCCTGCACCAATTTCTCAATATATATTTTTAGCTAATGTGAATATTTATAAGTTGTTTTAATAGGAGGATTACTTACCAGTATTAGTTTCATTTGATGATGATGATCTCCATATGTAGGTAACTGCATAGGAAATTGTTGAAACACCCTACATTGCTTTTCTAAAGTAGAAATTAATTCATCTAAAACATTTACATCTTCTTTCTTCACTTTTATTGAATAAATTCTAACCACAAATCCTCAACTTACATCTTCTCGGAAACCTATCCAATTTAAATCTCATGAATATTTCATTATAGTTTGAAAAAAAAATATACCCAATGTTCTCAACCATTGAATAACTAAAAGAACATCTACTCCTCCAATGGGAATGGCATACATTAGATTTTCATAGTTATATTATCCTATACTAGGATTTTATGGATTTTTCCTTAGAATTAATACTTCTCCAATTAGCAACTAAAACTTTCAAAGTTTTCACTAGACACACAAAAAAATTGAGACAATCTCCTAATATTTTATTGATGAAATTAAAGGTAGTCTATCTAAACCAACAATTACTATGACATTTTGCTTCTTAATGTGTTCTACAAAATCAAAGGTTTTAGGTGTTGAAAAAACTATCACGAAATGAAGAGATATTTCATACATTTCAAAATATATGCGATGAAAAAATTATATATAACCTTATTTCTTTTTAAGGTTAAAATGTCGTTCTTATATTTCCTCCTCATCATTATTTTCCAATGCTGAAAAATATGTTTCTTAATATTTATATAGTTTTGAGCATTGGATATAGCTATCAAAACATAGCTTTTTTTTGCTCTTCATTCACCCATTTCTTTATGTGATATTCAATCAGGTTGATGTACGATTTCCCTATGAGTCATCAATCAATATTCACTTCGTACACTTGTTGTAGTGAAAATATTATATGTAACTACTTCGTACATTTGTTCTAGCGAAAATATTATGTGTATCACTAGTTACATGGCTGGAATATGATGAACAAATTGTATAACTTACATACCATATTGGAATTTTTTAAGCAAGGCTCATTTTTAATGGATTATTTTAATTTTTTCGTGTATAACTCCAATAGATTTACATCACTTATGTTATCCATCATTATAGCGAACACCTAAAATTTAAATTTTTAATCTTCAACATCACTTAAATACTTCATTCTTATGAACTAGCTCAACCAACTATAATAATAATAAAAAGTTTCCTTATTGTTATTCTCTTCTAAATAAAACCAACTATAATAATAATAAAGAATTTTTGTCTTAAATATTATTATTAATGAAAATCACGATTTTTTTATCTCAATGTAGTAAATTTATAAGAAGCTCTTTTTTATATCCAAAGGAACCCAATATCCCACTTAACACATAGGTACAAGTAAATCTATGAGAGTTTATGCCTTATCTTGAGGTAGACTAGGCTCACTATAAGAAGGATTTGAACCTGAAACGTCCTTATTTCCATGATTTAACAAAACTTTAAATTAACCAATTGAGTTTCCCTCCACACCATCCCCGCAACATGATAAGAAACTCCTTTACTCAGGATCCAAATATCGTTACGTTTTCTGGATTCGGTTTACCTATGAGAATACAACCATTACATAAAGCTTCCTTAATTCAGTATTCGAAAAGATGATACTCTTAATAGCTCATCCATGATTATTATGCACTAATATTTATCTATTTATTTCACCGATGTAAAGACATAGAGTAAGTTCAGTAGTTTGTATGTCAAGTAGTAGATTGGTGTAAGGCTCGCCTGCAGAGTGTCGGGTTGGTGTGGGTTCCAGTAAGTCTGTTTGATGTGGGGTTTGAATGTGTAGGTGAGAGTGTCTAAGGTTGGCATGGTGAGGTAGGTTCTTTCTCTAGCAACGGGTGTTTCAAATAAGGCAGGTACCTACACATAACACGAGAATAATGTACAACTGCAGCTCTCTCCACTGCTTCTGGCTTTGAATCACCTAGCTTTGCATGCCACCTTTGCTACCGGAACTGCATCCATTCCATCAAACCTCCTTTATTCATCCTTGGGAACATTGATAGCATTGGGAATCCATCAACGATTAGCTCCAATAATAGAGTTAAATCCGTTTAGAATATAGTTATTAATAGAAGTATTTTCAACACGAATAATAAATTTACAGCCGTAGGTGCCATTTTCCACATTATCACATTTAGGGACCCTCTCATCTCGAGCGTATATGAGATTAGAAACCATTGTTTGTTCCATCTATTCCATACTGATCAATCTTTTATTTCATACGTTCTATATTTATTTATGTGACTCATTCTGTTTGAAAAAACAATATTAATCATTGACCTATCACCCAATTTCTTAAATTGGTTCTCGAAATGCGATACTTGGTAATGCATATCTTCGCTTTCTTCATCAATCATGGTTGACCTC
Organism: Pinus tabuliformis; assembly: GCA_031772625.1. Taxonomy (NCBI): domain Eukaryota; kingdom Viridiplantae; phylum Streptophyta; class Pinopsida; order Pinales; family Pinaceae; genus Pinus; species Pinus tabuliformis. Next base: position 730,383,739 of record CM062812.1, on the reverse strand, counting down.
CTTGGAGTTTTAATTCATGTGAAATAAATTTCACCATCCTTTTCCGTGTAGGGTAACAATAATATTTATGTATGGTTCTTATATATTTTATCTTTTTCATCTTTTTCACACATTTTTTTAGTTAAACTAAATATATTTTTGAATTAATTAATTTGGTGACTATTATGTAGAATGGCCTTGCATCTAATATATTGAATTTATATTTATAGTCACTTTGGATGTCTTATCTATAATGCGATAGGCTCGGCTAAATTATAGACTAGTAAGAAAAAATTCCCTTAACTTTCCTAAATTGTGCATTTATTTTCCCTTTTATGATAGAGAACTTATATGAATAGCCACAAGTCCATGTTTTTAGATCTATTTAGAAAATTGTGACTAGAAATACTATGGTTGGTTCTCTATCAAAAGCAATTGTTGACACTCAATTTTGATCTTTCTAGAATCACATATGACTATAATATCCACAACTCTTATTTGAGACTAATTTTAGGCATTGTAAGATGCCACACTTCCATAACATGTAACTTGAAAAGTATAGGGAACTAGAATTTGAATATTTAAACATATACCCCTCACCATGTTGTATCAAGTAAAAAATTTTGTCATTGTCTAATGCTTTCTAGAGAAAATTTTATGATTAAAATTCTAATATGACCTTTTTGACAAAGTCAATTCCAAAGATCATATGTTTTTAAACCAAAATCCCTAAATATCATAAAAACGTAAAGAACAAAATAGTTTGATGCAATGATAATAATAAATGGTCAATAAATAAGAAATTGATCCAAAGAGACAACATCCTTTTAGAATATATTAAATGCATAAAAAAAGATGTATATTAAAATGAGTCTCATTTACTATAAATAAAACATAAAGTGATCATTTCCATTGATGGAGTCCATTTGGTCTCAAGTATATTTTCTATTCAAACACATTGATCACAACCTGAAGAGCCTCAAATCTCATTGGATTAGTGCCATTTACAACCAAGTGGTAAATGCACCATCTTTTTTGGTTGAAGGTTTTGAACTATGGGCATTATGGAAGAAACGTAACAAAATACTATTCAAGAACTAGAAAATATCAAAGATACAATTCTCTCATAATCACGGTCCTTAAATGAATGTAAGGAAAATAATCTAGAGGCTCTAATGGTAAATAAATTAGAAATCGTCAAAGAAATGACACCTCCCTCCACTCCCAAAAGCACTTCTCTTCAATGTTCTTCCCCTACCAACTTCACTCATCCATTGGTGGACTTCATAAAGCTTAATTTTGATGGAGAACCAAAAGGAAACTGAGGGCCAATAGGATTTGGAGGTATCCCCAGAGATTGGAATGAGAATACATTAAGGGTGTATGCTCAAAATTATGGAACTCCAAGTAATAATGTAGTATAAATCGTAGGTCTTGAAATAGGATTGTAGCTGGTGCTTGATGTGGGTTATTCCAAGTTGCCAATTTAGGGGGACTCCTAGTTGATGATCTCAATATCCCAAGAAATAATCATTGTCTCTCTTTCTTCTAAATTTGATAATAATTTACATTTAAGGCTTCACATCTCTTATATCTTGGAGCTTATCCTCTCCATCAATTACATCATAGCTTCACAATCAAGGAGGACTACTAAAAAAATAGTTAATTTCGTAGTCAATCTGGCAAACGAGGATAGAAGCCATTGTCTAAACATTGTCTATCCTAAAGAAAAAATATTAAGTTGGATCAAATATCTACAATCTAAGTTAGATGTTGATATGGAGTACCTAATGGAGGTGGAAAATGTATTAGAGAGAAGGCTTAGGGAGTGGTCCTGCCACCCCATCAAAGAGATAAGTATTAATAAAGGGCGTGTTGTTTCCAACCTCCTACATGTATGAGAATACATCCACCTAGTGGTTATTAAGAATCACATGAGGTTATTTAATTTTGTGTTTCTATATGAGCACATCAACTAGGTCTTAGTACTCGAGTAGAGAAGAAAGGCCTCACCCACCATTGGAGGAGGGAAAAATCAATGAAAGTTCTATTTTGGTATAGAATAAACTAGAATGCTTATTTTCCATGGTGGTGAAGTTTATTTTACTTTCTCATAGGAGAGTGCGAGTGAGCTTACCTTTAGGTGTTGGGAGTTATCAGACAATGTCGACATTAAACAGGTTGTGAGGTAATTCAAATCATTTGGCCTTGAGTGGGAGTGGGGAGTTGGTGGTTCTAAAGATACAAGCCACTGGCAGGGGAGGGGTTCTCATGCCATTCGGTGGTTGACACCTCCTCCAAGTATTTTTTCTAGAAGCTTTGGTGCAGCTAGGGCCATCATTAAATGGGTAATATTTTTGTGTCTCATATGCTTTATCAATTTCTATAGTTTTAATTTTACCTACCTCTATTTTTTGGTTGTCACGATTTTGGTGTGGCATTGGTACCCTATGGGACAATTTATACTCAACAACTTGACATTATCTCATTCCTTGTAGTGAGGTCTCCATTCTATTGTTTGTCAATTATCAGGTTTTGTGTTTTTGGTCTAGAAAATGTCCATTTCATTTCTTATTCTAGCTCTATTTGATATATACTTTATTCTCTCTCCTAGCAATTATTTATCTCTACAAGGATCATTGGAGAGAGACCCCTCTACACAATATGTTGAGGGAACTTATGCGTATATGTGGTCATGGGGGTGGCCGAGTCCCCATGGAAGAAATCGTGCCTAACAACAAGAATAGGAAGTTGATGGCACATTCTATTCTATTGTCCCTCATGAAACCCATAACAAGGTTCCCAACCTTAATTCCCTAATCTGATCAACAACCAAGGTTGTTAAGATTTAAAGATTTTGGAAAGAGGTTTCTCACTAGGTTCTTGACCCTGGTCACACTAATAGAAGAGGGAAACAATATCACAATACCATATGTCTGCACTAGAAGATTAATATATTAGTAGGAAAGGTCCTAAAAGACAAATAATAGGAGAGACACAACATAATTTCTCACCTAGAAGAAATTAAATGTGCTTAGAGAAATAAATGATTCTACTTTGAAAGACTACATGCAACGATTGAACATTTAGAAAGTCATATATTGTACGCATTGGACTCCCTTGTTCCTCTAGGATCCAACATTAAAGACCCAATGCCAAGTACTTGTTCTTACACTTAAATTGTTGGAATGTTTAATGTTACTTTATTGTACTATGAAGTTACAGTAATTAGGTTTGCTTCATTGAAAAAGCTAGCTTTTTGGTTTGATTTGTTATTACATAATTCTTATAAAATATCTAATTCCCCTTTAAGAAAATTGAATCCACCTATGAAGTATCATGATTAATTTATGACCAGTTGCATGATGTAATTTGCTTGAAAGGTAATTTGAAGCAATAAAACATATTAATTAGAAAAAAGAGAAATATAAAGTGGTCATTAAGTAGCCTTTCAATAAACCAACATAATCATAAATAATATTACTAATGAAAGAGTATTAACAACCTAATGGAATATAAGTAAATATATAGAATATAAGTAATAAATATATTATATTAATTTTATTAATGTTTTGATTAATAGAAGAGAACATTAAATTATTTCATTCATATAAAAAATTTAAGCTATCTCTAAATTAAAATATGAACAACTAGAATGATGACATTAGAATATAGATTTATTTTTTAATATATAAGTGAACTTGACAAATATAAAAATAAGAAGGAATTCAAAATAAAATAACTCATGTAAATCAGAGTCAAATATTTTAAAACTTTCCATATTTGACAAAATAGGAATATGAAATTTGAGAATTTGGAAATTATATAAGAGTAATAGTTATGATGCAACATAATCCTCCTTGTCTCTACTCCTATGGCTAATTAATTTATTAATGGTTTTGCGGAGTGTGGAGAAAACATTGAACAAAGAAAGAAAAAATATCTCCTCACAACACTTTCAACAAAAAGGTCTCCACATAATGAAATCTCTCTGTACAAAGCTTTTCACATAGTGAAAACGTTTTGTGCAAAGATCTCCACACAAGCTTCAATGGTAGTTTAATTGACACGTGTGTTCATTAGTTAATAACATGTTCATCTCAATAAAATACATTGGTAGGTTCATAGTTGATGATAACCAGCCTAGATCCATCTTAACTCCAGATCTATCAAGTGTCCAGAGGGATCAAATATCTTAAGGTGCAAACCTCTTTTTTTAGTGCAAAAGTTGAGGAAATATTTTCACCTAAATGGATTTGATCCCTCTTAATGCTTGATAGATCCAGGGTTAAGATGGATCTAGGCTACTTCCAGTCATGTGTGACCAAAGAAAATCTAATTAAAATATGATTAATTTTATCAACAATATGTAAACTCATCTAACATTAATATAATCATTTTAAATATGCTAAATATGTCTCAAATTAATTTGGTCATTTTAATTTTAAGTTATTCTTAGCTACCTCAATTTGTTGAGATGATAAATATTGTTACTAACTTTAATGATGAAAAATGATGAAATAAAATTTTTGAATGTAAAGTGACAATGTAATAGTTTTGAATGATAGAAAATGTGAATAATAAGAATATAGTCAATTACAAATGTACTTCACTTTGATAAATCTCAAATTCTTTTCTTCTACAATAATTATTGTCGCCCTTGTTACTTTTGTCATCTTTCCATATCGATTATACAAAAATGATTGGTTAAATCATCAGTAATTTAAATATATCGAGGTATTGTAGTAAAGATCAAACCTTGTCTCTCTTTCTCTCCAATATTAATAGGTTGAATTACTATAACACAATAGTCATTTTACAATGTCAATAATTTTTTGTGCTTACATTGAAATCAATGCACAATGTTAATCTAATCACTTTAAAATTAATGTACCATCATACATCCAACTACACCAAATCATAGCTCAACATCTACACTAAAATCATGCATCTAATGCGAGAAATCAAATAAGATTAGAAAACAACATTTACACTTAAATCAGTGCATCTAATGCAAGAAATCAAATAGGATTAGAAATAAAAATTTACACTCAAATCAATGCATCTAGTGCAAGAAAAAAAAACATACACTCTATTTCTTCAATCTATATATCTATCTCACTTTGTCTCTCTATATAACCCCCAAAACCTACACTCTCTTTCTCCAATCTATCTATATATCCCTCCCTCATCCTCTCTCTCTCTCTCCTCTCTCTTCCCCTTCTTTCCCTCTCCCCTACTTCTATCTCTCTTCCCTTATGATGTCCTCTCTCCCTCTCTCTCCATCTTTCCTATCACTCCCTCTCTCTCCCCACATTTTTCTCTATATTTATTTCTTCTTACCTCTCTCTCTCTCCCCCTTCAACTCCATATCTCTTTCCCTCCCTCTCTCCACTCTCTCACATCCACTCTCTCCTAATTTATCTCCCAACTCTCTCCCCCTCTCTCTCTCTCTCTCTCTCTCTCTCTCTCTCTCTCTCTCTCTGTTACTATATCCCTCCCTCTTTCCTCTCTCCTTCTCTCACCCATTCTCTCAATCTCTCCTTCCTTGTGTCTTGAAATCCCCCCAAAGATACACACTCTCTCTCCACTTCTCACTCTCTATGTATTTCTTCTTCATTCCCTCTCCCCCTTCCTCTCTCCTCATAGCTCTCAATTATTCTCTCTCCCTTTCTCTCATACCTCCCTCCCTCATCCCCCATCTCTCTCTCTCTCTCTACCCTCCAATCCTCTCTATCTCTCTCTCCCTTTTCCCTCCAATCCTCTCTCTTACCCCACCACACACACACACACACACAATCCAACTATGTTACTATATCCCTCCCTCTCTACTTCTCTCTCCCCTTCTCTCTATCTCTCCTTCTTTGTCTCTTTATCTCACCCCTAAATATACACTCTCTCTCTATATGTCCCTTGTCACTCCCTCTCTCTCTCTCTCCACTTCGCATTGTCTATGTCTTTCTTCTTCCCTCCCTATCTCCCCCTCCAACTCCAACTCTCTATCCCTCCCTCTCTCCTCCTCTCTTGCAAGTCCTCTATCTCATCCTTCCTCTCTCTCTCTCTCTCTCTCTCTCTCTCTCTCTCTCTCTCTCTCTCCTTCTTCCCTCCAATCCTCTCACTAACTCCCTCCCTCTCTCCTTCTCTCTCTCCCCCCTCAATATTTGTGTCTCCCTCTCCCTATATTACCCTTCTCTACCTCTCTCACTCTCTCCCCTCTCCTTTGATTTATCTCCATGTCTCGCTTGTCACTCCCCTATCTCTCCACCTCCATCACTCTATGTATTTGTTCTTCCCTCCCCTATATATCTAGAGTTCATATATATCATGATATATTAGTATGTATTATAAGATAACAAATTTAATATTGTATTAATCGAAAGTTATTAAATTTAATAATATTAATATTATAATATATTAATATGAATATTAGATTTAGTAATAATAAGTAAACTTTTTATATTAATATTATTGTTAATAATGTTTTACTTGCATGGTATTAATAATAATTTGGCCCATGGTATTTGGCTCATGCTATTAATAATTATTTGTCCCATAGGCTTCACCTAAATAAAGCCTCTTTTTCGAGTTTTATTTATTTACCATACCTCAATTTTATTTATATTTTTATATATTTACCATAACTCTAGTTTATTTAAATTTTTATTTATTTACCATGCCTCTTTTTTCAATGTTCGTAAACATCTTTATATTTTAAATTTATGCTATGTTTATACATAATAATAATTAGATTGATTTTTAAATAGGCCTGACATTAGATTAAAAATATTAAATGTTAAACATTTACATTTACATTTATGTTTACATATTTATGTGTTTACAACTTTACGTTTTTATGTGAGATCTAACCCCATACTTAGCAGTTGTAGAGTGCCTCTCAGTGCAATAAATATTCATATGCATGTACTTTGACTCATTGTGTGAGACTGTGGAGCTCCGCAAAATGAACTTAGATCATTGTGCGAAGCTCCACACTCAAGTTGAAAATGTTGATCATCACCACATGCCAGATAACCCATTCAAAATGAATTTTTAACCCATTATAATCACACTATGCCTTACTATGAAACCTTAAATTTCAGAATTTCTAATTAATGCCCAATTGCATTTCTTAACTTAGAGCATAGATTTAATATTTGAAATATCCTAAGTCGTAGATGTAAGATTTTAATTCTCAAACTAAATATTTAAGACATCATTTATCTTTAAGAAATAGATAGATATCAGGTGAATAGGATGAGGTTCATTGTGTAGAGCTCTACACTCCTGCTCAATATTAATGTATGGAAAATATATTAAGTTAGTGTCATTTCATTTAATCTCTTCAATATTATTTTTTTTAATGCGAAGGAACTCATTGTGTGCGATTGCGTCTCTCGCACAATGAATGGCAATATCGAAATCATTGTAGTATTATGGAATGGAACTATGACGAGACTCTTGACTTAGCAATTTCTATCTCGAAGTTGGAAACCATGGATTTGACTTCTATAATTGAAGAATTAAAAGAAGTTAGAAATGCCTGGCATGAAACTATCTTTAACAATGTGGAACAAGGAAATGAGTTCCTGAACTGGATTTTCACTTAACCCTCCTTTACATAAATTTGTTTTATAGGGAGTCAATTAACAACCAAACATGGATGTAAAAATTTGTCGCATCAACTAACATGTTGTGGCAACAGATCCAAGAGAAACACATGCCTCTGATATAATTCATGGCTAGAACATTTGTGAATTATTTTGGTGGAATGGTGTCTCAATCTATGTAAGACCATGCAACAATTTAAATGAAGCGATTGAGCTTTGATTTTTCCACATGGAACGAAATTAGAATGGAAGAAAACTTATTTCTATGTTTGCCTCTAATGAGAAACTTCAAGGTCACATTACAGTATGAGGGAGAAGTCTATTAGAAATTTCATTGTCAATTCTAAATAATGCGTTCATTCCAAGATCCATTAACTCTCATGATCTGGACGAGCATTATTATTAAGTTTTCTGCACCTTCGCAAAAAATAGTTCTTTAAAATAGTGCGGGAGTGCGAAGGTCTGCACAATGAACTAATTTCATAGTGTGGAGATATGCACTCTCGAACAATGATCATAATACAATGGCTTAATATGGAAATAAAATCAAATAAATCTTTCTTTTCAAATAGATAAACCATATGCTAATCATATTTAAGTTCATTTCCTCCGTTATGAACAAATTTCATTTCATTGGGTATTGAAGTGGCGATATAGTGATAAGAATAAATGACACATTAAACGCACTAAATAACTAATGATGATATTGACTCCAATTAGCTTAAGATAACTAAAATTTTAACATAAAATGTCACTTCTTTACCACGTGGATTCTCATGATCTAGACAACCGAGATTATTAAATGCTCCACAACTATGCACAAAATAGTGCAGGGGTTAGCAACTCTGCACAATGAGATAAGTTCATTGTTCGGAGCACCACATTACATCACAATGCTCATAATGCAATGGATTAATATGGAAAACTAGTCAAATAATCATTTTCTTTCAAATAAATAAACCACATGTTAATCATATTTTGTTGTACAAATGAAGGAAAGAAACAGAGAAATCACAAGACAAGAAACCGAATGCTAAACTGAATTTTGGATCGGACTGTATTTTATTTAACAATGAATTTCACACTGTGTTTCATTTCATGGGCAAATGCTTGTTTTATAGTTACATAACAAATTAACCGTTACAAACTTATTCGTTACAAGGAACTGTCTATACCTAAATTTACTAAACCGACTAAATCGTTGTCAAACTAACAAACTCCACCTTGACAACAATTTTCCCATTCATCATCTTTCCTGCAAGCCAAGAGAAGCTAAACACCACCGCAACTTCTCTACTGTAACTGGCTTTGTGAATATGTCTGCACAATTTTCTCGTGTATGGACCTTTTTAAGAGCTACTTTTCCGCCATCAATCACATGTCTCAGAAAATGATACCTTACATCAATGTGCTTGGTTCTGCTATGATAGGCAGGGTTTGTAGCCAAGTGAATAGCGCTTTGACTGTCACAAAGTACATTCACTTTCTCTTGCGTCCTTCCAATCTCATCGAGCAAACCCTTTAACCAGATTGCTTCTTTACTGGCATCTGAAGCAGCTATATATTTAGCTTCAGTAGTGGACAACGCAACTGTTTCTTGAAGCTTTGACATCCAACTAATTGCTCCACCTGCAAGAGTAAAGACATAACCTGTAGTAGATCTTCTTTTGTCCAAATCACCTGCATAGTCAGCATCTACATATCCGCAAACTGATCCTTCAATACCATTAAAGACGATGCAATGGTCACTTGTGCCTCTTAGATATCGAAGCACCCATTTCACTGCTTGCCAATGCTCTTTACCTGGATTTGCCATGAACCTGCTAACAACTCCAACTACATGTGAAATGTCAGGTCTTGTAGATACCATCACATACATTAAGTTGCTTACAGCGTTTGCATATGGTACATGAGACATATACTGCTTTTCTTCATCAGCTCTAGGACTCAAAACAGAAGAAAGCATAAAATGGGAAGCTAAAGGAACATTAACAGGTTTCACATTATTCATAGAGAACTTTTCAAGTACCTTCTCCACATACTTCTGCTGTGACAACCAAAGCTTACCATTTTTCCTGTCTCTGTGTATCTCCATGCCCAAGATATGTTTTGCTGCTCCAAGATCCTTCATATCAAACGTCCTAGAGAGTTGAGCCTTTAACCTGTTGATCTCTTCCATGCTTTTGCTTGCAATAAGCATATAGTCAACATACAAAGCTAAGATAATGAACATGTCATGGAAACTTTTGAAGTACACACAATGATCATACTCACTTCTTATAAAGTTCTGGCTCACCATGAAGGAATCAAACTTCTTGTACCATTGTCTGGGAGACTGCCTCAGACCATACAATGATTTCCTGAGCTTGCAAACTAATCTTCTGCTGCGAACTCGTACAAAACCTTCTGGTTGTTCCATATATATCTCTTCGTTCAAATCACCATGTAGAAAAGTTGTTTTAACATCTAACTATTCTAACTGAAGATTAAGCAACGCAGTTAGTGCCAACATAGTACGTATAGAAACAAGTTTTACAACTGGAGAAAAAATCTCATGAAAGTCTATACCTTCAACCTGAGAATACCCTTTTGCTACCAGTCACGCCTTATACCTTTCAATACTACCATCAACTTTCCATTTCAGCTTGAAGACCCATTTACATCCAACAACACTTCTCCCTTCAGGAAGCTCTACAAGATCCCAGGTATTGTTCTTGGCTAAGGAGTCCATTTCTTCTTCCATAGCCATTTTCCATTTCTCGCTATCTATATCATCTACTACTTCCTGATAACAAGAAGGTTCCTCATCTTCAGTAACCAAAGCAACAGATGAAGCAGAATCTTCATACCTTTTGGGAGTTTTCCTTTCCCTTGTAGACCTTCTCAGAGCGACTGGTTGCTGAACTAGTTCAGAAACTTGCACTGGTTCAGAAGCTTCAACGGCTTCCTTTGTGTCTTCAACACCTTTGTCTCCAGAAGTCTCTCCTTCCTTTCGACTGTCACCGAAAGATCTAGCTTCCAACTGAACTCATTGACTCGGAGATACCTGTTCCTGTTCAATTCTTTCAACATTTGATTTTAACAAAGAGGATTCATCAAATGTTACATCTCTACTAATGACTATCTTCCGCAATGTAGGATCCCACAACCTATATCCTTTCACTGCATAGTCATACCCAACAAAGACATAACATTTTGACTTTGGATCTAATTTTGAACGCTGATTTTTGGGAATAAGAGAATAAGCATCACAACCAAATATCCTCAAATGAGAATAGTCACAAGACTGACCTGTCCAAACTTCTTCAGGAATTTTACAATCAATTGCTACTGAAGGTGATCTGTTAACTAAATAACAAGCAGTAGATACTGCTTCTGCCCACAACTCCTTTTGCAACTTAGCATTGCTGATCATGCTTTTGGCTCTTTCCATAAGAGTCTGATTCATACGCTCAGCAACACCATTTTGCTGAGGAGTATAGACAACAGTTTTGTGTCTAACAATGCCCTCATCCTTACAGTATTGTTCAAATTCAACAGAAGTGAACTCACCACCATTGTGAGTTCTTAGACATTTAATAGATTTTCCTGTTCTTTTCTCTACCATTACTTTAAATTGTTTAAAGACATTGAATACATCAGCTTTCCTTTTTAGCATATAGACCCAAACTCTACGAGAGTAATCATCATTGAACGTTAAAAAATACAATGCACCTCCATATGACATAATAGGGGAAGGCCCCCACAGATCAGAATGAATGTAGTCGAAAGCATCTTTACTATTATGATTGCCAACTTTAAATCTTTGTTTACACTGTTTTCCATACACACAATGTTTACAGAAACCTAAATTAAATGATTTCAGACCGGGAAGAGATTTACGTTTCATCAGTATGTGAAGACCTTTCTCGCTCATATGACCCAAATGCTGATGCCATAGATGAGTACCTGCTTCTTCCTTTTCTGACGCAACCGCTGCTTCACCGACCTGAGTACTTCCTTTTAACCTGTAAAAATTTCTAACCTTTTCTGCCTTCATAACCACAAGGGCACCTTTGAAGACTTTCAAGACGCCCTCCTGACTTGTAAACTTATAACCATCTGAATCCAACACTCCCAAAGAGATTAAATTTTTCTTCAAATCAGGTACATGTCTAACACTAGTTAATGTTCTAACTGTGTTATCATACATCTTAATCCTGATATCTCCCATCCCAACAGTCTGACATGACATATTGTTACCCATAAACACAAAACTACCGTTTACATTTTCATACGAAGTAAACCAATTTCTATGTGGGCACATATGATGCGAAGAACCAGAGTCTAACAGCCAGCTATCAAAACTCTGAGAGACATTACATTCAGGTGAAGTTTCATCTATCATACACAATTCTTCAGCGGATAAAACTTCGTCTACCATACCTGAATCAGCCTGATTCGCTTCGTTCTTCAGGTTTTCAGATTCCTTTCATTTCCAACAGTCCTTCTTCAAGTGTCCAACTTTACCGCAGTTCCAACATTTTGCCTTACACTTCTTGCCCTTCGATTTCGACCTGGAAGACCCCCTTGGTTTGTCTCCTCTTTCCTTTGAGCGTCCTCTAGCGACCATGGCTTCTGATGCAGTTGTATCAGTGCTGGATTTCCTTCGTACTTCTTCAGACAGAAGATATCCCACGACTGATTCAAACTTCAAAGAATCAGCAGAGCTGAAGCTGATTGAGGTTACGAAGTGATCCCATGATTCAGGCAAAGAACAAAGCAAGGTTATGGCTTTATCTTCTTCCTGTATTTTGACTTCCATATCTGTTAATTGACAAATTAGTGTATTAAAAACATTCAAATATTCTGCAACGCTTGAACCTTCTTTCATTCGAAGACTGTATAACTGTCGTTTCAGATAAATTCTGTTAGTTAATGATTTTGTCATATAAAGGTTTTCAAGTTTTTCCCACAAACCTGACGCCGTAGTCTCTTCAACGATGTTGAAGAGAACTTCATCCGCTAGACATAACCGGATGGTACTGAGAGCTCGGGCATCCAAGTCCTCCCAGTCTGAAGTAGTCATGGTTGTAGGTTTCTTAGTAACCCCATCCAATGCCTTGTGCAACCCTTGTTGCACAAGCAGATCCTTAACCTTCAGTTTCCAAAGAGCAAAATTGCTCTTTCCGGTGAATTTCTCCACCTCGAATCTTGCATTCGACATCTTGGCCATTTTTCCTCCTTCCTAGGGTTTCAGTCTTTCCCAAAAAAAAAACTTCCCCAAATCAAACAGAAAAAACCAATTTCAAATCCTTTGTTTCCTTTCACCCTTTAAATTTCTGCGAATTTCTGGGAAAAATAATTCTTGCTTTCCTCCAAATTAAAAAATTTCTGAGTGTTTTTTTTTTGGAAAAAATAATTCTTGTTTTCCTCCAAATTCAAATTTCTGAGTTTCTGGAAAAATAATTCTTGTATTTCTATGATTTGCTATCCTCCAAATGCAAATTTCTGAGAGAAAAAAAAATTCTCAATAAAGAAAAAAAATCTACCCGGTTCCACACGCCAGGCTGCAAGCAGGCTCCTCCTTATGCTGTCACCGCAGAGAAGAAAAACAGCAATCTGCTGCTGTCACACGCTGAAGAAAAACAGCAATCTGCTGCTGTCACACGCTGATCCAACGCAGGTGGCAAATTCACGCTCTGATCCAAACACTCTGATCTCAGGCAGATTCACGCATTTTAATACGCAGCAATCTGTCTCCTCTGACTCTTCACGCAGGGTTTCAGGGACAGCACCAGCACTGGAACGGCAGCCAAATCTTCAATCCTCCACGCAGCACGCAGGCAGATTCTCACAGCGGAATGGAGAAGTTTTCTGGTCTCCACGCAGCACGAGACAACGTTCTGGTTTCCACGCAGCACGCAGGCAGATTCTCACAGCGTTCTGGTCTCCACAGAATCGCTGATACAGCTACCACGGTCACACACGGACAGCTCCTCAGCCTTTTCTTCAACTCACAGACGCTTTTCTTCAACGCCCACGCTCTGATCACGCTCAGGCAGGTTCACGCAGCCCAGGCACCGCCCTTGGAGCTCTGATACCAATTGTTGTACAAATGAAGGAAAGAAACAGAGAAACAACAAGACAAGAAACCGAATGCTAAACTGAATTTTGGATCGAACTGTTTTTATTTAACAATGAATTTCACTGCGTTTCATTTCATGGGCAAATGCCTGTTTTATAGTTACATAACAAATTAACCATTACAAACTTATTCGTTACAAGGACTGTCTATACCTAAATTTACTAAACCGACTAAATCGTTGTCAAACTAATATATTTAAGTTCATTGTCTCCCATATTTTGCGAGGTATTGAAGTGTCATTGTGGTACTTTTAATTATGGAAGTTGTGATGTTCATAAGCGATGCGGTGATAAACATAACATTAATATGATGATCGTGCAAGAGTAAATCGTCATTGAAACATTCATCAAAAGAAAAATATGATGGAAGGGAGTATCCCCTCATTTAAGAAGCATAGGCACATGAGGCTATTAGCCTAACATTGAAGAAAATAATGATACAAAATACACAATTCACGTAGAAATCAATGGAGAGAACTACTAGAGATGGAAGTCTCCTAATGTTGTTTAAATGCAACATCATGGACTATATTTATGGATAAAATAAATACATGCCCCTAGATCCATGCTTTTGAAATCAATAAAACAAATAGTATCGTCAGGGTTTCTTTGTTCGGAGACTTTCACTATGTCAAGTTACTCGCACCTCCACATAATGAAAGCCTTCGCATGAAACACTGGATGAAGACATTATAGAGTTCGTTTATCATTAGCTCTTTTCTTTTTACATATGAATACATTCCCAATTTTGTGAAACATGCAAGAAGCCCCACACAAATCACGATATTCCATGGGGTATAGTAGTGAAATGGAACTTTATTCCTATGGACTGACATTGTTTATTAATTCCTACCAATGTTCAATGCCCCACAGACTGTATATCATCACAAATATTTATCTCGTAGGCTTCATGTGCCTATTTTCAATTGTGTGGTGATTACAACAACAATAAGATTGGGCACTGACAAAATATTCATATCAATAACATGCACTCTGCATAATTAGGTTTTGGTAGATTTGGTGATAACATTAAGATGATGATTATGTGGGATTCAATGATCATCAAAACATTTCTAGTAAGGTAAATATAGCAGAAGTGATTAATCTCTTATTTAGAAAAGGAATAAGAAATTAAAGATAATGGCCTAATGTTCGACAAAACATTGATAGAAAATACACAATTCACATAGGAATCCATGGAGAAAACTACTAGAAATATACAACTGCTAATGTTTCTTAAATCCAACATCATGGACTATATTTATGGATAAAATAAGTATATCCCAATGAGAGCCATGTTGTTTCAATGAATAAAAAAAATAAGATTGTCAAACTTTCATTACATGGAGACATCCATTGTGCAGAGCCTTTCATTGTGTGGAGTAATTTTGCACCTCCGCACAACACATTGAACAAAACATCGAATGACGACATTGTAGTGTTGGTTGATCATTATATATGTCATTTTTACATATAAATGCACACCCAATTTTGTGAAACAACCAAGGAACCCATGTACAAATGATGATATTCCACGTTATATAATTGTAAATGGGGACATTAAATATGTGGACCCATCTTATGTATTAATTCCTAGAAGCCTTCAAGGCCCCATAAACAGTAGATCCTCACATACCTTGACCTCGCCTCCAAAGGGTGATTGAAATATAATTTGTATGTTGGGATTGTGTGATAACACATCTTAGTTATTCTGCAATTGCGACAAAAGATTCTGTTGGATTATTAAGTGTTCCAACTTGTGGTTGCATTAACAAAACATGCTTATATACTGATATGAAATCATTTCCACCTTTTTTATCTATAATTGTAACAGCCCTGGTGAAAATTTCATGTAATAAATGTTAATATAATAACCATGGATGATAGGAAACTTATTCCAAGCTAAATATTGGGCAAAATCCTAGTGATGGGGATCACTTGTGATTGTTTCTTGCTAAGGAAATTGGAAAAGGAAATAGCTAATGATTTGGAAAGGCAAAATGGCATTTTTTGGCACATTTATTTATGAAAATAATGGAAATTAGAAGAAAAGGGAGGTGAAAGCTAACATGTTTCATGTGAGAAGGAAAATCAAGGAAAATAATGGAAAATAAAGAAAATAGAGACCTCATTGATAAAAAGGATTCTAAGGATCAGTTGGTAACCTTTTTTCAGTTTAGTTTTGCAGATATCTCATTATTCTCTCTCTCTCATACTCTTGGAGACTTAGAGTTTTCTTGGAGCATTCTTGGAGGGTGTGGCATACTTGGATTCTTGGAGAAAGAAGGAAAGGGAAGAACAGGAAAGTGCAAGAAGGCATTGAGATAAACAACTATATTAGATTTTCTTGTAGGTACCAAGTTGTACATATGTTTCCTTCACTAGTTTTGGCATGCATGGCATATGCATGTTGATTTTTTATTGTGATCTATCACTAGGATGGAGGATGGCTAGAATTGACAATGGATTGCATAGCCTTGCCATTGGCTGGATAGTCATGGTGATTGTGGGTTTATTTTAATTCTTTTGTTTTTGGTTGGTTCTTATGTTTCCTTAGCTTTGGTTGAGTTACTAGTCCTAGACCCTTGGTTGGACCAACAATCTAGAGCCCTGGAACATCTTGGGTTGAGTTACTAGTACCAAAGCCTTGGTTAGACAAATGCTCCGGAGCCCTTGGTGGGTTGAGTCACTTGTCCTAGAGCCTTGGTTGGAAAACCTCTCTAGAGCCCGGTAAAAGTTTTGGGTTGAGTTATTAGCCTTTGAGCCTTGGTTCGAAAAATGACATGGAGCCCTTGAAGGCTTAGAGAGAAACCGATCTAATGTTGGTTTTGGGATGTCCGACACTTAGGTGGAATCATTGTTTGATGGGTTGAGGTGGATGGCATCTAGAACCCCTGGACATTTTTTGATTGATTTGTTCGATGAGATCCCACATTCATGCTTCAAATATTGCATGAGGGTGAGTGACTGCAAAGAGATTTGGCTCATCCACTCTACGGTCAGGTGGAATGTGGAAGTCCCATTCTGAGTTTGGATTTTGCATCATTAATGAAAGATTATTTCTCATATTTATATGAGTATTTTTATGGAATATATGTGGTCTATATGGCTTTAGTTTCATTGGTATTTATGTTGCTTTATGTTGGTTATGTATGTGTCTTATGACAATAAATATGTATGGATTTCACCATGTTTTTACTTGTAATTTAATGACCAATATATCTACGACCTAATGGATGGAATGGTAGTTGATGTGTCGATGCATCAATGGTTCTCAGTGATTCTTTGCTAAGTTTGAAACCTTTATTCTAGGAACTATTATTTACGCCTGTAGTTTACATATTCATGATATGTTTGACGAAATGTCTGTCATGGCTAGTAGCGGTCCAGTCAAGGTTCCACTCAAGAACTTGATTTAGTACTATCATTTCCATGTCATTTTACTTTTCTGAAAGTTTCATGAAATCCAGGTTAGTGACCTAGGCTCTAGGCCTAAAAAAGTTTCTCAAATCTTAAGGTCACTAGCATATCACTGACAAATTAAGTATTTAGACACTGCCAGGCAAGCCCATGAGGGAGACTTTGGGTTTTTGGATGTTTTCATGCCTATAGCATGAGAGCAATTGAGGCTTAAGTTGTCCAAAAGTTTAGTGGGACCCAAGGGCAGGCTATTTCAAGTCTTGGATTGGTTTGTTAAGGTCCTGTAGTTGATGTTAAATGTTTGTATGGTGTGTTTCCATCGGTTCCACTTCCTTAACGTGACTTAGGAGGTCGAATATGATAGCTGCCTCTCGTCACATGTTTACCCCGACTGGCAGGTTACTTAGGTAGAGGTGGGAGGAGTGTGTTACAATAATTTTATTGTTTCAAGCTAAAATGATGCTTCCAGCACTGACATAATGTTACATAGCTAATCCTCAGGATTAGGATTGTATTATAGTGAGTGGTTATTAGAATCTAATAAGACACAAAAAATTGAATCAACAATTTCTTTATGTATTTATATGTACGCATTGAACATAATTCATTCAAAATCAATGTTGGATATAGTTGAATTGATCTCCAATATCATGTGATTAACAGTGGTATCATAGAGGAGGTTTATTCTCCTGTAGATTAATTTAAGCCACTAGTTTTGTGGCATTCTTGGGTGCTCCTCCTTACTTGGTAGACTGCCATTGTTGCCTCACTTTGTGAATCATTGTAGATTGGAAGTTGGAGTGCCAAAATTCTTGAGAATACCTGTGTGCGTGATTGGGTATTGCGAAGATGAACACAACCAGAGAAATTTGGATTGAGTTGAGACGTTAGACCGATAGCCTTATTAATAATTTTAAACAATGATGATGTTGTATTTTTCTAGATATGGGCCATAAGTGTCATCGTGATGATATTTTATGTGCTTAGCACAAACCATTGAAGAGTTTTCCAAGCATGGATATGAGAATAGTAACAATGCAATAGAAAACCTTAATGAACTAGATCAATTAGGAACTTCTAGGCTAACCAATCAACCTTCATGGCCTTAATTACATGATGTAGATAAGGTGGTCCCGTGGTTCAAGTATATTGTTGATAATAGATTGACGATTAGTAGGAATGTGGAGTTTGCAGAGGGAAAGGTCCTTTAACAACTTAAAGAATCCCACACAACATTTTTTTATGGAAAAAATTCTCATTGTATATTGATCATTAATCCTTGAATACCAAGATCTACGCTGCCATATCTATCCCACATGGTCTGACAGAGTTCAATAATTCAGTTGTTTTCTATGTTTGATGGTAATTATAGCGTGACGGAAGTATCAAATTGAAGAGGTATGAAACAACTTGTGTTTGAAATACACTGCTTTGCAATTTACAATCTTGTTGGCCTGAAGAATATTTATAAGATATGATGGTAAAATTTGGGATTATTAATTGTTGTTGTTAATTGTTGTTATTGGTTGGTCTAAAGAAGAATTAGTTTATCAATCACTAAATTTGAAAAATTCTAGAAGCCTTCTATGGAAAATATTTTCAATTGTACTTTTCTCTATGGTTTTTGTCTTTCAACTATCTTTCCTAGTGGATTAATTAGAAGTTGATAGTTTATGAAATCCAAAAGTAGCAGAGGAAGGAACAAGAATTTTACATTACTATTTGATTAAGCTTTGAAGATTAATTTGGTAAAATTTAAGTTATAGAATTTATGAATATAAAAGCGAGAAAATAAAAGGGCATTATGGTTAAAAAATCCCATATAGTTAGATTGAATATTGAAGGTCAAATATTTTTTTTTCTTTTTTTTTTTGTTTTTTGTTTTTTTGGTTTTTTGTTTTGTTTTTTTGTTTTTTTTGTTTCTTGTTTGTTTGTTTTTTTGTTTTTTTGTTTTTTTTTTTTTTTTTTGTTTTTGTTTGTTTTCTTTTTTTTTAATATGAATTTGAGATTTATTAATTTTACTAGTGAACTTGTTGAACTTGAAATTACTTTGTAAATTTTCTTGTATTGGCTACATTTTCACTGGTAACCAACACCCCTGTTCAAAGTTGAATGCAAGTTTTTCTTTGATAAGAGCTCGAGAAAATGGCCAATGTCAATGATTTACTACAACTATTAATAGATAAAATGCTATCTACTATTCATAATATTGTCTAAGTGAGGAAGCGCATGCTCTCTGACATCCAAGCATACTTGCAAAATTCTCAAAGGAAAATTGAATTCTTGGAGCTAGAGTCACAGTTACAGCGAGACGAACATTAGAAGAAAAAAATTGATTTTGAATTGGTGTTTGTTGATAACAACACTTTGTTTGATCCTAATTCTAATCTAAATCCATGGATAGATCACATTGTTTCAAAAGATAATTTGGATGCAACCAAAAGTCTTGATGAGAAGCATGTCATTCAAAAAACCTTTAAAAGATAGTGGGAAGAAATTATGCATAACAAACATAGAACTAGTTTGATGTATAAAAATATGCCTTGGATGTATCTTTTCATCTTCTTAATTTTTCTAAACCTATAAAAAAATTTAGTGTTGGATTTCTAGATGGTGTTGTTCCAGAACAAATTGATCAAACTCAATGTTATGATAGAGTTGGACATGTGAAATATCACTGTTTTGATATTC
The DNA here is from genome assembly GCA_031772625.1 of Pinus tabuliformis. Classification (NCBI taxonomy): domain Eukaryota; kingdom Viridiplantae; phylum Streptophyta; class Pinopsida; order Pinales; family Pinaceae; genus Pinus; species Pinus tabuliformis. The sequence goes on along the minus strand of CM062812.1, from coordinate 730,363,916 downwards.
ACCCATGTGAGAATTGTGGAAAGCACAATCACCACTCAAACATATGTTCTATAAAAGAATACTAATGCAAGAGAGAAACTAAATTTTGGATGGATTTCTTCTTGGGATTGGCCCAGAACAATGAAGAAGATTTGCAGGTCATACCATGGGATATGTTTGAGAGTATTGACAAACCTTGCAGTGACGAAGAGTAATTCATATTTTCAACCTGTATCCAACAAGAGGGAAATGATTAAATTTATGGTATCCTACAAGTTGAAGGATTTGTCAAGCATCCCTGAGCCAAAGATCAGAATTTTGTCCCTACAATCTAGAGCTTGATTTTAGATTCAGAGTAGTAGACATATTGTTTTATTTATTCTCTATGAGAATTAACATAATTATGTCTCCTATAGGTTTGAAGATTTGTCAAGTAAGCCTAAGACATATATCAAAATTTTGTTGCTACAGTCTAGAGTCCAAGTTTAGATTCAAAGTTTTAGACAAAGTTTTTGATTTATGATCTATGAGAATGAGCTTGATTGCATGCTTTTGGCATGTTTTTTTCTTGATCTAAGAACTACTATGAAGGTTAAATACATGGGTATATTCTGTGGTTTTCCCTTAAAAACCACCATCCTTGTTTTGTGGTTATCCTTGAAAACAATTTATGAGAGACATTTAGCTCTTGGCTCAGATGCCTTTTTGGAATTTTAACTCTTATTATTGGGCTTTGATACATCACTTCAGATTTGGGGAGGATGTTAGATAGCTAATCCTATGGATTAGGTTTGTATTATGATGAGTGGTTATTAGAGTCCAATAAGACCCAAAAACTGAATCAATAGTTTCTCTATGTACATACATGTACACATTGTGCATCATTCATTGAGATCAAATTTTAAAATAGTTTAATTGGTTTTCAATATCATGTGTCTAACACATAAAGTTATAATAGCTTGCTAATTTTTTTTCATATTCCTATAGAATTAGCAATGAGTAAGGTGGTGTTGGCGGGGCTTGTCTCTTTCACTCAATGAATATAAGTATTAGTTTTCCCAAATCTTGGTCATTAGATATCGAAGCCATCAAAATCTAGATTAAGTGAATTAAAACACTTATGCATATGAAAATCAACATCTTTAAGAGTAATACACCATACTCGAGCACATTCTGTGTGAGGCATGATAACTGTGTGGAGGTACTTGAAGGATTGGAGATGATTTCTTTGTGGAATCTAATGAGAACATAGAGAAGCGTAAATACTTGTGTATGGAATTCACGACAAGAGAAAATTATGCACATTTTAGAAATACAGTAAATGAAATATTCTTGGGATATTGATTATTAATAATTTAATCCCCTTAAATATGTGTGCCTAACAAGGAGTTGTCCTGATTAAATAAGAAAAGTACAACTAGTCCTTTCATTTAATTATTGTTTTGTAATGAGATAATCATAAAGTTAGGAGATGTATAGTTCATTTTTTGCACCAAATTAATTTTAATTTATCATATTTAACTTATTGTATTTTGCAATGGGCAAGGGTGTGGGCATAGACATTTATTTCATATCATTACTTTGAGGTACAACACCATTAACAACAATTTTTTTCTCAAACGATATAAATTTGTATCCATTAAAATGTGATGGAGGGAAATTCAATACTAGAGTCATGACACAAGGATGAATTACACTATCTTTACAAGTTCTCTCATGTGTAATGTGGGATCATCAGGAGAACAATGTGGACCTGAGAATCAACATGTTTCCTTCATTGGTGATGTGGATGTGCGGAGGAAGCTTCCTCCACAAAGTGAAAGATCCACATAATGAAAAATAATAATATTAATTACAGGTTTGTTCAGCTCCCCAAACACCTCTCCCACCAACGGACCCCTCCCAAGCTTACATAAAGGATCTACAAACATGTCAATTCTAGTGTCATTCGGTAGAGTCGTAGCATAACAATGTCGATGTCAGAGCAGTGACCAATAGAATGACCACTCACAATTTTTTTTTTCTTTTTTTTAATTAATTGTCCAGAACTAACAAATACCGAAAATAAAATTCTCTCCATTAGGGTAATTATGTCCCATCAGAGCTTGCTTAGTAAGTCAAAAATTAGAAAAAAAATCCAAAAAATTTGATTGTTTTTATTTATGGGAAAATAGAAATATTAAGCATTTTCCTAAAAAATTGATTAAAATTGAAAAAAAATCAACAAAATAATGTAAATTGGACACACTGTGATCGCAAGACAGATGCTATAGTCCTAGCAAAACAAAAAATAATAAAAATACAACTTTAAAATTATACTTTTCAAAAAAAATTGAGAAAACTTCATGGAATTTGATACCTATATCAAAGAATAATCCAAACAAGAAAAAATGATAAAAGTGAAGATTCTAAAATATGTTTATATTTTGGTTAATAATTTTTCTACCTAGAAAGGGGCCTTAGAGGCCTTAGAGTAAAACCCCAATAAAAATAATTTAATTTTGTAATATGATATACTTATGGGGTATATATATCGTTAAGAGTATTCTTTCTAAATTCAAAAGCAAAAATAAGAACACCATTACTCTAGAAGGTGGAGTTTTTAAGTAAAATTATATTCTTCATTTTAGGTAAAAATAAATATATCACTATAATAATAATTTATTTTTATTATATGTAAATTTCACTTTATATTAATATAATTATTTAAATTTTTGGAAAAAAATGATAGTATAAAGATATTATAATTTTTTTGAAAAATCACTTTATTATCTATTTAAAAGAATCATAAAATATAAATAAATTTTATTCTATTTACAAAGTAAAATCTACATATTAAGCTAAATAATAAATAATTTACACGCTCCCCTTCAATTACCTTAACGAACATTTAATGAAGGTTTGAACACTTCAACAAATAAACATAGTGCATTTTATATCACATCCTCATATTTGTTTTCTAGATTGCTCATAATTGCTAAAACAATACAGTAGTTTTTGGGAACATTATGAAATTTAAAGCTAATCAAAGTATAAACTCGAAGATATTAGAAGTGATTTTTATTCACTATAATAATTATTAAAAATAAATAAATCATGTTTTGAAAACTATCCAATACCTATTTTACTATTAAATTTATAAAAATTAAGAAATAATTATATAATATATTTAAAATTATTTATACATTTAAGATAATAGTATTAATTTATTTAGATAAATGTTTTTCAGAATAATTATATCATAAGATTTGGTCGACATTTAGAACCATTTAAAACCAATCAATATGGTTCATTTTCAGAATATAGTGAACAACATTGATTAAATTGAAACATCCATCCAATTCTATAATTTAATTATTCCATGTACAACATAAATCACAAAAATCTCAAATCTATAATTAATTTATCATTTATATAACAAATATTATAAAATAACTTTTTAATTTATATCAGAAATTACAAATAGTAATATAATATTTAGATATTTAGATGTTTTATGGTCTGATTAGTAAAAAGAAAAAAAAAAAAATTTATTTTATTTTATATTAACATGAAAAATGAATTTTGACATATATAAGCGAGGAGGCTTAGTACGTAGAACTATTGGTGGGTTAAAATGCTACCACAAACATTCATATCATTAGTTAAAAAGAAAAATAACGAGTTACATTACTTTTATTAAAATGAAAAACTAATTTTGATTATATTTATATATTTTGATGATAGATGTCAATTTGGTTTATATTGTTATTAAAAATTTGGAAAGTTTATATTTTCTTTTCATTCCATGCTAAGTTGAAGTTGCTATTACTCGAAAACTTGAATGGCTATTGATTTACAAAATTGTAAGATTTTGTCATCAAGAATTTTACGAGGTTTAATAAGAATTAAATATTATGTAACAGATTATATTTCCAGAATTAGCTACCACCCTATAACTTAATTAAAACTAAAACACATAAAATATGACTTGTATATAACTCATGGATTAATTCTCCACTTTGCATCACTTATAAACGTGAAAAAATTTAAATAAATGTCTTAAACTATATAGATTTGCAGCTTATTTTTATTTATAATTACATTCACGACATATATGTTTATACATCACTAGCCATAAATATTTTAACATAGATAAGGTGGTCCATCAATAAAATATGTCATTTTTCCTATCAAGTAAAATATTGCGCATATATATAGGTGATAGAAATTGATATGGTTTCATAATTGTATTATATATTTGTATCATTGAAAGACGTAGATTTTGGCACAAACTTTTCGATAATGTTTGAATAGAGTCAAACAAACATTGTATCAAAAAGTTATTGCATCTTTAAAGTTGGAGAAGAGAATATGGGGAAATAATGTTCAATATGTTTCGTTCCCCGTTAATGGCAGTGTTGATCCAACGCTCCCGTGTGTTTCATGGCATGTGCTTAACACTGGAAATGTGTCTGTTTACTAACACCTGTGGGTTTTGGTGTAACGGTAATCGTGACTCCAACAAGTGGTATCAGATCCAAAGGTCTCGAGTTCGAAACACACCTGGCTTGCATTGAGGGGGGAGATTGTTGCGCTCCCCGTTAATGGTGGTGTTGATCCAATGCTCTCGTGTGTTTCGTGACATGTGCTTAACACTAGCGATGTGTCTGTTTACTAACACCTGTGGGTTTTGGTGTAATGGCAATCGTAACTCCAACACAATATTATCCATCATATCCCTGATATTCTCAATATGAACCCCAATAACCATGCCAACCCCCTCCACCAAAGCTTCATCCACTATTGTCCTCTACTCAAATGATCGTAGCATTCCAAACTTTAGTACCATCTTTCATGTCCCATCTATCACTTCCCATAAGGCTAATGTTATTATTAAGATACCTTTCCATTTACCTCTTTATCAAACTTTTTGGGGCGTGTATGATATCCTCATCAAGTATTATTGTTGATCTTAATGTCATATCTTTCTTACAATTGTCGTTTAGTTTTCTCTTAATTATTCTGATTTTTTTCACTTATCTATTTAATACAAGGTTTATTCTTTAAGATACTAAGATACCTACCAAGCCTTCATTATATGATTTTATTTTCCATGGTATTTCCTTATTATGCTTATCTTATTGTTAATGTCTTATCCTACATGTTACATATAAATGTCATAGTTTGATTATATATTAGTTAAATAACATTGGAGAAAAATTAGGAAAAAATCAAACATAATATAACCCTTTCTTGAGCTTTGAGTGTTTATCTCAATTGGTTTATTCCCCATTGTTAAAGGACCATTTCTATTAAGATGTGATAGCTTTAATTTTCTCTAGATTCTCAGGGTTATGTTTTACAGTTGAGTCCACAGAAAGTGATCCGTTCAAGTGGATCTGTCGGATATAAATATTCCATGGATTTAGTGGTCAACAATCTCTAGTATCTATGAATTACATAGAAAAAAAAAAAAACCTCTACTATACTGCCTTAATATACACATATGCATATACACATACATATATTCAAAATATTCCTAAAAGATTATATATATATATTTAGATAGATATATATAATAAAACATTCTAAACATATACTTGATAACTATAACTCTTTCAAACAACATGAATCTTGTCCTTTTAAGGAAAATATATGAATACTCTTAGCATTTCTTCTCATTGGTTGATCCATGGCCCCTTTTTATCGTTTTCTTAGGCTTATATAAATTAAGGTAACGATTAGGTCACGAATCTATAATTACATGTTTTATTCATTAGATATATAGTTAAAATACAACAATAAGAATCCGTAGACTTTCTTTAGGGCTCATCATGAGTTGGTTTTAATGCATAGTGTTGAAATAAACATTTGGAATTGGGGATTTCAGACAAAATAACATCTTGGAAGAAGAGAGATTTCAAAAAGTTCTTTTCCACATAGTAGTCACTTCTTGGAGCTGTTGTGAAGAACTTGAAGTGAAGATTTCAATTTTCTCCTCTTCATTGAGTATTCTCTCTATAAGGTCTTAGATTTCAACCATAGCTTTATTCTTCATATCTCATGGAGTGGAGAACTAGATTCATCACTTCAATGAAAAATATTTTGATAACTTTTGTACACACCTCTTCGATCTTATAATGTGTTTTGTTTCAATGTCAGGGTTTAGTTTTCCTTCATATCCACAGAGCCATTTGATTCCATGGCCTTTGTGTATGCTTTATCATAGGATTCATTATTATTATATATATATATATATGTATGTATATATATATATATAAACAATCAATCTATTTCTCATTTTCAATTATGTCCTCATCATGGATTTGAAACATAAAACATTCTGTATGACACTTCAAATTTAACTATACTAGATTTTTATATATATTACAAACCATTTTCCACCTTGGGATCAATTATCAACATAATAATTTTTACTTGGAATGCTCTTTTTCCTTGTTTAATGGAGACACCTAGTTGGAATTGTTTATTATTTTCACATTATCTACTTTTATGAGCTAGTTCCAAAAAAATAATCTTTTTGATAATTATCTATTTCATATTTATTATCACTTTGATAATGATGGTACATGCATACTAAGTGATATGTATTTTGGTACCTTTTGGAGAAACTCATAAAAAAAGTATAGCATTAACTCTTATTTTCCCTCACTAATATATTCATGAAGTGAAACTTCTAATTCTTCAGAATCAAATATTTTTGTCTTCACTACCTCATCCCATACATTTTCCTCTAATAGTGCTTCAATTTGCATTATATTATTGATCAATTCCTCTTTATATAGTAGGCTCAATCTCCATAGTTTAGGAATATAATAATTCTTGTTGGTAAAACTTGACTATAATTTCCTATGATAATTGAAAATGGTTTTCAAAAGGTGGTGGATAATAAGCATCTGGAAGTCCACCTCATGTTGTGTTTGGTATTTCTCTTGCTCTCTTACTTCTATTGAGACATGTGTTTCCTAAAAAATTTGAATGGTTATGTTATTATTTGTACCTGTCCTACCAAGTAAATGATTTTATTCCTATACAGGAAATTGAAATCGAAATTTTAATTTTAATCCCATCCCTTGATGTTGTACAATATGATTGTGAGTTTTCTAGTTTAATGGTTCTTCTATGGGTGGGAATAGCTCTATGGGTGAAAATATCTCATTAACATCATATTACTTGATTGAAATGAAAATAATAATTTACCACCTGTTCCTCTCTTCAATTTTACATTCCCATAGCCCATTGTTGGCTTATGGGGGCCTGACCCAGGTTCAGAGTTAGTTAGCCAAACAAATCCCTACACTACTGGCCCTTTCGACATCAGTCCATGAAGTGCAGACTCAAGTCTCACCAGAAGCAGTATGGGGGGATGCTGGAACCAAGTTTTTGCACCCTTGAGATTCATGTGATGTCAATTTATTCCAGCTATGCCTGCCTTCACGCAGGTCACTTCGAACTTTATTCCACCCTTCAGTACCTTCGCGAAGTGTTACAATCAGCCTTCACTCAACCCTAACTAGGGGCTTAGATGCTTTCGCACTTCTAGAGCAGTGAACTGCAATACTTCCTAAACCCCACTAAGTATCTTACTTATCTTATTAACCAATCTTGATTATCTTCATGTAAATTCTAACTTGCATTCACTTAGCCAATATAGTTATACACATTCGTGCATCATATAAGCATTAGCAGTGAAATTCATACCCAACATAACAGATGCATAAACATGAAATAAATATGTAGAAATGTTAGGAAACTTCTTTTTATTAATTCTTCCAAATGATTACAGACTTGACTTGCCCTGCGCACTCAGATGCAGGGGTCCGCACACTCAGCTGCGGACTACTAGGCCTCTGCGCACTCAGCTGCAGAGCCTTTACCTATGCTATGACCCAATTCTAAACTTTACACTTCAGAACTATCTCACATACATCTTCATTCCTTCTTATTTTTTAGCTACTTAGAGTTTCACTCTGTTTATACAATCCCATGGTCTGCAGAACACGGGTAGATCGTGTAAAGCAAACATTACATTATCAAAATAAGGTCGGACAACCCTATAACTCTTTAACAAACTACGTGCTCTGCGCCCACAAAATGTGGAGTATTTACATTGGAATTACAAAATTGGACCAAAATATGGGCTTTAAGCCCCAAAACTGCCCTTGGGGGATCCCGCGCCCAATAGGCCCCCAACATAAACATCATGAATCGCCCTTGAGTCATTCTATAGTTGTAGAGATCTTGGCGCAAAGACCTCCCATCTCTGTTTCGATTGCCACAAGTTTGGCAGTGCACCGAGCGACTACTTGTTGAGCTTCCTCTACGCATTGTTCGGTGATCACTGTTATTGAACTACTGCCCTAAATTCTCTCCTAACTTTCTTGTAGTTGCACAAGATTTGCTTCAATGGATGTTGTAATTGTATACACCTCATCGATCCATGGTTGTAGGCACGCTTTCAAGACTCCATCTTTATGTCGAGTAGCATCCACCTATTCCTTGAGTGCCTTTTCCTGCTACATCCTTGCAAGCCTCTGCGTAAGGGAAACCATCTGCATGGTCCCTTTTACCTCGCCGTATTGTTGTTTTAGCTCACGCGCCTCTATCTCTATGTGCTCTATGTCTGGATCCTCCTCTAAGGTGGTGAGGACCTCAAATGATTGTTCAAACAACTTCATGCAGTCAGTCACTGCACTGTTAACCACCGCCATTGTTGTTGTGACTATGGTGGTATGCTATTCTTTGACCTCCAACGGAGTTGAGCATTGAGCCTTCAACTGTAGTTCTAAAAGCTAAAGGTTTAGCTCTAGTTGAACCCTAGCCATTTCTGCTCTTGCACCGCGCACCCCTATGGCTAACTTTCATATGCGTGCCTCCATCGATTCCTCTGATTGGATGGCCAACTCTGGGACCATCTGGCAGGCTTACTCCACAACCTTCACTATTTGTTTGTTCTGCTCCACAGCCTCGTTACATTGCAGGCCCGACTGCTCAATGTTTATGCGCTACTTGCTCATTAGTTGTATAGCACGACTCTCCCTGGCCTAAAGTTTTACAGTGACTCCATCCTACAAGAGATAGAGCGTCTCTCGAGGGAGTGCAGCCATGTTTAACCCGTCCCCATTCAAACTGCTGACGATAGGCCTGTCAGCCTCATTCTCTATAATGAGTGCTCCATCTGGTAGCACTATTTTGTTGGTCACCCTGGCATGCAACATTTTCTCGGCAGCTGAAGTGGCGACTGCAAGGCTGGTGGACATTATGCTAGCGTGTGGAGTGTGCACCTGCAACTCCTATATTTATGTTCGAAGAGGCCCCAATATCAACTGGTGTTGCTCCTCAAACTGTTAGAGGGCCTTTGTGGTGACATCCCTCACCATTTCGCAGATATCATGTAGATCCCCCTCAGTGAGGGTGATAGGGTTGAACAAAGTCTTCGAGGCCCTTGTTTTCTTTCGTGATCCTACCTACTCTCGTGGGTGTAGATTTTTCAGTTGGGTGGACATTGTTTGTGGGTCTGTTCCACCTTGTTATGTGTCTGTCTCTAGTTCGTTCGAAACTGACTTTTGTCATTCATGCTCTTGTTCTGTTTTTTTTTGCTACTCTGCCAACTATACAGCATCACGCGCCGCCTGGGCCTTAGCCGCTGCTTCTTCTCTCTTGCGCCTTTCAGCCAGCTGTGCCATTCACAGTTTTTTCTCTTCTTTCTTCTGCTGCGCGGAAGACTTCTTTGCTTCCACCGCGGAGCCAGTTGGAGCGCACCACTCCGGTGACCAAGACTCAAGGACCGCGAAGAGTACATCGTCTATCGTCAAGTATGGTAACTCATGCCACATCTTCATAGGGTCCTTCCACACCCTGATGAAGACATGGTGGAAGTCAACTTTGAAATCCACAAAGCTCTGCAAGCTATTACAAATAGTGGGCGAAAACAACAGTTTGTGATTGATCCCCATCCTGATGTTCATTTCGATGAGCACCCAAAATATCTTTCTCTCCCTTATCCTTCGTGCATCCCTGGTTACCCACAGAGAAGCATACTTCACTACATCTAGAAGGTCCTGCATGACCGATGAGAACTGGTTATCTTTGGGAAACTCCCATGCCACCAGGACTATCAAAAATAGGAGCCATGTGTAATGTAATGTTTTTCCCTGCTCCTATGCCTTGTGGCAGTTCGCAAGCAACTCATCGCATAAATAGTTTGCTCAATTGTGAGTGCAACCACTGGCACAGGAACCTCATCCACATGGAAATTCCGCATCACCTTCCCTGCCAATATCTATGTCGCGACCTTAACTACAAGGTTGTTGATGCTAGAGATGGCATACCCTTGCTTCTTCTCCAACATAAATTTCTTTTTCATGGCCAAGTCATCACTTTTTCCCTCTAAAATGTTTGTTGGGTATTGCCACGTGCAAGGGAGCCATGTAATCTGGTGAATCATATGGTCTTTGATGGGGATGGGCTCCTCCATCCATAAGCACCCATGATGCACCAAGCAAAGTAGCTACCCGATGAAGAAAATTGTCATTGGGGCCTAATGGTAATACGGTACCTAGAGTAGGTTTAGCAACCCTGCTTTCTCTACACCTCTGAGCCATTTGTGTGACTCCAATTCAATCATTCTAGCTGGTGCATCCATCTTTTGGTGCATTAGCTTCGCAGTCGCTACCCATCCCAAGTGCGCTCCCTCAAAAATAATATCATCTCGGAGCAATGGAGTTTGTAGAGAGCTCTTGCTCTCATCTATATCCTTGGGAACCTTGGATTTACCCTTCTATGGAGGAACATATGCAGGCAGCTTGGTGAGAGGTTTTTCTCCTTAGGTTTTGACTTACATCTCTACATCATCCTCCTCTAGCAAGATTTCTTCAAATTCTTCCTCCTCATTAGCCTCCATATTAATGGCCTTCCCCTTTTCCTCCATTGTGAGCTTGGCCCTCAGCAGATTTCTGGGCAAGACGCGCACTGGTATCATGGACTTCTTTTCCTTATTAGGTCTCAATGTGCGCGGTGATTTAGGGACCTCTGCAATTAGTTCAGCACTCTCTGGGGCTTCTACTTCCGCAATTTCCTGCGCGGCTACCTCAGCTGTCACTACGCCTATGTCCATGCGTTCTTCAGGTGCTGACATAGTGCTATTCAACAGTTCTCTCAGTTTATCTAGTAATTGCTCAAACAACAAATTCGCTCTCAAAATATCGAATAAGTCTCGGTTCATGAATATCTGAGCGTGCAACAACTCTGTTCTCAAATTGCTAAGTGTTGTTTGCTGGACAACCACTTGTAATTTATAGTGCCTTTTGAATTCAAATTCGACCATTCCCCCCACATTCAGTCCATTAATGCTATATTGGCCATAGATTTTCAAGAATCTAGCCCATAAAGTTCACCTTAAATTCCTGTCACCTACTCCATTTGGCCTCAACCAAGCATCACATCGTGAATAGTGACTTTAACGATCACTTCCCGGCCGATACGCACAGTAGCACAACTGTCCTCGCACTGCCACGAACCTTGTGACACTTCGCTACTGCGTGCAATTCTGACATCACGCACTTCCTGGACAGAGTATTTTATAGTCCCGCACCTCCTCTCAACTACTGAGAGCACTAAGACTTTTCTTTTTCCGGATTGTCAGAAGGTTAGGCCACCTGTGTATGGCTTCAAATGTTTTTCATTCACTTTTCCTGGGAAAGGATTGCCATTCTACTTTACCAACTGTACCGCACCACCATCTATAATCTCCTTAATAATATACAGCCCTAACCAGTGCATTCTGAACTTCCCAGGGAATTTATCAAACTTACTATCAAATAACAACACCAAATCATTCACCTTAAAGGTGTGAAACTTAATATGTGAATTGTGCCATGCCTTTTCATGATGCTTTTGGACCAGCTAGTGAAATCTAGCAAAAAATTGTTCTTCTTCGAGCTCATCCAGTTGTGCGAGCCTCTCCTCCAAGGCTCTGTGATTTGTCATACCTATGAGCACTACTATGTGCAAGCTAGGCATGATGTATTCCATAGGAATTACGGCTTGTCTGTCCTGTCAGGTTCTTGCATGTCATTCTATAAGCCCATAACACTACAGGTATGCGTAGGTCCCAGTCACTTCGCTGAACATTGTATACCTTGGTCAGCATAGTTTCCAGTACTTCGTTGAATGCTTTTGCGCATAAAATCTTCTACTTGGTTTCTCTTCCGGAATAATATCTTCCCAACATTAAGAGCCATTTGCAAGTTCACCCCCACAACACATGCTATTGACTAGGTATTTTAGTGTGGAGTACATGTGCATCTGTGAAGGGTGAGGCCCTTCTCCATAGGCCATCATCCACTTGGCGAGAAGCGCACGCGAATCATCATGTCCATCATACTTGGCTGACAGTTGCATCTTATGCTTCCCAAATCATATTTGCATCATTTTCCTACATTCGCGCCGGTCGTCAAAGCTTCCTTTGTACGTACCTCACCATCTTGCAGGCATACCATGCAGTACCCAGTCCAAGGCCTGGAAATTCTTTCTTTCTGGAACCTCCCTCTGAAATGCATCCAAGAAGGTATCTACCTCACTTAGACCAACATAAGTAGGTAGATATATTACTTTTGTCAACATGCAGCGCGGCAACCTGGTCATCATATTGCAATTTAGCATAGTTACCTCATGTAACTGATTTTGTCAACATTCTATTTCCTCATCATAATCCAAAGTACAGGAGCTCTCACGCTCCCATGTAATCCACCCATCCACAGTGGGATTCACCTAATCTTGGTCTCGCACTATTATCTTATAGATACAGTCCAGATCATCATTGCTCTCATAGTCGCAGACCGGCTCCATACGGTATGATCCTTTAGCAGGTCCAGGGGTATAATTACGCGCAGTGATTTATTTTCAAAGATCATTTTTCACTTCTTCATATTAATTACCCCGTTCATATCAGTGGTCCAATCAATTCCCAAGAGTGCAGGGTAGGGATTGCTATCATCAATAATCTTTATCACTTCAAAATCTGCTAGCGCGCTCGCTCCCTCAATATCCACAGTTATTCCCTACAATCGCCCCATGGGTATTATTTTATGTTCGTTCGCCATCCTTAGGTGAATTGGAGACCATTGTAGCGTAGGTCTCCCCATTCACTCCCATGTCTATTTATGTATAACATTCACATCAGATCCTAAATCCAAAATGACTTGATCCATTTCGTATTCTCTGATCTGTGTGTTACGTCTCATTTCACATCTTGTCCTTGTCTTATGTTTCCCAATATTTCGAACTACGCACGTTTCTCCTAGCTCGGTCCCAGCACACCTATTAATAAGTTTGTGTAACCCTTTCACAGCCTTACTGTCACGCAGTAACTTCATACAGGTTTCCAGGAAAGTGGTGAGCATAGATGGGTCCATTTTCGGCTTTGGTTTATGTTTTTTTCCTGAAGTGGATGCATCAACAAAGCTCTTATTAGCTTCCATGAATGTTTTCTGAGCACGCTCCAAATCAAACTCTACTGTTGTTTTCCTTTGTCATATCTCATAACGATTCAACTTCGGAGCACAATGTTTACATTCAAATCTTCCTCATGTGGCTTAGAACTCATCATCTGCAAGTTCTGAGACAAGGGAGGTTGTAGCGCTCCTTTGTCGCATATCCTAGCTATCAGCGTAGGAAAACATTCTGTCTCATGATAAAACAGTGTGCAATACTTACATGATGGGTGCATTGGATTTGTGCAATCGAGGGCATATTGTCTTGGCCCTCCACAATTGTAGCAAGTCAACTATTTACAATCTCTACCAGGTCCTCCTCTACGCCCGTGAAATTATGTCCACTCCATTCCTATATTCTAGTCAAGGGGCCACATTTTGGCCTGAACTTTGTAGGTGGAATTTCTATCCATCATCAATTCATATCTTCTGCAAGTACACTCGTCATGTCCCACCGACCTACAAAAGTTGCAAAACAATTGTTGCGAATTTTGCGTATACTTTTATAAGAAGTGACAGTTATCTGTGGCATGTTTTATAGTTGTTTGGTAGATCATGCACCATAAAGCAATTGCTGCATTAGGTCCTGCTTGAACGTCCAGCCTTAAAGGCATCAGTGATCCTCCTGCAAGGTAATTTGCAAAGACCGAGAAGTGGTCTTTGTCATGACCCTGACTCTTTGAATTTTACGCACCACACTTATTCGTGCACTTTTGGTCGAACTGTTCTGTCCTATTTCAGACTCTACATCTCAAGGCACAGATTCTTCATCTGTGTGTGGATCTACTAAACTCCTAGGTTAGGATCCTGCATTACGGTCTCACGTAGCCTCATAGCAATCTCCAAGGCCTCTGCCTGAGTTGTTATCTTTTGCTGCGATAAGGCACTCCTTAAATGTTGTAGTAGTGAAGCTACAAACCACTGGTGACACTGGCCATTTGTTAGACTCATATTAGCTTCGTGAATCATACATTTCAGCGTCTGATCTAGCTCCCAAGGAGTCTCGCCTGGTAGCATCATGATCTCTTTGAATCCCACAATCGACTACGCTTCAGACTTAGGCTTGCTAAATTATCTATTTAGCATTGTTTGGATATATGCGACTCTCACTTTCAAGTTATCATTGGAGTACTTAATATACCAGGTCAATGCACAATCCTGCAAGGCACTAACCAATGTCACTTTATTTATATGGTCAATTGTAACACCTTGTGCTTCCCATACAGCTCTTACAATGAACTAGAATTGGTCTGGATCTTCATTTCCCAAACCTTTGAACACATGCAACTTCACTATGTTTTCCATACTGAATCGCGGTGGTGGTGGAGTTGGTACGGGCGAAGATGGAGGTGATGGCAGTGAAGCCAATGGTGGTGTTGATGGAGGTGGGATTCACAGAATTCTTTGTCTTATAAGATGAATAACACTTTGTGTAGAGACCTCTGGAAGCTCTTCCTCGTCGCCTCACGAAGGTGAAATCAAGGGACTATTTTCTGGACCCTTATTTCCTTCGTTCCTGTAAACCTTCCCATTTTATGTATCTCTGAACATCATGGTAACTGTAAAACCCACTTTTTGCACAACAACATTTTAATCCATGTATTCAAAGATTTTACATACTTACCTCACGGTCCTTTGAGAAAACGTTGCTCTACCTCATTGTAGTTGATTGAGGTGTTTGTTGGGTTGTGTTATATTCTTTCCATGACTAGCTCACGTACCTAACTGTGGGGTTAGAAGGGGGTGGAACCCTCCCTTCATTGCATTGATTGCATAGTAGGGGGAGTCATGGGGGGTTTGAGGGGTGCAGGTAACCCCACTCTATGGGGTCCGAGAAAGCGCCCCGGAAAATTTTGGTTTTGGACCCTATGTTAGGTTGGGAGGACCTACCTATGGTTTTGTGCATTATTTGCGCATATGGCTTTGGACGTGATGGTTTTCGGTCCATGGTATTGGATGCTTCGGCATGTATAAATATGTATTGTAACATTGAAAGCAACATAATGAAAAATCAAGCTAGTAGTCCTAGTTTTGGGATCCAAGGGAAAATCTCTGTGTATATGTGTTTTATGTGTGATGCTTTTGCATTGTTTATTTTCTGTGTTTTAGAATTCATATGCAGGTAATTTCTTTATGGGGTTAAAATCTACATTTGGTATCAGAGTTGTTTTGGCTTCAAGGGGACGCCTCTGTTGCTGAGGGGTTTCACTCAGGCCTATGGTAGACCTTGTTTAGTGGGACATCTGTGAGATCGATTCTGGAGGTGAAAGAAGATGGAAATCAGTGGAAAGATAGAGATTGAGAAATTTGATGGTCATAGTTTTGAGTTGTGGAAACTCAAGATAGAGGATCTATTGGTAGATAAAGATCAGTAGATCATGGTAGATCTGGGTACTAAACCAATGGAAGTGCCTAATGAAGAATGGAAGAATTTGGATCGGAAGGCAATGAGCACAGTATGATTGTGTATCTTAGATTCAGTATTGTTGAATGTGTTAGTGGAAGCTATGGTGAAGGCTTTGTGGGACAAGTTGGGGACTTTGTACCAATCTAAGTCTTTGGTGAATAAATTGTTCCTACGGAAAAAGATGTATAACTTGAGGATGAAAGATGGAGACTCGGTGACAGAGCATCTAAATGCATTTAATACTGTGGTAAGTCAGCTATCGTCTGTTGATATCAAAATTTCATATGAAGATAAGTGCATTAGTTTGTTGTGTTCTCTACCAGATTCATGGGATAGTTTGGTTGTTACAATAGGTAGCAATGCAACTACCTTGTAGTTTGATGAAATAGTATCATCATTGCTGACAGAGGAGATGAGATGGAAAAATATGGAGAGCTAGAATGGTGATGCCTTATCTGTAAGAGGATGGTCCTAGAACAGAAACAAAAATAAGTCATCGAGTGGGAGATCTAAATTTAGAGGGAGATCTAAATCTCCAAGAAAACCTGTAAAGGTGGTGTGCTAGAAATGCAGAAAGGAAGGGCAAGACAAAAGGGATTGTCAATATAAAGCTCCTGACAAAGGAAAGGGATCTGATGATGCTCCTTCTACAGAGGTGAAAACCACCTCAGATGAAGGTGGGGATGTGTACTTGGCTTCTTCAAGTACACATGTAGATCATGAAGCATGGTTGATTGACTCAAGTGCATCCTTTCACTTCACTCCCCACGGAGAGTGGTTCTACAAGTATGAGAAATATGATGGTGGTGATTTCTTCTTGGGGGATGACAGGAAGGCTAGAATCATTGGTCGTGGAAAAGTAAAGTTGAAGTCGGAAGGTGGAAGGGTTAGAACACTTCTGAGTGTTCTGCATATTCCTGCATTAGCTAGAAATCTAATTTCTGTAAGCAAGATGGATGATGCAACTGTAAAAACAATGTTCAAGAAGGATACCTGCAAGATGGTTTGGGGAGCATTGGTATTGATGCGGGGAGTTTGGATTGGAACTCTATACAAGCTACAAGGTAGCATTGCTATTGTTGGGTGCAATAGTTCTGTGGTTCCTGAAAGTGGAGAAGAAAATCTAGTGGTCTCTGGAGAGAAGACCATGTTATGGCATCAATGGCTTGGACATATTGGAGAGAAGGGCCTTCAAATACTTCATGGTAAAGGTATGGTAGAAGGTAGGAGTAATAGATCTTTGGATTTTGACTTTTGTGAAAATTGTGTATATGGGAAGCAGAATCGGGTTAGTTTCCCCTCCGGTGTTAAGAGGGCGAAACAGATATTATAACTTGTGCACAGTGATGTGTTTGGACCTGTGAAGGTTCCATCACTGGGTAAGTCTATGTATTACATATCATTTATAGATGACCTCTCAAGGAATACATGGATATTTTTCCTTGAGAAGAAATCTGAAGTCTTTGATAGGTTTAAAGAATTTAAGGCTTTGGTGGAAAAGCAGACAGAGAAGAAGATAAAGGTGCTGAGGACTAATAACGGTGGAGAGTTTTGTAGTAAGGAATTTGAAGAATTCTGTAAGAAGTGTGGTATAGCAAGATAGAAGACTACTCCATATACACCTCAGCAAAATGGAGTTGCAAAAATAATGAACAAGATGTTTATGGAAAGGACAAGGAGCATGCTCAGTGATGTTGGGTTAGGACAGGAATTCTGGGCAGAGGCGGTGGAGACAGCATGTTACCCGGTTAACAGATCACCTTCATCAGTGTTGGAGGATCAGACTCCGTAAGAGGTATGGACTGGTAAGAAACCCTCTCTTTCACATCTAAGGGTATTTGGATGTGATGCATATGTACATGTTCCAAAGGAGAAACGAACCAATTTGGATACTAAATCTAAAAAATGCATCTTTATTGGGTATAAGGATGGTTTATAGGGTTATAAGCTCTGGAACCCAGTAAGAAGGAAGGTTGTGTACAACTGAGATGTGGTGTTCAGAGAGGTGAAAGATGTTATTAAACATGAAGTCCAACCAAAAGAACCTAAGAAGATCGAGTTTGATCTAAAGGAGGAAGAATCAGACTCTACAGCAAAGGAGGAATCAAAAGATGAAGAGCCACAAACTCCAGGTGTGAGAAGATTTGTTCGAGAATGAAGGTAGGCGAAAGGTATAGTCCATCTACTTTCTGTTCAAATTTTTCTTTATCTATTACTAATGATGATCCCAGAACTGTGAAGGAGGTAGTATATTCAGAGAATGGAAAAATCTGGAAAGAGGCCATGGTTGATGAAATGGCATCTTTGCACAAAAATGAGGCTTGGGATCTGGTGGAGTTTCCGGCTGGAAGGAAACCCATTGGTAGCAAATGGGTGTTCAAGAAGAAGACAAATGTAGAAGGAAAGGTGGAGAAATACAAAGCTTGGCTGGTAGAAAAATGTTATTCCCAGGTGCTGAGATTGATTTTGGTGATATTTTTTCCCCTGTTGCCAAGGTAACTTCTATTAGATTAATTTTATCTATTGTTGATGCTTTTGATTTTGAGGTAGAGCAGATGGATGTGAAGACAACATTTCTTCATGGGGATCTAGAAGAGGAGATCTACATGAAGCAACCTAAAGGCTTTGCAGTGAAGGGTAAGAAAGAAATGGTATGCAAGTTAAAGAAGTCTCTGTATGGGTTAAAACTGTCACCAAGTATGTGGTATCAGAAATTTGATACATTTATACGGGGACTTGGCTTCACCATAAGCAAAGCAGACCACTATGTGTATTTTAAATTAATTGGTGACCATGTTATTTATTTGGTCTTGTATGTGGATGATATGTTGCTGGTTGGAAATGAAAAAGAAATTATCCAGGATTTGAAGACCCATTTGTCCTCCAAGTTCAACATGAAAGATCTTACTGCTGCAAACTATATTTTGGGCATGGAAATTAAAAGAGATCAGACAAAGAAGAAGCTCTGGTTAAACCAGAGGAAGTATGTCGAGACAATATTGCAGAGGTTTAATACGCAGGATAGTAAACTGGTGAAGGCTCCTTCCTATAGGTGTAAAGTTATCTGTTGAACAGTGTCCCAAGACACAAGAAGAGGAAGATGACATGTCTCGTGGTCCATATGTAAGTGCAGTCAGTAGCTTGATGTATGTGATGATCTGTACTAGACCAGACATTGCACATAAAGTGGGAGTATTAAGCAGGTTTATGTCAAAACCAGGGAAGGAGCACTGGACAATAGTAAAGTGGGTTTTCATTTATTTGCGTGGCACTAGTGACTATGGTTTGTGCTACCAAGGAAGACTGGGATTGGACAGAGCATTAGATATTCGTGGCTTTCATTGATGAAAATGGGGTTGGAGATTTGGATCAAAGAAGATCTACAAGTGGGTATGTGTTTAACATATTTGGAGGTGCAGTCAGTTGGATGAGTAAGAAACAATCTGTAGTGGCACTATGAACTATAGAGGCAGAATACATGGCAGCCACTCATGCAGGCAAGGAAGAAATTTGGTTGTAGATATTGTGTTCAAATATGGGGTTAGTACAGGGAGCTATAAGGATAGACTATGACAGCCAAAGTGCAATTTTCTTGGCAAAACACCCTGCATATCATTCAAAGACAAAGCACATTGATGTTCAGTATCATTTTGTGAGGGATATGATAGAAGACAAAAAGGTGTTGCTGGTAAAGGTGGACACTTTGAAGAATACTGGAGTTGCATTGAAAAAATCTGTGAGCTCTAAGAATTTCTCTTGGTGTAGAGAAACAATGGGTGTTGCACAGCTAGAGAAATGACTAAGCTCCCCTATGACCCCTTATGGAAAGAAAACAACAAGTGGGAGAATTTTGAGTTGTGTTATATTCTTTCCATGGCTAGCCCACGTAGTTAACCGTGGGGTTAGAAGGGGGGCGGAGCACACCCTTTGTTGCACTAATTGCATAGTAGGGGGAGTCACAAGGGGTTTGAGGGTTGCAGGTAACCTCACTCTATGGGGTCTAGGGCAGTGCCCCAGAAAATTTTGGTTTTGGACCCTATGTTAGGTTGGGCAGACCTACCTATGGTTTTGTGCATGATTTTCACACATGGTTTTGGACACGATGGTTTTCGGTCCATGATTTTGGATGCGATGCTTTTCAGTCCATGGCATTGGATGCTTTGGTATGTATAAATATGTATTGTAACATTAAAAGGAACATAATGAAAAATCAAGCTGGTAGTCCTGATTTTGGGATCTAGTGAAAATCTCTATGTATATGTGTTTTATGTGTTATGCTCTCGCATTGTTTATTTTCTGTGTCTTAGAATTCGTATGCAGGTAATTTCTATACGAGGTTAAAATCTATAGGTGTTGATTGCAAACTCAGTAACAAATCCTCCTATAATATGATCGAGCCAATGATCGACGGTGTGAGTGATCTTATCCTCCGATGCTTCCAATCTTCGCACTAGCTCTAGGGTCCACCAATTGGACCATCAAGTTTACACCTTCCCTGTCTATCTGCTAACTTCACTATCCACTCATATAGATCAGTAGGAAAGGACATGAAAAATATTTCTTACATCTCCGTATACAGGTAGTTGTCTCACCACTATTCTTTTGATAGTTGCAGGTTTCTATTCTCCTGCACTGCGAACTTGTGAATTCTTCTATCCAACCAGCCTTCAATTTCTTTCTTAGTTGGATTCCAATGATATGAAATCACACATCTCTATGCAGATTCTGATCCCAGCAACAAAAAAATTTGATGTCTTATGGGGGCCTGACCTAGGTTCAAAGTTAGTTAGCCAAACAAATCGCCACACTACTGGCCCTTTCGACATCAGTTCACAGAGCACGGACTCAAGTCTCATTCGAAGTAGAATGGGGGGATGCTAGAACCAAGTTTCCACACCCTTGAGATGGATGTGATGTCGATTTATTCCAACTATGCCTGCCTTCACACAGGTCGCTTCATAATCTGTTCCACCCTTGAGTACCTTCGCGAAGTGTTACAATTGGCCTTCACGCAGCCCTAGCCAGGGGCTGAGATTCTTTAACGCTTCTAGGGCAGTGAATCGTGATACCTCTTGAACCCCACTAAGTATCTTACTTATCTTATTAACCAATATTGATTATCTTCGCGTAAACAGATATTCTAACTTGCGTTCACTTAGCCAATATAGTTGTACACATTCCTGCATCATATAAGCATTAGCAGTGAAATTCATACCCATCATAATAGATACATAAACATAAAATAAATACACATAAATGATAGGAAAATTCTCTTAATTAATTCTTCCAAATGATTACAGACTCGACTTTCCCTACACACTCAGCTGCAGCGGTCTGTGCACTCAGCGACAAAATACTAGGCCTCTGCGCACAAAAGAAACTCATGATGAGAACAAAAGAAATGTTAATAATGATCTCTAATGTTGGATTGAAGACCCACCATATTCTAAAATCGATATGACGAAGTTTGATGGCAAGGATCCCACAACATGGATACTACAGATGGAGCAATTTTTCGATCTCCATGATGTGCAAAACACACAAAAGGTACGTATTGCAACTTTATATTTGGAACCAAATCAGTTTGTATGGTATTGATGGCTTTGCTCTCGTAATCAAATTGTCATTTGGGCAATTTTAATGGAAGAAATGACAACGCATTATGAGGATACAAAAAGCAACACCTTTTTTAGCTAATCGATAAGTCTCAAACAAAAGGGTTCAATCATGGAGCACACCGAGGACTTCCAAAAATTTAACATAAGGGTAAAAGATATTCCAGAGGAGAATAGGATTGATGTATTCATAGGGACTTTAAAGGATAATATCAAACATGAGGTTCGCCTTTCAGAACCTGATTCATTGCAGAAGGCATTCAGGTTAGCAAGAAAAATGGAAAGAAAAATTATGGCAACCAGGAAGCCTACCACTCACAACTATAAAGATGGAAGTGTTGTTGCTCCTAGCCTTCCATAACCTATAAGGTTGACACCACAAAAATTGGAAGAAAAAATAGCAAAAGGGCTTTGTTATAGTTGTGATAACAAATACACTAAAGGTCATAAGTGTGCTGAGAAGAAATTATTATACATAGATTGTGAAGAGGAGGAAGAAAAGGAACAAGAAATGTCAAAAGAAGAGGATATACTCCAGGAACAAAACCTAGATAAAGAAGAAATGAATCCGACCATATCTTGTAATGCATTGGCTAGAATTACCACTCCTCAAACTATCAAGATAGAAGGACATGTAAAGAAGGAAAGGGTAATAGTGTTGATTGATTCAAGAAGTACCCACAATTTTATTCATTTTAAGATAGCAAAAGAATTGAATTGCTTCCTATATCTAGCACCAAAGTTTCAAGTGATGGTTGCAAGTGGAGGAACCATAAATTGCTCTAGAAAGTGCCATAATATCAAGCTATCCATGGGCAAATATGTATTGAATAGCCTAATGCTTTCCATTCCAATGGGTGGTGCTAATGTTGTAGTACGAGTCCAATGGCTACAATCGTTGGGTATAATAGCTTTTAAGTTTCAAGAAATTTTCATGAAAGTTTCTACAAAATGAAAGGGAGTTGAAATAAGGGATATTGCAGGGAAACTGAGAAAGATAATCAGCTCTAACAGTATAAAAAGGCTTCTCAAAAAGGAACAACGAGGTGTAATTGCACAATTATGTTCGCTAGATGTTTCCACATCAAAATCATCTATTTCTCTAGACCTCCAAAAAGTCTTGGACAATCATTCCAAGGTACTTGAGACTCCCAAAGGTCTCCCACCTATTTGTGATCAAGATCATGCTATTCATTTGATTCTAGGAAGTGTTCCTCCAAACATTATGGTGTACAAATATCCCTATGCCCAAAAGAGTGAAATTGAACGTATGGTTGCAGAAATGCTAGAGGCTGGTATAATTTGACCTAGTCAAAGCTCTTTCTCTGATCTAGTAGTATTGGTGCACAAGAAGGATGGATGATGGCGCATGTGTCCATATTATAGTGTTGGCATTATGAAAAATGTTTGGCACTATGGAACAAGTGTTGTCCTTTATGGCAACTCACTCAGATGGAAGATCATTGTTCAGGCTCTCAATATGAAAGAAAAACAGGTATATGCAGGTTTCCTTTGATGAAGTCGCATATGTGTATGCACACACTTTCATGCACGGAAAAGCGCGTACATGTGGGAAATCTTATTCTTACGACCATGGTATTTGGACCTATGGTTTTTGACCTTGGTATTGTGTCCGAAGTAGTGAACCCATGTTTTAGGTCCCTAGTATTGGTTCTCTATGGTTTTGGACCATGGTTTGAGTAAGGCCTAAGACTATAAAAAGGAGGAGATCATTTGGCAAAGGGATTGACTGAATCATTGAATATCTTATGAAGAGGAAGATCTAGAATACTGGTGATTACTTTATGGTGTATAGCTGGATCTGAATCAAGGAGGAACCTGAGCACAAGAAGATGGATAAGTTCTATTCATGGGTTAAAACTTAAGACTTGAATAGTAGTATCTTTTTGTGGTTTTGATCTGTTATATCTGGTGCATGACTTGATCTATAAATATGATAATCTGGGTATAACTGATGTTTGAATATTTGAAAGAGTGAACTATCTTTTATAGATCTGTATGCAGGTTCGGCACATCAGAGGCATGTATACACATTGGTTCAATAAGTAAAAATGTTGTATATGCTAGTTGGACTTAATTCAGATGCGTGTGCATGCAGGTTGTACACATTGAAGTAGTATACGCCTCTTAAAATATGTTTTAGCTACTTCTATTTATTGCTGCAAGGTTCTGGGTTCAGAATTGGTGTTTGGTTACTATTACTATTTTTCTGGGTACAGCATTCAGAGAAGTGATTATTTGATTCAGTTTGTTTCGTGCAAAAGAAATTGGTTGATGCAGATATAGTTGATATCTGATTGATGTTATTCATGGATCTAGTCTGAAAATTTATGAAACGTGGTCCCTGGAAGAAAAGAGAAGGTTGTAGCATTTTGTAGGTCAGCACCTACGTACTAGTACCTCAACTAGTACAAGAGCTAAGGGGGTTGTAGCTCCCTTCCAAGAGAAGCTGGAGAATGAGAGAAGGTTGTAGCCTTCTGCAGGTAGCAGCCTGCGTACTGGTATAAGACTGCACCAGTACAGAATCATTGTAAAAAGAAGTTTCTAATTAAAAGAAGATAGAGACGAATTGCAGCAGGTGGTTTTCACCCACATTGGGTTTCCACCTTACATCCTGGTGTTCATGTGTGTTGTGATTTGTTCTGCTTTACTGCTCCTGTTTACTGTTCATATGGTTAATAATGTTCTGATGCACTCATTAAGAAGCAACTAACTGAATTATAAGTTTACTAGATATACGCTTGTTGCATTACACACAGTTGCATATACACACGATTTTCCTTAACTGAAGTAGCGTATATGAATCTGAATTTGGAAATGAAAAGGTTATATTGATTAGATAATACTGATTCACCCCCCCCCCGCCTCTCAGTATTATTTCCAATAATTGGTATTAGAGCAGGTCGTTCATAAGAATCTTGATAGCTTGAAGGAAGATCTATCATCATGAGCAATTACGAGAAAGAAGCATCGATCAGGCCACCAATTTTTTGTGGGAGCAACTTCGTCTATTGGAAGGTAAGAATCACAACATATATTCAATCTCTTGGTACAGAAGTCTGGGATATCGTGGAAACAGGATACACATTTCCATCAGCAACTGCTATAGATATGGCTGGTAAGAAGTAGTATGAAACAAAAGCAAAGGTTGTCAATACTCTATTTGGGAGTCTATCTTAATTAGAATTCATCAAGGTTATGCATCTCAAAACCACAAAAGAAATATGGGACAAGATCATTCTGAGCTATTAAGGAGATGATCAAGTAAAACAAGCAAAACTACAAACTCTCAGAATTCAATATGAAAATAGCAGAATGTACAATGATGAAAGTGTGGATAACTATTTCCTACGTATAGATGAGATTGTTAATTGTATGAAAAATTTGGGTGAAAAAATAAAAGAAGTTGTTCTGGTTGAAAAGGTTCTAAGATCTTTGTCTTCTAAGTTTGAATCAAAATTTTCTGCCATAGAAGAAAAAAAAAATCTACAGAGCCTTACCATGCAACAGCTACACGGAATCCTAACTGCTTACGAAATCAGAAAAGGGGGACCATCTGACAAGAGAGAAATCAAATTCAAAACCCCAGGAAAGGGAGATTAAAATGACGTAGGACATATGTCAGAAGAAGAGAAAGAATCAAATTTTGTCAAGAACCTTCAACGGGGTTGTGGAAGATTCAGAGGTAAGCTACCTTTCAAATGTTTTGCTTGTGGAAGAGTCAGTCACTATGCTACCAAGTGTCCTCATAAAGATAAGCTTGACAAAGGTAAGGAATCAATTAGATGGAACAGAAAACAGAATGTAATTAAGAAGAGCTATTACACACATGAACACAGTGATGGATTTTCAAATAGTGATGAAGATGAACAAGGTAATGATTATAGAATTTTGATGGCTTTTGAAGATGATGATTTCTTAGATTCTATAGATGAAGAAGGTCTTTATGAAGAAATTTCTAAACTCAAAATTTTCTTAGAAGAAAAGAATATGATTATAGATACTCTGACATTCCAACTTGCTGAAATGGAGAAACACAATGAAAAGTTAGAATGTGAATTTGTGGGACTTAGAAAGGAAATTGAGAAAACAAAAGCTCTTAATCTTAGATTTGTTAAAGGATCTGAAACTTTAGATGAGATTATCAAGGTCCAGCGTTCTCCTCTAATCAAGATAGGTCTTGGGTATACTAAAGAAACATCTCAAGCACAGAAGCCATCTACCTCCAAAAGTTATCTTGAAGCTGCAAGGAGAAGTGAACAGGTTGACAATCGACAACAAAGGCACAATGAAGATCACCAGGTAAATCAGGGACAATTTACTTCAAGAATGAACAAAAATCACCAAGTAAATCGAGGAAAATCTACTTCAATGATGAACATAAGCTACAACCAACCACAGGTAAATCATTCTCAATTTACCTCAAGAACTAATGGCTATTACAATAGAAGGTTTGATGATCGCAAGAATTTCTTCAAAGGCAAATGTTTCTCTTGTCATAACTTTCGACATAAAGCAGCTCAATGTGTTGCCTACAAGACCATCATGACCAGAGAAGCACGAAATCAAAGGAGTATGACTGGAATCATGAAAAGAACCTACAATAACTTTTCTTCTCTTGAAAATGAAATAGAATGTTCTATCTGTAGCAACTTTGGTCATGAAGATTCTCAATGCAGGAGTAGGTTTCGGGAAACAACTCAGAAGGACCAAGCTTCATTGAGCCCAAAAACATGGAGGAAGAAAGAACCGCAACCAGAAAGATGTGGCATAGCCTTATATGCGGAAGGACAGGAAAATTAGTGGTACATCGATAGTGGATGCTCGAAACATATGACAGGTGATAAAGAAAAACTTCAATCATATAGTTCCTTAGAAAAGGAAAAGAAGGTCTCATTTGGAGATGACACCCCTGCATCCATAAAAGGTAAAGGTTCTATTATTTGGAAAGAAAAAGTCAAAGTTGGGAATGTTATGTATGTTGATGGCTTAAAGCATAATCTATTAAGGGTCAGTCAGATGTGTGATCAAGGAAATGAGGTAATATTTCGATCAAATGGATGTATTGTTCATGAGCTTGATACAGGAGAAACTGTGATTAAAGGCATAAGAACTCCAAATGATTTATACATACTCAAGGGAGGAAAATAGCAATGCTATCTTAGCAAGAATGATGAACACTGGCTATGGCACAGAAGATTGGGGCATCTAAGCTTCTCTCAGATAAGGAAAGCATGTAAATATTAGGCGGTTCGTGATCTCCCTGACATCAGAATTTCAGACAACACAATATGCAAATCATGTCAGTTTAGGAAGCAAACCAGAACTAATTTCCCTGAGAAGGAAGGGTCAGATAGTAGGCCACTTGAACTTGTCCATACTGATGTATGTGCTCCATCTAGGAAAAGGTCACCTCAAGGAGAAGAATACTTTATACTATTCATTGATGACTTTTCCAGGATGTGTTGGAAAGGAATTATGAAGCATAAAGACGAAGGTTTTGAAAAGTTCAAAGCATTCAAAGCCTTGGTTGAAAATGAATCAGATCGCATAATCAAGTGCCTCAGGTCTGATAGAGGTGGGGAATTTACCTCGAATGGATTTTTGGATTTTTGTGAAGAACATGGAATAAGAAGGGAATTCTCTACTGCTAGGACTCCTCAGCGAAATGGAGTAGTAGAAAGGATGAACAGAACAGTTCAACAAATGGCTCGAGCAATGCTTGATGAGTTTGGGACTCTTGCAACCTTCTGGGCTGAAGCTGCGTTTTCTATCGTCACTATTCTCAACAAGACAAATGTCCGGGTGAACAGCACTCAAACTCCTCACGAACTTTGGTATGGTAAGACTCCCATAGTAAAATACTTCAAAATTTTTGGAAGCAAAAGTTACATCAAAAAGACTTATGAAAACCTTGGTAAGTTTGAACCTAGAGCAGATGAAGGCATTCTTCTTGGTTACTCTCCTCACAGCAAAGCATATAAGTGTTACAATAAAAGACTTGGAAAAATTGTTGAAAGTATCGATGTAGTGGTTGATGAAGAAGGAAACATTCCAAGGCAAGTAAAATTTGAAGATTTCAAAGATGATGAGGACTATCCTTCAACAAAAAATTAGACTCATGATGAAGAAGAAACCTATGAGACACCAGAAGAATAGATAAGGATAGAAGAAAAGACTCCATCCATGTACGTTCAAAAGAATCATCCAGAATCTCAAATTTTGGGGCAGAAAGAGGCAAGTGTACAAACAAGAAGAACTATTTCAGAAGCTTCAAGCTACCTAGCATTGCTCTCCTCCACTGAACCACAAAATGTAAGTTAAGCATGCAAAGATGAATGCTGGGTCAAGGCCATGATGAAGAACTGGAGTAGATTGAAAAGAATAACACTTGGGAGTTGATTCCTAGACCAAACGATAAAAATGTAATAGGCACAAAATGGATATTCAAAAACAAACTGAATGAAAATGGAGATGTTATTAGAAACAAGGCAAGAATTGTTTGTAAAGGGTATGCTCAATAAGAAGGCATAGACTTTGAAGAAACTTTTGCACCAATTGCTAGACTTGAGGCCATAAGAATGCTCCTTGCTCTTTCTAGCTTTCAGAAGTTCAAAGTATTTCAAATGGACATGAAGTCTGCTTTTCTAAACGGAGACTTGGATGAAGAAGTGTATATTGAGCAACCAGATGGGTTCATCCTTGGAAATGATCCAAAACTTGTATGTAGACTCAAAAAGGCTTTCTATGGCCTTAAACAGGCTCCAAGGGCTTGGTATTATCATTTGGATAAGTATCTTCATCAACAAGGTTTTACAAAAGGATCAATAGATAGCAATCTATATATAAAAATTAACAATGATAAGTTGCTAATACTTGTTTTATATGTTGATGATATCATCTTTGTTAGCAATGAAGAAGACATGAGTCAAAACTTTGCCTTGGTGATGCAAAAAGAATTTGAAATGTCCCTGCTTGGTGAGCTCACATATTTTCTTGGTTTACAAGTCCATCAAAACAAAGACGGTATTTTTCTATCACAAACCAAGTATCTCAAGCAGATCTTGAAGAAATATGGGATGGAGGATTCGAAACCAGTATGTACCCCTATGATAAGAGGATGCAGCCTCAGCGCAAATGATGAATCAGTAGCAATGCATCAACCAACCTATAGATCCATGATTGGTAGTCTTCTCTATCTAACAGGTACCCGACCAGACATCATGCATGCCGTGGGAATAGTTGGAAGGTTTCAGGAAAATCCAAAGGAAACTCATCTTCAGGCTGTTAGGAGAATTTTCAAGTATCTTCAAGGAACTCAAAACTATGGCTTATGGTATCCTAGAAGTACAGATCTCACACTTCATGCATATACAAATGCAGATTGGGTAGGAAGCATGGATGACAGAAAAAGCACTAGTGCTGGTGTATTCTTCATGGGTCCTAGATTAGCATCTTGGTTCAACAAGAAACAGAGTTCAATTGCATTATCTACAGCTGAAGCAAAATATGTAGCTGCTGCATCTTGTTGCACACAACTCCTTTGGATGATGCAAACATTGCAAGACATGCAAATCACTTGTACTCCACCTATCTCCATTTTTTGTGATAATACAAGTGCAACCAATATTTCAAAGAATCTCGTCATGCATTCAAAGACCAAGCACATACCTATCAAATATCATTTTCTCCTGGAACAAGTGCTTGAACAAAAGGTCAAATTAGAGTATGTTCCCTCCAAGGATCAAGTTGTTCATATACTCACCAAACCACTACCCAAGGAAACATTTGAATACCTCAGACAGAAGCTGGGAGTAGTAGATGCATCGTCTTGCTGTTGAATCTTGTCAGTTTTAGAGAAAAGTGGGTGTACGCGAGTTTCATGAGAAGGATCCGCGTACATACGCCAGCTTATGGGGGTACAGTCGCGTATATGTTGGTTTGAAGACAAACAGTGGGCCAGACTCAGGATTAAAGGAGCCTGATATAGGTCTGACAAAGACCATCTGGCATAGGTTCAGGGGGAGCATATATATTCTTCTAATAATGCAGTGTTGGCATTATCCAAGAAGATATTAGTTCAAGATCACAGTGTTTTTGTTTCAGGGGGAACACGTGTAGAAGGAGAACATGGTTGCTGGTCTGAATGATGATTGACAAATGCTGCTAATAATAGATATTGATAACTATCATAGTCTAGTTATAAATATTTCGTCTCTATGTCATGTATTTCTTTTCTTATCAAGATCATGCAACAACCTTGTTTGATTTCCCCACTATGCCTGGGATGGTTGATGTAATGTTCGTGTTTTATCTTGTGTAAAATTTTGGTGTATCCCCACTTGGTTGGGTGGATGAGTCAATAGTGGTATATCCCCACTTGGTTGGAAGATGTATGTATGTATGAGTCTCTGGTGATAGGAAGGTCGCTTATTATGTATAAAGTCATGGTCTTTCTTATAGATCATTTTTCTGCAGACCTTGCCTGCAGTCAGAGGGAGCATGGACAACACAGTAGAGTAGAGATTTCAGCATGTCCTCAGGGGGAGCATAACCCTCTGCCCTTGATGTCAAAGGGGGAGAATGACTTTGAATGATTTGGGGTTTCCATCAAGTCCAAAGGGGGAGATTGTTGGCATTATGACACAGGTTTGGCACTATGGCACAAGTGTTGTCGTTGATGGCAACTCACTCAGATGACAGATCACTGTTCAGGCTCTCAGTATGAAAGAAAAAGAGGTATACACAAGTTTCCTTTGACGAAGTCACATATACATGCGAGATTGCCAATCAAAAGTCTCGTCTGCGTATGCACACACTTTCATGCACAGAAAAGCATGCACATGTGGGAAAGATTATTCTTAGGACCATGGTATTTGGACCTATGGTTTTGGACATTGGTATTGTGTCCGAAGTAGTGAACTGAGGTTTTGGGTCCCTAGTATTAGTTCTCTATGGTTTTGGTCCATGGTTTGAGTAAGGCCTGAGACTATAAAAAGGAGGAGATCATTTGGCAAAGGGTTTGACTGAATCATTGAATATCTTATGAAGAGCAATATCTGGAATATAGGTGATTGGTTTATGGTGTATAGCTAAATCTGAATGAAGGAGGAACCTGAGTGCAAGAAGATGGACAAGTTCTATTGATGGGTCAAAACTCAAGACTTGAATAATAGTATCTTTGTGTGGTTTTGATCTTTTATATCTGGCGCATGAATTGATCTATAAATATGATAATCTGGGTATAACTGATGTATGAATATTTGAAAGAGTGAACTATCTTTTATAGATCTGTACACAGGTTCAGCGCATCAGAGGTGCGTATACACGCTAGTTCAGTAAGTAAAAATGACGTATACGCTGGTTGGACTTAATTCATATGCATGTGCAAGCAAGTTGTACACATTGAAGTAGCGTACGTCTTTTAAAATATGTTTTAGCTACTTTTGTTTATTGCTGCAGGGTTTTTGGTTCAGAATTGGTGTTTTGTTACTGTTATTGTTTTTTTGGGTACAACATTCAGAGAAGTGATTATTTGACTCAGTTTGTTTGGTGCAAAAGAGATTGGTTGACGCAGATATAGTTGATATTTGATTGATGTTATTCATGGATCCAGTTTGAAAATTTATGAAACGTGGTCCCTGGAAGAAAAGAGAAGGTTGTAGCATTCTATAGGTCAGCACCTATGTACTAGTACCTCAGCTAGTACAAGAGCTAAGGGGGTTGTAGCTCCCTTCCAGGAGAAGCTAGAGAACAAGAGAAGGTTGTAGCCTTCTACAGGTAGCAGCCTGCGTACTAGTATAAGACTGCACCAATATAAAATCATTGTAAAAAGAAGTTTCTAATTAAAAGAAGATAGAGACGAATTGCAGCAGGTGGTTTTCACCCACATTAGGTTTCCACCTTACATCTTGGTGTTCAAGTGTGTTGTGATTTTTTATGCTTTAATGCTCCTGTTTACTTTTCATATGGTTAATAATGTTCTGATGCACTCATTAAGAAGCAACTAACTATGTTATAATTTTACTAGATATACGCTTGTTGCATTACACATAGTTGCGTATACACGCGGTTTTCCTTAACTGAAGTAGTGTATATGAAACTGAATTTGGAAATGAAAAAGTTATATTGATTAGATAATATTGATTCACCCCCCCTCTCAGTATTATTTCCAACATATAGGGAGCTCAACAAGCTCAATATTAAATATAAATTTCCCGTTCCTGTAATTGATGAATTATGGGATGAATTGCATGGATCAATTAACTTCACCAAGTTGGATCTTCATTCAAGATATCATCAAATCAAAATGAAGACTCGAGACATTTCGAAAACAACATTTAGAACTGATGAGGGTCATTATGATTTTTTTGTCATGCCTTTTGGCCTTACCAATGCACCTTGTACATTTCAAGGTTTGATGAATTCCATTTTGAAACCCTTCCTTAGAAAATTTGTGTTAGTATTTTTGATGATATACTAATCTACAACAAGTCTTCGAAGGATCATGTTGAACTTGTTGACAGGGTGTTACAACTATTGGAGGAGAAAAAATTATATGCAAAAAGCTCCAAATGTTTCTTTGGAGTACAAGAGGTGGAATATCTAGGTCATATTGTATCTCATGAAGGTGTTAAGGTAGACCCTAGAAAAATTAAATCCATTAAGTAATGGAAAATCCCCACATCCATAAAGCATCTTCGAGGATTTCTCGGGTTGACAGGGTATTATCACAAGTTTTTGAAGAATTATGGGAGAATAGTAGCACCTCTAACAACATTATTTAAGAAAGATTCATCTTCATGGACTCTAGAAGAGACAAAGGCCTTCGAACATCTTAAAGAGACAATGTTTCAAGCACCGGTCGTAGCTACACCGAACATCACAAAATCCTTTATTGTGGAATGTGATTCTTCAAGAAATGGAATTGGCGTTGTTTTAATGCAAGATGAAAGACCCATTGCTTTCAAAAGTCATCCAATCAAGGGAAAGTATTTACACAAAGCTATTTATGAGAATGAAATGTTGGCAATACTACATGAACTTAAGAAATGGCGACCCTACCTAATGGGAAGGCACTTCAGGGTAAAAACGGATCATGATAGCCTTAAATAATTTTTAGAACAAATATTACCCTTTGAAGAGAAACAAAAATGGGTCACAAAGATGTTGGTTTATGACTTTGAAATCATCTACAAAAAAGGGAAGCAAAATGTTGTGGCAGATGCACTCTCAAGAAAGGATGAGGATGTGGAAACATTGTTGTGTGGCATTTCCATTATCCAACCAGATTGGATAAACGAAGCAAGGAAGGTATGGAAGAATGACAAATAAGTATGGGTACGTATTAAAAAATTACAAGAAGATTCTAGTACATTTGATACATTTAGCTAGAAAAATGATTCATTATGGTACAAAGATCGCTTATACCTTTGTAAAAATTCCGAACTCAAAGAAAAGATTCTTATGGAATTGCACACTTCTCCCTTAGGAGGGCTCTTAGGATTTTTAAAAACTTACCACAGGGAAGACGGAATTTTTTTGCGATGGCCTTAAATTGGATATTCAAAAGTTTGTAGCGGAATGTTTGGTTTTTCAAAAAAGTAAAATTGAAACAATTAAGAGCCCAGGCCTATTACAACCTTATCCATTCCAAGCCAACGTTGGGGGGAGGTTTCAATGGATTTTATCACAAGTTTACCCAAGTCTAAAGGAAAGAGTGTCATCATGGTGGTAGTTGATAGACTTACCAAGTATGCACACTTTTGTGCATTATCACATCCATTTAAAGCCAGTACAGTTTCTACTGCATTTATGGAAACAATTCAAAAGCTACATGGAAACCCAAAGATTATTGTAAGTGACATAAATCCCATTTTCACTGGAAATTTTTGGACATAAGTATTTTCTTGTCCTGGTACTCAGTTAGCTCATAGCTCATCTTATCATCCACAATCTGATGGGCAAACAGAGATAGTAAACAAATGTTTTAAAGGATAACTTTGTTGCTTTGTATCTGATAAATAGACATAATGGTTCAAATGGTTGCCTCTTACTAAATGGTGGTATAACACTTCCTTCCATACTGCAACAAAAATTACACCATTTATAGCACTTTATGGATATTAGCCACCATCCATCACATCATATTTAAGAGATAATTGTAAGGTTCAAGTAGTGGAACATCACATCAAGCATCAATAACAAGTTCCCTAATCCAGCTACTGATCTATCCTGATGATGAGCCACAATGGATGGCTCGAAATGTCGATTCAAACAATCATGGATGCGAGAACTCTGGAAGATAACTACACACAAAGCACTGATCGCAAAAGCCTCAAAACAATAACTTCTGCAGCTCTTAAAGGATAACCTCGTGTTGGCGCAGAATAGAATGAAACAATAGGCATATCAACATCGCAACGAAAGAAGTTTTGATGTAGGTGACTGAGTATTCCTACGGCTACAACCATATAAACAAATGTCCATCAAGCAAGCTAAGAAAGATAATAGATTATCACCAAAGTATTATGCTTTGTACATGGTGTTGCAAAAGATTGGTGCTATGGCATACAAATTGGAGCTTCCAGCAGCTTCTCGAGTGCACCCAGTTTTCCATGATTCATGTTTAAAGAAGGTTATAGGTGACACACTCCCAGTTTAAACAATATTGCAAGAACTTGATGAGGAAGGAAAAATTATATTGGAACCAGAAGGATTCAGAGAAACAAGAACTCACCAGCTACGAAATCGATCAATTTTGAAGTATCTCATCAAGTGGAAGAACTTATCCGCTGAAGATTCCACATGGGAGGATGAGAATTTTATACAGAATCATCTAGAACTACTCAAGTGTTGAGGACAACAGTTTTTTGAAGGAGAGGGGCATGTTAGGTCCCCACAATACTAGTGATTCCCCCATTACTATTATAGTTGTATCCCTTATTAATATTGTTGTGCCCCTATTGTCCCCATATTGTTATTATTGTGCCCCATAGAATCCCTCTATTGTTATTTTTGTGCCTTTATATTATTATTGTTAGGTCAGCTTCGTTATATTTTGACCGCTTAGACTCCTATATATAGAAAGTAGGTTTTTTCATTTGAATCATCTAAAAATTGTTCATTTGTGTAATGTAAAGGAGGTTGCCCCTTGAAAGAGGCTTATTTCTAAGGCATTGATCTATCTTTTCTATTTTCTTGTGAGTTGGCTTCCATTGAAACTGGCCTCTTCATCCATAAAGATTCATTCATATGCAATGTGAAGAAATGAAGGATGGTGTTGCCCCGATGAAAACATCAGTACCTAGGGTTCACCCACGTTGGAAGTCAAACTGAAAAAATCATTAGTACTTTAGCTGAGTAGATAGATTCCATGACCATGTTGGAGGATGCAAAAGAGCCATGATATTGACTTATGAATCTAATACTGATGGTAGAAACAGATGAGGTAGAATTCCACCAAGCAATGTAACCTATCCAAAAATTAGAAATGTAGGTAGTTCTTATACGGAGAGAAAAATCCAACAAACCCTCCTTCAAAATAGCCAAGAAAATCATTTGGTAAAAGATCATAAGGCTAGTAAATAAGCATTATGGGCATCTATAGTTGATGCAAGAGAAGATTAAAATTGTCAAGGTGGCCCATAGAGAAATAGATATGGTCAAGAGAAACACTAGGAAACAAAAACCGTAATCCCATCATTTAACCTAGAGACATCATTATAGGCTCCAAGTTTGGAAAGCCCTACCACCAATTTGTCCTTGCCTATCTTGTAACATGTGGATCCTGTCATTTCCCCATATTGAAGACCCTAATTCTATCTCTAGTTCTGTTGAAAATGGCCTCTTCATCCATAAAGAGTCATTCATATGCAATGTGAAGGAATGAAGAATGGTGTTGCCTCGATGAAAACATCAATACCTAGGGTTCGCCCATGTTGGAAGTCAAATTGAAAAAATCATTAGTACTTTAGTTGGGTAGATAGATTCCTTGACCAGGTTGGAGAATTTAAAAGAGTAATGATATTGACTTATGAATCTGAGACTGATGGTAGAAACAGATGAGGCAGAATTCCACCAAGCAATGTAACCTATCAAAAAAATAGAATTTAGGTAGTTATTATACAGAGAGAAAAATCTAACAAACCCTCCTTCAAAACAACCAAGAAAATCATTTGGGAAAAGATCATAAGGCTGGTAAATAAGAATTATGGGCATATATAGTTGATGCAAGAGAAGATTAAAATTGTCAAGGTGGCCCATAGAGAAATAGATATGCTCAAGTGAAACACTAGGAATAACTCATGCAAATCCACAATAGTAATATATTTTCTCAATCATATGAATGAAGAACTAGTCACAAAGGTGAACCTCGATTGCTCGAGTTTGGTAGTCGAGGCTAATAAACTGAAAATGAAGCATGAGTTGGTAACACAAGTAGAAGAGAATATAGACAACATGATTAAATAAATCCAAGAGTTTAAAAGTAAGTGTGAGGAGTTTTCCAAGAATAATTTCCCGCTATTATTCGATGAACATGGAAACTTGTACCCCAATGAACCTTTTATAAATAGCTTAAAAGTAATTAAGGAGAATCAAAAGGATTTTGAGGAGGAGAACCATACAACACAAGAGAGGAGTATTGTGAACCTATATAAATAACATTTTGAACATTTGTGCATCATAAAGGGCCGCTTAATAGAGCAAGGGAGGGTGGACTATCAACCTGCCATGAACATGGAAGGTGCAATAGAAGACACACAATCATATGGCATTCTGGTAGGTAGCGAATGGAAAAGTATACTAGATAATATATATCAATCATCTTAAGGTAATTGATATTAGAGTCAAAGGAGACTTCAATAGAGGCAATCTCGAGCTAGAGGCCCCAACTGTGAAAATAAGTACAACAGTACGTGTGACTTCACTAGTTAGTGTCATAATCGACAAGAGTAATGGAACCATCGATACCTCAGATGGAACTTTTGGCAACACACCCATAGGTGTCCCCAACCTAGGTAGTTCCCTTTAAGGAGATAGAAGGTCAAATGCATAGCCACGAGAGGGACAAGGAGTTATTAAAGCCAAATATGAAGGGAACTACTCTACAACTAGTAGATCCTTGAAGAAACTTCTAGAAGAAGTTAGTTAGAGTACAACTAGGAATTTTGTAAGAAATCTTGATGGTTTTTGAAACAAAACTAGTAGTTTAAGATGGCATCTTAGTTCTTGACTTCCTATATATAGGCCTCATTTTTGTAAATTTTGAGGGGAGAAATCTTGGGTTGTAGGGAAACTTTGCCAAATGTTTTCTAAGGAATAGGAGGTCTTGAAAATATTCTAAGGAATAATTATGTCGTAACTCTTGGGTTTTTTTTCCCCTCCTATCATGTAGTTTCTCATACCCATTTTATATTTTGAAGTTTGCTAAATATGAATATAGTTTTATCCAATTTTCATGGAAATTTGAGTTGTAAACTTGATCTTTTATGTGAATTGTATGGAATTGTTTTAGAAAAATAAATTATGGCATTAGTATGATGGCTTATTTCATTTTTGAAAATTATATCAATTTTTTTTAAGAGTATCTTTACTTTGATTTTTTTTACAAGAGATTTACAAGAAATGGAAAATTTCAAAATTTTGTGTATTCTAGTGTTTGAATTATTTATTGCTTAGCTACCCATGATTCTTTGACTCATTTAAAGGAATTCCTAATTTTTCCTATAAATTGGTTAGAATATGTTCATTTTTAATTCACCTTCCATATTTTAAACTCTTCATGTCAAACCCAAGGGTTATGAATCCTCTAACATAGGATCAATTGGAATGAAACCCAACAAAATACATTTAATGTCTCCTAAATTTTCCATTAACCTTGATTCGCAAACAAATTTCTACTTTAAAACAAATCATAATTGAATTTGAATATTATTCATGTATAATTTTGGTAATTTCATTGAAAAAACACATTATGAATATTTAATGTGAGTAATGAGTCAATTTTCACGGTTATTGCAATATCAATTCTATTTTGAACCAATTATTTGCATTAGACACAAGAAAATATCTACATAACCAATTATTTTGAAATTAATTCAATTGATGTGATGAATTATGCATGTTACTTTACTTTCTTAGTGACAGTTGATAGGAGAAAATAAAGTACATGAACATTGAACTTCATTTTAGAATTTCTAACAATAACTAAGTTTGAAACTTAATTATATAGTCACTTTACAATAGTCTATTTACAAGAACGATATAAATATATGGTCTTATTTGATTTATTTTTTTAGTCATCTACACCTTTTTGACCAACTTTTAGGCCAAGAGCCAATGAACTAGAACATTAAAGCTAAGGGATATGAAAACAAATTAAGCAATATTTGATAACAATAGATGGCCATATACGCTGGTTTACATAGAATATATTAAACGTAGTAGTAAAATAAGAACACACTTAGATGTTCCCAGGATCTACATTACACTATAGAGTAGTGTGACTTTGGGGACCTAACGCTATAATTTTGGGAGCTTCATCTTTTTTATTGCCTTTGGAGCTATTCTTGTAGTCTTCTTTCTTGATGCAAATTTATCTGGTCTAGGTTATTAGGATGTTGCTATTATAGCTACCCTAGTGTTTCTATTCCTTGTTTATTAATGTCCTATACAAATGCACAAGTCTCATGTAGCTACTCAAGTCTCGCTTCTGAGATTCTAAAGTATGGTGATCTTTAAAGCCTCGTGAAATAGTGCTGCAAATTTGGGGTTGTAGGGCTTATGCAAGCTATTACACGACTATTTGTTTTCTTGTAGAAATAATATAAGATCCTTAGGTTCATAATTTCCATTGGTTATGGATTAAAAAAATATTAATAAGTTATGGTGAGACTACTGGTGGTGGTTATAGAGCTTTTTTTTTTTATGGTGATATGTGAAAATAAAGCTGGAGGGTCAGATTTTGTTGATGGTTCATGGGATAGTGGAAAATAAAGTGAAGGATTATGCAGTGGATGAGCACTAAGGGCTTCTATAAACTTCTTCTCTTTCCCCTAGGTGAAAAAATTAAAATCTTCTTCTCTTTCATATGCTTGGAAGCTTCTTGTTGCACTGAGAAACACTCTACAGACCAGTATGGGGATACATCTCACATAAAAATGTAAACACGTAAATGTAAATGTGAATGTAATGTTTAACATTTGAAATTTTTAATCTAATGTCTGCCTTATTTAAAAATCAATCTAATTATTAGTATATATAAAAACAATATAAATTTAAAAATAAAGAGGTTTCCGAACACTCAAAAAATATGTATGGTAAATAAATAAAAGTATAAATAAACTAGAGGTATGGTAAATAAATAAAAATATAAATAAACTAGAGGTACAGTAAATAAATAAAATCTCCTTTTATATTTATTCCATAAACCTCTTTATATCTATGAAAACTCAAAAAATATGTTTTATTTAGGCGAAGACTATAGGCCAAACACCATGGGACAAATAATTATTAGTACCATGCGCCAAATACCATATTTATAAAAGAGGTATGGTAAATAAATAAATTTAAAAGAAGTATAAAGATGTATAATAAATAAATAAAAATATATCAAATAGGATTAGGAATTAACATCTAACTATATACCAAGCCTATTGGCCAAATACCATGGTAAATAAAAGAGATATGATAAATAAATAAAAATAAAAATAAACTGGAGGTATGGTAAATAAATAACACATCTTTTTATATTTACTCCATAAATCTCTTTATACTTACTAACACTAAAAAAATAGATTTCATTTAGGTGACACCTATGGGAAAAATACTATGGGCCAAATTATTATTAATACCATACAAGAAAACATTATTAACCTTAATATTAATATTAAAAGATTATTATTATTATTATTATTATTATTAAGTCTAATATTCATATTAATATATTATGATATTAATATTACTAAACTTAATTACATTGGATTAATACAAGATTAAATTTGTTATATTATAATATATCATTATAAATATTAACTCTGGATATATACGAGAGGGTAGAACAAAGACATAGAGTGATAGAGGTGAAGAGATAGGGGGAGTGAGAAGGGAGAGATGGAGATAAAATTAAGGATATGGGAGAGGAGGCATGAGGAGAGAGAGAGAGGGAGATGAGTGAGAGATGTAGAGAAGGGTAAGAGAGGGAGAAGGAGACACAAAGATGGAAGGGGAGAGAGAGAAGGAGAGAGGGAGGGAGATAGTGAGAGGATCGAAGGGTAGAAAAAGAGAGAGAGAGAGAGAGAGAGAGAGAGAGAGAGAGATGGGGAATATATAGAGAGATAGATGGGGGAAGAGAGAGGAAGGTAGATGAGAAAGGTAGAAAGAGGAATTACAAAAGAGGAGGAGAGAGGGAGGGAATAAGAAATACGTAGAGACGGATAAGTGGAGAGAGAGAGAGTGACAAGGGAGATATGGAGAGAGGGAGAGTACGTTTAGGGGTGATATAAAGAGACAAATGAAGAGAGATAGAGAGAAAGGGGGGAGAGAAGGAGAGGGGGAGGGATATAGTAACATAGTTGGAGAGATAGAGAGAGAGAGAGTGAGTGAGAGAGTGATTAGGGAAGAGAGAGGTTTAGAGGGAAGAGAGAGAGAGACAGAGATAGAGAGAGAGAGGGAGAGATGAGGAGATTGATGGGGGAATAGAGAGGGAGGTAGGAGAGAAAGGGAGAGAGAGGAAGTATAAGAGAGTAAACTTGAGAGAGAGGAGGAGGAGAGAGGGAGGGAAGAAGAAATACATAGAGAGTGAGAAGTGGAGAGAGAGAGGGGGTGACAAGTGAAAGATTGAGAGAGAGTGTGTATGTTTGGGGGTGAGATAAAGAGACAAAGAAGGAGGGATGGAGAGAATGGGCGAGAGAAGGAGAGAGGAGAGAGCGAAAAATATAGTAACAGAGTTGGAGGGTTGAGAGAGAGAGAGAGAGAGTTAGAGAGAGAGAGATGGAATTGGAGGGGGATAGAGGGAGGTAAGAATAAATAAATAGAGAGAGAAAGGTGGAGAGGGACAGAGGGACAGAGAAATTG
Organism: Pinus tabuliformis; assembly: GCA_031772625.1. NCBI lineage: Eukaryota > Viridiplantae > Streptophyta > Pinopsida > Pinales > Pinaceae > Pinus > Pinus tabuliformis. The sequence goes on along the minus strand of CM062812.1, from coordinate 730,323,321 downwards.
ATAGATATGGTGTCAGAGAGCATGTGTGTCTGAGGGGTTATAGAGACAAAGAAGGAGAGAAGGAGGGATATATATATCTATATATATATATATATATATATATATATATATATATATATATATATATCAAGGGGGAAGAGACTAAAGAATATTTATTGGACTAGATGCATTGGTTTCAGTTTAGATGGTGATTTATAATCCTATTTCATTTCTTGCACTAGATCCATTGATTTTAGTGTAGATGTTCATTTCTAATGATATTTGATTTCTTTCACTACATGCATTGATTTCAATGTAGATGATTTCTAATCCTATTTGATTTCTTTCACTAAAAGCATTGATTTCAGTGTAGATGGTGATTTCTAATCCTACTTGATTTCTTGCACTAGATGCATTGATTTCAATGTAGATGTTGATTTTTAATAAGATTTGATTGCTTGCACTAGATGCATTGATTTCAGTGTATATATTTCTAATCCTATTTTATTTCTTGCACTAAATGCATTTATTTCAGTGTAGATGATGATTTCTAATCCTATCTTATTGTTTGCACTAGAAGCATTGATTTTAGTGCAGATTTTGGTTTATAATCCTATTTGCTTACTTGCGCTAGATGCATTGATTTTAGTGTAGATGTTGGTTTATAAACCTATTTTCTTACTTGAAATAGATGCATTTATTTGAGTGCAACTATTGATTTCTAATCATATTTGATTGCTTGCATTAGATGCATTGATTTCAGAGTAAATGTGTTTTTCTAAGTTTATTTGATTTCTTTCATTAAATGCATTTATTTTAGTTTATATGTTGATTTATGATTTGAATTAATTGTATGTATGATGGTACATTAATTTTAAAGTGATTGGAATAATATTGTTCATTGATTTTGGTGTAAGAATAAAACATTATTGACAATGTACATTGACTTTTTTGTTATAGTAATTCAACCTATTAATATAGGAGAGGAAGAGAGATAAGGTATGATGTTTACAACTAAATATTTAAATATTTTATGATTTAACTTGTCCTTTTCATATAACCAATATGAAAAGATGATAAAAGTTATTCATAATATTTATCATCTCAACAAACTGAGGTAACTAAGAAAAAATAAATTTAAAATTACTAGATTAATATGAGACATATTTAGCATATTTAAAATGATTATATTAATATTAGGTGATTTTACATATTATTCATAAAATCAATCATCTGTTCACTAGATTTTCTTTCACTTCACATGTTGGGTCCCTATAATACTAGTGATTACCCCATTACTATTGTAGTTGTATCCCTTATTAATATTGTTGTGCCCCTATTGTCCCCATATTTTTATTACTGTGCCCCATAGAATCCCTCTATTGTTATTTTTGTGGCTTTATATTATCCTTGTTAGGTCGGTTGGGTTATATTGTGACTCCTTAGACTCCTATATATAGAAAGGAGGTTTTGTCATTTGAATCATCAAATAATTGCTCATTTGTGTAATGTAAAGGAGGTTTCCCCCTCGAAGAGGCTAAATTCTAAGGCGTTGATCTCTCTTTTCTATGTTTTTGTGAGCTGGTTTCATAACATTTAATATCAGAGCTTTGGATTCTAGGGTTTTGCTACTCCAAACAGGTCATCATGGTATTTTTGCTATAACTTTTTTTTTGCGACGTTTCAGAAGCGAAAACAAAACCCATTTTAGAAGGAATCACACTGAATCTTGGGTCCAAATTTTAGAGATTGTCACAATATATTTGCGGAGATATGATCTGAGGAAGTTGGTATTTTTGCAGACTCTTGAATTACATTCCAAACAGGTGACCTGGGGAAAATCGTCATAACTTTCTCTCTAAGCATCGGATTGAAATTTAGTAAGAAGGTACAAAAAGAGGACGGATTGTAGTTTCTTGTATATATTTTTCAGAGCTAAAGGTCAAAACAGTGACTCATGGCACATCGTACAAGTTCCCATCTACTGAACTAGTATATAATCAGGTCATCGTGGGAGATTGTGCATAACTCTTCCTTGGAGAATCCAATTTGGATAAAACTGGTGGCATTGGAAAGAGGACACAGAGGGATACTACAGATCGCAATTTCAAAACTGGATGATTCGAAATTGCAGAGATACATCAGATTCAATATCAAGCTTCTACAAAGTGAAAAAAGGTGTGTAGTTTTTTTTTAATTTTTGCATAAGCTTGGTTTGAAAAATTAGTTTGAATCGGTAATTGGTGCCTTGAGGAAAGAAAATGCAAACACCTAGTAAGCAACTAGAAAGTTCTAGCATGAATCATGAAGAAGAAGAAGAAATGCAACATGATATATCAAAATTACGAGACCAAGTGCAACAAGTGCCACTTGCACAAAAACCAATAAAATCTAAGATCGATGGTTTAAGGAAAGATGTAGAAGCTAAGATGGATTGTTTAAAGAAAGGTGTAGAAGCTAAGATGGATTATTTAAATAGAGGCATAGAAGCTAAGACGGATGGCATGGAAGCTAAGATGAATGGCATGGACGCTAAAATTGATGGCATGGATGATAAGATGGAAGAATTGAAGATAAATATGAATAAGTTGCTACAAGAAATGGTCACTAATGGTGAAAGGGTAGTAAAGGAAACTCATGATGAGAACAAAAGAAATGTTAATAATGATTCCATAAACTCTAATGTTGGAACAAAGACCCACCATATTCCAAAAATCGATATGAGGAAGTTTGATGGCAAGGATCCCGAAACATGGATATTACAGATGGAGCAATTTTTCGATCTCAATAATGTGCAAAACACACAAAAGGTATGTATTGCAACTTTATATTTGGAACCAAATTAGTTTGTATGGTATCAATGGCTTTGCTCTCGTAAACAAATTATCACTTGGGCAATTTTTACGGAAGAATTGACAGCACATTATGAGGATACAAAAAGCAACACTTTTTTTAGCCAATTGATAAGTCTCAAACAAAAGGGTTCAATAATGGAGCACATTGAGGAGTTTCAAAAATTGAAAATAAGGGTAAAAAATATTCCAGAGGAGCATAGGATTGATGTGTTCATAGGGACTTTAAAGGATAATATCCAACATGATGTTCACCTTTGGGAACCTAATTCATTAGAGAAGGCATTCAGGTTAGCAAGAAAAATGGAAAGCAAAATTATGGCAACCAGGAAGCATACCACTCACAACTATAAAGATGGAAGTGTTGTTGCCCCTAGTCTTCCACAACCTATAAGGTTGACACCACAACAATTTGAAGAAAAAAGAGCAAAAGGGCTTTGTTATAGTTGTGATAGCAAATACACTAAAGGTCATAAGTGTGCTGAAAAGAAATTATTCTACATAGATTGTGAAGAGGAAGAAGAAAAGGAGAAAGAAAGGTCAAAAGAAGAGGATATACTCTAGGAAAAAAGCCTAGATAAAGAAGAAATGAATCCGACCATATCTTGTAATGCATTGGCAGGAATTACCACTCCTCAAACCATCAAGATAGAAGGACAAATCAAGAAGAAAAAGGTAATAGTGTTGATTGATTCAGGAAGTACCCACAATTTTATTCATTGTAAGATAGCAAAAGAATTGAATTGCTTCTTATATCCAGCACCAGAGTGTCAAGTGATGGCTGCAAATGGACGAACAACAAATTTCTCTAGAAAGTGCCATAATATCAAGCTAACAATGGGAGAATATGTATTGACTAGCCCAATGCTTTCCATTCCAATGGGACGTGGTGATGTTGTACTAGGAGTCCACTGGCTACAATCCTTGGGTAGAATAGCTTTTAATTTTCAAGAATTTTTCATGAAATTTTCTATGGAAGGAAAGGAAGTTGAATTAAGGGGTATTGCAAGGAAACCGGGAAAGATAATCAGCTCTAACGGTATGACAAAGCTTCTAAAAAAGGAACAAAGAGGTGTAATTGTACAATTATGTTCACTAGATGTTTCCACATTGGAATCATCTATTTCTCCAGATCTCCAAAAATTCTTGGACAATCATTCCAAGGTATTTGAGACTCCCAAAGGTCTCCCACCTATTCGTGATCATGATCATGCTATTCATCTGATTCCAGGAAGTGTTCCTCCAAACATCATGCTGTACAGATATCCCTATGCCCAAAAGAGTGAAATTGAACGTATGGTTGCAGAAATGCTAGAGGCTGGTATAATTCAACCGAGTCAAAGTTCTTTCCCTGCTCCAGTATATTGGTGCACAAGAAGGATGGATCATGGTGCATGTGTCCGGATTATAGGGAGCTCAACAAGCTCACTATTAAAGATAAGTTTCCCATTCCTGTCATTGATGAATTACAGGATGAATTGCATGGATCAATTTACTTCACCAAGTTGGATCTTGGTTCAGGATATCATCAAATCAGAATGAAGACTGAAGACATTCCGAAAACAACATTTAGAACTCATGAGGGTCATTATGAATTTTTGGTCATGCCTTTTGGCCTTACCAATGCACCTTCAACATTTCAAGGTTTGATGAATTCCATTTTCAAACCATTCCTTAGAAAATTTGTGTTAGTATTTTTGATGATATACCAATCTACAACAAGTCTTGGAAGGATCATGTTGAACATGTTGACAGGGTGCTACAACTATTAGAGGAGAAACAATTATATGCAAAAAGATCCAAATGTTTCTTTGGAGTACAAGAGATGGAATATCTGGGTCATATTGTATCTCATGAAGGAGTTAAGGTAGACCCTAGCAAAATTAAAGCCATTAAGGAATGGAAAATCCCCACATCCATAAAGCATCTGCGAGGATTTCTTGGGTTGACAGGGTATTATCGCAAGTTTGTTAAGAATTATGGGAGAATAGCAACACCTCTAACAACATTATTGAAGAAAGATGCACTTTTATGGACTCGAGAAGAAACAAAGGCCTTCGATCATATTAAAGAGGCAATGTGCCAAGCACCAGTCTTAGCTACACCAGACTTCACAAAAACCTTTATTGTGGAATGTGATTCTTCAGGAAATGGAATTGGTGTTGTTTTATGCAAGATGATAGACCCATTGCTTTTGAAATTCGTCCAATCAAGGGAAACTTTTTACACAAAGCTATTTATGAGAAGGAAATGTTGGCAATACTCCATGCACTTAAGAAATGGCGACCCTACCTAATGGGAAGACACTTCAAGGTAAAAATGGATCATGATAGCCTTAAATACTTTTTAGAACAAAGATTATCCTCTGAAGAGCAACAAAAGTGGGTCACAAAGATGTTGGGTTATGACTTTGAAATCATCTACAAAAAAGGGAAGCAAAATGTGGTGGCAGATGCACTCTCAAGAAAGGATGAGGATGTGGAAGCATTGTTGTGTGCCATTTCTATTATCCAACCAGATTGGATAAATGAAGCAAGGGAGGAATGGAAGAATGTGGAAGAAGTGTGGGCACTTATTCGAAAGTTACAACAAGACTCCAGTACGTTTGATACATTTAGCTGGAAAAATGATTCTCTATGGTACAAAGATCGCTTATGCCTCTGTAAGAATTCCCAGCTAAAACAAAAGATTCTTATGGAATTGCACACTTCTCCCTTAGGAGGGCACTTAGGATTTTTAAAAACTTACCACAGGGTGAATAAGGAATTTTTTTGGGAGGACCTTAAATCAAATATTCAAAAGCTTGTGGCGGAATGTTTGGTTTGCCAACAAAATAAAGTTGAAACAATTAAGACATTGGGTCTATTACAACCTTTATCCATTCCAAGCCAACGTTGGGAGGAGGTTTCAATGGATTTTATCACAAGTTTACCCAAGTCTGAGGGACAGAGCGTCATCATGGTGGTAGTTGATAGACTTACCAAGTATGCACACTTTTGTGCATTATCACATCCATTTAAAGCCAGTACAGTTTCTACTGCATTTATGGAAACAATTCAAAAGCTACATGGAAACCCAAAGATTATTGTAAGTGACAGAGATCCCATTTTCACTGGAAATTTTTGGACAAAATTAATTTCTTGTCTTGGTACTCAGCTAGCTCATAGATCATCTTATCATCCCCAATCTGATGGGCAAACTGAGATAGTAAATAAATGTTTGGAAGGATATCTTCGTTGCTTTGTATCTGATAAACAGACACAACTGGTCAAATGGTTGCATCTGGCTGAATGGTGGTATAACACTTCCTTCCATACAGCAACAAAAATGATCCCATTTATGGCACTTTATGGATATCAGCCACCATCCATCACATCATATTTAAGAGAAAATTCTAAGGTTCAAGCAGTGGAACATCACATCGAACTTCAGCAACAAGTCCTCTGACTCTTAAAGGATAACCTCGTGTTGGCAGAAAATAGAATGAAACAACAGGCATATCAACATCGCAGTGAAAGAAGTTTTGATGTAGGTGATTGGGTATTCCTACGGCTACAACCATATAAGCAAAGGTCCCTCAAGCAAGCTAAGAAGAATAATAAATTATCACCAAAGTATTATGGTTCGTACAAGGTGTTACAAAAGATTGGTACTATGGCATACAAATTGGAGCTTCCAGCAGCTTCTCAATTGCACCCAGTTTTCCATGTTTCATGTTTAAAGAAGGTTATTGGCGACAAGCTCCTAGTTCAAACAATATTGCCAGAACTTGACGAGGAAGGAAAAATTATATTGGAACTAGAAGCAGTCATAGAAACAAGAACTCGACGGTTACGAAATCGATCAATTTCGCAGTATCTTATCAAGTGGAAGAACTTATCTGCTGAATATTCCACATGGGAGGATGAGAGTTTTATACAAAAGCATCCAAAACTACTCAAGCGTTCAGGACAACACTTTTTTGAAGGAGAGGGGCATGTTGGGTCCCTATAATACTAGTGATTACCCCATTACTATTGTAGTTGTATCCCTTATTAATATTGTTATGCCCCTATTGTCCCCATATTGTTATTACTGTGCCCCATAGAATCCCTCTATTGTTATTTTTGAGGCTTTATATTATTATTGTTAGGTCGGCTAGGTTATATTGTGACTCCTTAGACTCCTATATATAGAAAGGAGGTTTTGTCATTTGAATCATCAAAGAATTGCTCATTTGTGTAATGTGAAGGAGCTTTCCCCCTCGACGAGGCTGAATTCTAAGGCATTGATCTCTCTTTTCTATCTTTTCGTGAGCTGGTTTCATAACAGCACACTTTTGAAACTAGCCTAGATCCATCTTAACTTTAGATCTATCAAACACCGAGAGGGATCAAATCTATGGAGGTGCCAACCTTACCTCAACTTTTGCACTCAAAAAAGAGGTTTACATCTCAAGATATTTTATCCCTCTCAGCACTTGATAGATTCAGAGTTAATACGGATCTAGGCTATTAGTCATACAGGGTCTTCCTTGTAGCATTTCAAAGTACTATTTGTAACGCATACGAGGGGATCCAAAATGATGTGAGATGGTGGGAAAAACCTAATGAACGAGTTGAATGGCTGAGGGAATATGGATGAAGGATATGCAAGTAAGTGATTAGTTTATCTTTCTTGAAGCTTGATTACTATTGGAATCTTGCTAGAAAAAAATCCATACATATATAATTGTTAGAACGAAGTTTTCTTCTGAGATGAAGAATGTTTGTAGGTGTTGATGGATATATGCTTCTTGCATGGAGATTTGCTTCCAATTTTTGGCTACATGTAAATATTCTTCTTTAATTTCTATCCAGATTTTTCCTCTCGTTCCTTGGGACCTTTCATGATCAATATGATGTTTGCAAGAGCCTCTTGGACTTTCTTCTTCAAATTGTTATGGAAAATAATGTCTATGTTTCCCCCTCGAAGGTTGATATATGAAACAAAGGTTGCTCTAATAGTTACAAAGGATCCATAGAATCTCCATTTATTGGAGTTTTAACTAATATGGATAATTTATGGGCATCAGCTAAGATTGTTTTGTAGGTGTGTATGGTAAAAAATAAAAAATGGAACAGGCATGTCATGGTTGTGGAAAGCAAGAAAGAAACTAGCTCATACAAAAATGTCAATTTTTGAAAGTGTTGGGATTTTGATTTTTCTTGATTAAATCAATGAGGATGATAACTGGAGACATGGTGGTGGCTTCCTTTTCCTTAAAAAGTGAAATTGATTTGTAAAACAAGCTTAAATGTATGTGAATTGTTGTGGTCTTTTTAGGGCATTTTTTAAAGTGATAAGATCCTAGTTTTGACTTGGGGAATTAATTAAATATTAAATTACAATCCTAATGACATGTTCCTCCATTTAAATAGGTGATAAAATTATTATGTTTTAGCTTTTTCCTAAAACACCAATATAATTAAGACCACATTGATCTCGTAGAGGTAATGCAAAGTGATGGGACCCATGTTTTGACACTAGGAGGTGGTGTAGGAAATTTTATTGTAGCTATGGGTACCTTCCTCCATAAAAAGGGTGATAAAAAGAGAAATTTGTAGATTTCTTAAAACATCAACCCTATATTATAGCATTTCAGTGCTTTCCTATAGAAATTTAGGACGGTGAGGAAAATCATGTGAGAAAGGCTTGGGAATGATGGATAGAAGCTATGAATGGTTGGAAAATGATGTGGAGAGGCTTACTTTATTTTTTTTGGGTGAATTTTCTTGCATTCTTGAAATTTTATATGCAGGCTAGTGAGTAGTTCTTGTACATTCAAAGGAATGAGTAAAATCCATTCTATTTTCATCAATTTTTCCATTTTTATTCTCTTTTTTTTATTTTTTTCTTCTCTTTTTTGTCTTCATTTCTATAGAGGCCTCATAATGGTTTTTAGATAGTAGGTATTCTCTAGTTTCCCTTGAGTATATTTTCCCCTAGGTATATTTATAAATGTTTTTCTTCTTTTTTCCTAATTCACTAATCATTTCAGAGAGGTTTTCAACCAGTGTGCCAATCCCACACACCTCAAAGGAGGTTTTAAGCTAACATTTTATTTCTATTTTCCCCTTTTTTATTTTTATTTTTTTTATTTTTTTTTCTACCCGATTCTACTTGAAAAATAAAATCTCTTTCAAGTATAGTAATACTTCCAAAGGATCCATGTGTGTAACATGATGGAAATTAAACTTATGTGTAGGATCGAAGGATATGCTTTGACATATACCTGAATATGAGAGACCAACTTCTTTGATCATGTCAAGAACTGTTGAAGAAGAGAGTGGTGTGCTAACTTAATGATTTTCTGGAACAAATGTTCAACATAGTTGTGATGTCGTTGGTTCACTTTCTCATATATATCACCCTCTATGTCCTCTTTTGCTATGACATTCATATCTTCTACTATTTTCTAATTTGTGTCTTAGACACATAAATAATATGATAATAAGCATTGTATAATTTCTTCTTCAATCTCAGGCTCTAATGGATTATATCCATCAAATGTGGTCCATAATGCTTTAGTCTCCTCTGGAACTTCTTATTTTGGATATGTTCTTCAATGACAACAATAAATTCATTTTTTTGTGATAGTATTCCTAATCGACGATTACTACCATTTCGATTAAGAGAGGTTTTTTTCATGTTTTGTACCTCAACAATGTAAGTGGGTTGAGTTAATTTATTGTATGGGTTCATAAATGGTTGTGTAGGGAGTTGAATGAGAGTGGATCTATGAGATTAGTGTGGTTTAGGTTATTGTTGTGGTGAAGGTGGACGGTATGGATAACATTGAGTTTGGTATGGAGGATATTGTGGAAAATATTGAGTATATTGTGTATTTATTCCATAAGGTCCTCTCCATCCTTTTTTCCAATATTGGTTTTGTGGTTGAGATGACCAAAGTTGCTAAGGAAAGGGTGTGTTCTAGTTACTTCAAGTTTTTTTTGAATAACCCTTAAATTGTGAATTAGGATCTTGCATCATATGAGGTTGACTAGGTTTCCATGGTATTCTTGGAGCTACATAATAGTGATGATCTTGTGTTTTATTTGTTCCATTATCCTCCTGGTAAACTTCCTTCAACCCTGGTAATAATGGAAAATCTTTAGTAACATGTGATTCTGCACAGATAACATAAATTTCAACATTCTATTTTTTATTATTCTTCATTCTTAACATACCTATTTTTCCACTTATATTTCTAAGATTTTTTTTTTTAAATCTATCTAGAAAATTACCAAGTTTAGCTTGACTTTCCCATCTCAACGTTCATTTACTTACTCTTTCCCTTCCTCTTGATATGTTCTTGCATATTTCACAATTTTTTTCAAATGATAATCGGTATACATCCCGTTGGGTCATTAGATCAAGGATATCAAACCTCTTATTTCTAATTTTTCTAAGTAAGAGGGTTTTTAGTTTTTCAAATCCTAAATTATGCAATTTTTTCATCTGCACATTATGCATAAATCTATTTATCAGATCCTTAAGGCTTTCATCTTCTTTTTGAGACATTCTAAATATTTCCTCTTTAATATCATCCTATATACAATAGTATTTATATTTTTATAGAAATATTATGTACATATCATTCCATTATATTATTAAATTAGCCCCTAAACTCAATAATCATTTAAGAGCTCTATCCTTCAATGTTGTTGTAAATAATCTCTATTTTTTAGTTTATGATAAGTAACCATAAGATATACAAAGTATGGAGGGATGTTCTTCATATGAAGGCTTATATCAGTATCCTCAATGGGAAATCCAAGAGAATATTCCTGATTGTCATTATCTCCATCCACTTCTTCTACCTTCTCAACCTCTTCTTCATCTTCTACCTGCAAAATCGAGTGGTGAGGTGGTTCATAACGCACCACATGATCAAGTGGGGGAATTGTGGTATTCATGAATTATTTTTATGTTTATGTATAAATTTTTGAATGGGAATACTAATGCAATGTAATTTTATATCTTTAAAATGAATAATGCATAGTGCAATTTTTTTGTGCAAAGTAAAAGAAGTTAATCAACTAGGAATGGAAAGAATGCATACTTTGACACCTTCCCAACAGAAACACCAAAACGTGATGAGGCCCACTACTACAACAAGAATGTTTTAATTCCCAAGGATACCAACATTAATTATCATTCCATAGCTCATAAAATTTGAAGAGGTTTCAACATTTTGTGTGTAGCATGCAATGTGTCCTTCTTTTTTTGATCTGATGCAATGAAGTGAATCGGGATTTAAAGAGACCACTATGCTATGGGAAATATTTTGGAGATTCAGTAAATGGAAATAATACCTACCTTAACTTGCAGGAAAATAAATGAGTGAAATGTTACCTATTTTGCTACACAGAATTCAATGTCATGAGAGGAACCCTAATCTAATTTCTTGGACAGAAAGAGATCCTAATCTATCATGCAAAGAAGTAACCCTAATTATTTTATAGAAAATAAACCTATTCTCTTGTAGGGAATACTAATTTATTTTAAAGAAAATAAACATATTTTCTTGCAGGAAGAGGGATTATTCAAGTAAATCCAATTCTATTTGCAATAAGATAATCAAATTCTCAAGAATGTTGAATGTAAATCACTTCCATTCTATATAAAACATAGCAGAAGTATTATAGCCTAGTTACATAATGAAACTAAAACTATGAAAACAAATTTCCTAGCGGGTATTTTGTGTTCTCTAATTCATCTCCAAGGCTTAAATGACATTTTTAAGTGACGAGGAATGAGAAACAAGCTTTGGATGCCATTCTCGAAAGAATTCAAATAAATATGTGTGTTGCTACATGATTAGTCCAGGATGCCTGTTTCTTGACTTAACCTACCAAATGCCCAAGTTAATAAATAAAAATTTTGTGGGGAAATTTTTATTTTTTTTCAATCCAAGTGGAATCAACTTGAAAGAGCTTCATTAGCATGTGTTAACATTTAGCAGAAATTTACTACTCAAAACTAGAAAGTCCATAACAATGGACTAGTAAGTTGATCTAAGTACCAAAATTCCTAGGATAATCAAGTGAAAAATATATAGCGTAGTTTTTTTTATTAACTTAATTTTTTTTAGACATCAATATAAGTGGAATCAACTAGAAATAATCTCATTAAGATGTGCTAAAATTCGGCAGAAATTTATTACTAAAACCACAAATTCCATAATTGTGAACTATTAAACCAGTCCAAGTAACTCAGGGATGAATATGAAGTTGTAGAGCTGCTCTAACGATGAATTATACTTGTAACTATATATATATGAACTAAAAAACAACTTAATTCAATCGGTTAACCAATATAACCTACAAAAATTGAAGTGTGAATACTAAAAGTTGAAGTAGGAAATGCAGGAATAAGAAATGCAAGTGAACAAAAAATGCAAATAAGATAAATTAATTATATATCAGGCTTTTATGCCCATGGATGACCAAGGACAATCATACTTATAGTCCTATAAATGAAACCAATGTTTAGAAGTTGAAAGTGAAACTGAACTTCATTATTATAATCAAGTCAAGTACATCCCTACTAGAAATCAAAATATAACTATTGTACAATAGGTTCTATTCACAATAACACCAAAAAATACATGCCCCTAGAGGCTAATTTGAATTTGTAATTATATGAATTGTTGGGAAAGAAACCTCCTTGAAAAGAGGAAACATCCTACTCCAACAATCCCTCAAAACATGGATATGGTTCCCAAAAGTAATAACCTTCATTAAATATTGATTTTTGGCTTCTCCTGTTACACATCCCTAGATTTTGTCAATCAATGGACCTCAATAATTTTCTCAATATTATGAAGAATAAAAAATATTAGGAACATAATAAGAAATTATCTCTAAACCTTCTTAAGAACTTATTAAATCTTAGAAAACATTATTAAGTGTAGAAGGAGAGATTTAATTTAGCTTTATGTGCCTAGGAAAGGTTAGATGGGCCTTAACTTGTATTTAATTTGGATTCCCATCACCTTTCAAGCTCATCCTTTCACAATAATTCTAAGGCCTTTGCATACATCTGTCTAGTTATTCATCTCTATCACCTAGCAATGTGTTACCTAATAAAGGTCCTTTCTAGTGTCTACATCAAGATCCACTTCATTTCACCTTTGTTTTGATCCACACTTCTGGCATATAGTTGTAATCATTGTGGTAATTGTTGTAACAATTGGGATAGATGGTTCTTTCATCACCTCGGCTCCGTAGCTATTAGTAGTTCACCTTCATATATTTTCTCCATTGTGATAATTTGGTAATGGGACCTAGAACAATTTAATTAAATTGTCCAACTACATGGATGACTTTTTCTTTGATTTCCACCTTCACTATGATTTTTTCCTTATCTATTAAGCACGTGTTTCAATCCATGTCACACAAGAGTGATCTCATTAATTCTGGAATGTTATTTCTTTGCTTCATTTTTCTTGGAGGCAAAATTTATCATTGTTATTCTCTCACACTATTTATCTTTCTTGGGAAGGCATTGTTAATGTTGTTGATTCATTTGTTGATTTCCTTGACAATTACTCATTTTGATATAATTTTTACTGTAAAAATATGCATTTATTATTAGACTATAATATTTCCAAGAAGAAATTGTTTTAATAGTATATGAAGATTGTGTTCTTTTCTATTTCAATGACAACCTTTGATAAGGCTTTGAAACTCCCCCTTGTTGATAAGACCATCATCAATCACAACATTAATAAATCTATTACAGATTTCATATAAATCTTCTTCCTTGTTCACACTAAAATATGTGTCCCTTGCTATTCTTTTTGGTTCTTTAAGGCCTTGAGGTTCCTTGAAAGATTTTGTCTTAAAAAACTCTGCTCGGAAAGCTAGTAGGTTGTTGAATCCTATTAGCAACTATAATGTAATATTTCAAAACTTCACCATACTTTCCACCTTCTCATTCACAAGTAAAAAATTCTATTTATTCGTCGAATATTTCAAAGGTGATCAAACCCTTAATGCTATTATTTTTGTGTCTACCTATACTTAATGCATAATTATCACCCTTTTCTTCAATTTTGACCTTAGCTATAGTTCATTTTCTTACTTATTTGCATAATAGTCTCAAAGCATTTTGGGCCTACATTTTGGCAAACAAAATCATTTAACATTTCCAATTTTTAGACACTGTCCCTCGCGGTTTGGCATCAAGGCACCCTGAAACCTCAAATTTTATCAGGATCATGGTATATTTGAAATTTTTGTGGGCTTTAGCAACATCTTTGGGATGTGCATAAGTTGACTTCTCAGTTATGAAATAATTCAAACCCACGGACAATGTTTGTGATGGAATTTAATTTAGCGAGACATATTACTCATAAATTGCAAAGTTTCTATATCACTAGAAATGAATTTCCATGTCTAAAATAAACATTGTTGTGGTTTCTCTCCCCTTCAGTTGTTCCTTCTCTAACATTGATTCGATTCTTATTTTCTTCCTTGAGTAGCTCCTCATGAGGACATGCTCCCTTAATTTTTCGTTGATGTAACATGCTTCTCTTTCTTCCTTTTTCAAACCTCCATGCAAAAATTTATGCTTTATACAGTTCCTTCTAGATTATTATTTTGTTTTTATTGAGTTATCTCATTCTTTTGTCTAGTTTTATTTAAGGTACATGGTAACTTTGTAGTCTTTGGCAAGTAGCGAAGGTTATGACATACATATCACCATATTTGACTTAGAAAGGGAGAAAAATAATTATGTCCTATTGTGTTGTTATTCTCATATGACTATCTTAATGAACTCATATTCTTCTTTGCATAAAGCTTGAAATCAATAGCCTTATGGAAAAAGCATTAAATGAATAACAATAGCCATAGAAAGAGATTGTGTATGATCCAAAATGGATCCTAGAAAACCCTCTAAGTCTTCTAAAGATCAAAACTACCAGAAAAGAATAACTCTTAGAAATGGCAAATAACACTATCGGGAGTGAAAAACACGAAGAAATGACCAAAACCATAGCTATCAGAGGTGTGGATAGTGAGGAACAGGAGCCGTTGGATCTGGCCAATCAACAGTCCAGATCTGATCAGCATATCGTAATTGACAGCAGTAGGTGGAGGATATCGGAGCCTATCATATGACAATTATGATCGCGATCAGCGCGGGTCAACGAGGACCATCTATCAAGCATGCAGATCGAAGGCTCAAGTTAACTCGTGATATCGCAATCACTGATTACAAAGGAGCGCTTACAAACGTCCCAAGGGTCTATGCGATATGTAATTGTGATAAATCGCATTGGAGCTATGCAAAGGAGTAGGGCTGACAACAACTATGACTGCGATAGTCGGACCTGATAACATTATGAAGGATTTTTGATATATTTTGAGATCTGGAAACAAGGATTTTCTGTGTAAATTCGCATTTTTTTTAAATAAACGAAAACCAAAGAAAATGCTTATAAAGTGATAAACCGGACCTGAAAGGGTTTATAGATGCAGATGTATATGTTTTGAGTTTTGAAATAGGCAGGATTTCGGGTGGGCCATTGGTGGTAAGTGGTTTTGGTCAGGCTCTGCCCGAGCCCATACACTGGCTGCCATGTCGCTAGGCGCCAGAGAGAGAAAACCACCCTATTCGGGCGGTTAACTCCTGTACGCTTGAGCTGCTAGAAATGAACCTTAGACGTTTGATCAAGTTCTCTCATATCAATGGTGGAGATGCGATGGCGATATAAAGATGGACCCGATGGGAGTTATAAGGTGGAATTTATAATATTTCAAATCCAATAAACGACAGATTAGCGGATTTTCACAGTTTTTAGTGTATTTCTTTGTGTAAATAGAGAACATTGTTTTTGGTGATTTCAAAGGCCCGATGGTCCCTTCCCTTGTAGAGCAGGTGGCCACCTTCCCTAAAGATGTTATTCCATGATTGCTAATGCTCAGAAGGGGATTCGAGCGGATAGAGGCCGGGAGCCAGAGAGCCCGAGAAGGGGAAACAAAGAGATAGCGCCGATTAGCTTTAAAGCCACAGAAGACAGCGACAAGCAGTGCTGAGACAGAAGGATGACAGAGACAGAGAGTGAGAGAATGAGTTTGTGTACTCAGAGAGACTTGAGGGATTCAAGAAAAACTCCTGTTGTTTTGTATCTGTTGTGTTGAGACTTAATTTGAGCTCACATTTTGTAAAACTCTGCTCCTCAATACATAATAGAGAGGTCACCATTGAAGGCTGGACCAAGATACATAGCCCAGGAGTTTTGGGTGAACTCCATATTAAATTTGTTGTGTTATGTGTGTTTATCTATTATGTTTCTTTAACTTCTTCATTGCCTATATTATTCACAATCTTATCGATCCATTGCACTAAGTAGTGTAGGAAAATCTATGCACATGAGTCTATAATACGCTAATATTAGTCTAAGATCTCATTCACAGATCAAGTGGTATCAGAGCTTTAGGATTGCTAAGGTTAGACAAGCTTGTGCTAGATTGTTGAATGCTAACTAGGTCAAAGCTCAAACTAGGAGAAGGAGAACTTGTTGAGGCTAATCCAAAAATTGGAAGAGTCTATCCTAGGAGGAGGATGGTAGAACAAACCTCATCGGAATGAGACTCTTAGTTCATGGATAGTTTCATGACCATGAGAACCATGGTGGAAGAGATGTATCGAGAATTTAAGAAAGGTTGAGGTGAAATCACTTCAGCATCTCAACTAGAAAAAGGAGCAGAGGAACATCTTATAGATGGCTATCTAAAAGGAAAAGGAAAAGAAGAGAGGTCTTCTCCACCGTCTACTCCATCTTCACCATCCTCATCATCTTCTTCACATAAAACTGGCCCTCAAAAGAAAAAGAAGAAAACAGTTGTGATTAAATTAGATGTGAAATTTGATTTGCCAGTTTATGATGGTGAATTAAATGTAGAAAAGCTAGATAACTAGATTAGACAAATTGATGTATATTGCGTGGTGCAAAACATCAATTCAGAAAGGATAAAGATTCAGCTGGCTAGCCTTCGCCTTGGAGGAACAACCCTAGTTTGGTGGGAAGGCAAGACACAAGCTGATTTGAAGAAGCATGGTAAAATTCTTTCTACCTAAAATGAATTTGTTTCTACCATTAAAAAACAATTATATCCACTAGCTTATATGCAGCAAGCAATGATGAGTTGGCAAACTCTTCACCAATTAAAGGGGAAAATTGTACAAAGCTATATCCAGGAATTTAGAAAAAGAGATTTAATTCTAGGCATTTCTCTAGACTCGCCTGAAACCTTATTGAGGTATATAGGTGGCTTGCATAGCTATTTAAGGCACACCATTATCATGTTTAACCCTACTAGCATAGATGAGGTATCAGTTTAGGCTACACATCTAGAGGCTAGAGGCAAGAATGTGAACACAGAGATTGGGGGATCATCAAAACCCACTGCAAGCAAGAACAAGGAAAAGAGGAAGCATAAATATAAGGAGAGGAAGGCAAACACTGTACAGAAAGACAAACCTTCATGCAGTCACTACAAGATGGATGGGAACGATGATGAACACTACTGGTCTTTCCATCTGGAGCTGAAACCCAAGATGTTTGGTGGTAAGAAGAAGAAGACTGCTACTACTATTCAGAAAGACTTGGGGTCAGACTCAGGTGATGAAACAACATTCATAGCCATAAGTATAAAAGGTAAAAATCCTGAAGCATCTAGAAGTAATTTTGCTCAATATATTGATAATGAAGATAATGAGAGGAAAAGGCATGAGCTTTTTCATATTAGAGTTATTTCCAAGCACCAAAATATTGATACTTTATTTGATAGTGGTTCACAAGTAAACTTGATTTATGAAACAATTGTAAAGAAGTTGGCCTTACTAACAACACCTCAGAAGAAGCCATATCCATTAGGTTGGGTATGTGATAAAGCAAAACTACAAGTGACTAGAGAATGTAAACTTAGGTTTGCTATTGGATCAAATTTTGTAGATGAGGTTGAGTTAGATATAGTTCCCTTCGATATATGTGGTATTGTTTTAGGAAGACCTTACTTATATGATAGAAAAGCCATTTTCTATATAACTGAAAATAAGTATCAACTCACAAAAGATGGAATAGAAGATATTGTAAGAGCTCATCAGCTCAAAAATAACTACACTCTCATTAACTGAGGGCAGATAAAAAGAATTGTAAATTCATGCAAGTAATTTTTACTAATGGTTGTAAAGGAAAAGACCCTTGATAAAACCAATGCATTTGAAGGCTGTGATGCTAAACAAAAAGTTGATTTAGATAAAGTTGTTTCAGAATATGATATCCTATTTCAAGAACCTAAAGGTCTACCACCCAAAAGGGAAATAGTACATGATATTCATTTGCAGCAAGATTCTCCATTGCCTAACATCGGAATGTACAGGTTATCCACTTTAGAGAATGCAGAGATCAAGAAGTATGTACAGGAACTACGTGATAAAGGGTTCATAAGACCAAGCACATCACCATGCGGATCTCCAATCGTGTTGGTGAGAAAGAAAGATGGTTCGTGGAGGATGTGCATTGATTACATAGCACTGAATAAAATAACGATCAAGAATTGTTATCCTCTTCCTCACATTGATGATCTATTAGATCAACTGAAAGAAGCAGTTTACTTTTCTAAGTTGGAATTGCATAGTGGCTATCATCAGGTCAGAGTAGCGGAACAAGATGCATGGAAGACTCCTTTCAAGACAAAGCAAGGGTTGTATGAATGGCTGGTTATGCCTTTTGGCTTAACTAATTCTCCTACCACTTTCATGAGAGTTATGAATGATGTACTCCGACCCTTTATTGATGATTTTGTAATTGTATATTTATATGACATTCTTGTTTTCAGTAAAACATGGGAAGAACATTTTAAGCATGTAAAGCAGACTCTAGATGTTTTGAAAAGAGAAAATCTCTATGTGAAATCATCAAAATGTGAATTTGGCAAAACATCTTTAAATTATTTGGGTCATATTGTAGGGGGTGTTGAATTGAATATAGATCCCTCTAAGGTTGAATTCATTGTGAATTGGCCTAAACCCAAATCTTCTACAGAAGTTAGGAGTTTCCTAGGAGCAACACAATATTGGAGAAAGTTTATTGCTAACTTTTCCTTGATTGTAGCTCCCTTACATGCTTTGACAGGATTGAACAAGGTGTTTTAGTGAAGAGGCAAATAGCAAAAATCCTTCGACACCTTGAAATAAAAAAATTAGTACAACACTACTACTAGCATTGCCAAATCTTCAAAGACCATTTGAGATTGAAATAGATGCCAGTGATTATGCCATGGGAGCAAGGTTGATGCAACATGGTAAACCCATATGTTATCATTCTGAGACATTTAATTCTGTAGTAGTTAATTATCCCACATATGATAAATAATTGTATGCATCAGTGCAGGGTATGAAAAAGTGGAAACATTACCTATTGGGCAAGGAAACAATTGTACATACAGATCATCAACCACTTGAATATTTTCACTCACAAACTAAATTGCAGCAATCAAGACACTCTATGTGGATGGGTTTTCTACAACAGTTTCATCTTCTCATCAGATATAAGAAAGGCATACATAATAAGGTTGTAGCTATGCTATCAAGACCAACCATAAATGCATCTACTATACTTAAGCATAACTTGGTATTGCATGAAAGCTACATTGAACAATATGCTCAAGATGTATATTTTTAAGATGTATATGCAACTTTAAGTCATGGAAAACAAGTAGAAGAATTGGATTATCATGTTAAGGACCAAATCTTATATCATTTGGGAAAGTTATGCATTCCTCACACTGAAAGAGTTAACATAATCCAAGAAGCACACACTTCTCTAATATCAGGTCATTTTGGTGTAAGTAAAACAATTTCATAGTTGCAAAGGTTGTGTTATTGGCAAAGAATGCATCAAACAATTTCTAGATATATTAAAGGGTGTACCATGTGTGCTAAAAGCAAACCCAACAATAGAAAATTAGGCTTGTACACTCCACTTCCAGTTTCTTCTCGTCCTTGGGAAGTGTTTCCAAGGAATTTTTAGGGGGACTTCCAAAATCTAGAAAAGGTCATGATTATTTATATGTTATTATCGACAGGTTTAGCAAAATGTGTATTTTAATACCTTGTAATAAGCAGATTAAAGCTGAACAAACAACAAAGTTGTTCTTTTATCATGTATGGGTTCATTTCGGCTTACCCACTTCCATTGCATCTGATCGAGATTCCCGATTTGTTGGGAAGTTTTGGTAAAGTATATGGGAGTTCATGGACACTAGATTGAAGAAGAGCACAACATTTCATCCACAAACAAATAGACAAATAGAGGTGGTCAACATGATAGTGATCCAATTTCTCAAGGGCTATTGCAGCAAGCATCCCAAGCTTCGGGATGAACATTTGTGTTATGCACAACATACTTACAACCATGCTAAACACTCTTCTACACAGCGATCTCCTTTTGAGACTTGTTTTGGTTTTACACCAAGGTCTCCCTTGGATTTTGTCTTTAGTAAAGACATACCAATTGATGGACACAGTGATGTGGACAAAGAAACCAAGTTCATTGAACATATCCATGAAATTCGTGAAGCAGTGCAGGAACAGCTAGAAAGAAGCCAGGCCAAGTACAAGGCAAGGCATGACAAGCATCGAATTGAGCATAGCTTCCAAGTTGGTGATCAAGTCTAGCTCTACATTAGCAAAGACAGAATGCAAGGTGAAGGAAAGAAGCTGAAGCCAATAAGGTATGGGCCTTTCAAGATACTTGAGAGAATTGGTGAAAACGCTTTTCGCCTTGGTTTACTAGATTATATGCATATCTATTCAATCATTAATGTAGAGAACTTGAGACTATCTGAACCTTCATTGATTGAGGATCCCGAAGAGCAAATTTAGTTTCCTTCTATTGATGATCTATTGCATGAATATATCAATGAGTTCCAGGAAGATACAGTTCTGGATAGGAAGGTGGGAACTGCGTGCAAAGGGGATGTTGAGTACCTTAGAATCGGACTCAAAGGTTAAAAACCAAGCAGTGCAATATGGATAGAAATTGGACAAGTGAGGAAGTTGTATCCTCACTTGATCGATGCTTAAAACCCAACTTTTGGTGGTCCCAAAGCTTTTTCAGTGGGAAGGCGTGATCCAATATGGATCCTAGAAAACCCTCTAAGTCTTCAAAGTCTTCTAAAGATCAAAACTATCACAAAAGAAGAACTCTTAGAAATGGCAGATAACACTATCAGGAGTTAAAAACATGAAGAAATGACCAAAAATAGAGCTATTAGAGGCATGGACAGTAAGGCACAGGAGCCATCGGATCTGACCAATCAAGGGTCCAAATCCGATCGGCATATCACAATCAGTGATAGCAGGTGGAGGACATCGGAGCCTACTATATGACAATTATGATCATGATCAGTGCAGGTCAAAGAGGACTGTCGATCAAGTCCACAGATCGATAGCCCAAGTTAACTCTCAATATCGCAATGGGCGATTACAGAGGTGTGCTTACAAACAACCTGAAGGTCTATGAGATATGCGATTGCGATCAATCGCATCACAATATCGCATCAGAGCTATGCAAAAGAGTGGGGCTGATAACAATTGTGATTGCGATAGCTGGACTCAATAACATTATGAATGATATTTGATATCTTTTGAGATCCGTAAATAGGGCTTTATTATGTAAATTCACGTCTTTGTTAAATAAATGAAAACCAAAGAATATCCTAATAAAGTGATAAACTAGACCCGAAAGGGTTTATACATGCAGATGTATATGTTTTGATTTCCGAAACAAGTGGGATTTTGGATGGGCCATAGGCAGTAAGTGGTTTTGGCCGAGCTCCGCCCGAGCCCATACACTAGCTGCCATCTAGTTAGGTGCTGGAGAGAGAAAACCACCCTTTTAGGGCAGTTAACTCCCGTACGCTTGAGCCGCCTGAAATGAACCTCATCCATTGGTTCATGATCTGTCAGATAAACGGTGGAGATGTGATGCCGTTATAAAGGCAGACCCGATAGGAATTATAAGGTGGAATTTATAATATTTCAAATCCTATAAACAACAGATTGGCAGATTTTCACAGTTTTTAGTGTATTTCTCTTTGTAAATAGAGAACGCTATTTTTGGGGATTTCAAAGGCTCGATGGTCCCTTCCATTAGAGAACAAGTGGCCACCTTCCCCAAAGATGATATGCCATGATTGGTAATGCTCAGAAGGGGATTCGAGCGGACAAAGGTAAGGAGCCAGAGAGCCCGAGAAGGGGAAACAAATAGATAGCATTGATTGGCTTTAAGGCCATAGAAGACAGAAGATAGAGACAAACAATGCTAAGACAGAGGGAAGATAGAGATAGAGAGTGAGAGAACAAGTTTGTGTACTCAGAGAGGCTTTAAGGATTCAATCAAAACTCCTGCTGTTTTGTATCTATTTTGCTGAGACTCAATTTGAGATCACATTTTGTAAAACTCTGCTCTTGAAGACATAATAGAGAGGTCACCACTAAAGGTTGGACTAGGAGATGTAGCCGAGGATTTTTGGGTGAACTCAATATTAAATTTGTTGTGTTATGTGTGTTTATCTAATATGTTTCTTTAACTGCTTCATTACCTATATTATTCGCAATCTTATCGATTCGTTGCACTAAGTAATGTAGGGAGATCCATGCACATGAGTCTATAATACCTTAATATTAGTCTAGGATATCGTTCACATATCAATGTACATAGTGGATGATATTCTTCTTGTAGGGAATGATATCTTATGATTGTTTACTTGAGGGAACTTCCTTGTTTGTTGCATCTTTGATTAATGTACCTACATCTTCCTTGTCTGCTACATATCCAATTGATTACTCTTACAGTCAGCTTCTATTTGCCTAATTTTATGGTAATGGAAGCATGTGGCAATTTGAAATAGGAGAGAAAAGCGGTTGTTATTTCTCCTCTGAAATATTGTTGGCTTCCTAAAATCATATGTGGGAGAAGATTGAATTTTTGCAAAATAGAATTCCTTTCACCCATTTCTTTATTTCTAGTTCTACTGCTTATTTTTGTTTTTTTCTGTACTAATTATGCTACAAATACCTTCTCCTACAGGCCTTTACATAGCTTCTTTACTATTTTTTATGGGTAGCTTTGAGATACTACTCTTCTCTGAGTCTTTCTCATGGATAAAACCTTCTCTTCTAAGTTTTCGCTCTTCTCATCTAACTCATTTCTTACTAAAATGAGGTTAGCTTCTAATATTTCACATTATTCCATTATTTACTTTAACTATATACTAATCACCTCTTCAACTCTCCTCATTTCTTTTGATTATGTATTTAGGCTAATTATTTGAACATTGTAATCATCACATATATACAATAATTTCTTTTGATCTTTATTTTCATTTGAAATCCTTTTTATTTTAGCTAATGTTCATTCCAGCATGGCTTCTTCTTTATCTTTATTCTCATCATGATAACCTTATACATTCACACTAATAGAATGTTTGAAATGTAACTAGTTTCAGTCTTCATAGTTCTTATTGTACTCATTTCAATATGTATATTATGTAACAAATAGAACATGAAATAAAAACTTATTATTTTAAAGCATGGGTTTCATTATTCTTATTGATGGTATTGTAGGTAAAAGCATGTTCTTCATCCTTGTTATTAATGGTATTCTTGGTAAGCACATGTTCTTCACGCTTCTAGGGTTTGTTAGGTCATAAGTATTTATTATCACGAGCCAAGAGAGTGAAAATCATTATTATTAAACCCCTTCAAGAAAGATGTAACTTGTAGAAGAATTTATTTTGATTCTAGAAGGCCTTGGAAACCTCCAAAGTACAAGTCGTATTTGGTAGCTTCAAGTGAGCCTAAAGTAGGTAATTTGACCCCTTCGAAAGGTTAGAAATATTGGGAAGGTCGAACTCATTTGACACACTTACTCACACAAGTTCGATCTAAAGTTGAGAGAAGCATGAAAGGAATAACAAAGATCTAGAAGCCAAGGTGAATCAAATAAGAAGAAGGAAATATGTTTTGTGCTCTATCTCTCTCACTTGTGTGAAATCTAGAGTTTCTGCAGCTTTCGGGAAGGTCAAAATTGTAGGTCCAAATTGCAGGAGGTCAAATTGCCAGATCAAGTTGCTAGAAGACAAAATACTCTGATTTGATTTCATTGACTTGTGGAAGTAATTTCTTGCTCAAAGGAGGAACTCTTAAAGAAATTTCTTAGGGTTTCTGCAATAGCTACAGGGCCAAAGTTACAGTTCGAAGTCGTAGGGTTAAAGATGGGATCACAGTACCAATTAGAAGTTATCTGATGTAGGATTGAGCTTTACTGATATGATCCCATTGGAAGTGTTTCATTAAGGGCTTAATTTTTCATTGGAGGAGGACTTGGTCTATGGTTTAGGTCATGATTGTCTCATTTGAAGCAGATTTTATAAGAAGAGAAGATATTTTTCGGGTTTCCCCTTTGAGGGTTTTTTCACTATCTTGGAGCCTAATTTATATGTCCTCTTTTTCTTTTTGGTAGGTAAGCACCCACAGGGGTTTTGAACTAGTGACCTATCACAAGGAGTGCCTTAATAGTGCACCCATTCACCATCAATCCAAAGCCCCATGGGCTTATGTGTCCTTTTTTTATTACTACTCTGTTCTTTATATTTTATTGATGAATTAGAACAAATAAAAAAAATACATGAAGATAAATAAGTTCACAAGAAATTATCAATGTTAAGGAAAACCTAAATTAATCATTTCTCTATAGAATTTTCCAACATGGTTTCAGATCTAAGGAAAAAAAGAGAAAGCATATAAAAGGAGACAAAGAAGGGTTTTCTTGTCAAGGAGAATTATTTTCAAAAGGACACTATGAAATAAGAAGAATACTTATTGATCTAGAATAAGGGTTTCCACATCAAGCTTCTGTTGAAGAATACCTTTTAACCAAGGTATCATTACAGGATGATATATCAAGTATTTGTTGAAGATTATTGATATCATCATTCACTCTTTGAAGATGGTTAAATGCATCGTTCTTGAAGGTATTCTAGAAGAAATATTTCTAGTACATTATTGAAGTCTCTTTAAAAACCTTGAAAGCATCAAGATAGTTGGGGACATAATCAAAGAAGAGATGACTCTTCCTTTAAAAATAAGTATCATATTGTTTCTATATCTCTAAATCTGAAGGTCATATGGGTTCTTTTTTCAAGGAAGGAAATAAGCTCGTTTGCCCGAAAAAATTCTTAGCATGGAATAAAACGATTGATTTCGCACTTAAAAAACATGAAGTAATGGAATATGTACTCAGCCAAGTTGGTGATCCTAGAAAGGATAAGACTCAAGAGATAGAAAAATACAAGAAAGGAGAAGTGACGACACAAAGGATAATTTTTTAATGCATTAAGGATCATCTTGTTCCATTTGTTTCTAATAGTGATAGTTCTAAGGCTATGTATGACAAACTGGTAAATTTGTACTCTATAAGCACATCAGGTCAAAATATTTCTTTGAGAAACTAACTATACCGAATAAATGTTATGAAAGCAGCTCACAAAAAAATAGAAAACATAGATCAACGCCTTAGAATTCATCATCTTTGAGGGGGAAACCTCCTTTACATTACACAAATGAACAATTCTTGGATGATACAAATGACAAGACCTCCTTTCTATATATAAGAGTCTAAGGGATCATAATATAATCATATCCGACATAACAATAATAATGTAAGGGCACAATAATAACAATAATGGGTTCTATGGAGCATAATAATAACAATATGGGGACTACAGGGGCACAAAATATAATATGGGCATTGTAATAATAACAATAAGGGGTTACACTAGTAGTATAGGGACCTAACATGCCCCTCTCCTTCAAAAAGTGTTGTCCTCAATGCTTGAGTAATTCTTCATGCTTTTGTATAAAATTCTTGTCCTCTCATGTGGAATCTTTATCGGGTAAGTTCTTCCATTTGATAAGATACTCTGAAATTGATTGATTTCATAGTTGTCGGGTTCTTGTTTCTGTGATTGCTTCAGGTTCCAATATGATTTTTCCTTCCTCTTCAATTTTTTGCAACATTGTTTGAATTGGGATCTTTTGCAACTTTTGAATGAGTGGCCACACTTCTTCGTCCTTCTTTCATTCATCCCTTGCTTCATTTATCCAATCTGGTTGGATAATAGAAATAGCATAAAACAATGCTTTCACATCCTCATCCTTTCTTAAGAGTGCATCTGCAACAAAATTTTGCTTCCCTTTTCTATAGATGATGTCAAAGTCATAACCTGACATATTTGTCACCCATTTGTTTTGTTCTTCTAAAGATAATATTTGTTCTAAAAAGTATTTAAGACTATCATGATCCCTTTTTACCTTGAAGTGTCTTCCCATTGGCTAAGGCCACCATTTTTTAAGTGCATGTAGTATTTTCAACATTTCCTTCTCATAAATAGCTTTCTTGAGACGTAGCCATAAAAATACCCAATTGCCTACATCAAAACATTTTTCACTATGATGTTGATCTACCCGTTGTTTCATTCGGTTCTGCACCAAAGTGGTGTTATCCTTTAAACATTGGAGGACATGTTGTTGATGCTTGATGTGATCTTTCACTGCTTGAACCTTTTTCTTCTTGATATGTCCTTCTATATTTAGAGTTTGAGGAGTGGTAATTTCTTCCAATGCTTTACAAGATATGGTCAGATTCATTTCTTGATGCTCGATGTGATCTTTCACTTCTTGAACATTTTTCTTCTTGATGTGTCCCTCTATCTTGATAGTTTGAGGAGTGGTAATTCCAACAAATGCATTACAAGATATGGTTGAATTCATTTCTTCTTTCTCGATGTGATCTTTCACTTCTTGAACCTTTTTCTTCTTGATATGTCCTTCTATCTTGAGAGTTTGAGGAGTGGTAATTCTTGCCAATGCTTTACAAGATATGGTCGGATTCATTTCTTCTTTCTCTGGGTTGGTTCCTGGTGTATATCCTCTTATTTTGATGTTTCTTGATCCTTTTCTGCCTCCTCTTCATAATCTATGTAAAATAATTTCTTCTGAGCACAATTATGACCTTTAGTACATTTGCTATCACAATTGTAACAAAGCCCTTTTTCTCTTTTTTCTTCCAATTGTTGTGGTGTCACCCTTGTAGGTTGTGGAGGGCTAGGAGAAGAAACATCTCCATAATTATAGTCATGAGTGGTGGGATTCCTTATTTTCATAATTATTCTTTTAATTTTTCTTGCCCGCCTGAATGCCTTCTCCAATGAATCAGGTTCCCAAAGGTGAACCTCATGTTGAATGTTATCCTTTAAAGTACCTATGAAGACATCAATCTTGTGCTTCTCTGAAATTTCATTTACCCTTATATTCAATTTTTGAAAGTCGTCAATGTGCTCTATCATTGAACCCTTTTGTTTGAGATTTATCAATTGGCTAAAGAAGGTGTTTCTCTTTGTATCCTCGTAATGTTTTATCATTTCCTCCATGAAAGTTGACCACGTGACAAGTGGTTTACAAGAACAAAGCCCTTTATAGCATAAAAATTGATTTAGTTCTAAATAATTAGATGCAATACATACCTTCTGTAATAGTGGTACATCATGTAGATCAAAATATTTCTCCATCTGTAGTATCCACTTTACCAAATCCTTGCCATCAAACTTCCTCATCTCAGATTTTCTTAATTTTAGGAGCTTGATCTTGAAATGACTGTAACTTTGTAATTTGGGATAATCCAGTTCTAAAATCATGTTTTGCACTAGCCCTCTATGTTTTCTTTCCAATGCCACCAATCTAATCAAAATTGGGTTCTCCAAGGAAGAGTTATGCCAAATCTCCCACGGTGACCTGATTATAGACTAGTTTAGTAGAGAAAACTTGTATGACATACCACGTGTCACTCTTTTGACCTTAGTACCTGAAACTGATATAAAAATAACTAAAGTCCATTCTCTTTCTGTAACTTTTTACAAAATTTCAATCTGATGCTCAAAACAAAAGTTATGACGATTTTCCCAAGGGCACTTGCTTGGAATGTAATTCAGGAGTCTGCAAAAAAAGAAACTTCCTCAAATCATATCTCCATAAATATTGCGCAAAAAGCTCTGGAATTCGGACCTGAGGTTCAGCGTGAGTTTTTCCCAAATGGGTTTTTTTTTTCTTCTAAAACATTGTATAAAAAACGTTATAGAGAAAATTCCATGATGTCCTATTTGGAGTTGTTAGAGCCTAGATTGACCTCAAGCTGAAGGGAGGCAATCTTAGGATAACCGCAAACCATGCTTAACCTGGTAGCTAGCCCTACCAAGTCGAGAGAGGTCTCTCTCTTTGTAAATCTCTATTTAACAACTTGAGATGACTGAAATGAAACTAGATTTTAGGCTAGGTATAGTAGCTCAAGAGTTTTTGGTTTGATTTATAGGGTATTGTTGTTGGAGCAATTGGAGAAGGCAGATTGGGTCCCGGAAATCAACTCAAGGATACAGTCATGTTCTGTGGGGGAAGGGAGACAAGGGTTTATATAGTAGAAATGAATTGAGATGGTATTTTAAGAAACTGAGGAGTTGAAGAGAGCATGAAGAAACCATGAATCCTCTTCAAACTATTGAAAACATAGAAAACCAAATGCATTCCCAAGACAAAGCTCAACAGTGTATTTTGCCTATTCACCTTGATTCATTTAGTTTTAGAAGAGGAAGAGAGATTTGGATACATAGAAAACATAATAAAAAATCATTACAAAGAAGAAACAATACATAAACTCATTGTCAAAAGAATCCCACAAAAATAGTTGTGAATCCTGGTTTTACTCCTTGCCAAGCTACAAATACAAATGTTCAATGAGTGCTACCACTTCCACAAGAGTCCAACCTTTGCAAATGACTGAAAAAGTACATAATATAGGTAATAAAACTACTCATACTAGCTATCAGAGGTCGAATCCATCAGAGGAGGGGTGGTTTCAACCATATCTAAACTAGGAACACAAAAGTATGCAGTGGAACAACTTACCTCTAAAACCAAGGAAACCAATTCATTCAGCTAAAATGCACCTTTGACTTGATGTATCTACCATATCAAGTGTTTCAAATCCATAATTACATCACGTTGCATCATTGACCATGCTAATTTCACCAAGAGAGCAAGAAAAATTCAACAGTAGAGAAAACTAGGCAAAATTCAGCTTTTCTAGCAAAACTGGCAAAATTCATTTCATACGTAGCGCCACTTCAAGGGTAGTTTTGTAGGCCTTCTTGGTGTCCAAATCAGATGCAAGATGTCTTGTTGGAAATCCATGCCTGTCTATCTTCTGGAACAATTTGATTTTTCTGTTTTAGAGCTCATTTGACCCTCCAAAAGTTGATTCTTCCAAGACTGCTTCCTGTGTGGCAAAAAAGTGGCAGATGGCACTTTTTGGGTGTTTTTTTCCCTTTTGGAGGCCAAGATCTTATCCAAAACTTCTCAAAATTTTTGGTTTTTCATATTTTTCCATGTTGATTCCAAAAATGAAAACTATTTTTCCAAAGGAGGGCCCCATCAAAAGCGCAACGCCTATTGGGTTTTCCTGTGTTGACAATTTTTATGCACAGCGCCGATTTCAGGCCCCATTTTGGAGACTTTACTAGTGTCCAAATTGGGTGTATGATAGCTCCTTCGAAATTGTCTTGAGTCAAAATTCCAAAACATCCTAAATTTTTCAATTTGGAGCTCATTTGCGCTGTCAAAAGTAAAATCTTCCAAGACTAGTCAAAATGTGCAAAATGAGGCTGCCTAAATGCAGAGTGTTGCTATAGTCAACTTTTTAAAGTCTTCCTCAACTCCAAATTGATCTCATGATATCTCAATGGACATATCGGTGTCTCTAGTTATCATTGGACTCATTAAGCAAGTCATTTGGCCAACCAAGCTAGGAGAAATTATGATTTTCCTAAGGTCACTCCAAAGGTGCAACAACTCTCTTGAGGCAACTATATTTTTGACATTTCTCTAAAACCATGACACCTGTATAAAGGTTTTTCTTCCTTGGCCTATTATGGAAAAAAACCTCTCTCATTTTTTCCAAATTAATCTTTTCTTGCTCAAAAACATCATTTGAGTAAAACCTATCCCGATGTGTGGAACAAGGGATTTACCGAAAGGAAGTGAAATGAATGGGATAAGGGGCTTCTAAATTCTTGAGAAAGTTTTTGGAAGTAGGGAGGGATGTTAGGAAGTAGGGGAAAGTTGAATTTCAAATCTTGAGTGAGGGGAAGGGGTTCAAAAGGGAAAAACACAGGTCTAGCCTAGAAAATTGTCAAATTGTAGCAAGAAACTAGGGTTTGTGGGAAAATGAGGAATTTGAGGGATATCAATAATGGGAAGTGTTTAATAAGGTACATTGATGATACAGGAAGGTGTATGAACATCAGCATACAAGTTTTTTTGATGACTTGACCATATAAGAGAAATTACCTTCAAAACCCTAGGAGAGGGAAATGAGCCTTACCCAAGTACAACTGAAGCACAAACAAGGTGTAAAATGACCCATTGGAACCTGAAATGACGATGACAACTCTCTGAATGATGGTACACTCAGATGAATGGTGACACAGATTGAAATTTAGAAAACTTTGGAAGGAGTGAAAACAATCCTAGACCTAATACCTAGTGACCAAAGTTTTCTTGAAGACTCACTAAAATGACAAAATTTGACCTTGACACCCCAATACCACTTTATAAGAGCATATTTGATCACTGGTGGAAGGGTTCAAAGATTGACACTAACAGGAGCAGCGAAACCCTAGAATCCAAAGCTCTGATATCAAATGTTATGAAACCAGCTCACAAAAAGATAGAAAAGATAGATCAACACCTTAGAATTCAGCCTCTTCGAGGGGGCAACGTCCTTTACATTACAAAAGTGAAAAATTCTTGGATGATACAAATGACAAGACCTCCTTTCTATATATAGGAGTCTAAGAGGTCATAATATAATCAGAGCTAACAATAGTGGGCTTCTATGGGGCACAATAATAACAATATGGGGACTACAGAGGCACAACAATATAATATGGGGGTTGTGCTAATAACAATAAGGGTTTACACTAGCAGTATAGGGACCTAACAATAAAGAAATGAAAGGATGAAGACATGGCCTCCTACCCGATGAAGGTTTCAGATATAAGCGATCAATTTCATGAACTTCAGGAGACAACTTATGACTCTGAAATGACTGCCAGAGTACTAAATTCCTTGCTACCAAATTGGATTAGTTTTATAACTATAGTATACTCTAAGAAAGATTCTACTCCTTTTGATTAGTTATGGGATCAATGCATCTTTGAAGATACTACGATGAAGGAAAAGGATGGCAATGAATCCATTGAACAATCTCAAGCCTTTATTTCAAGAACCAAGAAGCTACAGAAGGGAAAGTTTGGAAAGTCCAAGAAGAAGTGAGATATATCCAAGGTTTAACACTTTGTATGCAATGAATTTGGAAACTTTAAGAGAGCCTGTCCAAATTAGAAGAACAATAAAAGAAAGGAAAGAAGTGAAGTTCACACATTTGATGACATAGGATAATGTGAGAAGAAGTTGAAGAAAAAATATGTCAAATATCTTTACTCTTGAAGAACGCATCCTCTCCATCAAGTTATTTATGAAGATTGTCTTTCATTTAGAATAGCATTCATTATTCTTTACTTCAGAAGAGTTTTGTTGTGAGAGCATGACATCATATATAGTAGCATATGATAGTAAAATATTTAGAGTCTACTTGATTTATTTGATTTGTAGGAATCATCTAATCCTTTAAAATAGAGAAGTTTGGATAGTTTTACATCTCATTGTTCATCTAGAAATTATCTAACATTATGTTAGAGGTAATCATTTTACTAAGGTGGAAATTTAAAATCCTATAAGAACCATCATTTTGGAAGGTTCCTGTAAAACGCATCATGACAAGGTCAAGGAATGCAATTGGTCAAGTTGCAAAGTAAATAGCTAGATGATTGTATGGAAGAATAGGAATGCATATTTACAATAACTCTTGTGTATGATTCTTATGTGCAAAATTTTGTAAAAAAAGTCAGTTATAAAACATGTATGGTGAATATTTCATTTGGTTTTATGATGACTAAAAGATGAATTTGAATTACTCTAGCGTGAATAAAACATTAAGAATTTCTCACTAGAATATATAGAATGGTGTTCAACATTAATTATAGCGTTTAGAAGAATGTTGTAACTTGCTAATAAAATTCGATCCTTGAGAACTCTGGCACATGAAGGAAGATTCGTGAGAAGATGAATGATGAGGATGTTGATGTTTTGATGAGAAGGTACTCATGATGAGATAAGTCTAACGTTAATATTTTTATTATTGGTTATCTTGTTAATATATTGATTTTCTACTTGGAAGGATATCACAGGAATATGTGATTAATGTTGAGGCAAGCTCAACATATGGCTTTGGAAATTAGGAAGTCAAGATGTTCTCATCTTCGAATTAAAAGGTAACAGTTCAAGAAGCTAACCTGAAGTTCAAGTTCATACAAAGAACATCACCTTCATGAGAAGCTATGATTAGCTTGAAGATCAATGAGGCTCACTATAATGCTTTCATGATAAGATGAAATTGATGTGTAGGATTGATATTGTCACAAAACGAAAAGAATAAGATGGATCTATGATACCAAAGAAATAGGGAATCTCAATATAATGAGATATGAAGGAAAAAGGGAGCCATGAAGCTATATCCAAAAAGAATAGGTAATTGATATTATTATGGAAACGAGATAGAGAACTTGTGGTTATGATTTTTCATATTGGAAATAAGTCAAGAATCTCCTCTAGATATGAGGATTAAAGAGTCTCCTTAAATAGGAGAAATGATATATTACCTAATCAAGAGGAAATGGGGTTATCCTTTCTCGTTGAGAAGGTGTGATGATGGAAATCACATGTTCATTCTCTTCTTGATGTGTGATGCACTTGAACAAAACTAATACTTTTAAGTCTAAGTGAAGTCCATGAAGAGACAATGGTGGAGGATTTTATAAGCATTTTTGGTTTCCTCAAAGATAGACAATCCAAGAAAGTAGAGTAACTGACACTCTTTGAGGATAAAACATGTATCCAAGGAAAGAGTGGCCAAATAGGAAAAATATTATTTTAGGATTGGGAATCCAAAATAGTAATAGTTATAAACTGACATTCCTAGTGAACATATGGATGGGGTATGTGTGTTAGAGGCAGTGCGGTATCACATGTAAATCTCCTAGCATAATTCTCTCGAATGAAGTTGAGCTTGTACAGATAGGAATCAAAGTTAGTGGTGCTTATAATGATGATGCTTAGAGTTGGATTAACAATTTGACACTTCTTATGACAACACTTTGGTATGAGAATGATGTTGCACTCATTATACAATTGTGAATACTTCCATAGTTAAGATGGAGTGTTGGAAACGTAACTAGTTTCGGTCTTCATAATTGTTATTTTACTCATTTCAATATATATCTTATTTAAAAACAAAACAAGAATTAAAAAGTTATTATTTTAAAGAATGTGTTTCATGCTTCTTATTGATAGTATTTTATTTAAAATCATGTTCTTCATTCATGTGTTAAGAGGGTCAAAATCATGATTATAAGACTCTTTTTGGAAATATGTAACTTGTAAACAGATTTATTTTCAGTCTAGAAGGTCTTGGAAACGTCCAAAGTATAATTTGGCCCTAGAAACTTAATGTCAGCCAAAAGTAGGGAATTCAACCCCTTGAAAATGCTATAAATATAGGTAGAGTTGACCTCATTTGACACACTCACTAACACAATTTCAATATCTCAAGATGAATCTGAATCTGAATTTGGGAGAAGTAAGAAAAGAATATTGAAGGTCTAGAAAATGAGGATAATCAAATAAGAAGAAGGAAAATATATTTTCTGGCTCTATCTCTCTCACATGTGTGAAATATAGGATTTTTACATCTTCTAGGAAGGCCAAAATTACAAGAGATCGAGTTACAAGATTGAGTTTCTTGGAGAGAGAATAATTTTATTTTACTTCATTTACCTTGGCAAGTATTACCATGATTAAAGGAGGATCTCTTGAAGAATTGTCTTATAGTTGTTGTAGGAGCTACATGGTCGAAGTTGCAAGTCAAAGTTGTAGGGTCAAAGATGGGATTGAAGTTGTAGTTAGAAGTTGGCTAATGCAGGATAGAGCTTTATTGATCTGATCGTATTAGAAGGATTTCATGAAGGGATGAATTGGTACTTGGAGGAGTAATTGGTCTAAGGTTGGGGTCTTTATTTTCTCATTTGAAGCTAATTCTATAAGATGAGTAGATATTTTTTTGAGCCACAATATTGCAACAAGAGTGTTACAACTCCTAAGGCTACCATATTTAATTATCAACTCGAGGTTCATACAAAATTAAGAGGTGATAGTGCTATATGCACAGTAGGCTAATATTTACTCATGACGATTTCAAGCAATGGAATAGACCAAGGCACACAAAGACTACTCTATCAACTTATTCTACATGGAAAAGGAAATAAATTATATTAAAGGAAAGTCCTATTCTATTGCAGAAGTCGAAATATTACTCTATTTGCGAAAGAATGGAAATGTTACTTGCTCAAAAGCAAATTCTAAACCTATTCACAGGAATGCAAAGGATACACTATTTGCAGAAATATAAACATGAACCTATTTTCATAATGTAAATGTTGCATATAAAAGAAACCTAGTCTATGCAATGGAATAACAATGCTTGAATTGAAACCCTAGATTAAGAAGCATAAATCAAAAAAGGAAATCCTACTATACTTTGCATGAGGGAAAAAACATGTAATCAAACTTTAATTAATGTGTTCCAGAGAGAGTATACTTGGTGACAAAATTCATTTGAAATCTTGTAAGATAATCAAGGAAATCATCACTGTATTTTGAAATTCATAATTTTTTCGACTAACCCTAATTGCATAAATGTGTCACAGTCAGAAAAAGGCAAGTCCTAGGTGGTATTTTCTGTCCCTCAACAATGGTTTTAGATCCTAGAAAACATTATGTTAGGTTCCTATAATATAGGTAATCAAAGTGTTCATTATAAGGGTCTGTTTGTAAGGTTTAGCCTATGAATTTACCAAGTATCATAGTCTAAATGGTTTTTGTACAAAAAGTCCCAAAGTTGTTAAAATTTATTATAAATATGTATATCAAAGAAGGTCTTGTAGTCTTCATTTGAATTGTAGGGTCCCTAAAGAGTTATCATTAGAAATTTGAAGTCATGGATATCATGAGTCATTATCAAAATTAAAGGGGTAATGTCATGAGGGATATGCTCATCATAAGTCAGTTGGGGGTTCATTGTCACTAGGATTAGTTAGAGTCATGCCAATTAGGTGTAAAGGACGTTTTAGAGCTTGGTGGCATCAACAAATGTAGAATGATCAGTTTCAAATTTGGAAATATCCTTTTTTGTACTCAAGCCTTTGATGATCCTAAAAGTACCATCATTTCGTAGTAAGGAATGTTGAGTGTGGAGCATGATTGTTCAGAGGTCCTTGTTTCAGCCTGATGTATACCCCAAGAAGTTCGTACACCCCTCCACGTGGGGGGTACTTGTCCCCCCCCGTAGGGGTCCGGAGGGGGTGATCCCCTCCAGATGGCGGGTCTAGGGGTCAACGGTCCCCCAGCAGGGGTTTCGGGGGTAGTGCCCCCAAAGCTAAAAACAGATGTAAAATTTCCTTGTAAATGTATAGTAATTTCTAGTCAATCTGGGCCATTCATTAGGCAGAATATATGATGGTAGAACTTATGTTTAGTTTAGGGTTTTTTGCCGTAGAAGGCAACCCCTCTCTTTGTATGAGGGCATTATATATGAGGCTATGTAATATATGTGTATTCTCTAAGCGAGAGATAGAGAGGTGAGACTGTGAGAGAAAATAGAGGATATTATAGTGGATCTACTGTAGTTTGTATCTCTTCATTTTGTTGGATAATAGAAAGGAAGGACTGGCTATTCATGGTGGACGTAGCCCAAATTGGGTGAACCACGTGTATCTGTGTCTCTCTTGTTTTATGCATTTTCAGTGTTTATATTTCTACAATACTTTATGTGTTCCATTGCTCCGTAATATATAATTTTCTAACAACTAGTATCAGAGCTAAAGGTCTATTTGGCTGATAAACTTGCAGGAAAGAAGGGTTCCTCATTCGAGCGGGAGCAATGGTGGAAGATGGTAAGTTTAGGGTCAAGAAATTTAACAGCCAAAACTTCTCGCTGTGGAAGATGCAAATGGAAGATTATTTGTATCACAAAGATCTATACCTACCACTGGGCGGAAAAACAAAGATGCCGACGGGTATGACAAATGAAGAATGGAACCTTCTCGATAGAAAGGCACTCAGAATAGTACAGTTGTGCCTCGCAGCATTGGTTACCGTCAACATTTCAAAGGAAACAATGAAAGAGGTACAAAGCTAGACTTGTGGTGAAGGGTTTTGCACAGAAGAAAGGTATTTATTTTGATGAAATATTTTCTCCTGTTGTTAAAATGACTTCAATCAGAACTATTTTAAGTCTAGTAGTAGTTGAAGA
Source organism: Pinus tabuliformis (assembly GCA_031772625.1). NCBI lineage: Eukaryota > Viridiplantae > Streptophyta > Pinopsida > Pinales > Pinaceae > Pinus > Pinus tabuliformis. Next base: position 730,286,853 of record CM062812.1, on the reverse strand, counting down.
TTTGCATATTGAGTAGTTAGATGTAAAGACATCCTTTCTCCATGGGGATTTGGAGGAACAGATTTATATGTAACAGCCACAAGGATATGAGGTGAAAGGGAAGGAGAAACTAGTGTTCAGGTTGAAGAAGATCTTGTATGTCTTAAAACAGGCTCCAAGGCAGTGGTCTCTAAAATTTGACAAGTTTATGTCTGAACAAGGTTATACTAGGTGTCACTCTGATCATTGTGTTTATCTGAAAAAGCAAAATGATGGCAGCTATATTATATTGTTATTGTATGTAGATGGCATGCTTGTTGCAGGGTCTAACATGCAGGAAATAAATGTGCTCAAAATAAAATTGGCAAATTCGTTTGCAATGAAGGATTTGGGAGCTGCAAAACAAATCCTTGGTATGAGAATCACTAGAGACAGGAAAAATCACAAATTAACATTGTCTCAGAATGAGTACATACAAAAGGTGTTGAAAAGATTTAATATGCACAATGCAAAACCAGTTAGTACACCCTTTGCTAGCCATTTCAAACTTAGTAAGGAAATGTGCCAAAAGACCCAAGAAGACATGGATTATATGTCTAAAGTTCCATATGCATTAGCAGTTGGAAGCTTAATGTATGCAATGGTTTGCACAAGGCCTGATATTGCACATGCAGTGGGAGTTGTAAGTAGGTACATGAACAATCCAGGAAAGGGACATTGGATGGTAGTGAAATGGATTCTTAGATATTTGAAAGGTACCACAAATCAAGCATTATGCTTTGGTGGTTCAAACATTTCTCTACAGGGATATGTTGATGCAGATATGGCAGGTGATAGAGATAATAGGAGGAGCAGTACAGGATATGTATTTACTATTGGTGGAACAACTGTCAGTTGGGTTTCAAAAATCCAAAGTGTTGTTTCACTTTCAACAAAAGGAGTAGAGTATGTTGCTGCTACAGAGGCTAGTAAAGAAATGATTTGGTTACAAAGGTTTATGGGTGAATTGCATAAGGAGCATGATATGGGCATGTTATACAGTGATAGGCCAAGTGCCATTCATCTTGCAAAGAACTCAACATTTCATTCCAGGACTAAACACATACATCTCAAGTACCATTTCATACGATCAGTGTTGGAAGATGGAGAGTTGAAGCTGGAAAAGATACACACTAGCCAAAATCTTGCAGATATGCTAACAAAAGTTGTAACCAGGGAGAAACTGAGAATATGCTCAGTTTCAATTGGTTTTCAAGGATCACAATGAAGATGATAAACAACCAGGTCCAAAGAGGAGTCATTGTCCAGCAAATGAAGCAGCGGTGGAGTTGATACAATCATTCTCCAAGTGGGAGATTGTTGAGTGTGGAGCATGATTGTTCAAAGGTATTTGTTTCAGCCGGATGTATACCCCAGGAAGTTTGTACACCCCTCCATGTGGGGGGGGGGGGTGCTGTGGGCACTTGTCCCCCCCGCGGGGGTCCAGGGGGGCCGATCCCTTCCGGGTGGGGGTCCAAGGGCCAGTGGTCCCTTGGCGAGGGTTTCGGGGGCAGCGCCTCCGAAGCTAAAAACATATGTAAAATTTCCTTGTAAAAGTATAGTAATTTCTAGTCAATCTGGGCCGTTGATTAGGCGGATGATCTCATGGTAGAACTTATGTTTAGTTTAGGGTTATTTTCCCTAGAAGGCAACCCCTCTCTTTGTATGATGGCATTGTATTTGAGGCTATGTAATATATGTGTATTCTCTGAGCGAGAAACAAAGAGGTGAGACTGTGAGAGAAAACTGAGGATATTACAGCAGATCTGCTGTAGGTTGTGTCTCTTCATTTTGCTGGATAATAGAAAGGAAGGACTGACTATTCATGGTGGATGTAGCCCAAACTGGGTGAACCACATATATATGTGTCTCTCTTGTTTTATGCGTTTTCGGTGTTTCTATTTCTGCAATATTTTATGTGTTCCATTGCTACGTAATATATAATTTTCTAACAAGGAATGCATTTCTTTTCAAAATCATCAAAATGATATGCTTGATTCATCTTTCATCCTTCAAAATTCACAACCTTTCCACCTACAAAATGTTGTGAAAGAGATTAGTTCATTGCTATGAACAAACTGTTGGGAACATTGCGCATCACACAAAGGAGAAAATTTTCTTCATCAAACTACTGGTTCTAGTTGTGTGTGCTAATTTCAAGATTTCCTTTTATTAGAAATTGAAACAATATTACCAATTATCTAGTTAAAACCAAGTTTTCAAGCCCAAATTTCCTGTTTAGAAGGTCTTACGCACGCTGGTGTTGCGTATCCATGTTGTGAATGCACACAGTCCCTTAAGTTTCTTCCTCATTAATTCGTTAAATGACTTCTGAAACATGGCTTTCCTAATTCAACAAACTTTTGTAAAATGATAAAAAAAAAAATTGTTCTTAGTAGAAGTCAAATTGTTCATTTATTTGCCATTCTCTTTCATTCCCTTAGCACTACACACAGGAGGTGTTGCAGACAGAAATAATACTTATTTGCACTTGCTTGCTTGTCTTGAAATCTTAAAATTCACAATGTGTCGGCCTCCATTTGAGTCAATTTGAAAGTATACAGGTTCAGAAAGGTTTACAAAGTATAGAGTTTGTGTTTGGTCAATTGAATTTTCTTCCTTGTTTTGTTGCATTTGAGGTGCTACACACAGGCTAAAATGATACACACAAGACAAACAACGCATTTCCATCTCTTTAATTACCAGTCACCAATCCTAATTTCCTTTTGTTGTTTTAGTAATTTAAGGTTTAAAGACGCACTTTCAACTCGGTCTTGAGGCCCAATCCCTAATAAAGCATAAAACTGTAGCTCAACTTTTATATCTTCAATAATATTGGTTCAGTGATGGGGAAAAAAAGGGAGGAGAAATAGTAAGGTTTGAACTACAAGATCTTTCTTTCATCAAATCGGACCCTGTCATCACGGAAACATTTGAGCAAGCAAGTGGTCTTAAATTCTGTGGAAGGATACAAGAGTACCATGTGGAGGTGACCAAAGAATTTTCCTTGAATTTTGGTGGTGATAAGGTAAAATCTGGTAAACTAAAGTTAATTATGTCACAATCCATGGTAAAATCAGCCACATAAATACCTTTGCAGGTACATAAATAGTTCAAAGGAATGCCTTTGGATTTGGAGCATCATAAGGATTTTATGAAACCAGGGTATAAAAGCGAGGAATTTGGTATTGTAGTGCTTAGTTACTATTTATTGGAAAATGTCAGCAAGCTTCTCAAAGTCATTCAAAATTACTTCACATGTGAGGGAACACTCACGAGATTCTATCAATATCACATCAGGCTCCTCATGCATTTCTTAGGAATGAAGTCCCTAAATTTAACCTTTTCCTTTTCAAGAGTTTAGGAAAAATTGTTGAGAGAGTATGAATGAAGAAGAGCATGGTTTCCAGAGGATTATTTCATTTCTCAATGATAAAACTACTAGTACTAGAAGAGTTGTAGAAGAAGAGACAGGTATGTCAGTATTTTCTAACCTCATCCAACTTTACAGTGAAATCTGTTGGAAGTCCATCAAGCCACATGGATAATCCTTCATCCACTACTAGTACTACTTCTTGACCCATTAAGAGGTGTATCAAGACTAAATATCCATCAGCAATTGAGAAATCATCGAAGAAAAAGGGAAAAAACTATTGTTTTATCTAGAGGTAGTGGAGATTTGAATGCTAAGAAAGCCACTCACAAAAGAAGCTGCTAAAAGGTTGCCATGGGATGAGCCAGTCGAAGAAATTGGTAAGCCTAAGGGAATCCAAAAAAAACAAGTTATGTGGAGGAAAAAGACAAGTAAGCCAAGGAGTTAGAGAAATAGTTAAGGGAAGCTCATTCAATTATAGCCCAGCTGCAACAAGAAAATAGGCAACTAAAGAAGAACATCTTAGGGAAAACAACTCAACCTAATGAAGACCTACCTATGGTTGAAACCACACTAGCTATTGTCAAATCCAAGGGAAAAGGAAAGGAAATTAAGGAAGGGGTTAAGAAGGCAGAGATACCAACAACCAAGGTTACAAGATCTTCATCCATAAAACTACAAGTCCAAGGAGAGAAAGTAGTGTAAGAGGAGAAGGAAGTGAAGGGAAGTCCACCATCATAAGTGTTATGCTCCTATACCAATAGGTGTCATATTTCATGATTGACTGGTAAAATCCCAAATATGTTCATCCTTTCCATGCTACAAAGGTTCCATATTTTGAAAAAATCAAAAAATAAAAAGAAAAGAGGGTATGCCCTAAAAGAAAAATCAAATCCAAAAAAATGAATTAGTCAAAAAGAAAAGAAATGAACCCCAAATAAAGAAGACCAGGAAAGTGTGCTAGTCCAAAATGCCACTACTATTCTATTTTTGTAAAGAATCTCATAGTGCACAGTTGGTTGACTCTTGCCACAGTTGATGGATGGCCAAACAACTTAATCTTGGCTAGTTCATGTTTAAATTTCTTGTTTTAGAGATAGAGAATAAGATCTATCCAAACAGTTCAAGCTTGGCAGATAAGTAGTTGGGTAGAGAAGCAAAGGAGCTCAACAGCTAAATCTGAGCCTCTGGAAGAAATAAGGGCACACTTAGATAGGATGGCAATTAAAAGAAAAGAAGAGAGTAAGGGTTTGCTAGTTTAAATACACCCAAGGAAAATAGAAGAAAAAATGTTAGGTATAATAGGCTGGCTAGGCAGTTTTGATGTTGCCGAAGCAGGATTATGAGTAATTTTGTCTTTTAAAGGTGATTCATCTTATTAATATCATAAGTACAATGGCAATTGTTTGGTTACAACTCAAGTAGTGCATGTCTAACTTCCCCTCACTCTTCTCCCAAAAACACTTGCTAACCTCCCCCCAAGGATATTGAGATATGCTCAATACTCCTAGATCACTCCATTTCATGAAAAATTTTAAGTGAAGTCACAACTTTTCTTAGGCACAAAGCCACATTTCTTGTGTAAAATCCCTTTTCTTTCCCTTTTTCCTAAATTGTTAAACTTTATGCTTAACGCATTCAATTTCAAAATCCATATTAACTCCTAACCTATACTATTTAGCTCCCTAGACCTATTCCCACTCCCATATTATATTTATAATAAAAACCCCCAAATCTTATTATTCTCACCCTGGCTAAATTATAGCCATACTTAACATTTTACAGGGGATTAAAGGTTTTTCATAAACCTGGTAATAACCCTTCACGCGTGACCATGGGATTTATTTAATCTTTGTTTAAATAAATAACCAAACCCGCAACCCCGATAACCAAAGGTAATACCCCTCAAAACATCAAAAAATGTTGATTTAATTGATGGGCCTCGCGCCGTAGCCCTCCGCCGGCTCCGTTGACCACTAGAAGTTGGATCTGGGCCCACCCATCCAAAGGCCCAGATCCATATCACGGCACCCTTCTGTAGCAATCTTTAACGCCCAGGGAACAACGGTATTTTCGCCATACCAAGGACGCGTGGTGCCCTCCCGTAATGCTCATTGCCCCTCCTCCGATACCAACTTAGCCGATAAAGCGGTGCGGGCCAATACCGCTTACTATCCCCGCTGACCCCCCACTGACGTCATCGCCATGTCATTCATGATGACATCGCCACGTCACCCAGTTACACGATCAAATACTTCGTCATGCTGACATCATCCGACTGAAAAGTGTCAAAAGCCCGCCAAAGTTATTTTTTGTTAAAAAGACGCGAAAATGTCATTTTCACTCATTTTCACTTGTTTTTCTCTACACTACTATTCCATGCAATTTACGTCCAAATCAGCTGCTTGACCATATAGTTTGCCACCCAACTAAATCAAGTCCACAGTCATGTTCTCCAGCTCGTCCCGCAACCTGCAAACTGTACATTTCATCTTCAAAGATAGGTATTTACCTAAATTGGGTGTCCGAACCCTGTGAATTTCAGTTTTCTCTGCAAAATTTTCCAAAGAAGCCAAATTCTAGTTGAATTCACCATACTGCCTTCAAATAAGCACACCAGAACTACTGCTCTTTTACCCATTTTTACCAAAAACCCTATAAATTTCATTTTTCTCTATAGATTTCACCCAGTGAGCTACATTCAAATCGACTTTGGTCTGCAATTCCCAGAGAAAACCCCGAGAACTGTTGTTTTTCCTACTTTTGCTACAAAAACCCAAATTCTAATTTGAAAATCATAGAAAATTGAGCAATGGAAGCCCATGTGGCCCTCAATGCTGCTCCCCTCAATGCACCTCACAAAGAGTTAGAGTCATTTCCCTTCACTGATAGGGATTTTCAAATCCAAGACTTAACTGGTGTCCAAAACCACCTCCAAGCATTTTATGAAATCAGGAATAGTCACCTAAGTAACTCTGACATCTATGGGATATGGGAATCCAACTTACCCAGGTAATACCTACCCTTAGTCAATGTTTTTCCTGATATAATCCGCCTATGTTGTGCCAATTATGAACCTACCCAAAGAGCAGTCAAGACTCCATCTGGAACTGTTCTCTTTTATATAACTCCTGAGTCCATAAATGAGATGTTACACTTCAAACCCATTCAGCCTCTGGCTCCTCTTTCTATGGGATTCTTGCTTGAGCAGGGCCCTAAAATGCCAAACTCAGAGATAACCCGCATTGCTCAAACATTTATGAAACCAGATTTCCAGCCCAAGTTCCCACCTCCCTTTCTACATGTCTGGTTCAATAAAGCTGGAAGATTCATCATTGATATGATATCTTATGTCTTGGGATTCAAGACAAGTGAATATGTTGATGAGACCACCCTAGTTTTATTGTCCATGTTTACTGCAGGATAGCCTCCTGCTGTCAAATATAACTTTGCTACTTTCATTTCCAACAACATCCATGACCAATTCATGAGTCTAGAATGAGAAGGAGTCTTCATGTACACATCTTATATATATCATCTGTTCTTATACTATCAAACAGACAGTTTTCAGTTTCCCATCAGAAAATTGGATTCTAAGGGAGAAAGGAGATCTGTGATATTTTGGACCTCTGTCTTCCATGAAGTTCATAACTCTCCTTACACTTACTGTGAATTCATTGATTTGTTTATACATCCGGTCTCCTCTCTACTGATGAGAGCTCCTCCTCCTAGACTCTCTGGTGACATGAGGAAGATTTTACAGTGCTCCAAGAACTACAGAATAGGTGACTGGTACTTCTACCAGAATCACACTGAGATCAAGATATATGGCTGTGAGTTGTGTCCCTATAAACTGCCAAAATATGTGCCTATGAGACTGTTTTCTCTGGAATATTTCAGGCAACTAATAAATTCAGATCTAACACACTTCTACAGTGCAAAGAAAAAAGCCCAACTGAAAATAAGAAACCATCTAGGCCCTTTTATCCTTAACAAAAAGGAAGCATGGGAAGATGCTGATAAAATGTTGGGGGAACAACTCAAATTAAAGAAGAGCTTTTGGTGGGTACCCTATGACCCAAATGGCTTTATCAGTGAAAGAAAAGTAAAAAACAGGCTATCAGCCTATAAACATTGTAGGATCACTAAAATAGAGCAATTTTCTAATCAAGATGAGTGGGTAGAGGGGACATTGATAGAAGATCTTACTGAGCAAGAGAAAATAGAACAAGCTATGAAAAATCTAGAAAACACTCTTGACCTGGACTCTTTTGGACAGGTATTTTTCAAACTGCCATAGCAAACCAGAGTGGGTACATCTTCTGCTGGGACTTCACAGCAACCTACACAAGAGACCAGCACACCCATTTCAGGTTCTTCTAAGAACAAGCAGGTGGCAGGTACAGAGCAGTAAGAAATGACAGATCAGCAGGAGTAAATTCCTCCAGTACAGACCAAAGCACCAGAGATACCAGCACTACAGACTCCTCTAAATGAGGAAAATGGCAAGAAAAGGGACAGAGAAGAGACCACACCTATAAGTGGACCAGCAGAGAAACTAGAGGCAAAAAGAAGAGAGTGGATCCTCTAGCTGAAGAGGAAATTATTGAGGAAACCATAGAAAGGCTAAGAGGCAAGAACGAAACCAGCCCACAGATCTCCCCGGTGATGGAAACATCCACCAACTTTCATAGGCAAGACCTAGAAAGGCAGCACAGTGTGGAAGTTTCATCCAAAAGGCCGCAAAGCAAGAAAGGTTCTGATATCAAAAGAACATTCACGGACATCAAGGCCCAGAATGACCCATTGAGGCTGCAACTTTATAATAAATTTCTCAAAATGACCCTCGCCAACCAGCAAAGGTTAATGTCTGCATATGACATTAATGAAGGTAAAATAATCTTGAGCCACTTTAAGCCTAAATTTCAACAGCCACAGTCAACAGCTGACTACATTAAAACAAATATGGAGGTCCTTGGCAAAGACATTCATCTGATGGACCAGATTGAGTTGCACAAGCAAACTAGAGAGATGGTCTACTCCACATTGGCAAATAAGGCAATGTTGGCTCACAAATTGTAGAACTCATTGAACAACACATCAACCCAACTAGATTTGGAGAAGGCATCTTCTTTAGCCAAGGACAACAGAATAAAGTCCTTGGAAGATATTATCATTGAGCTGGGACATGATCCCAAGGATGCCAAAGGAATAAAAGCATTGATTAAGAAGAAGGAAGAGGACATTGTTGCCCTCAGGAAACAACTGAATCTGCCTACTACTATGCATCCACAAACTTCAGAGGTTGTGTAGCAAAAAGCAGAGGAGGACATGATGGACTTACTGATGAGAATGAATGAAAGATTAAGTGAGACAGAGCAAGCCTTGGAGAAATCACTAGAAGATAAGCAGGGAGAGTCGACCTCCCAACCACCTGAAATAGCTCCAACAGTCACAACTGCTCCTCCTACAGGTATAATAGCAGTGCCTCCCATGGTTCCAGCATCCACAGCTACAACAACCACAGGCACCCCAGCAGCAGGTAGCAGTACCACCATTACCACAAAGCAGTTAATAAAAGCCATGGAGGAGCTAAAACTCCAAGTGTCAGAATTAAAATATGCCAAAGAGAAATTGGCGAAGTTAGAAATAAGCTATGATAAATCCAAAATGATTGTGGCAGAAGAGACAAGAGAGGTGAAAGCATTAGATATCAAAGTGAAAGCATTGGAAAAATACCTCTCTTTAGATAAGCCTCTGGGAGAAATCAAAGGCATTTTGTGGGCTAACATCAATCAATCCATCTGTAATGTATGGAGATCTATTTAGGTTATATATGAACAGATTGACTTGATAGCAGTAGCCCAGGTGGAAATTCAAAAGGCCAAAAATTTATTGTGACATATGCCCAAACAGACCAACAGGATAATACATTTTTTGAACACTAAAACCAGTGAAGAACTAGCAGCACTGGACATCAGAGACAAGATAGGCACCATTCTAAAAATAAAAAGATTTCTGACCATGAGAACCCTGATGCATAATTTGGAGAGGAAGAGCCAGGACATGCAAGTGGAGGTAAATTCTTTTGTAGAAAGATTTGCAGTTTTGCATGAAAGTGGCTTGCCAAGTCCGTTGGGAAGTAATGAACAACTGTTGAGAAAAGTTGAGTACACACACAAGTTAAATAAACATGTTGTTGATCAAGTAAATGCTTCATCAAGTACTCCAGGAGAGAAGGCCCTTCCATCTGGCCAAACCCTCTACAACAAGTTGGAAAATCTATTCTATATTGAGCATGAAGTGAAACATCTTTTTATAGTCCAGCCAAACTTCTACAGGTACATAGACGATGATGAGACTTTGAGAAAGCTGCAAAGACACCAGTTACCAGAGGAGCATTGGTGGCAAAGCATGTTGCAAATTATATAAACATATTTCTGGTATCTTTTATATCCTTGGTAAATCAGAAGACTTGGTACCATATGCCATAAAGAGGAGAATAGGAATGGATGAGAGTTATGCAGGGAAACAATGTATCAAATCAAAATTAAATATGCCCGAGAAATTTGAGGCAGCACTGCAGAATATCAGTGGAAACAACCACCAGCTGACTCGTCGAGCTTATAGCTAGCACATCACACCAACTGAGCGGCCAGCACAACGGTATTTACTTCTTCATTTATTTCTCCATGTTTCCAAGATCATTTATTTCTCCTTTTGAGTAGGTAGAGTGAGTTATTGCTAAACATTATCTCATTGAGATATTTTGTAAACATTTTTGTACAAATTATACCTCCCCAAGTTAAGTATTCGGGGTTGTTGATACATTTCTTAGACTGTGTTGTAACTCTGAAAAACTTCTGAATACAAAAGTTGTTGGAATCCGTTATTTCTGGACTCTCTGGATGTGGAATTGATAGCAGAGGACTATGTTACAGAATTCCTGAATCATTTTATGGATCAATAAGTCTCTCTTACTTGTGATTTCAATTTCTGTGTTTACTATATCAAATATGTTTCATGATCTGAATAATAAGGAAAAAGAATAACTCGGAATTTGTTTGCATGTACTCTGAGTTCAATCTCTGTTATTATTACTGTTTTCTTCAGAATTAGCATAAACAGGAATTCTTAACTGCTCATGTTTCCCCTAGTTCTTACATCTTGAATATTAGCTAAGGAATTCTTAACTGCTCCCTAGCAATAATCATCCACTTTCCCTCTAGCAACATGATGAAGGATTCTTAATTGCCCTTCACCCACTAACTCCATCCCACCTGATTCCAGCTTATGAATTGTTTCGTGATTGATTACCTTGCTCTGTAGTACCACCCTATGTTAAAGAAACCATATATAGCAGTTCATCCTCATAGACTCCATTAGCCCAATGGACTGCACTTCTCAGATTTACACCCCTGTTCTATTGAATGTCACCATCCAAAAATCAAACAAAACTTTGTACTTCATAAGTAGCCTAATATAACTCAAAACAACACTAAATCATAAAGAGAGAGCCCTCTCTGGATGCAGATAGCCTAGAATCTTTGTCTAAATGATTGGTCTGTGGTTACCTCGGCCGTATTCCCTTTTCTACAACTTTTGGGGAACAACCTGAGTGATAACATCATTGGCGACTCCACTGGGGAACTGAATAATTGTTGGTTACTACTGTCTATTTTCTAAAGCTACAGATGGAGCCTGAAGTTAGCCAGGTATCCTTTGAAACTATTTTTTCTATGCAATTAGAGGAGTAAATAAAAGTTGCTTCAGTCTATCTCAAGTCTAGTTTTAGGCTTTGTACAACTGTCTCAAATACATGATCAGTCCCTTATTTCAATATATCTAAAGGAAAATTCAAAACTCCTATATTTTAGACTTCCTAGAAAGGTACTGTCAAAAGTTGTGTGCTTCAAAATATTTCAAGAAAAACCAAAATATATTCAGAAGCTGGCTCCAAAGAAGAAAATCCGTTACACTAGATCAAATCCAGATCCAAATCCTCCACCTGTGTTTCAGAATCCCAATTTGATTCCTAAACACCTTAAAAGCCAGCAGAACCTTACCCAATCTGAGCTTACTCCTGCAAAAGCATCAGTCTTTTTTGCCATTACTACTGCTTCTCTGAGTTTACCGCGAGCACTTCAAACCATATTTCCCACTCCCCCATCTACTGCAAATATCTCAGCTGTTATCCCTGTTCTTCCAGCGGTTACATTTATCCCTGAAAATATGGCAAACCAATATGCTCCCCTACAGTTACCTACAAATATAGGGGCTATGCCCCAAGATTATCAAAGAAAAATTACCTATTTTGATGGTATTAGCACTTACACAGCACAACAACATACCAAGAAGATGACAGATTATTTTGAGAACTATGAAATTGATGATGTCAGAATGAAAATCTTTGTTCAGAGTTTAACTGGAGACATAAGGACCTGGTTTAGGGCACTCCCTGTAAACACTCTTGCTGACCCAGATGCCCTTTATGAAACTTTCTTGAACAGATGGGAAAAGAAGAAAGACCCTTTACACATCCTATCAGAATATGAAAGCTTGAAAAGAGGCCCACAAGAAACTGTTCAAGATTATTGTGCCAGATTTAATAATGTATACAATTCTATCCATCAGAATCTCAGACCTCCACCAGACCTGGCCTTGATCAAATTCCCTAATGGATTTGATTCTGACATGGCTTATCAGCTTAGGGAAAGAGCTCCTCCAAGCTTAGAAGACATGCAGAGTATAGCTGTCAGTGTAGAGGCCAATTTGATTTCTAAATGAGCTCGAGCTAGAGCTGAAAGGAGAACACCTTTTAAATAGGAACCTTCTGCATTTGAACAAACATTAGATGCAATTATTAAAGGAATGGATAAACTGGGTGATAGAGTATAAATAATTGAGAGGAAATCCTCTTGGGATGGTCAACTGGGTAATACAGGAAGAAACCCAAATTTTAGAAAAAATCAGAATCCCAATACTAGAATGGCCAGTCCTGACCAAAACATTAGACCTCCATTCCAAGAAGACTATGCTGAAGCTTCAACTTCTAGTGAGCCAACAGAAGGCTCTCAAATTAACTTAATGGTCCTAAATATTGAACAACAAATTTTCTTAACCCAGGATGATCAAGAAGCTCATACTTTTAATCAATTCCAAACCCAATTTGGGGAATCATTTGATTTTAGGGAAGGATATGATGCAGTTGTCTATGAGGTTCACAAACAATACAACTCGAGAGGCAGAAAGATAGATGTCCCTGAAAGCAGTAAGAAGAAAGGAACCAAGCAACCTACCAAAAACAAGGCTAAGAACCCTCTTGTACAAACGCCTCCTAAAACAATTGATAATCCAAATCATCCAATAGCGGAAGATATATTAGACCATCAACAGCCTTCAACTTCTATTCCTCTTAAAGAAATCATGGAAGAGCCTCCAGAAATCGACTTGCAAACAAATTCAACTCATAACAGCACTCCCAAAAAGGAAAATAACACAGAAAACGTAGCAGAAAAAGAAAATCTTGCTGCCCGAAATGCAAAAATCCAAATAGAAAAACCTTTTAACCTTGAAACCGAAATAGGCAAATCAAATATAGCTATTGTTCGAATTGGCTAAACATGATGTCTATAGAGAAAAACTCAGCCGATCACTTCAAATTTCAGAAAACAGAGATGCAGTAAATGTCCTAGATGACCAGCCAAAATTAATTTTTGGCCCTGAAGTAAATGACAAATCAGTAGATGGAGGAGTTCCTCCTTTCTATGTAAGTCTGAATATTCATGAGAAGTACTTCATAATGCAATGTTTGATTCTAAAGCTTCCCATAATTTAATTCCCAAATCGGTGATGGAAACGTTGGACCTAGATATCACCAGGCCATACAAAGACTTGTTCTCTTTTGGTTCTAGCCAGGTCAGATGTCTAGGCCTAATCAAAGATTTATGTGTATCACTAGTTCAATACCCTGCCAAGACAATCTTAATGGATGTACTGGTAGTTGATATCCCACCAAAGTGCAACATGTTACTGTCCAGATCTTGGGGTGCGAAGCTCCAGGGATATTTACAGTTGGACATGTCCTATGCTATCATTTCAGTATTTGGACAGCCAAAGAGATTGTACCGGGAAACTTTGATGAAATATGTGGTCAGCAGCCAAGAGAAACCCCAAAATTTTCCCATCTATTCCATGCATTCTGATATGGATTCTTTCATCCTATACAATGCTGAAATTTGCCCTCCAATTGATGTCAAGGTTTTAGCATCAGCATAAGGAAAAGGCATAAATGAAGAATCTAGTGCTAAAACCCAAGAAATCTCTGAAATAATTGATATAACAGACACACAAGGGAAATCACATGAAACTGAAAATCCAAATCTGCCTACTAAGCAAATTTTTAAAACTCTTGATGCTAGCTATAATCAAGAAATCCTATGGTATCTAGAGTTTGATGGATCAGTCAATAAACTAGGAGAGGGGGTAGGGATTTCGATACATAATATGGAAAATGACCATGCTGAAGGACATGCATACACACTGAATTTTAGATGCACAAATAACATGGCTGAATATGAAGCCCTCCTTCTAGGACTCAAATTCATCAAAGGTTTACGGGCAGTTGGGATATCAATTCTAGGAGACTCTGATTTAGTTATTCAACAAATGAAAGGAAACTTCCTCACAAATGACCTCAGATTAAGATCTTATAGAGGGGTAGCAATTGAAATACTTAATACCTTTCTAGAATCACAGCTTGCCAAAATTCCAAGGAAACACAATTTGCATACTCACAGTTTGGCAACATTTGCTAGCACTTGTAAACTGCCACTTGAGCCTAATCATCATTTTACAGCTGAAATTAAACACAGGCCAACTATACCTGACAATGTAAAAAACTGGCAAGTGTTTGACAATGACAATCAAATTAATAATTTCCTTACTTTAAAAGAAGAATTTTCCAGCACCAATATAGACACAGGCACTGTTTGTGAAGTTGACCAAGTAGACAAAGCTGAAACACACATTTCAGCTGAAACAACAACTCAAATACTACATCCAACAAACTTTACCAACAAAGAGTTACAAGAGCTGAAAGAAATAGACTTTGATGAAACTGTTGAAGGAGAGTCTGAAGTTATTGATTTAAAAGACAATTTTTTACCCACAGGATTAACTCCGCTGGAAGACATTTTTGACTCTAATGATATCTCAAGGAAACCCAAAATGCAGCCTTTAAACGCACAAATTGAGGACTGTAATATAGGGACTGAACAGAATCCTAAAATGATAAAATTATCTAAAGCATTTCCTCCTGACCAAAAGCTGAAATATGCTGAACTGTTCAAAGAATTTCAGGATGTTTTTATATGGAGTTATGAAGATCTCAAGTCCTATGATACTTCTGTAATTCAGCATACAATATCTCTCAAAGAAAATCAAAAACCTTTCAAGCAAAAACTTAGAAAGGTCAACTCTGTACTCCTTCCTCTCATTGAAAAGGAAGTCAAGAGAATGTATGAAGCTGGGATAATTACACCCATTAGATTCTCAGAATGGGTCTCAAATTTAGTGCCCACTAGGAAGAAAACAGGAGAAATAAGGCTGTGTGTTGATTTGAGGAATTTAAATAAAGTCTCTTTAAAAGACCACTACCCCTTACCAAAGATGGACCATATTTTGCAAAGGGTAGTAGGTGCCTCTAGAATCTCACTGCTAGATGGGTTTTCAGGCTTCAACCAGACTTTAGTTCACCCTGATGATCAACAAAAAACTACTTTTACAACACCTTGGGGAACTTTCAAGTATGTAAAGATGCCATTCGGACTCAAGAATGCGGGGGAAACTTTTTAGCGGGCCATGGACATAGATTTTGCTAAATAAATTCATGATTTCCTGGTCATATACCTAGATGATCTCACTGCCTTTTCCAAATCAGATCAGGAACACCTAGATCATCTCAGACAAGTATTTTTAATCTGCAGAAAATATGGTATATCACTAAACCAAAAGAAATCATTATTTGGCCTAGAAGAGGACAAACTGTTAGGTCACATCATATCCAAAGAAGGCATTAGAATAGATCCAGACAGAATACAAGCCATTTTTCAAGTTCCTCACCCTATAAATATCAAAAAACTTTGATCTTTCCTAGGGAAAATCAAAGTTCTAAGAAGATTCATACCTAATCTAGCTGAATTAATCAGACTACTGAACAACATGTTAAAGAAGGATTCCAAATTCAAGTGGACAATAGAAACTAAACAAGCCTTTGAAGAAATCAAAATAGCTTTAACCAAAACACCAGTCCTTACAAGCCCAAAATTTGACAAAGACTTCATAATCTTCTCATTTGCATTTGAACATACTATTACTGTTGTTTTATTACAAAAGGATGATCAGGGGTGTGAAAAACCCATAGCTTTTTTCAGTAAAGTGCTTAGAGATGCACCACTTAAGTATCAAATCATGGAAAAATAGGCTTATGCACTTGTAAAAGCTATTAAGGACTTTAGAGTTTATATCTTATACTCTCATGTAATAGCTTATGTGCCAAATACTGTTGTCAAAGATATCTTAACTCAGGAAGGAATTGAAGGCAAAAGAGGCAAATGGATAGCTAAAATTTTGGAATATGATATTGAAATTAAACCAACAAAGCTGATAAAAGGACAAGGATTAACTAAACTTATGACTGAAACCAACTTTCAAGCCCTTGATATCAATGAACTGGATAATGAACAGGAGATGGCGACTCCACAAATCAATCAAGCCTTTTTACAATCACCTTGGTATGCTGATATAATTTATGTATTGCTCAACCTGTAGGCTCCTCCAGGGTTATCCAGAACTAAAAAGAGATTTCTGAAAATGAAAGCTTCAAAATTCTGCATTTTAGATAATGTTTTATTTTGGAAAAATCATGAAGGCATTTTACTGAGTTTCTTAACAAAAGATGAAACTGACGAAGTGCTGAAAGAATTTCATGCAGGGTACTGTGGTGGACATTTGTATTGGAAGTCAACTGCTGATAAAATCCTAAGGGCTGGATTTTATTGGCCCACCTTGTTTGCTGATGTCAAAAAATTTGTTGCTACTTGCCATAAATGTCAAATCTTTGAAGGCAAGAGAAAGCTTCTACCTCTACCCCTCAGACCAATTTCCACTAAAAGACCATTTCAACAATGGGAATTAGACTTCATTTGGGAAATTCACCCTCCCTCTTCTGGCTAGCATAAATGGATTCTAACTACCATAGACTACTTCACCAAGTGGATAGAATCCATCCCTTGTAGACAAGCTAATGATTCAGTAATCATGCAATTCCTAGAAACCAATATCCTGTCTAGGTTTGGCTGTCCTGAAAAGATTATAACTGACAATGTTGCTGCTTTTAAATCCAAAAGAATAATCAATTTCTGTCACAATTACCACATTACCTTAGTCCACTCCATGACGTATTACCCTCAAGGTAATGGTCTAGCTGAATCATCCAATAAAATCCTGATCAATATCATTAAGAAAGTATTGGAGAAAAACAAGAAAAACTGGCATAAGAAGCTTATCAATGCACTTTGGGCAGATAGATTGACTACAAAGAGATCCATTGGAACAAGTCCCTATGAATTGGTTTACGGCATGGAGGCAGTATTGCCTTCATCTTTGGGAGTTCCTGTGATAAAGTTGCTGCAAGAAGTGCAGGCAGAACCCAATGATATTCAGAGAAGAATAAATCAGACTATTCATTTGCAGCAAACTAGAGAAGAGGTATATCAAAGATCTCAAGTTCTACAAGAAAAACTCAAGAAGATATTTGACAAGAGGAATAAGGCAGATGATTTTTTCATTGGAGACAAAGTACTGAAATGGGATTCTAGAAGGGAAGATAAAGGAAAACATGGGAAGTTTGACCTCCTATGGAAGGGACCTTTTGCTATTCAAGCCTCACAAGGAAACAACACCTACTTTTTGAAAAACCTGGATGGTACAGAAGCAGAAGATGGACCAGTCAATGGTCGGATGCTGAAGCATTATTTTGATCTAGTATTTTGATATGTCAGGACTCTAACTTGTATATAAAATGTTTACTTTTTGCAGTTTATTACAGCAATAAAGTAGGAAGGAATATCTAGGAAATTTTGAGAAAAAGTCAAGGAACCGTGCCACCTTTTCTTGTTACATTTCAGTTTACTAGAAATTGAAAAAGAAGACCTGGGAGCTGAAACTATGAAAGCAAACATTCAGACAAACTATCCAAAACAAAGCTGCAATTGTTTGAATCAGTTCATGAGAAATGTATATATGTTGCAAAGGTACAGTTCTGATTACTTACAGCAAAGGGAAAATTTCAGAATACAGCGAGAAGTGTACATAAGGCCATCTGACCTACTGCTCTTGACTTTTCACCAGGAAAAGCCATCCCCAAGTGGAGCCAGTGTTATGCTCCTATACCAATAGGTGTCATATTTCATGATTGACTATTAAAATCCCAAATATGTTCATCCTTTCCATGCTACAAAGGTTCCATATTTTGAAAAAATCAAAAAATTAAAAAATGAAAAGAGGGTATGCCCTAAAAGAAAAATCAAATCCAAAAGAATGAATTGGTCAAAAAGAAAAGAAATGAACCCCAAATAAAGAAGAGCAGGAAAGTGTGCTAGTCCAAAATGCCACTACTATTCTATTTTTGCAAAGAATCTCATAGTGCATAGTTGGTTGACTCTTGCCAGAGTTGATGGATGGCCAAACAACTTAATCTTGGCAGTTCATGTTTAAATTTCTTATTTTAGAGATAGAGAATAAGATTTGTCCAAACAGTTCGAGCTTGGCAGATAAGTAGTTAGGTAGAGAAGCAAAGGAGCTCAACAACTAAATCTAAGCCCCTGGAAGAAATAAGGGCAGACTTAGATAGGATGGAAATGAAAAGAAAAGAAGAGAGTAAGGGTTTGCTAGTTTAAATACACCTAAGGAAAAAGGAAGAAAAAATGCTAGGTATAATAGGCTGGCTAGGCAGTTTTGATGTTGCAGAAGCAGGCTTATGAGTAATTTTGTCTTTCAAAGGTGATTCATCTTATTACTATCATAAGTACAATGGAAATTGTTTGGTTACAACTCAAGTGGTGCATGTCTAACTTCCCCTCACTCTTCTCCCAAAAACACTTGCTAACCTCCCCCAAGGATATTGAGATCTGCTCAATACTCCTAGATCACTCCATTTCATGAAAAAGTTTAAGTGAAGTCACAACTTTGCTTAGGCACAAAGCCACATTTCTTGTGTAAAATCCTTTTTCTTTCCCTTTTTCCTAAGTTGTTAAACTTTATGCTTAGCACATTCAATTTCAAAATCCATATTAACTCCTAACCTATACTATTTAGCTCCGTAGACCTATTCCCACTCCCGTATTATATTTATAATAAAAATCCCCAAATCTTATTATTCTCACCCCGGCTAAATTATAGCCATAGTTAACATTTTACAGGGGATTAAAGGTTTATCATAAACCTGGTAATAACCCTTCGCGCATGACCATGGGTTTTGTTTTATCTTTGGTTAAATAAATAACCAAACCCGCAACCCCGATAACCAAAGGTAATACCCCTCAAAACATCAAAAACATTGATTTAATTGATGGGCCCCGCACCGTAGCCCTTCGCCAGCCGTCGGATCTGCGCCTGCCCATCCAACGGCCCAGATCGATATCGTGGCACCCTTCTGCAGCAATATTTAATGCCCAGGGAACATCGTTATTTCCACCATACCAAGGATGTGTGGCACCCTCTCGCAATGCTCGCTGCCCCTCCTCCGATACCACCTTAGCCAATAAAGTGGTGCGGGCCAATACTGCTTACCACCCCTGATGACCCCCCCGCCGATGTCATCGCCATGTCATCCGTGATGTCATTGCCATGACATCACCACGTCACCCAGCTACACGACAAAATACTTCATCATGTTGACGTCATCTGACCGAAAAGCGTCAAAATCCTGCCAAAGTCAATTTTTTGTTAAAAAGACGCGAAAATGTCATTTTCACTCATTTTCACTTGTTTTTCTCTACACGACTATTGCATGCGGTTTACGTCCAAAGTAGCTGCTCGACCATATAGTTTTCCACCCAGCTAAATAAAGTACACAATCCTGTTCTCCAACTCATCCCGCAACCTGCAAACTGTACATTTCATCTTCAAAGACAGGTGTTTACCTACATTCGGTTTCCGAACCCTATGAATTTCAATTTTCTTTGCAAAATTTTCCAAAGAAGATAAGTTCTAGTTGAATTCACCATACTGCCTTCAAATAAGTGCACCAGAACTACTGCTCTTTTACCCATTTTTACCAAAAACCCTGCAAATTTTATTTTTCTCTATAGATTTCACCCAGTGAGCTAAATTCAAATCGACTTTGGTCTGCAATTCCCTGAGAAAAGCCCCAGAACTGTTGTTTTGCCTACTTTTGCTACAAAAACCCAAATTCCAATTTGAAAATCACAGAAAATTGAGCAATGGAAGCCCCTGTGGCCCTCAATGTTGCTCCCCTCAATGCACCTCACAAAGAGTTAGAGTGGTTGCCCTTGGCTGATAGGGATTTTCAAATCCAAGACTTAACTAGTGTCCAAAACCACCTCCAA
This sequence comes from Pinus tabuliformis, assembly GCA_031772625.1. Taxonomy (NCBI): domain Eukaryota; kingdom Viridiplantae; phylum Streptophyta; class Pinopsida; order Pinales; family Pinaceae; genus Pinus; species Pinus tabuliformis. The sequence continues at coordinate 730,266,831 of CM062812.1, read as the reverse complement.
GCATTTTGTGAAATTAGGAACAGTCACCTAAGTAACTCTGACATCTATGAGATATGGGAATCCAACTTGCCCAAGTACTACCTCCCCTTAGTCAATGCTTTTCCTGATATAATCCGCCTATGTTGTGCCAATTATGAACCTACCCAAAGAGCAGTCAAGAATCCATCTGGAACTGTTCTCTTTTATATAAATCCTGAGTCCATAAATGGGATGTTACACTTTAAACCCATTCAACCTCTGGCTCTTCTTTCTATGGGATTCTTGCTTGAGCAAAGCCCTAAAATTCCAAACTCAGAGATAACCCGCATTGCTCAAACATTTATGAAACCAGATTACTAGCCCAAGTTCCCACCTCCCTTTCTACATGTCTGGTTCAATAAAGCTGGAAGATTCATCATTGATATGATATCCTATGTCTTGGGATTCAAGACAAGTGAATATGTTGATGAGACCACCCTAGATTTATTGTCCATGTTTACTCCAGACAACGTCCTGTTGTCAAATATGACTTTTCTACTTTCATTGCCAACAAGATCCATGACCAATTCATGAGTCTAGGAAGAGAAGGAGTCTTTAAGTACACATATTATATATATCATCTGTTCTTATACTATCAAACAGACAGTTTTCAATTTCCCATCAGAAAATTGGATTCTAAGGGAGAAAGGAGTTCTACGATCTTTTGGACCTCGGTCTTCCATGAAGTCCATAACTCTCCTTATACTTACTGTGAATTCATTTATTTGTTTATACATCCGGTCTCCTCTCTACTGATGAGAGCTCCTCCTCCTAGACTCTCTGGTGACATGAGGAAGATTTTACATTTCTCCAAGAACTACAGAATAGGTGACTGGTACTTCTACCAGAATCACACTGAGATCAGGATATATGGTTGTGAGCTGTGCCCCTATAAACTACCAAAATATGTGCCTATGAGACTGTTTGCTCTAGAATATTTCAGCCAACTAATAAATTCAGATCTAACACACTTCTACAGTGCAAAGAAAAAATCCCAGCTAAAAATAAGAAACCGGCTAGGCCCTTTTATCCTTAACAAAAAGGAAGCATGGGAAGATGCTGATAAAATGTTGGGGGAACAACTCAAATTAAAGAAGAGCTTTTGGTGGGTACCCTATGACCCAAATGGCTTTATCAGTGAAAGAAAAGTAAAAAACAGGCTATCAACCTATAAACATTGTAGGATCCCTGAAATAGAGCAATTTGCTAATCAAGATGAGTGGGTAGAGAGCACATTGATAGAAGAGCTTATTGAGCAAAGAAAATGGAACAAGCTATGAAAAATCTAGAAAACACTCTTGACCTAGACTCTTTTGGACGGGTATTTTTCAAACTGCCACAACAAACTGAAGTGGGTACATCTGCTGCCGGGACTTCGCAGCAACCTACACAAGAGGCCAGCACACTCATTTCAGGTTCTTCTAAGGGCAAGCAGGTGGCAGTTATAGAGCAACAAGAAATGACAAATCAACAGGAGGAAATTCCTCTAGTACAGACCAAAGCACCAGAGATACTAGCACTACAGACTCCTCTAAATGAGGAAAATGGCAAGAAAAGGGACAGAGAAGAGACCACATCTGTAAGTGGATCAGCAGAGCAACCAGAGGAAAAAAGACAGAGAGTGGATCCTCTAGATGAAGAGGAAATTATTGAGGAAACCATAGAAAGCCTAAGAGGCGAGAAGGCAACCAGCCCATAGGTCTCCCCGATGATGGAAACATCCACCAGCTCTCATAGGCAAGACCAAGAAAGGCAGCATAGTGTGGAAGTTTCATGCACAAGGCTGCAAACCAAGCAAGGTTCTGATATCAAAAGAACATTCACAGACATCAAGGCCCAGAATTACCCATTGAGTCTGCAACTTTATAATCAATTTCTCAAAATGAGCCCCGCTAACCAGCAAAGGCTAACGTCTGCATATGACATTAAGGAAGGTAAAATAATCTTGAGCCACTTTAAGCCTAAAGTGCAATAGCCACAGTCAACAGCTGCCTACATTAGAACAAATCTGGAGGTCCTTGGCAAAGACATTCATCCGATGGACCAGATTGAGTTGCACAAGCAAACTGGAGAGATGGTCTACTCCACATTGGCAGATAAGGCAATGTTGGCTCACAAATTGCAGAACTCATTGAACAACACATCGGCCCAACTAGATTTGGAGAAGGCATCTTCTTTAGCCAAGGACAATAGAATAAATTCCTTGGAAGATATTATCATTGAGCTGGGACATGATCCCAAGGATGCCAAAGGAATAAAAGCACTGATTAAGAAGAAGGAAGAGGACATTGCTGCCCTCAGGAAACAACTGAAGCTGCCTACTACTATGCATCCACAAACTTCAGAGATTGTGCAGCAAAAAGCAGAGGAGGACATGATGGACTTGCTGATGAGAATGAATGAAAGATTAAGTGAGACAGAGCAAGCCTTGGAGAAATCACTAGAAGATAAGCAGGGAGATTCGACCTCCCAGCCACCTAAAATAGCTCCAACAGTCACAACTGATCCTCCTACAGGTATAACAGTAGTGCCTCCCACGGTTCCAGCATCCAACGCTTCAACAACCACAGGTACCCCAGCAGCAGGCAGCAGTACCACCATGACCACAGAGCAGTTAATAGAAGCCATGGAGGAGCTAAAACTCCAAGTGTCAGAATTAAAAGAGGCGAAAGAGAAATTAGCAACGTTAGAAATAAGCTATGATAAATCCAAAATGACTGTGGCAGAAAAGACAAGAGAGGTGAAAGCATTAGAGATCAAAGTGAAAACATTGGAAAAAGACCTCTCTTTAGATAAGCCTCTGGGAGAAATCAAAGGAATTTTGTGGGCTAACATCAATCAATCCATCTGTAATGTATGGAGATCTATTCAGGTTATATATGAGCAGATTGACTTGATAGCAGCAGCCTAGGTGGAAATTCAAAATGCCAGAAATTTATTGGGACATATGCCCGAACAGGCCAATAGGTTAATACATTTTTTGAACACTAAAAACAACGAAGAACTAGCAGCACTCGACATCAAAGACAGGACAGGCACCATTCTAACAATTAAAAGAGTTCTGACCATGAGAACCTTGATGCAGAATTTGGAGAGGAAGAGCCAGGACATGCAAGTGGAGGTAAATTCTTTTGTAGAAAGAGATGTAGTTTTGCATGAAAGGGGCTTGCCAAGTCTGTGGGGAAGTAATGAATGCCTGCTGAGAAAAGTTGAGTACACACACAAGTTAAATAAACATGCTGCTGATCAAGTAAATGCTTCATCTAGTACTCCAAGAGAGAATGCCCTTCCATCTGGCCATACCCTCTACAACAAGTTGGAAAATCTATTCTATACTGAGCATGAAGTGAAACATATTTTTACAGTCCAGCCTAATTTCTACAAGTACACAGACGTTGATGAGACTTTGAGAAAGATGCAAAGTCATTAGTTACCAGAGGAGCATTGGTGGCAAAGCATGTTGCAAATTCTATAAACATATTTCTGGTATCTTTTATATCCTTGGTAAATCAAAAGTCTTGGTACCATATGCCATAAAGAGGAGAATAGGAATGGATGAGAGTTATGCGGGGAAACAATGTATCAAATCAAAATTAAATACGCCTGAGAAAGCTGAGGCAGCAGCATGGAATATCAGTGGAAACATCCACCAGCCGACTCGTCGAGCTTACAGCCAGCACATCGCACCAACTAAGCGGCCAACACAACGACATTTACTTCTTCATTTATTTCTCCCTGTTTCCAAGATCATTTATTTCTCCTTTTGAGTAGGTAGAGTGAGTTATTGCTAGATATTATCTCATTGAGATATTTTGTAAACATTTTTGTACAAATACCTCCCCAAGTTAAGTATTCAGGGTTGGTGATACATTTCTTAGACTACGCTGTCACTCAGAAAAACTTCTGAATACAAAAGCTGTTGGAATCCATTGTTTCTGGACTCTGTGGATGTGGAATTGATAGCAGAGGGCTATGTTACAGTATTCCTGAATCATTTTATGGATCAATAAGTCTCTCTTACTTGTGTTTTCAATTTCTGTGTTTACTATATCAAATATGTTTCATGATCTGAATAATAAGGAAAAAGAATAACTCAGAATTTGTTTGCATGCACTCTGAGTTCAATCTCTATTATTATTAATGTTTTCTTCAGAATTAGCATAAACAGGAATTCTTAACTGCTCCTATTTCCCTTGGTTCTTACATCTTGTATATTAGCTAAGGAATTCTTAACTGCTCCCTGGCAATATTCATCCACTTTCCCTCTGTCAACATGATGAAGGATTCTTAATTACCCTTCACCCACTGACTCCATCCCACCTGATTCCAGCTTATGAATTGTTCCATGATTGATTACCTTGCTCTGTAGTACCACCCTTTGTTAAAGAAACCATATACAACAGTTCATCCTCATAGACTCCATTAGCCCAATGGACTGAACTTCTCAGATTTACACCCCTGTTCTATTGAATGTCACCATCCAAAAATCAAAAAAACCTTTGTACTTCATAACTAGCCTAATATAACCCAAAACAACACTAAATCATAAAGAGAGAGCCCTCTCTGGATGCAGATAGGCTAGAATTTGTGTCTAAAAGATTGTTCTGTGGTTACCTCAGCCGTATTCCTTTTCTACAACTTTTGGGGAACAACCTGAGTGATAACAATAAGGATGAATGAAAACTTAACATATACCAGAGATGAAATTGTTGAGCTTAATCAGCAAGTTGAAAAATACCAACAAAGTGAGGAATTAAAGGATTAGTTAGACAAGGCATAGGTGACTCTAGCTTATTTGAAGTAAGAAAACATGCAACTTAGATCCAAAGTGTCTCAGGAGACAGTGACTTTTGATGCTGAAGTAAATTTTAAAGACATAATTGATGTTGAGAAGATGAAAGAACCAACTCAGTATTCAAGGAGACCTAAAACTAGATCCATTTCCAAGGTACAAGAATATGAAAAGGAGGTCGTGTAGTCTGCGGTTTTTGATGAGAAAAAGAAGTTTGGGGAGCTACTGAAGTAGATTGAAAGAATACAATATAAAGTGGATAAAATTGAAGAGAGAAACTATAAGGATAAGTTGCCTTTGTTTGTTGAGGTTGTTAATCCCACACTTGAAAAGGCTAAATACAAATTAAAATGGACTTTTCCTCTGCATAGGCATTTGAAGAACCTATATGCACAAAACTGAGTCTTAAAGAGGAGGCTTAGGTTAATGAAGAAAAGTATTGTTGAAGTCAAGGAAGCTAAGTGGAAAAGGAAGAGAACTAAGTTAGATATGTTGTTTGAGGTAGTTGAAGAGGAGAAAACCAGTGAAAAGGCAAGTTGATAGTGCTACCAATAGGTGTTGCACACAAGATGAGTAGTAGAACTAGGGTTTCTTCAAAGTCACATTTTTTGGAAATTTGTTGATACCTATAGGGAATAGACATATTTAATATAGTCAACGGGACATATACAAGTAATTTTTTAATCAAATTTCATCCTTTTTATGCAGTCAAAGGAGCAGTAATGAACTGCAGCGCATCGGAGGTGTTGCGCACAAACAAAGTTAATGTTTTTATATTATTTTTTCTCCTCATTGTTGGAAATTAAGGATTTGATCATGTAATTATTTGTTTTTTATCATTGCAAATTCTTTAACCATGTTGTCTTGAAAAAAATTGATGTATTAGGTGTATAGGTAATTTTATAGGTAAAAGTCAAAGATGCTCTCCTAGTTTCCAAATTAGTGGTTTTCCTTTCCTACTATCATGAGTTCAACTTCATCTAAATGGGTAATCCGTGGGTTTCAACCTCCTTGGATCTAGAAACAATTTTTTTTATAGAGTGCATTATCTTGAAAGAAAAAAGGGTTGATTGTGGAGAAAAGAGAAGATCTTTCCTTTGATTGTAAGTTGTGGAGATTCATTGAAGTAATCAATTCAGCAATACAAAAGCAGTTTGTTTCATTATTTTTTTGTCATAAAAATTGTGATGTCTCTCTATTTGTAAATTTTTCTTTCCTTCTTGTTCGTACGTGGATGCACCTTCTTAATTGTTTACAAGAATATTATGAGTATAATTTACTCACAGTACTCTACTCTAGCTTGCTACGAAATCTAAATGTTTTCCTTCATAAATTAAATATAACTACCATTTTGTATGCTTTATATTTAATAGATGCTCATTCTAATTCATCTCATCCATATCGCAACAAACTTTGTAAGATCCAATAGTTTGGCTACCTCACCCTATTTTAAGTTGCTATGTTTATTTGTGATTGATTGCTAAAAATCCTTATTACACCATGCCCAATGGACCTCTCCTTCATCCTGCAACCACAATTTTAAAACCTATATTTGATCTTCATACCTAGCATAAAACCTAAAATTGTAATTGACTATAAATCCATATAGAGAGATCCCTCTCTAGGCCACAAGGGCTAGATTATGGTCTAAAAGAGGTTAAAAAAATACGGAGTGCTAACACATTAGTCGAGGTCAGGAGGAAAAAGTAAAGCTTTAGGATAAATTTTTGTCGAGCTTAGATTGTGCTATAGGATGCTACAAGATTGCTACAGGATTGCCACAAGATGCTACAGGATTGCCCTATTTTCCTATAGGATTGGATCTGTGAACATTTTGAGGGTATTAAAGGCGGTTTTAAGTTATGGAAAGGTAGTGTAGGGTATATGAAGGTTGTGTGAGGCCTTTTCCAAGCCTAGTACCTTTTAGGGGCCCATCGTGCACAACAACCAATGCACAGGGTGGCCTTCAATAACCCAGAATTTTGTTCTCGGTGGATAGTGTTTTGGGAATGTTATGATGTGGACAGAAAGAGGTTGATGGTGGGAGCAGTAGTGTGGAATGAGAATTCCAACCTTGAAAAATGATGGTATTTACTACAAACCAGAAAAATTATTGGTTTTCAACTTGAAAAGAGTACAAAACTAATAGCTAAATTGCATAAAAATTGAAATAACCAAGAAAGGACGAGTTGAATTTTATTTATAATCTATCTACTACATCAAAATAAAATCTAACTTGTGGCATGCACAAGACATGCATCCATAAGATATTATGCTCTTCATGCTTAAATAAGGCTACTACGTCAATCACTACATGTGTAGAAAATAAGGTATGTAAAAAGAGAAAAATTAAAAGACCAAGCCACTACAAGCAAAAAAATATATATATTTTTGGATTGCCAATAATATATCTCCAACCATGGATACCATAAGAGAAGTGATTGGAAGACCTACATAAGCAATTTTTATAAACATGTATGCTAAACAAATAAGGAAAATATTGACAGGAAAGGAAATGCATGAAATAAATATACAAGTAAGAGCGACTAAAGCCTTTGGGTTGGGACCTAACCGAAGGGGACTCATCCCTCTCAAAAAAATTAGTTGTGAATAAAAAATGAGCTTTTTATTTATGAAAAATAATGCTCAAGTGCATAAAAAATGGAAACAATAACTTATTTGCTCCCAATAGTCTCTATCCTCCTACAACAATTTGAATCCTAATGAGCCCTTAGTCCTGCTTATTTACACAAAATTGATTAAGGCGAACCTCCTTGGATAGAGGTTTCCTTCCATTCAAAAGTCCTAAAAATATGGATCTCTCTCCCTATAGTCCTCCAGTTCATCAACTACCAATGGATATTCAAACTAGACGTGAGTAAATGTAGGGAGAAGTTTGAGATTTGGTTGATTAAATGTAGGATACTATCTTCCCACATCTTATCTAGTCGCCTTCTAGCATATCTATGCATAGTAAATGGATTCTAATTTACTATTTTCTTACACATTAACCACATTGGGCCACACGTTATAATGATCGTCCTCTATTTTTCCTAATAACCACATAATAGTAGAAAAGGTTCAACTAAATGCAAGGAAAGAAGAAAATATATGCTGAAGGTAGGCTGGATGGGCCTTATTTTTTACCTGTAAATCAGAATCATCAACATCCTCCTTCTCAAGGTGATTCTCATCCTCTAAGAAACTTACTCACACATCTGTAGCTCATGCATGGCCCTAGTGGCCTCTCTGACATCCCAAGGCACTTTAGATGGTGTGCCCTCTTGTGGATAAAAACTTGCATTTTCCTGTATTATTTCCCACTCCCTTTGTTCCTTTTCTTTATCTATTCTTTCTTGTAAACCCAATAACAAAGGAGGACTAAGTTTTAGCATCATCGAGTTGATCTTCAATCTCTAAATAATCCTATTATATAATGGGGTTCTCTCTAATGCATTCGTCAACCTCTCAAGGTAGTGGTATTCCCTAATCTTCAGACTATGCTGTAGAGAATGCCATCTCATTTGAAAAAATTGAAAACTCTTAGTCTCCAAAAACCTAAAAGTGTCCTCAAAATGTAGGATAATATGATATTTCTTTTCTAGGTAGCAAGGTAATAATTGAGCGTTTGTAGAGATAAGGCTATGATTTGCTATAATAGCGTTGAGACTTGTCAACTCTACTTTTCCTCTTTAGACATAACCTCATGTAGTGCATCACCCCTTTCTTCCTCATGGGGAAGCCAAAAGGATAGGACCATCAACTGTGCATCCCCAAATCTTAAATTTGGGTCCCAAAAATTCATATTTGTGATGATAATATTTTGCATGAAAAATTCACCTAATTTGGACCGATCCTCAATGTTGACCTACTCACAAAAATAAATAAACTTTTTATAATTTTGAAATGGGATAGAGCCATACTGGACCAAGAATTTGAATTGAAATTGCATCCATTGTTCTTCAAGGAAGATTGCATAGGAATTTCATGGTTGTCTACACTAAATGGCCTCCATAGCTAAGCTTTCCATGATGGAAAGTTGTCCTTCTCTCTACTGTGACTGATCTCTTAACCTCTTATGTTATATTTGGAAATCCCCCCTCATGGTTGATTCTCTTAATCTTAAATCAGTCATTTCCTCACCCCTGATGCCCACATCCTAAAATTTATTTGATTTAACAATGTTTGTCCATTCATAGGTTAAATTCTCTCTTTCTTTAGCTCAAGTAGGATGGGAATTTCCAACTTTTCAGGAATGATTCACCTCTCTACATTGAACTTATAATATGACCCAAGATCAAGGTGGGGACCAGACTTACATGTTTCTCTCATTTAATCTTCTTTTGAGGCATAAAAGGCTCCCCAAGGGTCTCTTTTGTTTCCTTTTCCTACACTTCTTCTCCACCCCCCTTCAAATTAATCTTTATTTCCTTCCTCCTTCTCTTCCCTAGCCTCTTCTTTAGTAGTACCATGTTTTGTGGTGAGCTCCTCATTTTTTAGCAGAGGTTGGGCTTCAGTCTCAATGAGGGCCTTAGTGTCCATGTCTGGAAATTTTGTCCATAGTACATGGTTCTTCAAGTGACTCAATGAATCCATAAAAATGAGCCTTATGAGCCCATGATGAGAAATGTATTGGTGTTTTCATTCCCTCACCCTTTGTCTCATTTCTAGCATAAACTGGAGAAGAAAATGGGGAATAGTGAGCTTACATGGGATAGGAAATTCTATGTCGAACCTAAGCTCATAAAGTAGCCTAAACTAATAGCATACACAACACTTGACCTCCCCTCATAGGATATATATTTTAAGCTATTATAGGCTACTTGGTCTCATGGGTAAGGCAAGTTCTCCCTTCTAACTTAATTTTTGTCCTCAATTAGATTTTAAGGGAGGAAGAAATTAGTTTTAGCTATGATGGCCTCTATCCTAACCTCCTTGCCCCACCTAACTCCCCAGGAAAATGTGGTCACCCTACTAATGAATTTTTCATTGATATGGATGTTCATCCCTCTTACAATCATGGTTGCACTATCTTCCCCTTAATATTGAAGGGTTATTGTAAATTAATGAGTTATCTCATCATCATATCCTTTAATTTTCTCAAACAAACCCATCCATTAGTGACTTATAATGATATCTCTGACAGGAGAATATTTGTGGATTCTCTTCAAGTCTATGGGTTCCCTTATATTGAAGCCTCCTCCAATGTTCTCTATTATGGCTCTTCTATGTTTCTTTCAAAGGATTTCTAGTAAATTATCAACTTCTAGGAAGACTAGGGTTTCAAAATAAGGATGAGAGAAATGGTGTTTCTATTTTGATAAAATGTATGAAAATTATATGTCAGACTCAAATCAGATTCATTATTTTCCTATAATGCTTTCCACACATAAAAAGACACAAGGTTTGAAAATCCCAATTTTTGAGGGTTTGCTACAGGATGCAGAAATTGACTCAGTTTTTTAGTTTTATTGCAAATAACTTGAGGTAAATGCATGAATTATCTCTCCTTTGGATAGTCCCTCATATATTTTTGGATCTTGAAGGATAACTCACACCAAATCAATCCTTTTTCAACCCTCGGGCCAATATAATAACAATCGGTTACAGTCATGTAGAATTTGTGTGCAATATTGTATCACTAAATTACAATCCTATAGAACCGAATTGCGATCCTCTAAAACCTTTGTAGTATCCTTCGAGACCCTTGGTGGTAGCTAGCTCAACTCTCAATGATGTAGTGGGCATCTCTTACCACTCCTTTTAGTGATCTCTTGGTACAAATGAAGTTCGGACTCGTCCTTTATTCCTTTTTTTTTTGTGGTGGGCTAAGTGTGTTATATGGCATGGCCCCCACCTACGAGCTTCGTAACTTCAAAAACACCTTGGCCTACTCCTTAAAATTATCACCCTTTATTTTGTTTATTTTCCCCACATTTCATGAGAGAGTTAGTTTTCCTCACTTAACTATTCGAGGGTAGGCAAGACTTTTGGCCACCTTTAGCCTACAAAGACCTCACTCCTCATACATTTTAGAAATTTTTTAACTATCATGCACTCAAAGGAAGAGGTGAGGATATTCATAGATGTGCATATCCAATGGCCTCTAGCTGCTTTGGTGTATGCATGTTTCTTCAGAAATGGTGGTTGATATGATGAATGTTTGAGGTGTCATTTCCCGTACTAGTTTCTCCATGCTTCGACTCTCATTTGGATTTATTTTATTTTATTTTTTATGTTTTGAATGAGCATTATCACTCTAGGACCTATTGATGGTGGATCAAATTACTATTTTTGGAGATGAGAAGTGACCCTATAGTAGCCCTGTAGAAGTTTTTTGGTTGCCTAAGATCTAGGATATGACCCCTCAACACTTTATGATGGAAAATTGTTTATTATGGTGCTTCCAAGTGATTTTTGACTCTAGCTTGTTGTGTTTACAAACTACTATAGGTTTGGGTTCCTTCCTATAGTAGTCCTACAACCCCCCATGATCACAATAACCTTCATACACTTCATCCAAAAAATCTGATAATTCACGTAAACTCTTGGCCAAGGATTAGAAGATTTGTTTGTGGTGAAAATAATGAAAGGAGTGATAAAAATAGTGTTTTTTTTTTAATGGATAAATATGGTTATTTGGGTGGAGACGTATCTAAATGGTGTGAAGGATGTGTGATGGTGGTGTGGTGGACCTGTCCTTTAGTTCCCCCATGGAAAACATAGGATATGAACTCGTTCTATGTGCTAATGACAATATTGTAGAAAATATGGACAATGTTATAACATGAAAATATCGTAGCAATTGATGACTAAGGAAGAATTGCAACAAGTTTCCTTGTGATGGAGGGACTTGGGGAAAGAGTTGGAATGATGAAGGATATGTAGATAGCTAGTCTCGGTGCGTGGAAAAGTGGAGTGTGTAGGTTTGTAAATTTTACTATTGTCGTTATTTGGTCATGATTGGAACCCTGAAAAAACATGTTATCAATACCAATGTAAGGTTTCTCTTTCTTTCCCTTTATTCTTTGTCTTTTTTTCATTTTTCATTCTTTTTCATTTTTTTCTCCTTTTTATTCAGACCTGCAAACCACCTCAAAAGATGTTTTCAACCTACATTATTTCCTTAGGTGCCTCAAATGAGGTTTTCACCTGGATATCTTTTAATTTATTATTTTTTGACTCTTAGACTATCTCATAGAGGATTTCAACCCTAAAGTTGGCCTCAGGTGCCTCATGGAGGTTTTCGCCTCAGCTCTTATTTTTCTTCCTTTTTTTTCTCTTTCCTCCTCTTTCTTTTATTTTTTACTTTTTACATTTTCTTATCAGAGGTGGGATGAATTGAGAGCTTTGAAACCACCAATTACATTCAACTTGTTACTTATTGAGCTAGTAACCTCCTCTTACAAAGGTATCTTCTACAACTTCACCTGGTAACCATTAACTAACAATGGAATTCTTTCTTCATTGATTGTTCTTATTTGGATAAATCCATTACCATGTGTTGGCTTAGTTGGTCATGACCCAGGTTCAAAGTTCATTGTGCCAAACAAATCCGTACACTACTGGCCCTTTCAGCAACAATCCGCAGAGCGCGGACTGAAGTCTCACTCGAAGCAATATGGGGGGATAGTGGAACCAAATTTCCGCACCGAGAGATTATTGTAATGTCATTTTGGTGCCCTAAACCTATCTTCGTAGAGATTGTTAAGCCATTATGGGTTATCGATATAACTCCCTTTAATTAATCTCTAGACCTCCGTGAAGGTCTACAACTATCTTTTGAAGACCCTAAATAGGAAAATCAACTACTTACTCACGTCAAATATTACTCTTAACCTAGTAGTTGCTCAGATCAACTTAAGTGTTCAATAACTTCAAGAAAGAATAAGATAATCTTCGTGTAAATAGTTAACGCTAATTGCATTCGTGTAGCAATATATTTCAAGTAAATTCGTGCATTAATACATCATTATTTCATAAACCCATCACAATATAAAGCACATTCATATAAAACAGAAGTAAAGAGCTAAACACGGATATTTATACAATAATCTTCTTTACTAGTATTCAGTTCTACTTACAGACTCAAAACTTCCCTACACACTCAGCTGTAAGGGTCCATGCACTCAGCTGTAGACTCTACTCTAGTACTTTGCATGCACAACTGCAGAACCTTACTTCTACTCTAAGACTTCTATGATGTCACTTCTATTGACCTATTACATTCATATTAATCATCTATTACCTGCCTTAGACTCTCTAATATACAACTATTTATACAATATCATGGTTTGCGGACCATGGGTAGATCGCCAAAAAGCCAACTCAAATTACACAAAGAAGGGTAAAACCCTTTATTACTCTTTAATTAGTTACGTGCTCCACAACCACAATTTGCAGAGACTTTACATTTTGTACATCAAAACTTGGGCTTTTTGCCCCAAAACTAACCCAGGGGACCCCATCCCAATAGCCCCCCAACACAAAGATCGTGACATGTCCTCAAGTCACTCAGTTGGCATAGATATCTTACTACAAAGATTCGCTAGCTCCACTTGTGCCACTAATACTTTAGTCGTGCTCTTCGTGGCTTCTTGCCTGATCTTCTCCACCAACTACTTTGTGGCTGGTCCTACACTACCCTACTTGATATTCTACTACGTACTCTACCAATTCACCAATTTCTCCTAAATGTTTGTGTAGATGATGTATGCCTCATCCAACCAAGGCCCCAATCTGGCCTTGAGGACTACCTCTTTCTTCTACGCTGCTTCCACCTATGGAAGCAGTTGCTTCACCTCCTACAGCTTGGCAAGGCATTGTGTTGTGGCAACGATGTGCATCATTTCCCTCACTTCATCATATTATTGCTAGGGCTCATACACTTTGGTATTCAAGACCTACAAGTTGGGATCCTCTTGTAGGGTTGTGACAACCTCCATAGCCTACAAAAAAAGCATGTGCAGTCTACCACCACGGCATCCATCATCGCAACTCCATCCTTCATAGCAGCTTCACGCTATTCCCTTACCTCTAGTGGAGTTGAAGGTTGTGACTTCAATGCCAATTCTGTGATCCTCAAGTTCAACTCAAACTAAAATCTAGCCACTTTAGTCTTGGTGTCATGCACGCCCACAGCCAGCATTCTGATCGTTGCCTCCAACAGTGCTTCCTCTGGCGTATGTAGTTCAGGCACTATTCTGCAGGCTTTTGCCACCGCGGCCTCTAGCCGGGCATTCTGTACCTGAATCTTCTCCTTTGCCTATAACACATCTTAATTCTTAGTGAACATATGTTCACTATTAACTCTATACTCACTGATGAGGCTGAGTGCATGCTGCTCCCAAACCCAGAACTTTGTTGTCACACCTGCCTTCAGTTTGTGAAGATGTTCATTCGAGAATGCAACTAAGTTGAGGCCGATTTTCTTTAAAGAATTCACAATGGCCTTGTCATCAGCTGCCTCTGCACTCAAGGATCCATCTGGTAGTGTGACTGCCCAGAGATCTAGTGATTGAACCATCTTTGCTGCCTGAGTGGTCCCCGCTACATAACTTGTTGATGCAATGTTGATTTACCCTGTGCCTACCTGGATCCTATTTGTCTAAATCTATAACTCACACATATCCTTCTAAATGGTACTCAATGCCCATTGCTCAAACTGCTGCAACAATTTTTCAATGGTATCCTGCACCTTTTTTCCTTATCTCGTCCTGGTCCCCATTTTTCAAAGTGATTGGATCGAGTGATGGTTTAGTCACTTTTTGATTTCTTCTGTGGCCCTTCCTTTCCTTGTTCGTTATACTGTTTGACTCAGAAGGGAGTGCTTTGCTCCTTCTGACCACTACCATCCTGCTTTGACTACTCCTCCTCCTCTGTTCGAGGCGAAGGAGACTTACCACTCTGCTCGGAGTCATCATCTTCGTGTTTATCTTTTTGCTTTGTGGCGTGCTCCTCTTACACTCGGACATTCTCCTCGACCTCTTTTCCCCACTTCTCAGCCATTTGCTAGACCTTCTACTTGGCCGACTCCCTCTTCCTCTTCTCCATGGACTTTCTAGTACTTGTAGACAAATCGGATGGAGAATGCCAATCTTTCATCCAATGCTTGATGACCTCCTCAATAGTGTCATCTGTAGCGAGGTAAGATTTGTCAAACCATTTTTGTTGTGGGTCCTTTCATGCTCGGATGTATATGTGGGTGACGTCAACTTTAAACTCCGCATACCCTAAAAGTTGTTCAAACACGATTGATGATAACCATGGATTCTGGTTGATGGCCATATGAATTCTCACCTCCATCAACACCCAGAAGACTTTGGTATCTGTGACATGCATGGCATCCTTCATTACCCAGAGGGACGCAAACTGTGTAGCCTCCGGCAAATATTTCTCCATGGGAAGAAACTGGATATCCTCCAGCAAATCCCAAGCGACGAGCACAATGGAGAGCAACAACCATGAATAGTGTAATGTTTTAATCTAGTCTTATGCCTCTCGTCAGATCGTGAGGAACTCACTACAAAGGTAGTGCACCCAGTTGAACTGCACACCTTCCCCACATTAGGTAGCTAGTGAGATCACTGGTGTCGTAACCTTGTCCATGCGGCATTTTCTCATAAACGTACTAGCAATGATCTGCGTGGAAATATTTACTGCGGGGTCAGTGATTGAGGTAATAGAGTACCCACGTGGCTTCTTCATGAGCTTGAATTTTTCCTTCATTTTGTCTAGGAGGTCACACTCTCTCTTCTTTCCGCCAAGCTCCTTAGCCAGATTTAAGCCTAAGTGCAGAAACAACGTGATTCGGTGGATCAACATGCTAGTAATGGGGATTGGCACACTTAGCCACAAACAATCATCATGCACCAGGGTCAGAAACTTCTTGATCACAATTAGGTTGATATTGGAGTGGTGGTAGTGGGGCACCAAAAATATGTTTAGCAACCCTGACTGGTTCATTTTGCAAATCCATTCCATAGGCTCCAACGTAGTGACACCAGATTATTTGTAAACCACCCTCTTCATATAGGTGTCTGTATAAAGGTGGGGGAAGCTCTCGTTTTCTGCCAAATCCTAGTATTCTAGCTTGATATTGGAAATCAATGTCAAGCGCAGACATTCAAAAGTGAGGTTCTTCGGTAACACGGGTGTATTGAGGAATTGTCCTACATCTGGGTCCTTAGGGACCTTCACTTTTCCCTTGCGTGGAGAGATATAATCGGGCAACTTGGATATAGGATCCACTCCCTCGGTGTCTATATCCTCCATGCCCTCTTTGGCCTCCAAGTCCACCACTTTCCCCTTATCCTTACTGCTCGACTTTTCTTTCTTCTGGGCCTATGTAGTAGCATGCTTCCTTGCTGACTCACGCACCATCATGGGCTTCTTCTTGTCATTCCTTGGTTTGGGGACTTCTCTTACTTGTGTGGGATTTTTCCTAGGTAACCTCGGTGCTGTAGGCACAGCAGCTGGAACCTCCATGCTCATCACCTCTGGAGCAGCTCCCTCAGAGGCAAAATCTGCCCTAGTACAAGCAGTCTATCCTGGTCCAAACATTCTGTTGAGAATGAACTGCTAGGTATCCTCGGGTAGCTTATCAAAGATAGAAGCAGTGACTAAATCAACGAAAAACTGAGGATTCATAAACAGTCAGTAGCTCAACATATAAATTCTAAGGATGCAAAGTGTTTTTTGCACGAAGACTTCACTAGGGGAGCAATACCATACCACGTGGGTTCATATTGGGGGATATATATTAAGGAAAAAATGACATAATATATTGCGAGATATATAGGGGGTAAAGGGTTTTTATATTAACAGGTATACAATTTATTAATGAAAAAATGGATACCTAAAGTATCTAGTGAAAGTAGGGGTTTTTTAAATTGGGAAGGTGTATTGGGTTCATATTGTTAGGGGGTTAATTAATGTGATTTTTAGAGGTATCTTGCAATATTTAGTCAATTTAGGGGTATTGTTTAGTATGCCACGAATGCACGTGATATGTCATAGCTTCATTGACTGAAGCCCCTATGGCTTTTTTTTGGATGACCATGTGTAATTTATAGGCGAATTTGAATTCAATTCGACCATTCCCCCCAAAATCCATCCATAAATGCTAAATTGGTAGCAGATTTTCAAAGATTTCACTCTTAAATTTAGCATTAAATGCATTAAATTTCGCCCCCCCACTCCTCTTAACCGTCTCCTTATAATCAAATCATGAAAAATGATTATAACGGTTACTTTCTAGCTGCACTGCTTGGTCTCTCCCCCTATAATGTAACTCCCTTCGTGCTTCTTCTGGTATTGTGACATCATTCGTTTTCGTGCAGCCCCCTTGTCGTGAAACTCTTCAAGTTAGGCAATGTATTTTATATTCCTGCGCCTCCTTGTAGTTGCCTCAAGTGCTAAGAATGTGCTACTATCATGTAGTCATTGGGCTAGATCCCTAGTGTATGGCTTCAATCAGCTTCCATTTACCCTCCTTGGAAACTGATATCCATTCAACATCGCAAGCTGAACTACTCCACCTTCTATAATCTCTTTCATAACATATGGCCCTAGCCAATGCATCTAAAATTTCCCTAGAAACTTATCAAACTTAGGGTCATATAATAAAACCAAATCATTTACCTTGAAGGTGTGCAGTTTGATGTGCCGATCGTGCCAAGATTTTTCCCATTCCTTCTAAACCTGCTAATGGAATCTAGCCAAAAACCTATCTTCCTCGAGCTCTGTTAGTTGTGTCAGCGTTTCTTCTAAGGCCGTGTGGTCTGCAATTCCTATGAAATTCATTATGCATAGACTGGGCACAATGTACTCCATAAGCATCACAACTTCTATGCCATAAACCAACCTAAAAGGTGTCTGACCAGTAAGCATTTTACAAGTATTGTTGTAAGCCCACAACACAGCTAGTAGGAACACATCCCAATCATTGTGTTGCACATTATAAACCTTTGTTAGCACATTCTCCAATATCTTATTAAAATCTTCAACCATTCCATTTACCTGAGGATGATATGATGTACTCTTCTGATGATAAACCTGGAACACCTCTGTCATTGTGTTGATCGTTTCATTGAGAAAATGTGTCCGTGATCACTCATCAATACCTTCAGGAAAACAAAACTTGTCAACACATATTCAATTAAAAAATTTGCTATTGTTGCTCCTGTATAGTCCTTCACAGGTTGTGCCTTCGCCCAACTCGTCAAATATTCGGTCACATCGATGATATACCGCGCACCCGTCTTCTTGCCTGGAGGCTGAACCAATTGTACAAAATCAACTGTGCACTTTTCAAATGGATGCAATAACACTTATGCATTCAGAGCCAACTCATCCCTCTGCAATGTCATGCCCATTCTCTGACATGCGTCACATGCCCTACAATATGGTTTAGAATCCTTATGCAATGTCGACCACCACAACCCAACACGTAAAAT
Source organism: Pinus tabuliformis (assembly GCA_031772625.1). Classification (NCBI taxonomy): domain Eukaryota; kingdom Viridiplantae; phylum Streptophyta; class Pinopsida; order Pinales; family Pinaceae; genus Pinus; species Pinus tabuliformis. The sequence goes on along the minus strand of CM062812.1, from coordinate 730,248,564 downwards.
ATTTTGTGTTGTTTCTTTTCCTGCATTATTCCCTCCCGCAGCTCCTCCATGAGCTTCAACGAGGATACTAGTTCACTCAAAATCAAGCACATAACATCAAAGTATTTCATCCGATCCCATTTTATACAAATGGCCTACAATAAATGAAAAGTATGTCATCCGCACCACCAATTCTTTCTTTTTCTGGCTAGTGTATCCATCTGGAGCCATCCCTGTAGTCAGAAAGTGGATAATATCAGCAAAGTTATTATCCGCTACGTGCCTTGCGAAGAGCTATGTGTCAGGCAGCCCTTCCTCTAAATTGGTAGGCTCTTCTCCTATTTCAATGCTCAATAGATGGTCTAGCATTGCATTCAATCTTCGTGGCTTCAAAATCACCTCGAAATCATACTCCTAAAACAACAACAACCATTTTCATACCCCCCCCCAACACAGGCTTATTAACTAAATATTTCAATGTAGAATGGCTTGTGTACATCTTAAAATGTCTGCCTAGCAGGTAATGTCTAAACTTTTGCAGTGCGTACACCATAGACAACCCTTCGCGCTTTGTCATCGAGTAATTATTTTTAGCCTTAGACAACTTCCTACTTGCAAACACCATAGGGTGATCCATTTCTCCTTCACCAACTTGTGTCAGTACTGCTCCTAGTGCAATACATGAAGCATCCACATGCACACGAAATTCCTTATTCCAATCCGGGAAGACTAGGATCGGTGCAGTGGCAATTTTATCCTTCAATACATCCAGACTATGTTGACATTCTTCATCCCAACAAAATGTAGTGTCCTTTAGTAGCTTTTCCATAGGCACGGTAATCTGAGCATAACTCTTGATCAACTTCCGATAGTACGTATTATAGCCCAGTGTTTTGTGTAGCTATTTAACACTCCTTGGCACCTCCAAATTGACTATAACCATGATCTTAGCAGGGTCCATAATTAATCCTTGTTTGCACACCACATGACCCAGCAAAATTTTGAACGGGACACAGAACAATCATTTCTTCAGGTTTAGTGCAATCTGATACCTTCAGTATGTATCCAACATTAAGCACAAACTAGCTACATGGTGCTTTATCAGTCCAAATATTGTCGAGTCATCAAAATATACCTCCAAAAATTTGTGAATGAACTCTTTGAACACTACGATGACTACGCATGGAAATATCATCATCACATTCTTAAGTCCAAAAGGCATCACTATATAGTGGAAGCATCCCCACTCTATCACGAAGGACATCTTTCTCCTATATTTTCGCACAATCTTAATTTGATGGTATCCAAAGAACCCATCAGCGAATGAATAGGCCTCCTGCCCTCCAACATTATCTAGTACTTCATGTGTGAATGGTGTCAGAAAAGGATCATGAATGCAAGCATCGTTAAGCTTCCTGAGATCTATGCAAATTTGTATCTCACCCTTTTTTCTTTTCCTGAACTACCATTGGGCTCACCCAATCAGACTCCTCCACTTACTCAATAATTCCTGCCTTAAGCATCTTATCCAACTCTAAGCAGACCTTTTCCTTATACTTGGGATTACGGAGATATGGTTTTTGCTTAATTAACTTCACATCTGGCTTCAAGGTAATCTTCATTATGCCTAAGCCCCCTATGATACCTTTCAGGTCTGGAAAATTTTTAGGGAACAAATCCTAATACTTGCAGAGCAACTCAATGACTTGATCCACTGTGGCATCATCCTAGTAATTTCCAATCTTTGCCAATTTCACTCTGCCTTTGTGCCAATGTTCACTTGCCTAGTTTTTAGTGGTGCGGTGGTATATGGATTCTCTAGCTATGGTCCTTCAACTTTGCGGTGGACTTCTGCCTCTGGGATATTAATGTTCCTTGGATCCTCATCTTCTTCTTCAGCGTCACATTATAGAACTCGAGTGCATGGTGCAACTGGGTGCTCCAATCTCGTTGAATCAATTCCAAAGGATGTTGTAGTATTCTAAAAACAGTTTCCTTAACCTCCTCCAGTGCCTCATCAATGCATTTGAATCCATCCTCAAAGCTGAATGTCAGAAAAAATCCCTCTCTTAAAATATCCCACTCAGCGGTGTCGTGGTGGAGCTCTATTTCCGTGTACCAATTCATAGGAATGATGTCCATAGTGTGACAAAAAATATGCACCGACTTTGGTTGTAGCTCTGTTCCATACACCTTAGTCCACTTTGATAAATGATCGCATGGATCATTTCTTCCATTGTATTTTTCTGTTAGCCAAACTTTTGGGTGATCGAACTGCAATCTTGTCATTCGTATGTACTTGTTCCATTCATCAAAATTGTCCTTATGTCTACCCCACCACCAAGCGGGCAGAGCGCATAGCGCCAAATCCAAGGCTTGAAAGCAATGCTTCTATGGTACCTCCCTTTCAAATGCATCCAAAAATTTATCTACATCAGCTAAACCATCATAATAAGGCAAACGCCTTACCTCCGATGATACACAACGCAAATATTTAGCCATCATATTACAATGCCACGTAGATACTTCGTGCAACCTATTCTACTAGTGTTCTAATTCCTCATCTGAGTCAAACGTACAGGAACTTTCGCAATCCCATGCAATTCATCCATCAACAGTCGCATTAACCAAATCTTGGTCTCACAATGTTCTCTTATATATCTGGTCCAAATCATCATCTCTTTCCTCATATTCATGGACTTTTTCAGTGCAGCACGGTCCCTTTGGAGGGTCTAAAGGTACTACTACACGGAGTGATTTCCTCTCAAATGACATTATTCATTTCTTCAAATTCATGACCTCATTCATATCGATAGCCTAATCAATTCCAAGGAGCAGACGGTATGGATTGTCGTCATTGACAATCTCTATTACTTTGAAATTGGCCAACGTGCTCACACCTTCTATATCTACTGTCACTGCATGCAATTTCCCCATAGTGATAATCTTCTGTTGATTTTCCATCCTTAATTGAATCGAAGACCATTGTAGTGCAGGTCTCCCCATTCTTTCCCACATCTATTTAGGCAAAACATTCACATCTGACCCAGCTCCTGAATACCCTGATCCATTTCATACTCTTCTATCTGCACGGTGAGCCTCATCTCACACCTTGTTCTCATCTTATGTTGGCCTATCCTTCTGACTACGCGGTGCCCTTCAGGAGCCATTTCCTTATGAGCACACCTGTTTATTAGTTCTTATAACCCTTTGACAACCTCGTTGTCATGCAGAAGTGTTAGGCCCCTATACTACTAGTGTAACGCCTTATTTTTATTAGTAAAACCCACTTTTTATATTGATGTAACCATGTAGTGCCCATATTTTTACTATTGTGCCCCATAGAAGCCCACTATTGTTATTATTGTGCCCTTACATTATTATTGTTATGTCGGCTCTGATTATGTTATGACCCCTTAGACTCGTATATATAGAAAGGAGGTATTTTCATTTGTATCTTCCAAGAATTGTTCATTTATGTAATGTAAAGGAGGTTGCCCCCTCGAAGAGGTTGAATTCCAAGGCATTGATCTATCTTTTCTTGAGCTGGTTTCATAACATTTGGTATCAGAGCTTTGGATTCTAGTGTTTCGCTGCTCCAAACAGGTCATCGTGGCATTTTCACTACAACTTTTATTCTGCGACATTTCAGAAGCTAAAAGAAAAAACACATTTGAGAAGGCATCGCGCTGAATCTCGGGTCCGAATTTTAGAGCTTTTCGCTCTATATTTGCTGAGATATGATACGAGGAATTTTGTCTTTTTGCAAACTCCTGAATTACATTCCAAACAGGTGACCTAGGGAAAATCGTCATAACTTTCTCTCTGAGCATCAGATTGAAATTTCGTGACAAGTTATAGAAAGAGGATGGACTGTAGTTTCTTGTAGATATTTTTTAGAGCCAAAGGTAGAAACAGTGACTCGTGGAATATCGTACAAGTTCACTCTACTGAACTAGTCTATAATCAGGTCATCTTTGGAGATTGTGCATAACGCTTCCTTGGAGAAGCCAATTTGGATCAGACTGGTGGCATTGGAGAGAGAACACAGAGCGCTACTACAGACCTCAATTTCAGAACTTAAAGATCCGAAAGTACAGATTTACAGTCATTTCAATATTGAGCTCCTAAAATCAAGAAAAAGCAAGATGAGGAAATTTGATGGCAAGGATCTGGTAAATTGGATACTTCAGATGGAGCAATATTTTGATCTACATGGTGTACCACTATTACAAAAGGTACGTATTGCATCTTCATATTTAGAACCAGATCAATTTTTATGGCATGAAGGGCTTTTTTCTCGTAAACAACTTGTTACGTGGTCAATTTTCATGGAGGAAACGGTAGCACATTATGAGGATACAAATAGCAACACCTTCTTTAGAGCAACACCACAACAATTGGAAATGGTTAAAGGGCTTGGTGACATAGTGGAAAGCAAAATTATGGAAACCAGGAAGCATACCCCTCATAACTATAAATATGGAAGTGTTGTTTCTCCTAGCCTTCCACAACCTACAAGGGTTACACCACAACAATTGGAAGAAAAAAGAGAAAAAGGGCTTTGTTATAATTGTGATAGCAAATGCACTAAAGGTCATAAGTTTGCTGAGAAGAAATTGTTTTACATAGAATATGAAAAGGAGGAAGAAAAGGATCAAGAAACATCAAAAGAAGAGGATATATGCCAGGACCCCACCCCAAAGAAAGAAGAAATGAATCACACCATATCTTGTAAAGCATTGGAAAGAATTACCACTCCTCAAACTCTCAAGATAGAAAGACATATCAAGAAGAAAAAGGTGCAAGAAGTGAAAGATCACATCGAGAAAGAAGAAATAAATCCAACCATATCTTGTAATTCATTGGTCGAAATTACCACTCCTCAAACTATTAAGATAGAAGGACATATCAAGAAGAAAAATGTTCAAGAAGTGAAAGATCACATCGAGCATCAAGAAATGAATTCGACCATATCTTGTAAAGGATTGGAAGAAATTGCCACTCCTCAAACTCTAGAGATAGAAGGACATATCAAGAAGAAAAAGGTTCAAGCAGTGAAAGATCACATCGAGCATCAACAACAAGTTCTCCAACTTTTAAAGGATAACACCACCTCGGTGCAAAATCAAATGAAACAACAGGTAGATCAACATTGTAGTGAAAAATGTTTTGATGTAGGTGATTGGGTATTTTTACTGCTACATCTCAAGCAAGTTATTTATGAGAAGGAAATGTTGGCAATACTACATGCACTTAAAAAATGGCAACCTTACCGAATGGGAAGACTCTTCAAGGATGAGGATGTGGAAGCATTGTTTTGTACTATTTCTATTATCCAACCATATTGGATAAACGAAGCAAGGGATGAATGGAAGGAGGACGAAGAAGTATGGCCACTTATTCAAAAGTTGCAAAATATCCCAATTCAAATAATATTGCCAAAAATTGAAGAGGAAGGAAAATTCATATTGGAACCTGGAGAAGTCACAGAAACAAGAACCCGACAACTACAAAATCGATCAATTTCAGAGTATCTCATCAAGTGGAAGAACTTACCCGCTGAAGATTCCACATGGGAGGACAAGAATTTTATACAGAAGCATCAAGAACTACTCAAGCATTGAGGACAATGCTTTTTAAAGGAGAGGGGCATGTTAGGCCCCTATACTACTAGTGTAACCCCTTATTGTTATTAGTACAACCCACTTATTATATTGATGTACCCATGTAGTGCCCATATTGTTACTATTATGCCCCATAGAACCCCACTATTGTTATTATTGTTCCCTTACATTATTATTGTTATGCCGGCTCTGATTATGTTATGACCCCTTAGACTCCTATATATAGAAAGGAGGTATTTTCATTTGTATCATCCAAGAATTTTTCATTTATGTAATGTAAAGGAGGTTTCCCCCTCGAAGAGGCTGAATTCTAAGGTGTTGATCTATCTTTTCTATCTTTCTTGAGCTGGTTTCATAACAAGAAGCTTCATACAAGTCTCCAAAAAGGTGGTAAGCATAGAGGGGTAAACTTCTTCAGTTAAGTTATCCTGAATTCCTAAGGTAGAGGCTTCAATGAAGATCTCCTCTACTTCCATGAATGTTTTCTTCGCACGCTCCAAATCAAACCCAACCTCCTTTTTTGGAGCTTTACGAACCCACTCACTTTCTTCAGGTTTCTTTCCTTTATTATTACTACTCATCATCCCGCTTCATAGAATAATATTCACATTGGGATCCTCTTCACGAGGATCGGCTCTCATCATCTGTAAATTTTGGGTAGGTTGTTGAGGTTGTGCCTTCTTCTCCTACATCTTAGTTATCAATATAGGGAATTCTTCTATCGGGTGGTCAAACTGAGTAAAATATCGACATGAAAATCATGTTTGGTTCACACACTCCCATGTGTAGTGTCCTGGCACTCATAATTATAGCAACTAGCTTGTCCTTGACCAATACTAGGTCCTCCTCCTCCTCGGTCCCGTCTATGACCTTAATATCCTCCATGCACTCCTTGAGAGGCTTGATCAATAGGTTAAGTTTCTATTTGGATTCTATATGCATTCCTTATTTCCATCATCAGTTCATAGCTATGGTAATTACACTCATCATGGTCCACCGATTACAAAAATTGCAGAATAACTGTTGCAGCATCTGTACAAAATTTTATAGCAAGTGGCAATTGTTTGTTACATGTTTTCCCATTACTTGACAAATAGCACACCACAGTGTGGACCCTTTACTTGGTCCTGCATGAACTTCCTACCTCAAAGGCATGGGCCCTCCTCCTGCCATATAATTCGTGAAAACAAGGCAATGATCCTTATCATGCCCCTAGTTTTTACACTTGAGGCACCAAAGTTCTTTGCGCACCTGTGGTCGAGCTATTTTCTCCTTTTCAAGATCTGAAACTCCAAGCAAAGGTTCTACAACTCCAGATGAATTTTTTGAACTCCCAATCTCACATCTTAGATATGTATGTCATGTAATCTCCACCTGAGTCCTTATCTTTGGTTGTGATAAAACAATCCTTAAGTGAGGTAGGAGAGCGACTATAAACCAATCGCGGTGTTGACTATCAGTGAGATTCATATTGGCTTTGTGGATTCCACACTTGAGTCTCTGATCCATCTCCCAAGGCATCTCAGTGATCCTCATCGCGATTTCCTTGAATCCCACTATTGACTATGTTTTAGACTTAGGCCTCTTGAACTCCTTGTTCAGCGCAGTCTTAATGTCCAGTAATGATGGCAATAGATTATCAGTGCAGTACCTAATGTGCCACGTCAACACGTGATCTTCTAGAGAAGTAACCAACTACGCTTTCTTCATATGATCATCTGTAATATTCCTTACTTTCCACACAACATTCCCAACGAACCAAAACTGGTCTAGGTCCTCATTTCCCAAGCTCTCTAAAATGTGAAACTTCATTGTATTCGACATATTGAACGGTGGCAGAGGAGGTGGTGGTGCAGGCGAAGCTGTATGTTATGGAGGTGAAGGTGGAGGTCATGTGGGCGGATGAGCAATTCATGGAAAACCCTATCTTATCAACTGTACAATGCTTCGTGGTGAGGCCTCTACCACTCCCTCGTCATCGTTCAAAGGGTGTTCTATCAATTGGTTGTACTCAAGACCTGCTATTTCTTGATTTCTAAAGATTCATCCACTTTGCGTAGATCCAAACATCAAGATAGTGTCATCACCCGCTTTTCACCCAAGAGAATTTTAATCCAAGTATTCAAAGATCTCAAATACTTACCTCACAGTCCCTTGAAGAAGCATTGCTCTACTTTGTTGTAGCTGATCGAGGTATCGACTGCAAATTATGTCACAAATCCTCTTATGACTCAATCAAGCCAATAATCAACAGTGTGTACAATCTTATCTTCATAAGATTCCAATCTCTGGACTAGCTCCAGGGTCCACACTATTGGACCATCAAGCCTCCACCTTCCTTGGCCATTTGCCAATTTAGGGATCCACTCATATAGTTCAATCGAGAAGGTGCAGAACAAAATTTTGTGTGCCTCTGTGTACAAGTATATGTCCAACCACTGTTCTTTTGTGAGGCATGGATTTTTGTTTTCATGCGTCACAGATTCGTGGATATTTCTATCCACCATTTCTCAATTTGTTTCTTTCTTGGATTCCAATGATGTGACTATTGACACGAGAAAAAGGTACGTTTTCTCCTTGTAAATAGTTTTATTTAGCATTTTTTTCACGTGTCTATCTTCATTTTATGGATACAATTAGAGGAAACAACAACTGAAGTTGGGTAAAAGAAATTAATAACATATTAGATAAATCCAAGCAAGGCAAACTAACTTTTACTATCTTTATGTACAGAAGACGTGGATTGGACGATGGTTGTTCAATCGATGAAATAGCAGCAGCCCGTAAAGGGAAAAGAAAATGTTTGAGGCAAAGCAAGATAGCAGAAGACTAGGCAGGTCGATGCTATTTTGTGATGGAATCAGATTGAGTATTGTGAAATACTCAGGACCGCATGATCCTGAGGATTCGCTTTTATCTATTTACTTTTCTAAATGTTATATATAAGGACGAAAGGAAAACTGGATAGTTAATTCAGAATTCACGGTTTGTAACTATTCCTTTTTACATATAATACTTTCATCTTGGTGATGATGAACTCCTTTACCTGTTTTAATGAAGAAGACTACATTTAATTTATAATCATCTTCTGAGTATCTAATAGCGCAGAATTCTAGATACTTTGTGCCAAGTCAAGAGAAGATCTGCCGCTTTGCCTATGTTATAATCCTTTCTGTTTATTCTTTATTATCTGTTATTGTTAAGTTAATATCATTTTGATTACTAAGAGGATTGACTATGCCGATTCACATTTGTAGTTTATTCAAGACTCAGATTTAGTTGTGTGTTAGATATGTGTGATGCTCTTTATTGAATTAGCTATGTAGTTCCAACATTAGATAACTGTTCATTCTAAGTAATATCATCATAGATTTCAAAGATAGAATTGATTTCTTCTGTGAGATGCTTACATTGTTATTTGTTGTTCACTTATCATTTGTTGTTCAATTATCATTTGTTGTTCAATTACTATTTTATGTTCAATTGTTATAGTTCCCTTCCATGATTAAATGAGTTAGTTTTAATTCCAGTTAAGATTTCCAAGTGTGGTTCTTTGTAGTTGCATTCATATTCATTTTCTTTCAGAATAAACTAAGTAGAATTGTAAAGTTGTTATGAATTTCTCTTAGAGTTATTTCTTTCAGAGTTGTTTAGATTGAATTTACAAGAGATAATCATTAGCACTTGCAATGATTCCAATTTCTTTCATTATCAGTTAACCTATGGATTCACTGCATGTATAGTGCTAACACTCTTGAGATAAACAGACTTGCCATGGGAGAGTGTTTCAAAGTGATTTCCTTTTATCTTGTTGTAAAAGAATTGGGTTTTAAAAATGGGAGGTAAGAAACTACATAACTAGCAAGTAAAGTGCTTGCTCTCCAGCCAACTTTTCAGAAAAAGCATAGAGGTTAAATAGGAATAAGTTTTTTTTATGAATGACTAGGAATAGAAAGATAGAAAAAAATCATAACCCCCCACCTAAATCCACAAAACCCAATGGATCGGTCAACCTTGGGAGAACAAATTTTATAGATGAAATTGTAAGAAAAGCAGAGTCTCAAGCATCAGTAGTATTTAGGACTGTATTTGGAAAAATCCCTACTATAATCCCTCAGGTAGCAAGCTCACCATCTGCAGCCTACGCTGAGATTCAAAGCCAAACTGGAGGATCTGAGCATTGTCTTCAGGTTACAACAAATTTACATTATCATCCTCTACAATAGGGAAAATCATGTAACTTAAGAGAAGGAGAAGGAGAAACCAGTGGAACTGCTAAGGCAAGACCTCAACTATTTGAACAAGGATCTCCTGTGATCCGAGATCTAAGCAATGCTGCAAAACCAACTCAGATTGCTAATCCTCCACCTACTCAAATAGCACACCCTAAAATTCCTGAACGATATTGGCACATTTTTTACCAAATGGAAAATCAACCACCTCAAGGTCAAACCTCGACATTGGAATACCCCATAGTCAACCAAGTGGCCAATGACCCTATGAAGGCTATTCTTTTGTAGAGAATCCCAACTTTCCATGGGATGATCACAACGGATCCTAATGCCTTCTTGTTCGCGTTTGATGTCCTCTACAGAGGGTATGACTATACCACTCCCCCTCAAAAGCTAAAACTATTCCCTTCTACTCTGAAGGGAGAAGCCTTGAGATGGTTCATGGGTCTGGGTGGACATATTACTAATTCTTGGGATGAAATGAAAAATTCCTTGCTCATAAGATACCAGGATTTTTGCATGACTAGGGAACTAAAAGGTGAAATCTTTACGATGGTTGCAAAGGATAATGAAACTATAGAAGAATATGTTGAACGCTTTCATTATAATTTGCAGATGTCTCCACACACCACCTTACCAAAATAATTCCTAAGAGCTATCTTAATTAAAGAAATGAAATAAGAATGGATAGAAACTCCAAATTTAATGGTGAAAGGAGATATTTCTAAAGAAGATTATAATGAAATAATTCACTTGTGTATCAGGTTTTCACGAGGAAGCACACACATAGGAGTAGGAAGCTGAGATCCTATGACTAGGGGAAGAAAACCACACAGTGGAGGTGTAACACGAATGGAAATCGGTAACCTCATAGAAGATTTCAAGATGGACATCCTAGGCACCCTCACATGTAGTTGGATGTCTTACAGGCTAAATAGAGACAAGACTTAGCAGAACAGAACTTGATCATTTTCTTCCCACATTGTAGGAAGAAGCACAACCAACAAGAATGTCCATTGGACATGGTTTAGACATGCGCTATCTACACTAAGCATCACACCACTGAATAATTTCCATCACTTCCAGGACCGAAAGAAGTTTTCAAGGAAGCAGATGAAGAGACAGATCTACTATATTTAATGAACTAGCATTGATAGTGGTAGGAAAAACCTTTAGCTATGTCATAAGACACGTCCTAGTTCTTCCCTTCTTCACCATTTAATCAACAAAATAACCCTGGGGCAGCATGGCAAGGCCAATCACCTTACTTGATTTGGAAATCTGAGCCATTCCCTATGACACCTTGGCCATATCAATCCTTTTCGGCTAATGGCTGGAAAAATTCTCCTTTTACTCCTATTTGGCAAAGTAATCCCTATCCATCTCACTAGAGTGCCTCCACTTCTCAAAATCCAAATTGTTCTACAAATTGTAGCGACCTCTCAGAATATCCAATACTCCTATGGGGTTAGGTCCTCAACCTTATCATGCATTATCAACTCCTTATCCATTACAGCAAAATCCTCAGCCTCTTTTATGCCCTCAATTTCCAGATCAATTTAATTTGAATCCCAATAACATACCAGTTTAGTTGGTGCAAAGTTTCGAAATCTCAGACTGTGAGATTGAAAAAAAGAATGTAATGAACTTAGATTGAGTTTGGGACGTATCATCAACTGTGAGGAAAGCAAGGACCAACCATCAATTTGGATTGAAATCCCACCTGTACATATACCATCACATGTAATTGATACTGAAATAAAATAAGGAGAAGAGACAGATTAGCATAAATATCCTGAGAAGATCATATTCACTTCTCCCCCATTCCCCGAAAGGTTAATGATACCTAAACCAATGATTATTAAGATTTTTCTCTTGTAGGGGAACTAAAAAATCTTTGTATTAAAATTCCTCTCCTCTAGGTTATCCAAGATATTCCCATTTACACAAAAACAATTAAAGAGCTATGTGTAAAGAATATTGTGAGAAAAGAAAAAACTTCACCCACAATTCATGTTGTAGGGACCTTATCTAATTTACACTTGGGAGGAGAAACTCCAATAAAGTTTGAAGATCATGGGAATCCCATAGCTATAGTTCAAATATATGGTCGCTCCTTTCCCAATACACTAGACGATTTGGGTGTGTCCATTAACATCTTAACAACAGAAACCTGTCAAACACTTGGTATTACAACTCTGGAACCAACCACCACCCTACTAGAACTTGCTGATCATTTGGTGGTAAGGCCAAAGGGTAATTTATAGGGTATTACAGTTTATGTTGATTCATGGGAGTATCCAATAGATTTTCCTGTTATAAATCCAAAGAGTCAATGGGATGGGCACCTTCTGATTTTGGGCCAACCTTGACTAGCAATAGATGATGCTTATATACGCTACTGAGAAGGTAGCATGACCATTGCTAAGGGGGATGCTGTAAAAAATCTTGTTTCATATCCTCCTCCCAAACCAAGTCTTCCCATCGTAAAAATATGTAAAAAACCACCCGCATAACTGGAATGAATTATCTGTTCACCACTCATAATAGCAAATGCACTTGAATTCAAGGATCAAACTGAAGATGATGTTATCAACACCTTTATCAACCAGCCAACTAATGTGACCAATGTAAAATTTCAAATGTTAAAAGAAATTTTTGACAATGAAGCCTTGGAATATCCTTTGAAGGATACTGATGATCAGCATGTCCAGATGACTGTTGTGAATAACATCAAGCCTGTGGAAATTGAACCAGACAAAGTTTTAAACATTAATGATAACCTGGACAATGATCAACATCAAAAGATTATCCAGGTCCTACAATAATACAAAGGGGATTTTACCTGGGATTATACTGACATGAAGGGTATAGACCCATAGTTGTGTACACATCACATCTACACCGAAAAGGATGCTCATCCTATCTGGCAACCTCAACGGAGATTGAATCTGCATCTCAAGAACATTGTGAAAGAAGAGTTACAGAAGCTGCCAGACGTGCATTTCATTTATCCTATTTCGGATAGAAAATGGGTCTCTCCATTAGTGGTTGTCCCCAAGAAAAATAGGAGGTGGCACATCTGTGTGGATGATTGGGAATTGAAGAAGGCAACACAGAAATATCACTTCCCTCTTCCATTTACTGAGCAAGTCCTTGATACTTTGGTACGAAAGCATTTCTTTTTCTTTCTAGACAGCTCCAGTAGATACAATCAGATTCAAATCACCCCTGAAGACCAAGACAAAACAACCTCCATCTGCCCCTAGGGTACATTCGCTTACAAAGTGATACCATTTGGCTTATGCAATGCCCCAACCACATTTCAAAGAGCTATTCTCAGCATTTTTTCTTATCTAATAAATGAAGGACTCCGTATGTGGATGATTTCTATCAAGCACTACAAACATTAGAAAAGGTTCTAGAATGATGCATTGCTACCAGGTTGTGTTTAAGTAATGTCAAGTGTCACATAATGATGACTGAAGGTGTAATATTGGGACATTATATTCTATAGCAAGGATACAAGTACATCCAACAAAAATATAGGTAATTATTTTACTACCTACACGATGTCCTCAGATGAAGGTACGTAGCTTCCTGGGATATATAGGCTATTATCACAGGATTATGAAAAACTTTTCACAAGTTGCTCTGCCTTTATATGCTTTAACTGGAAATGTTGATTTTAAATGGTCTAACAAATGTGACACAACTTTTATAGATTTAAAGAAACTAGTCTTGACTCCACCCGTATTAAGTGGACCAAACTGGGAGCTACCTTTTCACGTATCCACAAATGCATTAGATGCAGTAATAGGCATTGTCCTCGGTAAGGAGGAGGACAAAAAACCTTATGATATATATTATATCAGAAAAAATCTTACTGCTATTGAACTTAATTATACAGTAACAAAAAAAGAATTCTTAGTTGTCATTTATGCCATAAATAAATTTAGACATTATATAACTGGCTATAAAGTTTTTATGTATATTGATTACTCCACCATTAGGTATTTAAGTAACAAACATATCACAAATGGTTGAGTGACTCGTTGGCTATTGATTTTGCAGGAGTCTAACATTACTATCAAATATGGTCTGGGGAAGGAAAACCCAGTCACTGATTTTCTATCCTGGGTCCTGAAGATAAATGATCCACTGGTAGTGGATGACTGATTTCCAAATGGGAATTTGTTTGCCATAGCAGTCAAGACAGCATGGTATGCAAATGTAGCAAACTATCTAGCAGTAGGGAAGCTTCCCAGGCATTTGACAGCAAGGGAAAGAAAACAGATTGTTCAGTGCCACACTCAATTCTCTTGGATTGGCAGATATATTTTTCACACAGGGTCTGATATGTTTATACGCAGATGCATTCACAAGGATGAGATTTATGACATCCTAAAGGCTTGCATGATGAGCCTTACAGGAGACACTTGGCAGATCTATGGATAGGGCATAAGGTACTAGAGATGGGCTATTATTGGCCCATTATTTTTAACGATGCTAAGAAATATGCCTAGGCTTGTGATAGTTGCCAAAGGATGGGCTCGCTTGGTAAATATGATGAAATGTCACTACAATCCCAACTATTCGTAGAACCCTTTAAATGATGGGGATTGGACTTTGTTGGCCCATTCCATCCACCATCAAATCAAAAGGCATACATACTGGTTGCCACAGATTATGTGACAAAATGGGTAGAAACAATACATTATCCAAGAGCTACAGAGGAAGCTATGATTAACTTCCTTTTTGGGCTATTTGTGCGGTATGGTTTACCACAGGAAGTGGTAAGAGATGGGGGAGGGAAATTTGTAGAACACAAGATTACAGCCACTATTAGAAAGCATCACATTACACACAGGATCACTTCCTTGTATCACCTGCAGGTGAATAGACAGGTTAAAAGAACCAATAAGGTCATTGAAGCAATTCTGACCAAGACAATCTCAAGACATCAATGAGATTGGGTTGCCAAACTGTTAGAGGCCTTGTGGGCCTATCACACAACTTGGAGGAATATTACTGGATACTCCCCATACCAACTCATGTTTGGAAAAGAACCTATTTATTCGATTGAATTCTAAATAAAGACTCTAAGAACGGCTTAGGAAGTGGGACTGAATTTAACAAATGCCCAAACCAAGCGACTTCAACAAATCAACGAACTAGATGAGGCTTGACTCCTTTTTCTGCAACAGACTGCAATTATCCAATAGGAAAGGGAAAAGTGGCACGATAGCCTTATAAAAAAGAAGACGTTTCAGAAAGGAGACTAGGCACTCCTCTACGACTCCAGACTCCAAGAATTTCTAGGAAAGCTACAAACAAGATGGCTTGGCCATTATGAAATTCAAGAAGGACATAACAATGGTACTCTCACTTTGACTACCATGGATAGGTCTGGCCATTTTTCATGGTGAATGGCCAATGGGTGTGTCTCTATCACAAACCACTAACCAAGGAGTCTTTCTACCAATAGGTACGTGAGGACCCCATAATGAAAATTCTAGCTACAGAGAGTGATGACCCGACAACTTTTCTTTCGTAAAATTGTAATTTTATTTGACTGTAAATAATGTATATATATTTTTTTCCAATTAAATGCAATTCAGTTAGGCATCACCAAGTAAATATGAGGATTTTTCTTGTTTTAGGTGTTTGATAAGTGTTTTTTAATCGATTGAACGATTGTAGTTCAATCAATTCAATAACACTTAACAATGTAAAATTTGAAATGGGAACTGATATTGTTACCCGTTCCGTAGAGATAGCAAAAAAGTGACCTGATTTTGAAAAGGGGTGATGCAGAACGCACATGTTTTTTTAAGAGCATAGTTTTTGGCACTTTAAATAATCGATACGATTACCCATTTCGTAGCGTTTCGTAGCGTTTCATAGCGTTTCGTAGAGGTAGTAAAAACGTGACCCGATTTTGAAAAGTGGTGATGCAGAATACAATACTTATTTTTTGGAGCATATTTTTGACAATTTAAATATTTTTATGTATCAAATATAAATATTTGTTTTTTAAATGTTAGTGATTTCTATGCTGATTTTGAAACATGTTGATGCAACGTGTTATACAACATACCTTTTTTTTTAGAGGACTTGTTTTTCACACTTTAAAATTTATTATGTCCATTTTCTTTTTAAATTATGATTACTTAACGAATTTTTAAGTCATTTTATTTTTATTTTTTTAAATGTTGATTACTTCAAGAAACTCATATAAAAATATATATATAAAAAAAAAAAAAGACAAAAAAAAAATGTTAATAAAAAAAATTATCTCATAAACCATAAAAGAATTTGAAAAAAAAAAATTAATTTAAAAAAATATATATATAAAATTAAGTAAGTCAAAATAGAAAAATTAAAAAAAACATTAACAAAAACAAGAAAATAAATAAATAAATAAATAAATAAAAACTAGATTAAAAATAAAAATAGAAAATTAACAAAAATAAAAATAAAAAACTAGTAAAATTAACATTAAAAACATTTTTTAAAAAAACTAAAAAAACAAAACAAAAAACTGATATTAAAAGAAAAAAAAACCAAAAAATATAAAAATTTTAAAAATATATATCTTTTAAAATTAAAACAACAAAAAAAACAAAAAAATTAAAAAACATGTATTTAAAATTCAAAATTAAATTTTTAAAGAATCATATATTTTTCTATTTAAAAAATAAAAAACAAAATTGATTAAAGTTATTTTTTTATTTAAATCACAAAATAAATAAATAAATAAATAAAATTTAAAAAATTTAAAATTTTTTTAAACAAATTGTTTTTCTGTTTAAAAAATATATATATTAAAAATATTTAAAATAATTGTGAAACAATTTTGTTTTTTTTTTGTTATTTAAAAAAAAAATTATTAGAAAATGTTTAATTTTTTTTAAACAAGTTTTTTTTTTTTTTAATTTAAAGCAAAAACTTTTAAAGTTTTTTATTATCAAAAAAAACATTTGTTTTAAAACAAATTATTTTAAAAGTTTTTATTTTAAAAGAAAATTTGCGCCCTCTAGGCCGCCTGTGGTGGCGCAGCCCCGAGCGGAGGGGCGATTCCCGGCCCCGAGCGGAGGGGCGATTCCCGGCCCCGAGAGGAGGTCCTGCCCTCCGCCCGGGACCGCACCACCGCGGGTAGTCGGGAGGGCGAAGGGGCGATTCCCGGAATCGCCCCTCCGCCCTCCCGACCGCCCGTGGTGGCCCCGGCCCTGGTGGAGGCCCTGCACGCAAGCCTCTGCCCTGGGCCGCGCCATGGCGGGCGGCCGTGAGGGCACAATTTTGTTTTTTTTTTTAATTTTTTTTTTTAAAGATAAAAAAGTTTTAAAAGTTTTGTTTTAAAAAAAAAAAAAAAAAAAACTTTTAAAAAAAATATTAAACATTTTTTAACAAGTATTTTTTTTTAAATAAGAAAAAAACAAAATTGTTTAACCATTATTTAAAAAAAAAAATTAATATATATTTTTTTAAACAAAAAAACAATTTGTTTAAAAAAAATTTAATTTTTTTTTGTGTTTTAAATAAAAAAGTAATTTGAAAAGACATATTTTTAAATTTTTTAAATTTTTTTGTTTTAATCTCTATTTATTTTTATTTTTTTAGTTTTTTTTTTAAATGTTTTTAATGTTAATTTTACTAGTTTTTTATTTTTACTTTTATATATATATATATATATATATATATATATATATAGAGTTTAATCTAGTTTGTTTTTAAATTTTTATTTTCTAGTTTTTTTTTAATGTATTTTTTTGTCTATTTTTATTTACTTAATTTTATGTATATATATATATATATATATATATATATATATATATATATATATATATATATATATAATTTTGTTTTTTTTTCCTAATTCTTTTATGGTTTATGAGATTTTTTTTTTTAACAGTTTTTTAATTTTTTTTGTCTTTTATATATATATATATATATATTAAGTAATTAACATTTTAATCTTAATTTTAGTAGTTTTTAATTTTTTTGGTTAATTTTCTATTTTTTTATTAAATTTAGTTTGTTTTTAATTTTCATATTTTTTTTTAGTGTTTTGATAATGTCTTTTAAATCTTTCTATTTTTACTTAAATTTTATAGTTTGTTTTAATTTTTTTTTTTCTTTTCCATATATATATATATATATGTTTCCCTTTTCTTTTGACAATTTTTTTTTATGGTTTACAAGATTTTTTTTTTTTTTTTTCCATTTTTTTTAAATATGTTCTTTTTACTATTTATTTGTTTATAATTTTTAAGTTTTTTTAGTTTTTTAATTTAGTTTTTTGTTTGACATATATATATTTTTTTTTAATGTTTTTTTTTTTTATTATATACTTTAATTTATGTTTTGTTAATTTTTAAACTTTTTTTGTTTTGTGTTTTTTCATTGTTTTAATTTTTTTATTTTTAATTTTATTTTATGTCTTCATTATTTGTTTGAAATTTTAATTTTTTTCAGGGTCATGATAAAATATTTTACTCTATTATTTCGAAATGTGAAAATATTACCCTTGAAAAAAAAAGGGAAAAAAAATTCATATCCCAACGTTAACACTTTTTGTTTTGAGGGTGTTTTTTGGACAATTTTTGCACAAAAATTTGGTTTTCGCCACCATTTTTAAAACATGTTCAAAATTTACCCTTAAAAAAAAAGGTGTTATTCCAGCATCAACACTTTTTGTTTTTAGCACTGTTTTTGATGTTTTTAAGGGGTTTTTTGGCTAGAGTTCCCGTTTGAGTTTACAGGTCCCATTTCAAAGTTTACATTGCTACTTATGTTTGTGTTTTTGTTGCTATTCAAATGATTAAACAATTGTTGTTCAATCAATTGAACAACACCTATTTTTGTGTGTCTGTGTTGTTCAATCAATTGAATTATTGTTGTTCAATCAATTGAAAACAACTTAATTTTGTTTTTATATTGTTGTTCAATTTATTGAACAATTGTTGTTCAATCGATTCAACGATTGGTGTTCAATCAATTGAACAACACTTATTTTTTCATGCATGTTGATGTTCAATCAATTGAACAATGCTTATTCTTGTGTGTGAGTTGTTGTTCATTCGATTGAATGATTGTTGTTCAATTAATTGAACAATGGTTTGTGTGTTTTACTGTACAATCAGTTGAGCGATTGTTATTCAATCAATTGAACATCACTTTTTGCATTTTACAATTTCTGTTGTTCAATCGATTGAAAAACATTTTTTTTTCAATCGATTGAATGATTTTTGTTCAATCGATTGAACAATTGTTGTTCAATCAATTGAATAGCAATTTTTGCATTTTACAATTTTTGTTATTCAATCGATTAAACGATTGTTGTTCAATCAATTGAACAACACTTTTTGCTTTTTACAATTTTTTTGTTGTTCAATCGATTGAAAAAATTTTGTTCAATCAATTGAGCAACAGATTTATTTTCCTTTTTAATTTTGTTTTTAAATAGATTGAATTATTGGTGTTCAATCAATTGAACAACACTTTTTCTTTTTTCCTTTTTCAATTTTGTTGTTCAATCAATTGAACGATTTCCATTCAATCAATCAAATAGCTATTCTGCTTTTTTTCCCTTTCGATTTTATTGTTCAATCGATTGAACGATTGTTGTTCAATCAATTGAACAATGTTTTTGTGTCCTTTTTTTTCAAACTTGTTGTTCAATGAATTGAACAAAATTTTTTGCGCTTTTTGTGTTGCCGTTCAATCAATTGAACACCATTTATTTTTAGTGAATGATGTGCAATCAATTGAATAGCCCTGATTTTTCTTTTTGTGTGTAATTGGTAGAATGAACAATTGTGATTTCCCTTTGTTGTTTCATCGTCGACCACTCTTTTTGCCATTTTTCTTTCTCTTTTATGTTTCAAATAAAAACCATCTGGTTAGATTTGTGCCTAAGATAAAAAAAAATAGTAAGGTTAATATCATTATGACCTATAAAATCTTTTGATGGTCATCTTTTTTCAAAAGCTGACATGGTGCATCTTTATAATGACTGGTTGAATATATTTTCTTTAGACACATCATAAAATGATTTATTATTTTAATACCATGTTGATTTATCTTAGACACTTTCAAATGGATAGATCCCTTTGATATGATGATATGGGGGTAAAAGTATAAACTTTCATTGCCCTTTTTCTACTTCTTACACCATCCATGACTCTTAAGGAGTAAATGAGCCTCCTTCTTTTCACAAGAAGAACATAAAAATATGAAAATATGAAAATAAAGAAATATGAAAATGCAACAAACATTATCTTAAAGAGGATAGGGGGTTTCATCATGAGCCAACCTACCATGATCATAAGGATGTAACGGGTGACATTCCATTTTCGCCACCAAACTAAGGTAATGATATTCTTGATAATTAAAATTGTAAGAAGGACAGAGAGTCTCATCACAGGCTAGCCTAATCACTTTTTTATATCTTGGTGAATGGCACTATGATTATTTGGTCGCCATGCCATCATAGTTGTCTCTTTGTGACAAGAAAAGAAAGAATCATCTACATACTAAAAGGATGACACTCACTAATTTGTGGGGTAAAAAAGCAACCTTCTCGAGGCTACAAATGCCTGCTGGCAGTAGTGGCTTTGCTTGTGGTATTGGAGTACTATGTGACACTGCCAAATGCTCTCCATTCTATTACCACCTATGGATTCATTTCTAAAGGAAATTTCCCATTTGAACAACATTCTTAAAAAGCCAACATGCATGGTAACTTATATTTTATATTCATTATATCATAAATTCCCAATCACTTTAATGACAATCATTAATACTTACCCTCAATCATGCATTTGTTAATAATACCACTTAAGGTAAAAATCTTTTGACATAATGATTTAAATCTTTGTTTTAATTTACGGCCATTGCAAATCCGATGACGTGTATTTCTTTAATTGCCTTGTCATATACTGCATCGCTTTTTATTGATTGGTTGCCTGCACTTATGTATTACCAATGCTTTGTCCTATTTTTCCCATGCTTGGCAGATGTGGATGCCCTTTTCCCATTGGATGGGGGATAGTCTGCATATGAACAACATGTGTGACAGTTTATGGATAATTGTGTGATAATTATTAAACTGATTTCCGATTAGAGGGTGACATGATGATTGTGTATGTGTAATTATTATCAAAGTATTTCTTATTGGCTGAGAAGGCAACCATTATGGATCACATGTGGATTGATTATGATCTTGCATCAAATATTGGTGACAAGGAAAATGACTTGACTGTATATGATATTAATTCCCAAAACAATGTCATTTCCATGTTAATTACTTTAACATTCTCTGTTGCTATACTAAATTGCGAAAGTGCAAGAGAAGTGCATGCAAGTGAACTAGCCATAGGAAAGCAGTAGCCATGGAAGGAAGATCCATCCAAAATGAACCCACAATTCTCATGGTATCGTACCAAGCTCGTGCCATTCTCGAGTGTGCTAGCTGGCTGCAATAATTGAATAAATTGCAAAGGTTTCACAAAGAGATGACACTCGAATTTCTATAGAATTTGAAAAATGGTAGTACCACGGTAAGAGGCAGGAACATAAAAGTCTCCGAAATAGTCATAGCTGAAGTCACTAGACTTCTGCCAGAGGGGACAAAATGGAAAAAAAAACACGTCCTTTTGTACAATGCGATCATAATATTTTAGGACCCAGGCGAGAAATTGTTGCAAATAGGGAAAGGGATTCACCCTCCAGCGTTAAGACAACCATGGTAGCAATTGGCCGTCATTGTGTAGAGGTACATTATATGCAATGGTTGACAGGATGTGGTAAAGCCCTACCAACTAAAACTATTAGCCATTTTAAAACAAAAATTTCAGTTAACTTATCGTTTTATTTAAATTCCATATTGCATGATGTTCCTCGTCGAGTTAGAAAAGCAAAAGACCCACATACAGTCATCAGTCATCATGGGCTAATCAAATTTTTTATCATGCATGGATTGGTCCAGGAGTAGCTAACCTAAGACAATGTTGTAAATCCTACTCTGGTCCCACTTATAGAAAACCTAGTGACAGAACAACAAGGGCCAAGAACCCCAAGTTCGAGAATGACACTAAAAAGGAAGAATTCCTTTGTTCCCTTTAACCCAACAAAATGAAGGAGCTTTGTGCCGGTGAAGTTGCAACTACAGACCCCAATTCAAACAAATGAGTTCGGGCCATCTCACACACCACCTCTAAGTCCAAAAATGACTCTTTGCAAGACTATGAGGAAGATGTGGCCACGGTACTGGAAAACATGGGGGCATTTGGTGAGGGAAGGGAACAACCTGAGAAGGTTGAATGACAAAATTGTGCCCCCAACCAGTCTTCCTCTACTGGCAGCCCTGACTATGATCAAACCCTGTTGTTTACTAATTCTTTGGAACAATAGAGGGAACCAATCTCTTCTGTGGAAAAACCCCTGGAAGTAGAAGTGCATGAAGAAGAAACCATTAGAGAGGAAAACCAATCAGCAGCTACCGGTCCATTGGACCCTCCAACTGAAGAAAATCCTACAAATGAAACCCTAGGAGGTGAAAATCAACCAGGAAATGCTAGTTTTATGAAGTCCCCTGAGGACAAGACCCACCTAGAAGAAAGCCCAGAGAAAGATAATTTCTTAGGACACCATTTCATTGGGGCCTCCTGAGAGAGAAATTCATGACAAAAGAAAACTCGAGGGTGGAGACCCATTGGGAGATATAGTTCCAATTGAACCCCTCCCTGATGCCAACACCATTCCACCTGAGCATGAACCAGAGGTAAATGCAATTGCACCACCACCAGTCAGAAGTCTCACAACAAAGAAATCCTACAAGGACAGGCTCAGAAAGATGCTTAAAAAGTATAGGAAGAAAAAGAGAACAATTGGGTAGCTAAGACAATGGTTGAAAGAAGTAGTAAGGGTCAGAAAATTGAAAGTGGAAATGGAGACCATAGGGACACAAACAAAACATTTCTCTAGAAAAGATGCTAAAACCCAGACTGAGACTCTTTTAATTTATTCAAAGGAAACTCGGAGAGAGCCACGTCTTGTAGAAGATAGTGAAATGCAGACTGAAGACCCCTGTGTTTTCCCATAGGAGACCCAAATGGACTTCCCTAATGTTAATGTTTTCATTCAAACTGATGTTGAAGAAAGCATCCCAGTTGATTATTACATGATTCAAGAAGTAGCTGAGGCTGCTGTTCAGACTGAGCCTATGGAAACACAAGATGATGAGGCCCAAATAGAGGAGACACCTACTTACATTCCCCTAGTAAGGGAAGCAGTCATTAGGAAATTGTAGAATGAACTAATTAAGGTCCATTAGGAATTAACTCAGCACAAAGAGGAAGTAGTGCCCCTACGTGTACATCAAGAATTAAGGAAGAAGTTCAAGGAAATCAGAGCCACTGAGGATGAGACCTTCACTTAGTACAAGGCCGAGCAAAAAAGGGTTGGAAAAACACATGTCAAATTACAGAAGGCTAAAGAGAAATTTGACACTGTTTTCTCTCTTCATTCAAACACCCTATCATGGCGAGCTCCTCCTAAAAACTATTCATTATTCCTCCTAGAAAGGTACCTCCTACTGAAAATCAAAGTTGTTAAGGCTGGAAAGTCTGTAGAAATCAAGACCACCCCAAACTTTTTCAAGTGATTCAGAGAGCAGAATGAGTAGGTACAATGCCTCTTGTGCAAACTTTACATGCATAATTTCTTTTTAGAAGATGACAGAGATAGAAACACTCGCCCATTTATAGGGGATATCCAATTCCAAGCCTTTATTTTCTTTGTTACTAACCAGATCAAATGGGCCAAGGCCCATAATAATTTTAGAAAATGAGAATATGGAATCGACCTATGGGTTGGGGGAAGCCTACAAAACCTCTGCATCTCTAATTCAGGCACAAGCAATTTATGAAGTGAGCTAGTGTTGTGGGCAAATTAGGGCCATTCCTCATAGACATTTTACAAGCTGGGAAGTTGTACTTCTAGGAGATCAAAGAAGAAGCCTTGTATGTATCTAGACAAAGGTGGGATGTCTCCAACAATACTATTAGGAATAGAGAACCATTCAAATATCAGAATTTTAAAGTTTCCTCCTCTCACTTCCATAAATGTAGTAACATGGTCTTAACCATGGGGCCTGAGTGGATATGGTGTTAGTATAGAAGCCCAATCACATGGTATTCCCCAGATAGGTACCGCTATGATTATAACATGACATATCAAGAAG
Source organism: Pinus tabuliformis (assembly GCA_031772625.1). NCBI lineage: Eukaryota > Viridiplantae > Streptophyta > Pinopsida > Pinales > Pinaceae > Pinus > Pinus tabuliformis. Next base: position 730,224,478 of record CM062812.1, on the reverse strand, counting down.
TAAACCAGGCTTTCGTTGTGCTTAACAATAAAAATGGTTTCAAAGTTTATAAGGAGGTATATCCTGCCTATTCCCTACCTTAGCTGCACCTAAAACATCTAATTGCATGAGGACATGCAATAAGGTAAGATGGGAAGTATGTTAGGATGAGAAGAATGTACGTTTTCTCCTTGTAAATAGCTATATTTAGTGTTTGTCTTCACGTGTCTATCTTTGTTTTATGGATAAAAGTAGAGGAAACAACAAATGAAGTTGGGTAAAAGAAATTAGTAACAAATTAGATAAATCCAGGCATGGAAAATTGACTTCTACTATCTTTATGTGTAGAAGATAAGGATTGGATGATGGTTGTTCAATCGACAGAACAACAACATCCCGTAAAGGGAAAAGACAACGTCTGAGGCAAAGCAGAACTACGCAAGACCGGGTAGACCGATGCTATTTTATGATCTGAGGAGGATCTCGTCAGATCATTGTATAGGTGTTCAAGTGTCATCATCACTGTTCAGTGTCATCATCAATTAAGTTCAACTTCAACAATGTTGGTTATGGATCAGGTTGTTCAAATAATGTTTACAGTTTTCATGGTGTTCAGTTGAGATGGTTTAGCGCCTAGTTGTTGACATGAGTTCGTCAACAGTTCTCCCAAGATTGGTTGATGAAATGTGTTTTGTCATTCGTCTGGCAAGATTTGGTGTTGACATAGTTGTGTCGCCCATTGCAGAGGTTCGATATGTCATCAGGGTTGTTGTCGCAAAGTTAGCTGGTGTTGATGATGTATCTAGTTTTATGTCACAATTATCAACAAGCTCGTCATCATGTGACAACATGTCAATAATTTCACCTGGAATCGATTGATTGTAAATGGGTGATAAAATTTAGGTATTAAACGCTAATCTACATCTAAAACAAAACCTAATGCTATCACCTAAGTTGCAACCCTAACCATCAAAATACATTGCATATGTAATAGCCCTAACACCTAAACTAAAACTATTGCAATGATATATTATAAAACATTAAAAATACAAACCTAAAGTCCTAACCCTAGTCTAATACACTCTCGGCCATGTTAAAAAAATATAAATAACATATCAGTCACATAACCACAGACCTAAACTATGTCGCAGTCATAAGACATGTGAATAGTTGATAGGTCATCATGTTAGTGTTAAGCCGTCAGCACCAACCATGCTAGGGCTACTCGCGCAGTTAACATGTGAACAAATGGAGAGTTAACTATCAATAGAGTTTAGGCTACCCACTATCGAAAACCGCGTCAGAGTTGTCGCATGTGAACACTGCTCCCGAGAACCATCGACTGTCACCATCGGGATAGCCACCAGATGTCAGATCGTGGTTAGACCACCCTGTTCACATGCGGGTGGTCAACCACCTTTTCCTAGTTAGTAATCTGCCAGTGGTCTTGTGTGTATCATATGGTTATTTGTGGGTTTTATTAGCAGTTTTGTAAAACAACTAATGCAACCACCATGCCCACTTAGCCTATGTGGCATTAAACAACTAGACTGAGCTCCTAAACCTATCCAGATCCAACCAAATACATCTACAAATCAGCCAAGGAGGTTTCAATGTATCCGCAGGTCTTTAAAAGGAATTTTTGCTTCATTGATGAGGAGGAGAGTAGTTTTGATTTTTGTATGCAGATTCTAGAGGTCATAGGCAATTTTGTTTTCAGTGTTACAAGAGCATAAAGAGTCAGAATTCAGAACATTGATAGGTGTTGGAAAGATGGTTTAGAGGGCTATCTGATGATAGTGATTAGAAGTGCTTGTGTGCACATTTAGACTAATCAAAGCTCTATGAAATCAACTCCTTCTTTTCATTCCTAATAAAAACGGTTGCCCATCTTGAAAGCTGACCTAGAGACGTAGTCCATCAACGATGAACTCCACCATCAATCTCGCTATCTAGTATCGCTGTATTTTTATCATTTCCACTTCTATTATGCATCTATCTTTTGTTTAATCAGTTGTCTTAAAATCTTATTCTCAAGCCGTTTTTCTCGATTTTCGTGCTTTGAGCTAACATTCAATTCATTAATGGTTAATCGATTCTACATAAGTTTAAGTATATGATCATTTCATATCATATAACCCGGTATCAAAGTAGGATTCATTTGTAGAATTTTCCATTAAATGTTAACCAGGTCAAAGTCACAACGAGGAGAAGGAATCCTTAAGCAGATCGATCTAGAGATTAGAAAGCAACAAGTTATTCATAAGTAGACCATGTTAGGATCTGATGTAGGTGAAAACACCTAAACTAAGATGAGTGATGAATAGTTTCAGCAAGCATTCTCGATTATGCAACAGATTTTGGGAGAACTGTATGAAGACAAGAAGGCGAGAGATGAAGCTTCTTCTTCAAAGACATCGAAGAAAGACAAGGGTAAAGGCAAGGCTGATAAATCACCTTCACCTCCATCATAATATTATTATTCTTCTTCTTCTAGTGTAGAATTTGAAACAAAAAATAAACCTAAGAAAACATCTCTTTTGAAACTTGATGTGAAATTTGAGTTACCTGTTTTTGATGGTGAAATGAATCCTGAAAAGCTAGATAACTGGATTAAGCAGCTAGAAGTGTATTATCGCATTCAAAATATTTCTAGCGATAAAACTAAAATTTAATTAGCTACACATAGAATGGGGGGAACATATTTAATCTGGTGGGAAAGTAAAACTCAGATAGATGTAAAGCATAAAGGAAAAGTCATCTCTTCATGGTCTAAGTTTTTAAAAGCTCTCAAAAATAGTTCTATCTTTTAGGATACATGCAAGAAGTTGTTATTGACTGGCAGCATCTGAGGCAAGGTAAAGGGCAGAGTGTTTAGGATTTTACTGAAGAGTTCATAAAGAAAGCACTAGTGCTTGGTATTTCATTGGATACACGTGAAACTTTGTTAAAATACATCAACAGTTTACATTCATATTTGCAGCATACATTATTGATGTTTAATCCTGATGATTTTGATGAAGTGTATGTTCAAGCCATAAATATTAAATCAGGTGGCCGAGCATTCAAGTTTTCATCACAGTCATCCAAAGAGTTAGAAATCAAAGGTTCTAGTGACAGTAAGGGGAAGAACAATTCGAAGAGAAAGAAATCAGTAATTTTTTAGTAGGAAAGACCTACTTGTTCTCATTTCCAGAGAATCAGTCATGATGAATCTAAGTGTTGGAAACTTCATCAAGAACTTAAGCCCAAAATTTTCCTTAAGGAGAAGGATTAAAATAAGGCAATCGCAGTAGTCCAACAAGATGTAGGTTTAGATTCAACTGATGAAAAGAGGATAACCATCATGGTTATGACAACTAAAACTTCTGACACTAGTTCAAGTTCAAAAGCTATCACATATTCATGAAACATAAATCCTTTAAATGAGGATAAAAGAGTTGAATTATTTAACATAAGGATAACTTCTAATCATACAAAGATAGATACAATGTTTGACAGTGCATCACAGGAAAATCTAATATCTGAATATTTAGTTAAAAGTTTGGGTTTGGAAACATGAAATCATCTAATACCTTACCCATTAGGATGGATAAATAAAATAAAACTCAGATAAAAGTTTCCAAACAGTGTCGATTAAGATTTTCCATAATAGCTAATTACATTGATGAAGTGGAATTAGATGTGGTTCCAGTAGACATATCTAGAGTTGTCTTAGGAGGTCATTATATTGATGATCATGATGCAGTATTTTATAGGAGAGAACATAAATATCACCTTAAGAAAGATGGGGTTGAATTTATTGTTAGGGCACATCAAAACAAAAATCACTTGAATTCAGTTAATGTTAATCAGATAAAGTGAATAATAAGTTCAAACAAGAGATTTGTAATCATGTGTGTGAAAGGACCACATAACAATAGACATGATGGTTGTTTAAGTTATGAGACTCAATTTAAAGATGGTTTGATGAAAGAAATAGAAATTATTCCAGTTCTATGTAAAACCAAACATCTTATTCATAAGCAAGGGTCACAACATGAATTATAGTTCGTGCCTAAAGCTCCTCTTCCTAGTGTCAGAATGAATTAATTCATTGCAAGTTTGGAAATAAACAGTTGCAGGGATACAGGTCAATATTGGGGAAAGTCAGTGTTCAATTTCTCTTGTATTTTGTCCAAACAGTTTGGAAACTTCTTTTCAAGTGGAGAGGAAACTTATTCGTTTTCATATCCAAGCCTTTTCTAAAGCAATGTCAAAGTGTCTAATGGCAAATTATGCATCAGAGGGAAGTGCTAATCAATGGAAACATCATTTAATAAATGAAGGAAAAGTGATTCAAACAAATCAACAACTAATTCAATACTTTCAAAGAAAAACTAAGTTGCAGCAAATTTCACCTTACAGTTTGATGGGTTCATTGCAGCAAGTTCACTTAGTAATCGGGAAGCAGGAAAGTATGTTAAATCAAGTAGCTAGTTTGATGTCCAAAGTATGTTAAATCAAGTAGCTAGTTTGATGTCCAAAGTATCTCTAATTGTCTCTCTCATTCCACAAAATAGATTGTTAATACATGTTGATGGTATTGAACAATGTTCAGTAGAGACTGTTTTCAAAGATAATTATGAATCACTAACTCATCGCTTTTCATGGAAATAAATCAATTGCCATGTTGATAACAGGTTTTTTGCCCATCGTCACAAGTTGTTCATACCGCAGATGGATGAAACATATCACCGACTCAAAAAGTACCATGGTTAGCAACATCAAGGTCATACCTTGAAAGTGATTGATCGAATGTATCGGTACATTGTTAGGTTAAGGTGGAAAGAGAGGGAGTTCTACCCTCATCAACTATTTGATTAGTCAAACTTTTATGGTCCAAAGGCTTTCAAGTGCAGAGGAATGATCCAAGAGGATCTCGTTAGATTGTTTTACAAGTGTTCAAGTGTCGTCGTCAATGTTCAGTGTCGTCGTCAATTCAGTTCAGTTTTGACAGTGTTGGTTATGGACCAGGTTGTGCAGGTAATGTTTATGGTTTTCATGGAAAGTAGTTGAGATGGTTTAGCACCTGGTTGTCGACATGAGTTCATCAACAGTTCTGCCAGGATTGACCGACGACATGTGTTTTGTCATACGTCTCCCAGGATTTGTTGTCAACATGGTTGTATCATCCATTACATAGGTTCGATATGTCATCAAGGTTGTCGTCGCAAAGATAGCTGGTGTCGACGATGTATATGGTTTTATGTCACGATTGTTGGCAAGTTTGTCATCATGCGACAAAATGTCGCTAATGTCACTTGGCAACGATTGATTGTAAATGGGTGATAAAATTTAGGTATTAAACCCTAATCTACATCTATAACAAAACCTAATGCTATCACCTAAGTTGCAACCATAACCATCAAAATACATTTTATATGTAATAGCCCTCACACCTAAACCTAAAGCTATCGCAATGATATATTGTAAAATATTACAAATACAAACCTAAAGTCCTAACCCTAGTCTAATACACCCTCGCCCATGTTAAAACAATATAAATAACATATCAGTCACATAACCGTGGGCATAAACCGCATGGAGGTCATAAGACATGTGAACAGTTGATAGGTTGTCGGGTTAGTGTTAAGATGCCCACAACAACCGCATGAGGGTTAACTACAGAGCTAGCATGTCAACAAATGGAGAGTTAACTATTAACGAAGTTCAAACTACCCACTATTAGAAACCACATCGGGGTTGTTGCATGTGAACGCTGCTCCCGAGAACCATTAATTGTCACCATCGGGATAGCTGCCAAATGCCAAATCATGGTTAGACCACCCCGTTCACATGTGGGCGGTCAACCTCCTCCACCTGGTTAGTAAGCCGCCAATGGTCCTTTGTATATCATATGTTTATTTGTGGGTTTTATTAACAGTTTTGTAAAATAACTAATGTGACCAACATGCCCGCTTATCCTATGTAGCATTAAACAACTAGACTGAGCTCCTAAACCTATCTAGATCCAACAAATTGCATCTGAAAATCAGCCCAAGTAGGTTTCAATGTATACACAGGTCTTTAAAAGGAAGTTTTGCTTCATTAATGAGGAGGAGAGTAGTTTGTTTTTTTGTATGCAGATTCTGGCGGTCATAGGGAGTTTTGTTTTTAGCGTTACAGCAGCATTCAGAGTTGGAATTGGTAACCGTGACAGGCGTTGGGAATTTGGTTTAGAGGGCTATCTGATGATGGTGATCGAAACTACCTATGTGAACATTCAGACTAATCAAATCGTTGTGTAATCAACTCCTTATTTTCATTCCTAATAACAATGGTCGCCAATCTTGAAATCGGACTTGGAGACATAGTCCATTAGGGACGAACTCCATCATGAATCTAATTGTCTGGTATGCTCTGTTTTTACTGTTTCCACTTCTATTATGCTTCTATCTTGTGTTCAATGAGCTGTTGTAAAGTCTTCTTCTCAATAATTTTTCCTCAATTTATGTGCTTTGAGCTAACATTAAATTCTTTAATGGTTAATCCATTCTACATCATTTTAAGTCTAGTATGATCATTTCAAATCATTTTATGATGGAATCATATCGAGTATTGCAAAATCCTCAGGATCCCCTAATCCTAAGGATGTGCTTTTATCTATTTTCTTTTCTAAATGTTATATATAAGGCTGAAAGGAAAACTGGACGGTTAATTCAGAATTCACAGTTTGTAACTATTCTTTTTGACATATAATAGTTTCATGTTGGTGATGTTGTAACTCTATTACCTGTCCTAATGAAGAATACTTCATTTAATTTATAATCATCTTCTGAGTATCTAATAGTGGGGACTTCTGGAGACTTTGAGCCCAGTCAAGAGAAGATCTATTTCCTTACCTGTGTAATAATCCTTTATGTTTATTCTATATTGTTTGTTATTGTTAAGTTAATATCATTTTGATTAACTAGAGGATTGACGATTCTAATTCACATTTTTTGTTTATTCAAGACTCAGATTTATCTGTGCATTAGATATGTGTGATTCTCTTGATTGAATTGATTATGTAGTTCCAGCATTAGATTGATGTTAATTCTAAGTAATGTCATCATAGATTTTGAAGATAAAATTGATTACTTATATGAGATGCTTACATGGTTATTTGTTGTTCACTTATCATTTGTTGTTCAATTACTATCTGTTGTTCAATTGTTATAATTCTCTTTCATGATTAAATGAGTTAGTTTCAATTCTAGTTAAGATTTCAAAGTGTCGTTCTTTCTAGCTGCATTCAAATTCATTTACTTTCAGAATAGATTAAGTAGAATGGTAAAGTGTGTTATGAATTTATCTTAGATTTATTTATTTCAGACTAGTTTGGATTGAATTTAGAAGAGATACTCATTATCAATTGCAATGATTCCAATTTCTTTCATTATCAGTTAACCTCTGAATTTACTGCATATATAGTGTTGACACTCTTGAAATAAAAAGACTCGGCCTGGGTTGATTATTAATGTAGGAATTAAGATTTCTTGGAAAAAGACATCTTAGTGCACCAATAGAGACATCACACATCTCTTTATGCAGATCTGAGTCATGGCAACAGAACCATTTGTTGGCTTAGTGGGTCTTCACCCAAGTTCAGAGTTAATTGCGCCAAACAAATCCCTACACTACTGGCCCTTTTAGCATCAATCCGCAAAGTGCAGACTGAAGTCTCACCCGAAGCAGTATGTGGGGATGTTGGATCCAAGTTTTCGCACGCAAAGATCAGTGTAATGTCATTTTGGTGCTCAGATCACCTTAAGTGTTCAACAAATTGAACATACAACAAGACAGTCTTCACATAAATAGTTAATTTTAATTACGTTCATGTAACAATATATTTCAAGTAAAGTCCTGCATTAATACAACATCATTTCATAAACCCATCATAGCATAAAGTGCATTCATATAAAAGAGAAGTAAAGAGATAAACATGAATATTTCTTCAACAATATTCTTTTTTAGTATTCAATTCTACTTACAAACTCAAAACTTCCCCGCACACTTAGCTGCAGGGGTCTGCGCACTTAGATGTAGACTCCACTTTAGGCCTCTATGCACACAGTTGTAGAGCCTTCCTTCTACTCTAAGACTTCTATGATATTCCTTATATTGAACCATTGCATTCATCTTCATCGTCTATTAACTGCCTTAGACTGTCTAAGAAACACCTATTTATACAATCCCATGGTCAGCAAACCATGGGTAGATCCTGAAAAATGCAACTCAACTTACACAAAGAAGGGTAAAACCCTTTATGACTCTTTAATTATCTATTTGCTCCGCGGCCACAATTTGTGGAGACTTTACATTTTGTACATGAAAACTTGGGCTTTTTGTCCCAAAACTGACCCAAGGGACACCATCCCAACACCATGACACCTTTTTACCAGATAAGTGCCCATCCATCTTGTTATCATTTTTCTCTTGAAATTGCTAAACCTAGATTTAGAAAATAGTTCCTAATCACCCTCTTGGAAGCTCCTTTCCCTGATGTTTTTATCATGCCAAATCTTTTGTTGCAATTGGACCACATTAGTGTGCATGAGAGCTTGGAATCTTAACTCATTCAAACCATTTATTTGGAGAATCCTTTCTTGTTGGGTTGTTGTGATGTCAAAATCCAACTTTTCTACCATTATTAAGGTGTTTTACTCAAAATCAATGCATAGTCGAGCCTTATTTCCATAAACGAGCTCAAAGAGGGTGAATTCAGTAGTGGTTTTCTAGGTGGTATTGTGTTGGGTCCCTATAATACTAGTGATTACCCCATTACTACTGTAGTTATACCCCTTATTTATATTTTTGTGCCCCTATTACCCCCATGTTGTCATTTCTGTGCCCCATGGAATCCCTCTATTGTTATTTTTGTGGCTTTATATTATTATTGTTAGGTCGGCTGGATTATATTGTGACTCCTTAGACTCCTATATATAGAAAGGAGGTTTTGTCATTTTTATCATCGAAGAATTGTTCATTTATGTAATGTAAAGGAGGTTTCCCCCTCGAAGAGGCTAAATTCTAAGGCATTGATCTATCTTTTCTATCCTTTCTTGAGCTAGTTTCATAACATTTGGTATCAGAGCTTTGGATTCTAGGGTTTCGCTGCTCCAAACAAGTCATCGTGGAATTTTTGCTATAACTTTGTTTCTGTGATGTTTCAAAAGTCGCAAAAAAAACCCATTTGAGAAGAAATCGTGCTGAACCTTGGGTGGGAATTTCAGAGCTTTTCACACAATATTTGCGAAGATATGATCTAAGGAAGTTGGTCTTTTTGCAGACTCCTAAATTACATTCAAAACAGGTCACCTGGGGAAAAACATCATAACTTTCTCTCTGGGGATCAGATTGAAATTTCGTAAGAAGGTACAGAAAGAGGACGGACTGTAGTTTCGTTTATGCATGTTAGAGATCCAAAGGTCGAAATAGTGACTCGTGGGACATCGTACAAGTTCACTCTACTGAACTAGTCTATAAGAAAGTCACTATGGGAGATTTCACATAACTCTTCCTTGGAGAATCCAATTTGGGTCAGACTTGTGGCATTGGAGAAAGGACACAGAGGGCTACTACAGCTCACAAATTCAAAAGTAGATGATTGGAAATTACAGAGATACATTAGAGGCAATATCGAGCTCCTATAAAGTGAAAAAAGGTGTGTAGATTTTCTTAAATTTTTGCTTAAGCTTGGTTTGAAAATTTATTTTGAAGGAATTCAAAGGGCATAGTAGAGCATTATTATCGTAACTGATGCCCCGAGGAAAGAAAATGCAAACACCTAGTAAGGATCCTGAAAGCTCTAGCATGACTCATGAAGAAGAGGAAGAAATGCAACATGATATATCAAAATTACAAGACCAAGTGCAACAACTGTCCCTTGCACAAAAAGGAACAAAATCTAAGATGGATGGTTTAAAGAAAGATGTAGAAGCTAAGATGGATGGTTTAAAGAAAGGTGTAGAAGCTAAGATGGACTATTTAAAGAAAGGCGTAGAAGCTAAGATGATTCAAGTGGAAGCTAAGATGGATGATTTGAAGATAGATTTGAAGACAGACATGGACGAATTGAAGATAAATATGAATAAGTTGCTACAAGAAATAGTCCCTAAGGGTGAAAGGGTACTAAAGGAAACTCATGATGAGAAAAAAAGAAATGTTAATCATGATTCCATAGATGCTAATGTTGGATTGAAGACTCACCATATTCCAAAAATCGATATGAGGAAGTTTGATGGCAAGGATCCCGCCACATGGATATTACAGATGGAGCAGTTCTTCGATCTCAATAATGTGCAAAACACACAAAAGGTACGTATGGCAACTGTATATTTGGAACCAAATCAGTTTGTATGGTATCAATGGCTTTGCTCTCGTAAACAATTTATCACTTGGGCAATTTTTATGGAAGAATTGATAGCACATTATGAAGATACAAAAAGCAACACTTTTTTTAGCCAATTGATAAGTCTCAAACAAAAGGGTTCAGTAATGGAGCACATTGAGGAGTTCCAAAAATTGAACATAAGGGTAAAAGATATTCCAGAGGAGCATAGGATTGATGTGTTCATAGGGTCTTTAAAGGATAATATCCAACATGATGTTCGCCTTTGGGAACCTGATTCATTAGAGAAGGCATTCAGGTTAGCAAGAAAAATGGAAAGCAAAATTATGGCAACCAGGAAGCATACCACTCACAACTATAAAGACGGAAGTGTTGTTGCCCCTAGTCTTCCACAACCTATAAGGTTGACACCACAACAATTGGAAGAAAAAAGAGCAAAAGGGCTTTGTTACAGTTGTGATAGCAAATACACTAAAGGTCATAAGTGTGCTGAGAAGAAATTATTCTACATAGATTGTGAAGAGGAAGAAGAAAAGGAGCAAGAAAGGTCAAAAGAAGAAGATATAATCCAGGAACAAAGCCTAGATGAAGAACAAATAAATCCGACCATATCTTGTAATGCATTGGCGGGAATTACCACTCCTCAAACCATCAAGATAGAAGGACAAATCAAGAAGAAAAAGGTAATAGTGTTGATTGATTCAGGAAGCACCCACAATTTTATTCATTGTAGGGTAGCAAAAGAATTGAATTGCTTCCTATATCCAGCACCAGAGTGTCAAGTGATGATTGCAAATGGAGGAACAATAAATTGCTCTGGAAAGTGCCATAATATCAAGCTATCCATGGGAGAATATGTATTGACTAGCCCAATGCTTTCCATTCCAATGGGAGGTGCTGATGTTGTACTAGGAGTCCAATGGCTACAATCCTTGGGTACAATAGCTTTTAATTTTCAAGAACTTTTCATCAAATTTTCTACGGAAGGAAAGGAAGTTGAATTAAGGGGTATTGCAGGGAAACCAGGAAAGATAATCAGCTCTAATGGTATGACAAAGCTTCTAAAAAAGGAGCAAAGAGGTGTAATTGCACAATTATGTTCGCTAGATGTTTCCACATCGGAATCATCTATTTCTCCAGATCTCCAAAAAGTCCTGGACAATCATTCCAAGGTATTTGAGACTCCCAAAGGTCTCCCACCTATGCGTGATCATGATCATGCTATTCATCTGATTCCAGGAAGTGTTCCTCCAAACATCAGGCCGTACAGATATCCCTATGTCCAAAAAAGTGAAATTGAACGTATGGTTGCAGAAATGCTAGAGGCTGGTATAATTCAACCAAGTCAAAGTTCTTTCTCTGCTCCAGTAGTATTGGTGCACAAGAAGGATGGATCATGGCGCATGTGTCCGGATTATAGGGAGCTCAACAAGCTCACTATTAAAGATAAGTTCCCCATTCCTGTCATTGATGAATTACTGGATGAATTGCATGGATCAATTTACTTCACCAAGTTGGATCTTCGTTCGGGATATCATCAAATCAGAATGAAGATTGAAGACATTCCGAAAACGGCATTTAGAACTCATGAGGGTCATTATGAATTTTTGGTCATGCCTTTTGGCCTTACCAATGCACCTTCAACATTTCAAGGTTTGATGAATTCAATTTTCAAACCATTCCTTAGAAAATTTGTGTTAGTATTTTTTGATGATATACTAATCTACAGCAAGTCTTGGAAGGATCATGTTGAACATGTTGACAAGGTGCTACAACTATTGGAGGAGAAACAATTATATGCAAAAAGATCCAAATGTTTCTTTGGAGTCCAGGAGGTGGAATATTTGGGTCATATTGTATCTCATGAAGGAGTTAAGGTAGACCCTAGCAAAATTAAAGCCATTAAGGAATGGAAAATCCCCACATCCATAAAGCATCTGCGAGGATTTCTTGGGTTGACAGGGTATTATCGCAAGTTTGTTAAGAATTATGGGAGAATAGCAGCACCTCTAACAACATTATTGAAGAAAGATGCATTTTCATGGACTCTGGAAGCAACAAAGGCCTTTGAACATCTTAAAGAGGCAATGTGCCAAGCACCGGTCTTAGCTACACCAGACTTCACAAAAACCTTTATTGTGGAATGTGATGCTTCAGGAAATGGAATTGGTGTTGTTCTAATGCAAGATGAAAGACCCATTGCTTTTGAAAGTCGTCCAATCAAGGGAAAGTTTTTAAGCAAAGCTATTTATGAGAAGGAAATGTTGGCAATACTCCATGCACTTAAGAAATGGCGACCCTACCTAATGGGAAGACACTTCAAGGTAAAAACGGATCATGATAGCCTTAAATACTTTTTAGAACAAAGATTATCCTCTGAAGAGCAACAAAAGTGGGTCACAAAGATGTTGGGTTATGACTTTGAAATCATCTACAAAAAAGGGAAGCAAAATGTGGTGGCAGATGCACTCTCAAGAAAGGATGAGGATGTGGAAGCATTGTTGTGCGCCATTTCTATTATCCAACCAGATTGGATAAACGAAGCAAGGGAGGAATGGAAGAATGATGAAGAAGTGTGGGCACTTATTCGAAAGCTACAACAAGATTCCAGTACGTCTGATACATTTAGCTGGAAAAATGATTCGTTATGGTACAAAGATCGCTTATACCTCTGTAAGAATTCCCAGCTAAAACAAAAGATTCTTATGGAATTGCACACTTCTCCCTTAGGAGGGCACTCAGGATTTTTAAAAACTTACCACAGGGTTAAGAAGGAATTTTTTTGGGATGGCCTTAAATCAGATATTCAAAAGTTTGTGGCAGAATGTTTGGTTTGCCAACAAAATAAAGTTGAAACAATTAAGACATCGGGTCTATTACAACCTTTATCCATTCCAAGCCAACGTTGGGAGGAGGTTTCAATGGATTTTATCACAGGTTTACCCAAGTCTGAGGGAAAGAGTGTCATCATGGTGGTAGTTGACAGACTTACCAAGTATGCACACTTTTGTGCATTATCACATCCATTTAAAGCCAGTACAGTTTCTACTGCATTTATGGAAACAATTCAAAAGCTACATGGAAACCCAAAGATTATTGTAAGTGACAGAGATCCCATTTTCACTGGAAATTTTTGGACAGAATTATTTTCTTGTCTTGGTACTCAGTTAGCTCATAGCTCATCTTATCATCCTCAATCTGATGGGAAAACTGAGATAGTAAACAAATGTTTGGAAGGATATCTTCGTTGCTTTGTATCTGATAAACAGACACAATGGGTCAAATGGTTGCCTCTGGCTGAATGGTGGTATAACACTTCCTTCCATACAACAACAAAAATGACCCCATTTATGGCACTTTATGGGTATCAACCACCATCCATCACATCATATTTAAGAGAAAATTCTAAGGTTCAGGCAGTGGAACATCACATCGAACATCAACAACAAGTCCTCCAACTCTTAAAGGATAACCTCGTGTTGGCACAAAATAGAATGAAACAACAGGCAGATCAACATCGCAGTGAAAGAAGTTTTGATGTAGGTGATTGGGTATTCCTATGGCTACAACCATATAAGAAAATGTCCCTAAAGCAAGCTAAGAAGGATAATAAATTATCACCAAAGTATTATGGTCCGTACAAGGTGTTGCAAAAGATTGGTACTATGGCATACAAATTGGAGCTTCCTACAGCTTCTCGATTGCACCCAGTTTTCCATGTTTCATGTTTAAAGAAGGTTATAGGCGACAAGCTCCCAGTTCAAACAATATTGCCAGAACTTGACAAGGAAGGAAAAATTATATTGGAATCGGAAGCAGTCACAGAAACAAGAACTCGACAGCTACGAAATCGATCAATTTCAGAGTATCTTATCAAGTGGAAGAACTTATCTGCTGAAGATTCCACATGGGAGGATGATAATTTTATGCAGAAGTATCCAGAACTACTCAAGCGTTGAGGACAACACTTTTTTGAAGGAGAGGGGCATGTTGGGTCCCTATAATACTAGTGATTACCCCATTACTACTGTAGTTATACCCCTTATTTATATTGTTGTGTCCCTATTACCCCCATGTTGTTATTTCTGTGCCCCATGGAATCCCTCTATTGTTATTTTTGTGGCTTTATATTATTATTGTTAGGTCGGCTGGATTATATTGTGACTCCTTAGACTCCTATATATAGAAAGGAGGTTTTGTCATTTTTATCATCGAATAATTGTTCATTTATGTAATGTAAAGGAGGTTTCCCCCTCGAAGAGGCTGAATTCTAAGGCGTTGATCTATCTTTTCTATCCTTTCTTGAGCTGGTTTCATAAAATATTGTAGGCCCACGTGGCCTCTACAAGTTAGTATTCTCAATCATTTTTTATGTTTTTGAAAAAAAATTTCAAGATATCCTCCAAAGCTCTGTTTGATACCTTCACCTACCCATTTTCTTAAGGATAATAGGTAGTGGATATTTTATGTCTTATATGATGATCCTCCATGATGCCCTCAATTAGATTTGAACTAAACCGAATTTCTTGATCAGTGACCAACTCCCTTGGAAATAAAAACTTCTGAAATATACTTTCCCTTAGAATTTTTTCCACCTTCTCCATGGTTGTTGCCTTTATTTCTTTTAGTTCGACCCACTTTTCCAAGTAACCAGTGCCAACAATGATGTATCTCTTTTTTCTGGATGTAGGATCAATTGGCCCAATGAAATCCATGCCCCATTTCTAAAATGTCTTAAGAGTCACTTGAGTTTGCAAGATCATATAATCCTTGCATGTAGGCTTTCCCATCCTTTGGAACTCATCACATCTAACAGTGTATCTTCTAGCATCTTGTTGTATAGTAGGCCAATAGTAGCCAACTTAGAGGATTTTGAAGGTTCTCCTCTTAGAAGAAAAATGGCCCCCATGGGGTTCATCATTCCATTATGAGAGGATTTCAAAGACCTCATCCTCCTTCACACATCTCCTAAATATGTGACTTGGTCCCAATATGAAGATATTTCCTTAAATCTGTGTGAAAGGGGCACTATTTCTAATGATCTTGCTCTTCTCCTTGGAATATAGGTTAGGAGGGAAGCTAATAGTGACCAAGAAATTTTCTATATCACTAAACCAAGGAGATAGTACTCAAATAGAAAAAAGTTTCTCATCTATAAGTTGTTCATCTATAAGCTTCTCATTTCCTGTAGGCATGTTAGTTTAGAGAAACAAATTCAACCACATTTTCTTTCCCTAGGTTTTCAACAATATTTAGGTCAAATTGTTGCAACAATAAAAACCATTTAATGATCTTAACATTGGTATCAAGTTTATTCACTAATTATTTAATGGTTGCATGATCACTATGAACAAAGACCTGATATCTAGTGATATAATGTATAAATTTGTTCAAGGAATGCATAACAACTAAGAGTTTTTTTTAGTAATTGTGTAATTAAGTTTAACTTTGGAGAGTTTCTTATTGTTTAAATATATGGCATAAAGAAAATTTTCTTCCACTTGTCCTAAAGTTGTTCCTACAACTTTGTCTAATGCATTTGTGTTGATGTGGAAAGGAAATGCCCAATTTGGACCTCTAAAAATTGGTGTAGTGGTTAATCTCTCTTTCATCTCTTCAAATGTCTCTTCACATTTATCGGTTGAACAAAAATATGAATCTTTGTTCGAAAAAACAAAAAAAGGTTAAATAGAGTTTCTAAAGTCCTTGATGAGTCTTCTGTAATATCAAACTAGCCCAAGAAAACTTCTAATAGCCCTTTTTTTTAGGTAGAGGGACTCTTTTGATGATGGTGACCTTGTTAGAGTCAACTTGGATCCCTTCCTTAGAAACAAAGTGATCTAGGACAACCCCTACATTCATAAAAAGGCACACTTTTTGGGACTCAGTGAAAGGTTTATTTCAATGCATTTCTTTATAAGTTTGCATAGACTGGGAAGAGATTATTGGAAGTAATTTCCATAAGGATTAAAGTCATCCATGTAGATTTCTACTTTATCATGAAAAAGATCAACAAAAATACTCAAAACATCCCTCTAGAAGGTGCTAAGGGCATTTCATGAGAAAAATGGAAGGACTCTATAGGAAAACGTCTCCATGGGAATTTAAAGGTGGTCTTGTCCTGATCCTTAGGGTTAATTGGGATCTGATTATATCCACTAAATTCATCTAGGAATGAAAATAATATCTTCCCTGAAAGGCCATACAAAAATTGATCAACGAAAGGAAAAGGAAATTTCTCTTTATTTGTAGCCTTGCTGAGTTCCCTATAGTCAACACAAATCCTCCACTTCCTATTATTCTTGGGTACTATGATAAGAGGCAATACCCAATCAATATCTAAAATGGGGTATATGAATCTTGGATCTAGTAGTTTTTGCAATTCTTCTTTCATAATATCCTTAAGGAAAGGGTTCATTCTCCTTTGGCGTGGTTTAAATCCCTCCTTATTGTACATATTAAGGGTAGAAACTAAGGCATGCACACCTTTCATTTCCTTATATTACCAAGAAAAGAGATCAAGATGTTGTCTCAATATAGTGCATAATTAATCTTCTTGCTCTACCTAGAGGAAATGGTTTATTTTTAGAGTTCTGGATGGACATATTTCCATAATCATTGACAGAAAATAGTTCAACCCATCGATTGTTCTTGGGATTCCATAAGGATTCTTCCACTAGCTTAACAATTAGCATGGAAATGTGAGATTGATTATGTAAGAATTTATCAATAAGGTAATCCTCATTTTGCTTCCTACTTGCTATAGAAATGTCTAATGTGCAAACTTGGTAGAGGGATGATTGGCAAAAATCTTCCTCTTCCTCTTCCTCTTCCTATGTAAGTCATGCTCAATAGAGGGTTGAGCATGGGGATATAATACAATATGCTTTGTGAGATGCCCATTTTTAAAGGTCATGTTTCCATCCCTACAACTAATGTACGCATCAAAAATTGTTTACGAAGGCCTCCATAGAATGATAGGGTACTCATTAAACTTGGTTGTGGGTTGTAGGATAAAGAAATTTCTGGGATATTTCCAAGATTTGATGGAGATCATCAAATCCTCAATAACTCCCTCGAGGGCTACTGTAGATATATTTACAATATGCAACACTATAGTGGTATTTTTGAATGCTCCTTAGATGTTGAGCTTCAAGATAATCTCCTTGGTCATTTAAATGATCGCAACCCCAAGATCCATCAACATGTTGGTCACTATAATATTATTAATGTCCACATCCACTAATGGGCTCTAAATATATAAGTTCTTTGGGGAGATAACCCTCCCAAGCATTAGATCAGATAGATTCCCAACACCATTGATAGTGGGGGCATCTCTTTTTCTCCTTCTAGGCATCTTGAAACATTCTTTCCTGATCAACTTGTTTTAAATGGGGATGTCATTGATGGCCTGGAGAAGGGGTATCTTAACACACAAATTTTTCGAATCTCCCAGAATTTCAATCTCTTTTAGGGTGTGTTGTTGAGGTTTATTCATGGTTGGATGAACCATTATGGGTAGGGAGGCATACTAACTTGAGGGGTACTATCTTCCATCTCTTCCTCAAGATATTCAAGTGGATAATGTGGGTGAGAATCTAGAAGTACCTTCCCAAACCTAAGGTTGATCTCCTATATCTCCACAACATAAGCAACATAGGATGTTTCCCCACTATAAACTTGTTTCAATTGCTTGTTGTTTGGCTTCAAATTTGGTTTGGAAGGCATCTAAGGTTGCTTAGGTGGGTTAGTGTGGGGTAGTTGTGGTTGATATGGATGAGGAAGAAATAAGGTAGGATTTTGGGTTTCCTATGCCCTCCATCGTTGTGCATGGTTTCCCCATTAAGGAGTTTGAGGCTAGTATGGATGGAAGGGTGGATTAATAGGCAAAGGAGTACACTGAGGAATAGAGGGGCAAGGAGAAGGCATGTAACAAGGTGAGTGAGCTAGAGGATACCAAGGCTAGAAGGTTGCATTCTAGTTTGGATTGAAAGAAGGAAAATGTTCACCGTCCATGCCTTGATAGTATGGTCGAGGTCCTTATGGCCTCCTTTGATTATTGAAACGAATTTTCTCCAAGTGATTCTTTGCGCCTTGGTATATATCCTTCAAGCTTAAAAGAGAGGGTCATTTTTATGTTGCATAGTTCTCTCCACAAGCTGAGTAGACCTCTATGGAATTCTATGTATACTCTTTTATCGAGTTCCCCTTGGTGCATCTAGGGGAAAATATAGCTAATTCCCTTCATGCCTCCTCTTTCTGCCTCTTAATCTAAATAATATCCATTTTTAAGGAAAAAGTGTCCAGCATTTCACTCTTAAAATATTTTAGCATACTCCCTATCTCATGTTTGATGGTTGAGATGGATGGAAAAGAGTTGATTAGGGCTTGAATGGACCTACTCCTCTTCCTTGCATCCCTAGAATGATTCTTGAATACGGTCTCAATGTCTTCATAAGTTAGCATGTAAATATTTCAAGTATAAATCATATAAAATGCCTCTGTTACATATTACCTAATCCCTCGAAGGAGTATAAGATTCACTGACTCGGGTTCAAGGGTACAACTAGTCCTTTTATACTTGAGTTGGAAACTTTCTTCATATTCTTCTAGGGACTCTTCTGGCCCTAGGGCTATCCTAACGTTCCCCTGCTTTGTCTCCCTCGACCTAAAATAATCCCTATATTTCTTATTAAAGCCTTGCTAGATTTGTGCCTAGGTAGTAATGTTGCATTCACGCAATATGATTAACTAGCACAAGGCTGCATCCTTGAGGGTGGAAGGAAAAAACTTCAACTTCTATTCATCAGAAGTATAATCATACATCCTACAAATGACAAAAAAATTGAACAGGAATGTATCAAGGTCCTTGGAGGATAGGCCATGCAATTGTGGGAGAGAAGTGGGGTTTTATATCTTTCATCCTAGTCTCCCCATTAGTTTTCGATATAGGAAAGAGCTTGGTCTGCCCATTTTCACGCTTTCCTTGGGTAGGCAATATAGGTTGTTCCTCCCCTATGGGTTCTTCAAACATTTGTAGTTGCTCACTTAAGGGATTCTCCAATTCTTATATGGTGAGGGAAGGATTTTGACAATCACTAAAGAAAGGTGATGGTTGACTGCTAGAAGGGGTGGGGTTTTTTGGTAGGAATTTCCCTTGATTATCCCTAATCCTACGAGGCATGAAAGGATTTGTACTTTTTTTTTTTTTTTCTTGAATATTTTTCAAAATCAAACAATGTTGATACAAAGAAATAGAAATATGAAATATAATAGCAACTAATAAGGAAAAACAACACCTACTTCGACATCTCCCCAACAATAGAACCAAAAAGTGATGAGCCTCGGTATTACAACAAGAGTGTTACAACTGCTGAGGCTTCTAGTTTTAATTATCAAATGACGGTTTGCACAAACTTAAGTGGTAACAGTGATATACTCATATTAGGTTAAGCTATATTGATTTCAATTTTAAGCAGTGGACTAGACCAAGGCACACAAAGAGAACTCTATCAATTGATAAGGAAAGAAATTGCATGAAAGGAAAGTTCTATTCTATTTGTAGAAATGGAAATATTACTCTATTTGCAAAAGAATGGGAATGCTACTTTCTTAAAAGTAAATTCTAACACTATTTGAAGGAATTTAAAGGCTACACTATTTTCATAAATTTAAACATCAATATATTCTTATAATGTAAATGTTTCATATAAAGGAAACCTAGTTTATGCAACAGAATAACAATGCTTGAACTTGAAAGCGTAGATTAAGAAGCATAAACCAAAGCAAGTAATCCTAATATACTTTGCATGAGGGGAAAAAATGTAATCAACCTTTAATAATTGTGTTTGAAAGTGAGTAGTCTTAGTAAAAAAATTCATTTGACATCTCATAAGATAATCAAGAAACTCATCATTAGATTGCCAAATTCATAAATATATCCACTAACCCTAATTGAATAAATGTGTTAGAGTGGGAAAAAGGAATGTCCTAGGTGGTATCTGGTCTCCCTCAATCATGGTTTAAGAGAATATGGAATATTGTTAAGGGATAGGAGGAAAAATTAAATATTTAGGAGCAATATTGGCAAAGTTTACATGGTTATACAAGATGTTACATAATTTCTACATGATTGCTACAGGATGCTACAAGGTTTCCATGTTTTTCTATAATATTAGATGCGAGAATTCTGAGGGTGTAATAAGTGGTTTGATGGTATGGACATGTAGTTGAGGGTAGATGAAGGTTGTGTGAGTATTTTTCCATGCTTAGTTCCCTTCAAGGGTGTTGGCATTATGACTCAGATTTGGCACTATGACACAGATGTTGTCCTTGATGACAGCTCACTCAGATGACAGATCTTAGTTCAGGCTCATAGAATGAAGAAAGAGAGGTATACGCAGGTTCCCATTGACCAAGTCACGTGTACATGTGGGTTCGCAGACCAAAAGGCATGTATGGCATACACACGCACTTTCACAAAAGGAAAGGCGCATACATGTTGGAAAAATTGGTTTTGGTCCTTGGTATTTGGTCAATGGTATTGTGATCTATGGTATTGGTCGAAGGTATCTTGTCTGACGTGTTTACCCCAGCTATTTGGTCCAAGGTATTGGTTCTAAGTTGTTTTGGACAATGGTATTGAGTAAGGTCGAAGACTATAAAAGGAGGAGAAGATCATTAGGCAAAGGAACTCATGAATTGAATATCTAATGAAGATCAAGATCTAGAATACGGGTGATTGGGTTATGGTGCACAGCTGGATCTGAATCAAGGATGAACCTGAGCGCATGATAAAGGATAAGTTCTATTGATGGGTCAAGATCTTAAGGCTTGAAGACAAGTATCTTTGTGTGGTTTTGATCTTTCATCTGAATAATTTGCACATGTCGTAATCTATAAATATGATGATCTAGGTATAACTAATGTCTGTGTAATTGTAAAGGTTAAAATAATCATTTAAAGATCTGTACGCAGGTTCATTATAGCAAAGCCGCATATACACACTGGTTCAACATTTAAAAACTGCATATAGAGATGTTTTCCTTAATACAAGTGCATATGCATGCAGGTTCATCACATTGAAGTAGCGTACACCTCATAAAAATATGTTTTAGCTACTTCTGATTGCTGTTACAGTGTTCTGGGTTCTTGCTACTGTTACTATGTTCTTGTTACAGCATTCAGAGAAGTGATTGTATGATTCAGTTTTGGATGGTGCAAAGGTGATTGGTTGATGCAGATATATTTGACGTTTGATTGATGTTATTGATGGATCCATTTTGAAAATTTATGAAATGTGGTCCCTGGAAGAAAAGAGAAGGTTGTAGCCTTCTGTAGGTCAGCACCTACGTACTAGTACATTAGCTAGTACAAGAGCTAGGGGGTTATAGCTCCCTTCTAGGAGAAGTTGGAGAATGAGAGAAGGTTGTAGCCTTCTGTAGGTAGAAGCTTGCGTACTGGTATAAGGCTGCACCAGTACAAAATATTGTAAAAAGAAGCTTCTTATTAAGAGAAAGATAGAGACGATTGCAGCAAGTGGTTTTCACCCACATTGGGTTTCCACCTTATATCTTGTGTTCATGTGTGTGACTATATGTTTTGCTTTTACTTCTCTTGGTTACTTTTTATATGGTTCTGATGCACATATTAAAGATCAACAAATGAAGAATTAACTAAATTATTAGTTTACAGGGTATACACTAGTTTCTTTATATACAATTGCATACACATGCAAGTTTCATTAACTGAAGTAGCGTATATGAATCGTAATATGGAAATGAAATATTATTGACTTGCTAATACTGATTCACCCCCCCCCCTTAGTATTATTTCCAACAATTGGTATCAGAGTAGGTCCTTCAGAAGAAGCTTGATCACTTGAAGGAAGATCTCACATCATGAGTAACTACGAAAGAGAGGCATCCATTAGACCACTAATCTTTGATGGGAGAAACTTCATTTATTGGAAGGTAAGAACCACGACATATCTTCAATCTCTTGGAATAGATGTTTGGGAAATCGTGGAAGGAGGATATACATTTCCATCAGCAATACCTACAGATACAGCAGGAAAGAAGCAATATGAAACCAATGCCAAGGCTGTCAATACATTATTGGGGAGTCTGTGATAATCAGAATTTGTCAAGGTTATGTAGCTCAAAATAGCCAAAGAAATTTGTGACAATATCATTCTAAACTATGAAGGAGACAATCAGGTAAAACGTGCAAAACTACAATCTCTCAGAATTCAATATGAAACCCTCAAAATGGACAATGATGAAAGTATAGCTAATTACTTCCTACGTATAGATGAGATAGTTAATCGCATGAAAAACTTGGGTGAAGAGATAAAAGAAGTTACTTTAGTTGAAAAGGTTTTAAGATCCTTGTCTACTAAGTTTGAATCAAAAGTTTCTGCTATAGAAGAAAAGCAGGATCTTCAGAGTCTTACTATGACACGACTGCATAGAATCTTATTTGCTTTTGAAATGATAAAAGGAGGCCCATTAGATATGAGAGAAACTACATTCAAAGCTTCAGGAAGAGAGGAACTTAATGAATCAAGACATATTTTAGAAAGAGAGGAAGAAGCAAACTTTTTCAACAACCTTCAACGGGGTTTTGGAAGATTCAGAGGTAAACTACCTTTCAAATGTTTTTCTTATGGAATATTTGGTCATTATGCTACCAAATGTCCTCACAAGGATAATCTTGATAAAAGTAAGGAATCAGAAAAATGGAATAGAAAACAAAGTCTAAGTAAAAAGAGCTACTATACACATGAAGATAGTGATGCTTTATCAAATAGTGATGAAGATGAAAATAGTAATGATTATAGACTTTTGGTGGCTTTTGAAGATGAAGATTTCTTGGATGCATTAGATGAAGATGGTCTTTATGAAGAAATATCTAAGCTTAAAAAATTTGCTTATAAGAAAAGAATATGATTATAGATACTCTAACATTACAACTTGTTGAAAGGGAAAAACACAATGAAAAATTAGAATGTGAAATTGTGGGTCTAAGAAAGGATATTGAGAAAACAAAATCTCTTAATCTTAGATTTGCTAAAGGATCAGAGACCCTAAATGAAATTATCAAGGTGTAGCGTTCTCCTCTGATAAAGACAGGTCTGGGATATACTGAAGAAGCACAAAAACCGTCCACCTCCACTAAAAGCTATCATGATAGAGTAAAGAGCAGTGAACAGTCCGACAATCGTCAACAAATGCATAAAGCAGATCACCAAGTAAATCGAGGTCAATCTACTTCAAGGATAAATAGAAGCTACAACCAACCTCAGGTAAATCATACTCAGTTTGCTTCAAGAATGAATGTCAACGGAAACTACTATCACCAGGCCAGTAGGTTCAATAATCACAGGAATCTATTTAATAGCCAATGTTTTTCATGTCATAACTTTGGACACAAAGCTGCTCAATGTGTTTCTTACAAGACCATCATGACTAGGGAAGCACGGAATGAAAAGAATGTGACAAGGATCATGAAAAGGACTTACAATAACTTTTCACTTCTTGAAAATGAAATAGAATGCTCTATCTGTAACAACTTCGGTCAAGAAGATTCTGAATGCAGGAGTAAATTTCGGCAAACATCTTAGAAGGAGAAAACTTCATTGGGTCCCAAAACTTGGAGAAAGAAAGAACCACAACCATAAATATGTGGTATATCTTTATATGCAGAAGGACAAGAAAATTAGTGGTACATCGACAGTGGATGCTCGAAACACATGACAGGTGATAAAGAAAATTTTCAGTCATATAATGCCTTAGAAAAGGAAAGGAAGGTCTCATTTGGAAATGACACTGTTGCTGTCATGAAAGGTGAAGGTTCTGTTCTCTTAAAAGAAAATGTTAAAGCTGGAAATGCTATGTATGTTGATGGTCTAAAGCATAATCTATTGAGTGTTAGTCAAATGTGCGGTCAAGGAAATGAAGTGGTATTTCGATCAAATGGATGTGTTGTTTGTGAACTTGATATAGGAGAAACAGTTATCAAAGGAATAAGAACTCCAAATAACCTATATATAATCAAGGGAGGACAAAAATAGTGCTACCTAAGAAAAAATGATGAACGCTAGCTATGGCACAGAAGATTGGGGCATCTAAGCTTCTCTCAAATAAGAAAAGCATGCAGATACTAGGTTGTTCGTGATCTTCCTGATATTAGCATTCCAAAAAATAGAATATGAAAATCATATCAATTTGGTAAGCAAACTAGAGCTCATTTCCCTGAGAAGGAAGGATCAGCTAGTAAGCCTCTTGAACTTGTTCATACTGATTTATGTGGTCCATCAAGGAAAAAGTCACCTCGTGGAGAAGAATACTTTATATGGTTCATTAATGACTTTTCTAGAATGTTTTGGATAGGACTTCTAAAGCATAAATATGAAACATTTGAAAAGATCAAAGCCTTCAAAGCATTGATTAAAAATGAATCAGATCTCAAAATGAAATGTCTCAGGTCTGATCGAGGAGGGGAATTTACCTTAGATGAATTCTTCGACTTTTGTGAAGAACATGGAATAAAAATGGAATTCTCTACTGCAAGGCATCCTCGGAAAAATGGAGTGGTAGAAAGGATGAACAAAAGTGTTCAGCAAATGGCTCGTGCCATGCTAGATGAGTCTGGAACTCCTGCAACCTTTTGGGGTGAAGCTGCATTTGCTACCATCATTATTCTCAACAAAACAAACGTTTGGGTAAACAACACTCAAACTCCACATGAAATTTGGTATGGTAAGGCTCCTACTGTAAGATACTTCAAATTTTTTGGAAGCAAATGTTACATCAAAAGGACTGATTAAAAACTTGGCAAATTTGAACCTAGAGCAGATGAAGGCATTCTCCTTGGTTTCCCTTCCCGAAGTAAAGGATATAAGTGTTATAATAAAAGACTAGGGAAAATTTTTGAAAGTATTGATGTTGTGGTTGATGAAGCAGGCCAAAATCCAAAGTAGGTAAAAACCAGAAATTATGAAGGAGATGTGGATTATCCTTCCACATCAAATCAGACTAATTCTAAAGAAGAAACCAATGAAGCACTAGAAGAATAGATAATGGTAGAAGAAAATACTCCATCCAGGTATGTTTAGAGAAATCATCCAGAGACTCAAATTTTGGGACAGAAAGAGGCAAGGGTGCGGACAAGAAGAACTATTATAGAAGCTTCAAGCTATCTAGCATTGCTTTCCACCATCGAACCTCAAAATGTACATGAAGCATGTAATGATGAATGTTGGGTCAAGGCCATGAATGAAGAGCTTGAGCAAATTGAAAAGAATAATACTTGGGAATTAGTTCCTAGACCTCATGATAAGAATATCATTGGAACCAAATGGATATTCAAAAACAAGCTGAATGAAAATGGAGAAGTTATTAGAAAAAAAGCTAGACTTTTTTGTAAAGGCTATGCTCAACAAGGAGGTATAGATTTTGAAGAAACTTTTGCATCTGTTGCTATACTTGAAGCCATAAGAATGTTCCTTGCTCTTTCTAGCTTTCAGAACTTCAAAGTATACCAAATGGATGTAAAATTTTCCTTTCTTAATGGAGAATTAGAAGAAGAAGTATATATTGAGCAACCAGATGGATTTGTCCTTGGAAATGATCCAAAACTTGTATGCAAACTCAGAAAATCTCTCTATGGTCTAAAACAAGCTCCAAGAGCCTGGTATTATCATCTCGACAAATATCTCCATCAACAAGGGTTTTCAAAAGGATCAGCTAATAGCAATTTATATACAAAGATTGACAATGATAAATTGCTAATACTTTTTGTGTATGTTGATGATATCATTTTTGGTAGTAATGAAAAAGCCATGAGTCAAAAAATTGCTTTGGTAATGCAGAAAGAATTTTAAATGTCCCTGCTTGGCGAGCTCACATATTTTCTTGGTTTACAAGTTCAACAAAATAAACATGGTATCTTTCTATCACAAACTAAGTAGCTCAATCAGACCTTGAAAAAATATGGCATGGAAGAATCTAAACCAGTATGTACCCCTATGGTAACAGGATGTAGTCTCAGCTCAAATGACGAATTAGCAGCAGTACATCAACCAGCCTACAAATCCATGATTTGAATTTTTCTTTATCTAACAGGTACCCAACCAGACATCATGCATGCAATATGAATAGTTGGAAGATTCCAAGAAAATCCAAAGGAATCACACCTTCAGGCAGTCAAAAGGATGTTCAAATATCTTTAAGGAACTCATAATTTTTGTTTATGGTATCCTAGGGACACAAATCTTACACTTCATGCATATAGGGATGCAGATTGGGCAGGAAGCGTGGATGATATAAAAAACACTAGTGGTGGTGCATTCTATATGGGTTCCAGATTAGTATCTTGGTTCAAAAAGAAACAAAGTTCAATTGCATTATCTACAACTGAAGCAGAATATGTGGCTGTTGCATCTTGCTGCACACAACTCCTTTGGGTGATGCAAACATTGCAAGACATTCAGATAACATGTACTCCACCCATCTCCATTCTATGTGATAATACAAGTGCAATCAATATTTCAAAGAATGCAATCATGCATTCCAAGACCAAGCACATACCTATAAAATATCATTTTCTCTGTGAACAAGTGCTTGAACAAAATGTCAAATTGGAGTATGTTCCCTCCAAAGAATAGGTTGCTGATATATTCACCAAACCACTGCCCAGAGAGACATTTGGATATCTCAAACAGAAGCTGGAAGTAGTTGATGCATCATTTTGATGTTGAAACTTATCTGTTTCAGAGAAAAGTGGTTGTATGCGAGTTTCATGAAGCGTATCCACGTACATACACCAATTTCTGTGGATATAATCACATAGGTGTTGGTTTGAAGAAAACCAGTGGGCCATAATCAAGATGACAAGAGTTTGATATGGGTCTGACTGTGATCATCTGGCACAGGTTCAGGGGGAGCACATACTTCTAATAATACATTGTTGGCATTATCTTAGAAGATCTTGGTACAAATTCACAATTTGTTTTGATTCAGGTGGAATAGGTGCAGAGGGAGACCATGGTTGTTGGTTTGGATGGTGATTGATAGACGTTGCTAATGATAGTTGCTAATAACTACCATAGTCTTGTTTTAGATTTTTTTGTCTCTATGTCATGTATATATTTTATTATCAAGGTCTTGAAATGACCTACTTTGTTTCCCCACTATGCATGGGATGGATGATGTAATGTTCTTGATTTGTCATGTATAAACATTTAGTATATCCCGACTTGGTTGGGTGGATGAGTCAATCTTGGTATATCCCCACTTGGTTTGGAGATGGATGTATGTATGAGCCTTTGGTGATAGGAAGGTCATTTATGATGTATAGAGTCATGTTCTTCTTGTAGAGAATCTTTTTGCATACTTTGCTTAAATTCAAGGGGAGCATGGACAACATTCTTCAGCATATCATAGAATTTAGCATGTACTCACGGGGAGCATAACCCTTTGCCCTTGATGACAAAAGGGGAGAGTTACTTGTGGTTGCCATCAAGTCTAAAGGGGGAGATTTTTGGCATTATGACTCATATTTGGTGCTATGACACAAGTGTTATCCTTGATGGCAACTCACTCAAATGGTAGATCTTAGTTTAGGATCACAGAATGAAGAAAGAGAGGTATACGCAAGTTCCCATTGAGCAAGCAGCATGTACACATGGGTTCGCAAACCAAAAGGCGTGTATGGTGTACACACGCACTTTCACGAAAGGAAAGGCATGTACATGGTGGAAAACTTAGTTTTGGTCCTTGGTATTTGGTCCATGGTATTGCGATCCATAGTATTGGTCCAAGGTATCTTGTCCAACGTGTTGACCCCAGGTATTTGGTCCAAGGTATTAGTTCTAAGTGGTTTTGGACCATGGTATTGAGTAAGGCCTATGACTATAAAAGGAGGAGAATATCATTAGGCAAAGGCACTCATGAATTGAATATCTAATGAAGTGCAAGATCTAGAATACGGGTGATTCGGTTATGGTGCACAGCTAGATCTGAATCAAGGATGAGCCTGAGCGCTTGATGAAGGATAAGTTCTATTGATGGGTCAAAATCTTAAGACTTGAAGAGTAGTGTCTTTGTGTGGTTTTGATCTTTTATCTGAATAATTAGTGCATGCCGTAATCTGTAAATATGATGATCTAGGTATAATTGATGTCTGAATAATTGTAAAGGTTAAAATCATCATTTATAGATCTGTATGTAGGTTCACTATATCAAAGGCACGTATACACACTGGTTCGACATTTCAAAAGTGTGTATACTCAATTTTTCCTTGCTACAAGTGCGTATGCACATAGATTCGTCACATTGGAGTAGTGTACACCTCATAAAAATATGCTTTAGCTACTTCTGATTGTTGTTATAGTGTTCTGGGTTCTGGCTACTGTTACTGTGTTCTAGTTACAACATTCAGATAAGTGATTGTTTGATTCAGTTGGTTCATGCAAAGGATATTGGTTGATGCAGATATATTTGATGTTTGATTGATGTTATTGATGGATATAGTTTGAAACTTTATAAAACGTTGCCCCTGTAAGAAAAGAGAAGGTTGTAGCCTTCTATAGGTCAGCACCTACATACTACTACATCAGCTAGTACAAGAGCTAGGGGGTTGTAGCTCCCTTCCAGGAGAAGCTAGAGAATGAGAGAAGGTTGTAGCCTTCTACAGGTAGAAGCCTACGTAATGGTATAAGATTGCACCAGTACAAAATATCGTAAAAAGAAGTTTCTTATGAAAAGAAAGATAGAGACAATTGCAGTAGGTGGGTTCACCCACATTGGGTTTCCACCTTATATCTTGTGTTCATGTGTGTGACTATCTGCTCTATTCTTACTACTCCTGGTTATTGTTTATATGGTTATGATGCACAGATTAAAGATCAACAAATGAAGAATTAACTAAATTATCAGTTTACAGGGTATACACTAGTTTCTTTATATACAGTTGCATACACATGCAAGTTTCATTAACTGAAGTAGCGTAAATGAATCAGAATATGGAAATGAAATATTAGTGACTCGCTAATACTGATTCACCCCCCCTCTCAGTATTATTTCCAACAAAGTACCCATCTTGCACAATAACCAATGCATATAGTGGCCTTCAATAACCCGTAATTGTGTTCTTGGTGGAGAGTTTCTTAGGAGAGTTGTGAGGTGAACAGAAACTAGATTATGTTTGGAGGAGGAGTGTGGAATGCAATGCAAACCTTGAAAAAAAAAAAAAATTCCTTCACACTAGATAAATTAATCATTTGCAACTTGAAAATAGTGCCAAACTAATAGCTAAATTGTAGAAAGATGGAAGTAACCAGCATAGGATGGGTTTAATGCTATTTGAAATTTATCTACTTCATCGAAAGATAGTAGGAATTGTAGAATGTGCATGACCTACATCCACAAGAGATTTTTCATTCCAAGCTCAAATAATAATGTTAGATCAATCACTAAATTTGAAGAAAACAAAGAATTTAAAAAGAGGCAAATCAAAATACCTAACTACTACAAGAAAAAGCAACTATATATTTTGGCTTTACACTACTATATCCCCAATCACGCATCAGAAAAGAGAAGTTATTAGCATACCTGCACAAGAAACTTTTATAACCAGGTCTGCTAGACAAATAAGGAAAATATTTCTAGGAAACGAAATGCACGAAAGAAATATACAAGTAAGAGACACTAGAGCCTCTCAGTTGGGCCCTAACTTAAGGGGACTCATCCCTATAAGTAAAATAAGCAGTGGATCAATAACGTGATTTTCATTAATGCAATATAATGCTCATGTACATCAGAAATGGAAACAAAAAATTCTTACCTCTTAATAGTCTCTATCCTCCAACAACAATTCAAATCCTACTGAGCCTTTAGGATTCCTTATTTACAAAAAAGTTAATCACAGGAAGTCTCCTTAGAATAAGGGTTCCTTCCCCCAAAAAATCCTAAAACAATGGATCTTTCTCCCTTTAGTTGTCAAGTTGGTCGGCAGCGAGTGGATATTTTAAGTGGAAGTCAGAAAATGTGGGAAGCAGGTGAATATTTGTTAAATTGGCAACTAGGGAAAAACTCCATGTCGGTCAGCTTATTTATGGCAGCTGATAATTTTATTGGATCCCTCTCATCGAGAGGTGTAGGATTGATCCAAAGATCATCCGATTCCGATAAGTATTTATGGAGATATGAATTTATTTTGTTTATGTAATTATTATCAAGCCGACCAGCTCTTATGTAGGCTCTAGAAGCCCAAACATCGTGTCTATTCATCATCTACACGTTAGTATAAATAGAAGAGGATTTGAAGTCATTTGGCAACTCACTCTCTCGTGATCTCTCTTCATCCTGTTTTGGGTTTTGATGGAGAAGAGATCTAAAAGGAGTGCCCTAATATCTACGTTGCCCTAACGAAGATGAAATGTTGGACATCTAGACGCAGTCACAGAGGATCCTTATATGATGTATAAAGGTGATCGTAATAAGCCCTAGCTGCAGTGATAAAAGGAGGCACAACCGCAGTTGAAATGGAGCCATCCTATACGCAGTCCTGTTTTCGCAAAGGATAAAACGCAAAGGTTATACGCACTCTTGTTCACGGAAAGGATACACGCAGTCCTGATTCACGTAAAGGATAAATGCAGTTCTGATTCACGCAAAGGATATACATGCAGTCATGTTCACTCAAAGGATTCACACAATGGATAAAACGCAAATCATACACGCACTCCTGTTCACACAAAGGATACACGCAATCTAAATTAACGCTATCATGTATACAGTAATAACGCAGTCTCTGCTGACAATGAAGATGCATACGCAAGTCATAAAGATCTGCAGGCAAAGGAAGACAAAGATATTCTTACGCTGGAGATTATATATAGTTCTCATGTTGTCCACGATGGATTAGACGTTGTACATAATGAGGTTATACGATGTCATAACGCAGTTAAGGAAATTCAATGATGTCATTCAACGCTATCATGTATACAGTAATACACAGTCATGGGAGACATCTAACCACAGCCGTAGCTGCAGATTATGAAGCCATAGCCGCAATCATGAAGGAGACCTAGCCGTAGTCTTGAAGGAAGATCTAGCCGCAGGTGAAGAGGAGACTCAAACACAAGTCCTAGCCGCCTTGAAGAGATATCTAGCCACAGTCAAGAAGGCCCTAATCCACAGCAAGAGAAGGAGCCTTAAGACAAGGAGAAGGGTCTCTGTTTTAGGGCCGCAGGTTAGGGCAACTTCAGCGAAGAAGAGAAGGACGTTAGGGTCATTCTCATGACTGTTTTGAAGTGCAAATGAACCAGCATTAAGGCCACATTACAGGAGTCTACTTCTGGGCTGTTTGTAAGGGCATTTGTGGCAAGGTTTATCTCTGTCTTGAGCAGCGGATTGCACAGAAAACATTGCGGATGGACTGAGCCCTTTTAGTGGGCTGTTGGGTGAGTACAGGGGCTGGTTCTAGCCTTATATTCCAGCGTTTGACAACAGCTAGGAAGGGAGACAATACCGCAGTCTATTATGCCTGATCAAGAGGCTGTGTTGAATCTGATGGGTGTGAATAGGGTGCTGTAGCAGACGGAGTTTGTGCCCCAACCAGTGTAGTGATGAGGCTGTTCATGAGGACAGTTTAAGGTGACCTATCTAATAAGCAGTGACAGCTAGAGCAGCAGCATGATGATTAAGAGCAGCAAGTTATGTACAGCGTACAACTCAGCAGTAAAGCAGCATGGTGCAGCTCAGGAACATGGTATGATGTTGCAATATGATGAGGTGCAGCACATGGACAAGATACAGCAGAATGATAGGTGAAGGAGTCACCTTGAGAATCAGTTGAAGCAGAATGTCTTCAACTGATCTCATCGCTATACGAAATGATCTATGCTAGATCTAGATAAGTCAAAGTGTTGACTTCTGTTGTAATTGTACTCTCTCTCTCTCTCTCTCTCTCTCTCTCTCTCTCTCTCTCTGCTGAACTTTGAAGATAAAAGAAGATTTGATCAAAGGGTTTCCCCACACATTGTGGGGTTTGTCCCTGGCTCGCGCCATATCTTGTGTCCTCTTGTCTTGGCTTGTCTTCTGCGTTTTATATTTATGTTCTATCTGTAGTTTATCATAATGCTGATGTGATTTCTAACTGTGAAAATTTAAATAAATTGCTCTAGCATAGAACATACCTAATCTTAACATGGTATCAGAGCTGAGGTGAAGATAATGCCCAAGCAAGAGTGAAATAGCAATCACTGAAGACAGTTGGGACAAGACAGAAGGATCAATGGGTTCCTCATAATTCACCGAGGGTGAATTCAAAGCAAAGAATGTTATCAAAATGGCGCAGCGGAAGATTTTGATGGTCCATTTTAAGATCACTTCATTGGGAAGTTCGGATCTAAGGGTGGAAGGAAAGGCGGATTCCTTGTTGAAATAAGTTCGGCCGTTATGCGAAGGAGTGTCCGAATGGCAGAGACACATCTATTGATGAAGATAACAATCATTCCTGGGACATCTTCAATGATCAAAAGAATGACTGGTAATGCAGGTCATCAAGGAAATGGTCGACTCTTCCACGAAAGCAAGGAACCCCAAAATCTCTTTTATGTACCTGATCGAACCTAATGTCCATCTCGGAAATGGAAGTCAAAGGTTGCAGGGTGGCACTTATCGATGGAAAGGTACGTGTTTGAAAATAGATCTTTTAAAGATGTTTTTGAGTTCAGGGTTGTATCAAGTTGCAGGAAGTCCACTGGGGACCATGTCCATTGACTCAGCTCTAGAGGTCTGTGAGTCAAATGGTGACTAGGATGCCTGAATTCAAAAGGAAGAATGAAGGTACATGTCTGAAATGTACCAAAGGAAAATATTATAAGGGTACCATTCCCCTCATGCAGCAGGTTCACAGGTTTGGAACAACCCGAGGAGTTTGAGAATCATGATCAAGGAATCTCATGTATACAGGTGGAAGAAATCCCTCTATGGCTTGAAGAAAAACACCTCAGGCATAATATGAGAGGATTGATAGCTATCTAATGTAGCTGAGATTCACTAGGAGTGAAACCGATCCAAACCATTACTCGGAGGTTGTGGATGATAAACCTCTCGTACCGGCACCTATGTCTGACAGGTGCAGACCCTCTCATTTATAGGAGACAGAGGAAGTTGGATTTTGAATGTGGGAAGATAAGATGCAAGCTTGTGACTGCCTCGAGGATCTTAACTTTCAGAAGTTATATGGTAATGATGTCGGACCAGATTTGAGAAATACCTCTGAGTTTCATAAACTCATTCGCGTTGATGTTCTTGGAGAACCTCCGTCCGGACATCTGTGTTGCAGTTAGCATGGTGAGCTCATATTTGGTTGAGCCTCACTTGATTGGTGCCAAGAATCTTCTAAGATATCTTCAGGGCACAATCTCTCATGAATTGAGATACACTGCCGGAAATATGAAACCACATGATTATTCGAATGATGAGTGGGCAGGAAGTATGGAGGATCACTAGAGCACTTCTCAAGTGCTGTTTGGAATCTGCCTTGATATCCTGGATGAGTAGGAAGCAGAAGTCGGTGACTCTGAGCACCACCAAGGCAGAATACATTGCTGATAGTATGGCCTTCTGTGAGGCAGTCTGGTTGCCGAAGCTCTTCAGTGAGGTGTTTTTACACACGATGAATACCACTGTGAATCTCTGTGACAACCAGAGATGGGATTCGATTATTGAGGAATCCCGTATTTGACAATTGCTCCAGCAGATAGACATCAATTACTGCCTTATCTGAGATATGGTAAGTCGATGATCAAGGAGGATCCATCACACTGAGATGATGTACAGGACAGAGCCCTGAGGAAAGATCAAATTTGTGATTTTCCTGAATGACTTGGAGTCATCGAGAGACCTTTGTAAAAGGGTCCTGCATGCTGCATACATTGAGCTCTAGGAGCTTTGGGGGGCTTGCAGTTCTATTGGAGCAACATACGACCACAGGTTGACTCACCCTCCCCTGGTGGTGCGCACTGAAACAAGATGATTCGCTCTCTTGTGGGACAAGATGATCCGCTCTCTTGTGGGACAAGATGATTCGCTCTCTTGTGTAGCAGGATGATTAGTTCTCCTGTGAGGCCTGGATTGATGTGTTCTCCATGGCGATTGTAGCAGGATTGATGTGTTCTCTTGTGAGGCCTGGATTGATGTGTTCTCCATGGCGATTGTAGTAGGATTGATGTGTTCTCCTGTGAGGCCTGGATTGATGTGTTCTCCATGGCAGCGTGGATTGATGTGTTCTCCATGGCGATTGTAGCAGGATTAATGTGTTCTCCTGTGAGGACAGGATTGATTAAGTTCTCCTATCGAGGCTTCCTACCCATGCAGTCTGGGACACATGGGAAGTACCTCTCATCTGATCAATGAGCAGGGAAATGAAGTTAGGGACCATAGTAATGCCGATGGACGCATCGTTGTATCTACCGTACTCCCTACGCTAGGATGTCCTCCATTGATCTGGGAACAATGATACTGGTCTGCGACCAGTGGTAGGAGTTGTACATGCTATGACACTGACTTCGGGTCGGCTGAGACTGGTCTGGGACCAGTGGTACATACTCCGACACTGACTTCGTGTCAGTGCAGTACTATTCTGGGACTAGTGAGAGAGGTACATACTATGATGTTGACTTCGGGTTGGTTGAGACTGGTCTGGGACCAGTGGTACACTCTCTGAGACTGCGATACTGGTCTGGGACCAGTGGTAGGAGTGGTACTTACTATGAAGCTGACTTCGGGTCAGTTGAGACCGGTTTGGGACTAGTGGTATGCACTCTGAGACTGACTTCAGGTCAGTGGAGAATGATATGACTCATTCTCGATAAATTCTTCTTCTTCATAGTTCAGCGGAGATGAGCAGAGCAGAGCAGAGCCAGCAGAGCAAAGCTAGCAGAGCTGAGCTGAGCAGAGCAGAGCCAGCAGAGCAAAGCTAGCAGAGTTGAGCTTAGCAGAGTAGAGCCAGCAGAGCAAAGCTAGCAGAGCTGAGCTGGGCAGAGCAGAGCTAGCAGAGCCAGCAGCGCTGAGCAGAGTAGAGCCGAGCCAGCAGAGCTGAGCAAAGATGAGCAGAGCAGTGCAGGGCACTGATGGCAGAGATAGTACAGTCGGACATATGGATCAGCAGATGGAGTTCCCCCTAGTTGAGAGGGAGTGTTAAATTGGCAACTAGGGAAAAACTCCATGTGGGTCAGCTTATTTATGGTAGCTGATAATTTTATTGGATCCCTCTCATCGAGAGGTGTAGGATTGATCCAAAGATCATCCGATTCCGATAAGTATTTATGGAGATATGAATTTATTTTGTTTATGTAATTATTATCAAGCCGACCAGCTCTTATGTAGGCTCTAGAAGCCCAAACGTCGTGTCTATTCATCATCTACACATTAGTATAAATAGAAGAGGATTTGAAGTCATTTGGCAACTCACTCTCTCGTGATCTCTCTTCATCCTGTTTTGGGTTTTGATGGAGAAGAGATCTAAAAGGAGTGCCCTAATATCTACGTTGCCCTAACGAAGATGAAATGCTGGACATCTAGACGCAGTCACAGAGGATCCTTATACGATGTATAAAGGTGATCGTAATAAGCCCTAGCTGCAGTGATAAAAGGAGGCACAACCGCAGTTGAAATGGAGCCATCCTATACGCAGTCCTGTTTTCGCAAAGGATAAAACGCAAAGGTTATACGCACTCTTGTTCACGGAAAGGACACACGTAGTCCTGATTCATGTAAAGGATAAATGCAGTTCTGATTCACGCAAAGGATATACATGCAGTCATGTTCACTCAAAGGATTCACACAATGGATAAAATGCAAATCATACACGCACTCCTGTTCACACAAAGGATACACGCAATCTAAATTAACGCTATCATGTATACAGTAATAACGCAGTCTCTGCTGACAATGAAGACGCATACGCAAGTCATAAAGATCTGCAGGCAAAGGAAGACAGAGATATTCTTACGCTGGAGATTATATATAGTTCTCACGTTGTCCACGATGGATTACACGTTGTACATAATGAGGTTATACGATGTCATAACGCAGTTAAGGAAATTCAATGATGTCATTCAACGCTATCATGTATACAGTAATACGCAGTCATGGGAGACATCTAACCGCAGCCCTAGAGAGGAAACCTAGCTGCTGTCATAATGAAGTCGTAGCTGCAGATTATGAAGCCATAGCCGCAATCATGAAGGAGACCTAGCCGTAGTCTTGAAGGAAGATCTAGCCGCAGGTGAAGAGGAGACTCAAACACAAGTCCTAGCCGCCTTGAAGAGATATCTAGCCACAGTCAAGAAGGCCCTAATCCACAGCAAGAGAAGGAGCCTTAAGACAAGGAGAAGGGTCTCTGTTTTAGGGCCGCAGGTTAGGGCAACTTCAGCGAAGAAGAGAAGGACGTTAGGGTCATTCTCATGACTGTTTTGAAGTGCAAATGAACCAGCATTAAGGCCACATTACAGGAGTCTACTTCCGGGTTGTTTGTAAGGGCATTTGTGGCAAGGTTTATCTCTGTCTTGAGCAGCGGATTGCACAAAAAACATTGCGGATGGACTGAGCCCTTTTAGTGGGCTTTTGGGTGAGTACAGGGGCTGGTTCTAGCCTTATATTCCAGCGTTTGACAACAGCTAGGAAGGGAGACAATACCGCAGTCTATTATGCCTGATCAAGAGGCTGTGTTGAATCTGATGGGTGTGAATAGGGTGTTGTAGCAGACGGAGTTTGTGCCCCAACCAGTGTAGTGATGAGGTTGTTCATGAGGACAGTTTAAGGTGACCTATCTAATAAGCAGTGACAGCTAGAGCAGCAGCATGATGATTAAGAGCAGCAAGTTATGTACAGTGTACAACTCAGCAGTAAAGCAGCATGGTGCAGCTCAGGAACATGGTATGATGTTGCAATATGATGAGGCGCAACACATGGAAAAGATATAGCAGAATGATAGGTGAAGGAGTCACCTTGAGAATCAGTTGAAGCAGAATGTCTTCAACTGATCTCATCGCTATACGAAATGATCTATGCTAGATCTAGATAAGTCAAAGTGTTGACTTCTGTTGTAATTGTACTCTCTCTCTCTCTCTCTCTCTCTCTCTCTTTCTCTGCTGAACTTTGAAGATAAAAGAAGATTTGATCAAAGGGTTTCCCCACACATTGTGGGGTTTGTCCCTGGCTCGCGCCATATCTTGTGTCCTCTTGTCTTGGCTTGTCTTCTGCGTTTTATATTTATGTTCTATCTGCAGTTTATCATAATGCTGATGTGATTGCTAACTATGAAAATTTAAATAAATTGCTCTAGCATAGAACATACCTAATCTTAACAATATTTGTCTTAGTAAATGTAGGAGACCATCCTCCTACATATTCTCCATCCTCCTTTCAACATATATCTACATGGTAAATGCATTCTAATGCACTCTTTTCCTGCACATTAACCTCATTAAGGCACAAGTGATGATAATCATCTTCTAGTCTTCCTAATAGCAAATAACAGTAAAAAAGGTGACATTAAATGTGAGGAAAGAGGTAAATATAGGCTTAAGGTAGGCCAAATGGGATTTATTATTTACCTATAAATGAGGCCCGTCAAGTTTTTTGGGTTTTCCCCTTTGAGGGTTTTTCCCTAGCTTGGAGCCTAATTTCTATGTTCATTATTTTTATTATTTTATCTTAGATAGTTGTTTCATGCATGAAAAATAAAGTTCACAAGAAAGTATTAAGGTCAAGGAAAATCTGAATTAATAGCTTCCATATTACATTTGCCAAAATAAAATAGGACTCATTTGATTGGTCACTTTATTTCTAAGAGATTTTTCTCCTCTTTCTCTTCTTTCATTTTTATACACTACTAACACTGGTTTCTCCTTCATGCATCACTTGCATCCTATCCAATATTTATTTTTCATATTTGAGATATGTTATAGTCTCAACATCCACATTATTAAGATTGTTAAAAATTGTAGATTTAGCTTGTGAATTCCACTGTTCTTCTTATTTTGAAGGGGAGTCTTACTAAATCCATAAAATACTAACTTATAGACATCAGGTCCACAAGCTATTAGTTCATATTTAACTTCTCTGCACACTCTTGAAAGTTTCCAATACTAAGGACAAGTACACTTTGATATTCCATGATTCAACCAAGCCTATCTTCTAGTAGTTAAGATATTAAAAAAGGAACCAACTATAATAATAATTGTTGGAATCTTGACTATATTGATAGGGAAGTGAATCAGTATGTTATATTTATGGACATCATATTTTTTGTTTACATTATTTTCAATATTTATCTCAACTATTAAATGGATAAGAAAATATCATATGAATAGAAGACTTAATATGTAAACAACATTCAAATCAAAACATAAAATAAACACTTAAAAGAAACACATGTGGACACCAAATATAAGTGGAAACCCATAAAGGGAAAAAACACAACATTGTTGTTGTTGTGATGCAAAGGAAAGTTCCTACTTCCTCTATTACCCCATCTTTTGTAGGCTCTAATCTCTATGCTATTTTACAACTTGTTGGGAAGTTCCTACTCCCTCTTCTACACTAATTTTTGGTAGGTTTCTACCTAGAAGAAGACCCTACCTCAATTTATTTCTGCAAGCTACTATTTTCTAGAAAGCTCCTACTCCATCTTCAATAGACTTCAACCTACTCTTTTTTAGAGTACTACTTGAAAGGAGATAATAATCCCCTAATACATAAAGGATATAATGTGTTGTTTTACCTGGTCTATAATTATGCATACCTCCATATCTTTGTCTCTTCCTTCTCTTCCTCAAATTAGTTTTACATATTCTTTTGTTCCTCTTTTTCTTTGTGCTAGGTAACTCCTGAAATAGGTATCACAACAACCCTTAAACTCATACTATAACCAACCAACTATGCCTCCCAAAAGCGCAAATTTTAATAAACACATATTGCTTGTTCTTAGTATTCCATGATCGATAATGAATTGAAAGTATTACCTCTTTATATTCTTATTCATTTCACAGTTTTTTATATTTTGAATATCAAATAAAAATTAACGATCCTCCAAATTATATCAATAGATTAACATTAGACATTATAATGATTACATAAGAAAAGGAAAAAGAAATTCTAATCATTTACATCACAACATCTCTCTTATAGTATCAATTATGAATACCTCTAATACCGAATAATGATGAATATCAATCTCCAATACCATGTCTTTGTTTTACATCTAAATAGGAATTGAACTATTTCAATAGAATCATGTTATGTGAACAAAGAACCTTCAATTATCACAGGAACACTACATCCACTTATTTAACTCTAACTACTACAACATGCCTCTATCAACATCACTATATTAACAATGTTTTCCAACAACAACAACACATACCCAAAAATCTAGTTAGT
This sequence comes from Pinus tabuliformis, assembly GCA_031772625.1. NCBI lineage: Eukaryota > Viridiplantae > Streptophyta > Pinopsida > Pinales > Pinaceae > Pinus > Pinus tabuliformis. Next base: position 730,184,662 of record CM062812.1, on the reverse strand, counting down.
TCAACATCCTTTGACATCAATGACAACTTTCCCAACATTGTTTTCCAAAATAGGGTTGTTGCCTCGATATTATTTCACAATTGTTGGGGAGTATGTCCCAAGTAGGATTTCTTTAATATTGGCACCAACATAGTCCCTGGGGTTTCCTCCTCCTAATAAAAGTTAATGATGAGGATGCCTATATTTGGCTTCATGTCCTCGTCACAATCTAAGCTTCCATCAAATCTTTGATAAAAAAATTTAGTGTCTAACTTATTTATGTTTTCTAGAAAAAGGATCATAAGTAAAATAAATAGTATGACGGGCTAGTTTCTGGGTCTAAAACAAAACAAAAATTATAATCCTTTGTTAATATATCCCAAAATATTTAGAAATTATTCTCATCTTTCTCATAGGGTCCATTATTAGAGCGATCTCTAAATTATTATCAATGACGAACACATGGTCCAACTCTACAATGGAAATGACACTCTAACCTATGTAACAGTGACTATTTGTTTGCAAAAATGATCTCCTATTGGGATAGAGCTATTGATCAATAAATATTTCCATTATATATCTCAGATAGTTGAAAAATCACTCAATCAAATCCATGGTTCTATACTTTCATCCATTGATAGGCGTAAACAGAAATAAGAATAGATAAATTCACTCATTTACCCTTGTTGCTTTATGTGGATATTAGTTGATGAAGCATCTTAGAATCCTACTTCTAGAGACCCTATTATTTCTTCTTACAACTTCATCCTATAGAATTCATAGATAAATACGATGGATCTCTTACCAAACGTAACGAATAATGTATATCTAATTTTAAACATCCAAGTAAGTTCAAATTCAATATAATGAAATCAAACATATGTAAGGATTGGGGTAAGTGATTTGAAATGAATATATAATTAAATGGATTAGTTACGACAATATAAATTGGATTTCAGTATCTCCATCATAGTTAAGTTAGTCCCTTTTAATCCTTGGCATACTCACTATGATTGGGCTCACCATAGTAATTTAAAAAAGTATTCTTGAGAAATTTTACCATTGTAAGAATACTACCTAATTTCTATCTTATCCTCTATCCCTTTGAAGGATATCATTCTATAGGCTTCCCATAGATCTAGGAGGATGAATATAGACACATAGAGCAAGGTGAAGTTATTTTTATGCATCAGTAATTTGAATATTTCTATGTTATCTATTCATAATCAAGTTGATCTGTTTGGAAACCAAGAATTCAAGATGTTTGACATATAATCACTCCCTTGTTGAAGGATGAAGGTGATGATGATAAATTCATCCCTCATTAATGTATGTCAGAGAGTGATGGATCACTATATTGTTGAGTATCTAGAGAAATGAGGCATACAAATCTCTCTATCAAGGGTCATGTTATGAAACCAACTCACAAAAAGATAGAAAAGAGAGATCCACGCCTTAGAATTCAGCCTCTTCGAGGGGGCAACCTCCTTTACATTACATAAATGAATAATTCTTGGATGATACAAATGAAAATACCTCCTTTCTATATATAGGAGTCTAAGTGGTCCCAATACAATCAAAGCCTACATAACAATAATATTGTAGGGCACAACAATAACAATAGTGGGCTTCTATGTGGCACAATAGTAACAATATGGGCACTACATGGGTACATCAATATAAATAAGGGGTATAACTACAATAGTAATGGGGTAATCACTAGTATTATAGGGACCCAACATGCCCCTCTCCTTCAAAAAAGTGTTGTCCTCAACGCTTGAGTAGTTCAGGATACTTCTGCATAAAATTCTCATCCTCCCATGTGGAATCTTCAGCGGATAAGTTCTTCCACTTGATAAGGTACTCTGAAATTGATCGATTTCGTAGCTGTCGAGTTCTTGTTTCTATAACTGCTTCCGGTTCCAATATAATTTTTCCTTCTTCGTCAAGTTCTGGCAATATTGTTTGAACTGGGAGCTTGTCGCCTATAACCTTCTTTAAGCATGAAACATGGAAAACTGGGTGCAATCGAGAAGCTGCAGGAAGCTCCAATTTGTATGCCATAGTACCAATCTTTTGCAACACCTTGTACGGACCATAATACTTTGGTGATAATTTATTATCCTTCTTAGCTTGCTTGAGGGACATTTGCTTATATGGTTGTAGCCGTAGGAATACCCAATCACCTACATCAAAACTTCTTTCACTGCGATGCTGATCTGCCTGTTGTTTCATTCTATTCTGTGCCAACACAAGGTTATCCTTTAAGAGTTGGAGGACTTGTTGTTGATGTTCGATGTGATGTTCCACTGCCTGAACCTTAGAATTTTCTCTTAAATATGATGTGATGGATGGTGGTTGATACCCATAAAGTGCCATAAATGGGGTCATTTTTGTTGCTGTATGAAAGGAAGTGTTATACCACCATTCAGCCAGAGGCAACCATTTGACCCATTGTGTCTGTTTATCAGATACAAAGCAACGAAGATATCCTTCCAAACATTTGTTTACTATCTCAGTTTGCCCATCAGATTGAGGATGATAAGATGAGCTATGAGCTAACTGAGTACCAAGACAAGAAAATAATTCTGTCCAAAAATTTCCAGTGAAAATGGGATCTCTGTCACTTACAATAATCTTTGGGTTTCCATGTAGCTTTTGAATTGTTTCCATAAATGCAGTAGAAACTGTACTGGCTTTAAATGGATGTGATAATGCACAAAAGTGTGCATACTTGGTAAGTCTGTCAACTACCACCATGATGACACTCTTTCCCTCAGACTTGGGTAAACCTGTGATAAAATCCATTGATACCTCCTCCCAACGTTGGCTTGGAATGGATAAAGGTTGTAATAGACCCGGTGTCTTAATTGTTTCAACTTTATTTTGCTGGCAAACCAAACATTCTGCCACAAACTTTTGAATATCTGATTTAAGGCCATCCAAAAAAAATTCCTTCTTAACCCTGTGGTAAGTTTTTAAAAATCCTGAGTGCCCTCCTAAGGGAGAAGTGTGCAATTCCATAAGAATCTTTTGTTTTAGCTGGGAATTCTTACAGAGGTATAAGCGATCTTTGTACCATAACGAATCATTTTTCCAGCTAAATGTATCAGACGTACTGGAATCTTGTTGTAGCTTTCGAATAAGTGCCCACACTTCTTCGTCATTCTTCCATTCCTCCCTTGCTTCATTTATCCAATCTGGTTGGATGATAGAAATAGCGCACAACAATGCTTCCACATCCTCATCCTTCCTTGAGAGTGCATCTGCCACCACATTTTGCTTCCCCTTTTTGTAGATGATTTCAAAGTCATAACCCAACATCTTTGTGACCCACTTTTGTTGCTCTTCAGAGGATAATCTTTGTTCTAAAAAGTATTTAAGGCTATCATGATCTGTTTTTACCTTGAAGTGTCTTCCCATTAGGTAGGGTCGCCATTTCTTAAGTGCATGGAGTATTGCCAACATTTCCTTCTCATAAATAGCTTTTCTTAAAAACTTTCCCTTGATTGGACGACTTTCAAAAGCAATGGGTCTTTCATCTTGCATTAGAACAGCACCAATTCCATTTCCTGAAGCATCACATTCCACAATAAAGGTTTTTGTGAAGTCCGGTGTAGCTAAGACCGGTGCTTGGCACATTGCCTCTTTAAGATGTTCAAAGGCCTTTGTTGCTTCCGAAGTCCATGAAAATGCATCTTTCTTCAATAATGTTGTTAGAGGTGCTGCTATTCTCCCATAATTCTTAACAAACTTGCGATAATACCCTGTCAACCCAAGAAATCCTCGCAAATGCTTTATGGATGTGGGGATTTTCCATTCCTTAATGGCTTTAATTTTGCTAGGGTCTACCTTAACTCCTTCATGAGATACAATATGACCCAAATATTCCACCTCCTGGACTCCAAAGAAACATTTGGATCTTTTGGCATATAATTGTTTCTCCTCCAATAGTTGTAGCACCTTGTCAACATGTTCAACATGATCCTTCCAAGACTTGCTGTAGATAAGTATATCATCAAAAAATACTAACACAAATTTTCTAAGGAATGGTTTGAAAATTGAATTCATCAAACCTTGAAATGTTGAAGGTGCATTGGTAAGGCCAAAAGGCATGACCAAAAATTCATAATGACCCTCATGAGTTCTAAATGCCGTTTTCGGAATGTCTTCAATCTTCATTCTGATTTGATGATATCCTGAACGAAGATCCAACTTGGTGAAGTAAATTGATCCATGCAATTCATCCAGTAATTCATCAATGACAGGAATGGGGAACTTATCTTTAATAGTGAGCTTGTTGAGCTCCCTATAATCCGGACACATGCGCCATGATCCATCCTTCTTGTGCACCAATACTACTGGAGCAGAGAAAGAACTTTGACTCGGTTGAATTATACCAGCCTCTAGCATTTCTGCAACCATACGTTCAATTTCACTTTTTTGGACATAGGGATATCTGTACGGCCTGATGTTTGGAGGAACACTTCCTGGAATCAGATGAATAGCATGATCATGATCACGCATAGGTGGGAGACCTTTGGGAGTCTCAAATACCTTGGAATGATTGTCCAGGACTTTTTGGAGATCTGGAGAAATAGATGATTCTAATGTGGAAACATCTAGCGAACATAATTGTGCAATTACACCCCTTTGCTCCTTTTTTAGAAGCTTTGTCATACCATTAGAGCTGATTATCTTTCCTGGTTTCCCTGCAATACCCCTTAATTCAACTTCCTTTCCTTCCACAGAAAATTTCATGAAAAGTTCTTGAAAATTAAAAGCTATTGTACCCAAGGATTGTAGCCATTGGACTCCTAGTACAACATCAGCACCTCCCATTGGAATGGAAAGCATTGGGCTAGTCAATACATATTCTCCCATGGATAGCTTGATATTATGGCACTTTCCAGAGCAATTTATTGTTCCTCCATTTGCAATCATCACTTGACACTCTGGTGCTGGATATAGGAAGCAATTCAATTCTTTTGCTACCCTACAATGAATAAAATTGTGGGTGCTTCCTGAATCAATCAACACTATCACCTTTTTCTTCTTGATTTGTCCTTCTATCTTGATGGTTTGAGGAGTGGTAATTCCCGCCAATGCATTACAAGATATGGTCGGATTTATTTTTTCTTCATATAGGCTTTTTTCCTGGAATATATCCTCTTCTTTTGACCTTTCTTGCTCCTTTTCTTCTTCCTCTTCACAATCTATGTAGAATAATTTCTTCTCAGCACACTTATGACCTTTTGTGTATTTGCTATCACAATTGTAACAAAGCCCTTTTGCTCTTTTTTCTTCCAATTGTTGTGGTGTCAACCTTGTAGGTTGTGGAAGACTATGGGCAACAACACTTCCATCTTTATAGTTGTGAATGGTATGCTTCCTAGTTGCCATAATTTTGCTTTCCATTTTTCTTGCTAACCTGAATGCCTTCTCTAATGAATCAGGTTCCCAAAGGCGCACATCATGTTGGATATTATCCTTTAAAGACCCTATGAACACATCAATCCTATGCTCCTCTGGAATATCTTTTACCCTTATGTTCAATTTTTGGAACTCCTCAATGTGCTCCATTATTGAACCCTTTTGTTTGAGACTTATCAATTGGCTAAAAAAAGTGTTGCTTTTTGTATCCTCATAATGTGCTATCAATTCTTCCGTAAAAATTGCCCAAGTGATAAATTGTTTACGAGAACAAAGCCATTGATACCATACAAACTGATTTGGTTCCAAATATAAAGTTGCCATACGTACCTTTTGTGTGTTTTGCACATTATTGAGATCGAAGAATTGCTCCATCTGTAATATCCATGTGGCGGGATCCTTGCCATCAAACTTCCTCATATCGATTTTTGGAATGTGGTGATTCTTCGATCCAACATTAGCATCTATGGAATCATGATTAACGTTTCTTTTGTTCTCATCATGAGGTTCCTTTACTACCTTCTCACCATTAGTAACCCTTTCTTGTAGCAACTTCTTCAATTCTTCCATGTCTGTCTTTATATCTATCTTCAAATCATCCATCTTAGCTTCCATGTCTGTCTTCAAATCTATCTTCAAATCATCCATCTTAGCTTCCATGCCCTTTATCTTAGATTCCACGCCATTTACCTTAGATTCCACGCCACTTATCTTAGCTTCTGTTAGCTTTTGTGAGCGTGACATTTGTTGCACTTGTTCTTGTAATTTTGATATATCATGTAGCATTTCTTCCTCTTCTTCATGAGTCATGCTAGAGCTTTCAGGTTCCTTACTAGGTGTTTGCATTTTCTTTCCTCGGGGCATCAGTTACCGATAATAATGCTTTACTATGCCCTTTGAATTCCGTTAAACCAAGCTTACACAAAAATTTAAAAAAAAAACTACACACCTTTTTTCACTTTATAGAAGCCTGATATTGAATCTGATGTATCTTTGTACTTTCGGATCATCCAATTATGAAATTTCTACCTGTAGTAGCCTTCTGCGTCCTCTTTCCAATGCCACAAGTCTGAGCCAAATTGGATTCTCCAAGGAAGAGTTATGTGAAATCTCCCACAGTGACTTGCTTTTAGACTGGTTCAGCAGAGCAAACTTGTATGACGTGCCACGAGTCATTGTTTCAACCTTTGAATCTGAAACTCACACACAAGAAACTACAGTCCGTCCTATTTCTGTAACTTCTTACGAAATTTCAATCCGATCCCCAGAGAGAAGGTTATGACGATTTTCCCCAGGTCACCTGTTTTGAATGTAATTCAGGAGTCTGCAAAAAGGCCAACTTCCTCAGATCATATCTCCTAAAATATCGTGCGAAAAGCTCTGAAATTCGGACCCAAGGTTCAGCGCCAATTCTTCGCAAATGGGTTTTTTTTGCGACTTCTGAAACGTCACAAAAAAAACGTTATAGCGAAAATGCCACAATGACCTGTTTGGAGCAGCGAAACCCTAGAATCCAAAGCTCTGATACCAAATGTTATGAAACCAACTCACAAAAAGATAGAAAAGAGAGATCCACGCCTTAGAATTCAGCCTCTTCGAGGGGGAAACCTCCTTTACATTACATAAATGAATAATTCTTGGATGATACAAATGAAAATACCTCCTTTCTATATATAGGAGTCTAAGTGGTCCCAATACAATCAAAGCCTACATAACAATAATATTGTAGGGCACAACAATAACAATAGTGGGCTTCTATGTGGCACAATAGTAACAATATGGGCACTACATGGGTACATCAATATAAATAAGGGGTATAACTACAATAGTAATGGGGTAATCACTAGTATTATAGGGACCCAACAGGTCACGGGAGGTGTATATCCATCCTCAAATAAGGTAAGTGAAGGTAGGGCACTCTTCCATCCTGACAGTGAAAAATAGGCTAATAACATATGTTCCCTAATGTGTCATGTTAGGGAATAAATTAATGGATAAAATATATTACAATGGTGTCTTATGAAAGGGCACAAAGAAAGAGTTGTGGACTAAGAAAGAAATAAGAACCTACTAAACAAACAATATCCAATCATAAATATCACCCCAAGGAAAGCATATCCATGCTCGATATAAAAAATAAGATAGAATCGATTCTAACAATATGCACTATAAATCCCTTACTTGAAATTGTATTACATGGCCAAGAAAGAATACACAATGGATCCATGACATCAAATAAAATATCATAGCCACTAGTAAATACAATGTGGATCTATGTCAAAGTATACATAAGTATGATGTCAAACAAAAATAATTATAGTTCCCTTTATTGGTCCTCAAAGTACATAGCATGCTATAATACCCCAATGTCGCTTGGGATGGGATATAGATAGGAGTGTGGTGTCATTAAGTCCAATCTATTAATCCCACCGTTAGTGGTAAGATTCTACATCATGAAAATATATGAGCTAATTTTGAACATGGAACAAACAGCCTAACTCTGAGTGTCACATCACTTACTAAACATAAAATAATTAATTCTAGAAAATCAAAGGCCAATGGTATAATATTTTTTTATTTTATGGAACTCGTTTTCTCTTTCATATTTTAGTTCCAACTAATGGATTTCCAAGCTCCCCTTTTTGTGATCCAAAAATATAAATGTTTTTACATGTACAAATGTTCCATGTATTCCCATTTAATAACTCTCAATTTTCTCTCTTTTTTTTCTCTATTCAATAGGTATAACATCTTTACCTTAATCCTTAACCTAGGCTATCCAAACTCTATATTCAATTAAAATTTTAATTAATTGTATCCTATAGCATTCAATGTATATATAACTTCCATCTTTTTCCCCAACACCTATAGATATAAGTTAACCATGATAACACATATGACTATACACATCGATCCTTGGATACTATTATAACTCCTACCTTTATACATTTGGTGTCCATTTATCACTACAAGTGAATGTTACATGAGGCACTTATATATTGTTAATACTTTCTTGCACGTTCCTTATGAGGCATTTTTATGGTTATTTATTTGTAACGAGCACATGCACATGTTTAACCATGGTATTTAATGAGTCACATCAGGGGATGGCCATACCATCCACGTGGAGTTTTGAGCTTGTTGGCACCTTCAACGCTCTAGATTTATTTTCAAGATGGATAGTGCAGATTGATCGAAAAGAGGTTAGGGTAACTACAAGACCCAACTCCACTGACACCACTTCATTGGCATCTTCTCAAGGTTTGCATGGAGCTTTGCTCCCGACCACAATGCTACTGAAATTTTTTCATTTATGAGTGGTTGTTTGAAGACATTTCAACTAGTGAAGTTAATCATATTTTCCATGGGAGAAGGATGTAAGCTTTTAATGACAACTCTACGGTAAGTTATATCTATTAATGAAATTATAACATGGACTTAATTACTATATGTATTTTGATATTTTGTTGTCTTAACACTATCTCATTATAATTCTTAGTGGCGTAATTGCTAGGCCTACCTAGCCTCACTACACTAGATTCGTTAGGGGATTTGGCATAATCTATGTTATTTCTTGCATCCATTACTGAGGAAAAGGTTTGGGTTTCTTCGACCAATACCTAAGGTAATCTATAGGGTTCACATTTACCATGGTTGACTTGTTTTTATTCATTATAATTCCCCTTCCTGAAATCCCTTCGTGCTTGTTTGTAGAGCGTGCTCAAGGGCATACTCCATGTCATCAATTTAATATAAGTAAAATGCCATATTTCATTATGATTTTGTTTTTTTCGATACATATGATATGGGTTTTAATTTCTCACCCAAATTTTAAATATATTATCATGTATGCTTGAAGAATCAAATTGGTGATGAGCGAGATGGTCCGAGACTTTTTACTAATTCCTTATTTGAATGGAAAGCACGGCTTCTTCGTTTTTCTTTCTAAATTTCTTCCTTTGACTTCCAAGTTTGATTGCAATGAATCCAGGGCTCTTCTTTGGTGTGAAAAAGCATCCTTTTAACTTGTAATTTTCTTATAATTCCATGGTTGTCAATGACTAGGGTTTTAAACTGTAAATTATTGGACATTGATTAAAATTTCTTACGAAAGTATCCTTCTTGGTTATTTTATTTTAATTCATGGCTTAGAAATTTTTACGGCCCGCTAGGTACACATGCACGATTATATCTACATAGATATAGAGTTGTAACTTCATTTTGTATTATTAATATTCTTGAATATAACCCTACGGGGTTAGAGTTGTTATGACATTAACATAATTAACTTTCTTTGGATGTATTTATGAATAATATCTCTTAAATGGAATTTTACATCATTTTGTTGTTAATATAATGGTGAAGTAAGTATTAAATTAAGATTTGAATGTTTATTTGTTCCACAACATTAACTTGAAGAATTTTTGTCAAAATAGTGGTTTTTTAGATAGGAACTCATTTATTTTCTTATTGTTGTAATCCTTGAGAGTTTATTATGGGTTGTCTGCAAAATATTTATTTATATACATACACAAAATTTCTTCAGCAATTTGTATACATGCTTCCAACCACTCGTAGATACTATTCATGCTAATCTTTTCCTCTTCTATTTACTTCCATACACAGTGATCATAAACTTTATTTCTTCTTAATTGTAATTGTCTTCAACCTATAGACTTTGTATATTCTACTCTTTATACATCGAATAAGTGAAGATACAATCTATATCTACAATGGTTACATTCATTCCCTATGACCTATTTTACTCAGCTTGGGATCAAACTTGGGGGAAACCTAGTGGATTATTCCTTCAAAGGGTTTTATGGTTTCAACCTAGGTTCAAACCCAAACTTACCTTACAATATTAAATAGCTCACAATACATTAGACAATAAATTAAATGTAAGAACACTCTCCTTTGGAAACCAATCCTACATTTTCAACATAACTTTACTTCTTTCTACATTCCTCCCCGTTGCATAAACACGCGTCTCTAGAGGTTGAATATTTTTCATTAAAATTGTTGCTTTAACAATAAAAAATATTTTCATTTGTTAAATTAATTACGTCACTTATCTTATTTCTCTTTTGCATTCATATATAATACAATATTCCTCTTACCTACAGGTGTTTCTTGATATCTTGCAAACAATTGTTCATGGAAAACCAATTATACCATTTTACCATATTAGTTTCTACTTCAGCACAAAGGTGTGCATACCTCTTAGAAGTATTTATATGATATTCCTTTAGAATTATTCCAGAGGCTTCCATGTTCATCCCAACTTTAGTTGTCCTACTCAACAAGGTCCCCCAAACTTTCCCTCTAACTATCAGATAGAACAAGGAATATTCTAGAGTTATATCATTCAAACCCTATGTAGTGTTCTAAAAACCCTCTCCTAGGTTTACCAGTCATTCTCTTCCATAGGTAACGGTTAACTAGATAATATATTTTTCTCAAACAATATCCTATTTAGACTCCCCCGCAAGGTATTTCTCTTCCACCCTAATATTGTTCAAGTGGTTTGCAGCTTCTCCCTTTTCTCAGAAAGGTTCAAGCCTGTTCCTTCCTATTCTCCCTTTCTATCTTTCTCCCAAAATAAAAATAGCACATGGCAAAAGAGAAAGAGAGTTTTTTTATTCTTCTTGTTTTAATATTTCATGACTTCTTAGGAATAACTACTAGTACTCTTTTATCTAATAGTTACAAGCTAATCTCTCATGTTAAGCTCTAACATATTTATGAGAGAATTAACTATTCTAACATAAATTATTATTAATTAATTTTCATTATGTTAGAAAATAAAACAACAATTCAACACATTATTTTTCCATTTCCCAGAAATAAATGAATTCATAAAAACATGTCGTAAAATATGTTTCTTGAGGGGTATTACATCTCCCATCCCCTTGAAAAGGGGACATCATCCTCGATGTTCATTCCGTATAAAATTTTAAGAAAACAACATAAGATAAGCCATTTTCATTCCCTCTTCCATATCCTATGTGGCCTCCTCAAGCCCAAAGTGCTTCCATTGCACTTTAACCTGATTGATGACTCAATTTTGTAGTATAATCTCCTTCCAATTGAAACCTTACAATGGTTCAACCTTGAATTCTCCTTCGAGTTTGACCTATAAAACACAACAATCAATTACATGAATTCTATTTTTTATATACTTGTTTAAAAGTGATAAATGGAATACGTTATGGGTTTTGATATGAGCTTGAAATGCTAGTTGATAAGTCACTAGCCCAACTCTAGCCAATATTTCAAAAGGTTTACAGAACCGTGGGGCCAACTTAGAATATATCCTCAGGTATGATTATAATTTTATCTTGTAGTGGATACCATTTCAGAGGAATATGAAACTTCCTCCCATACAATTCTTCGAACGGGCTCATCCTAAGATACACTTGATACGCATTGTTATAAGAAAATTCCACGAAGCATAAATAATCTTCCCACCTAGTTGGTTGGTTGATGACATACATATGTAACATGTCTTCCAGCAACTAATTGACTCTATCTCTTGTTCGATTAGTTTGAGGGTTATAAGTGGTAGTGAAACTCAACTAAGCACCCATCCTCACAAAAACAAATTTCCAAAAGTTTAAGGAGGACATTGCGTACCTATCCGATGTTATTGGTTTTGGTATGCCATGAAGTTAGAAAATTTCTTTCATAAAAACTTATGCCACTTGGGTAACCTTGTAAGTGGACTATACTATAATAAAGTGAGCATATTTTGTTAATTTTTTCGCTATGACCATGATTTAACTGTTTTGTTTGTAGGTCCTAGGTGATCTAGTTATGAATTCTAGTGTTATCGATTCCCATTTACACTCAAGTATGGATAGAGGGTTCAGCAATAATGATGGGTGTTTATGCTCTACCTTCACCAACCGACACTCTTAACATCTAGCCAAATATTCCATAGTATTCTTCTTCATTCAAGGGCAGAATATCTCCTTCCTTAATGCATATATCATTTTATGGTTTCATGGATACACCGCATATGGCCTTTTTTGGTATTAATCTAGAATTAACTTCTTGGTTTCTTCATCTCTTGGAGTATACAATATATTCTTATATACCAACAATCCTTCCTCGCTAATTTCATATTTTTATTCATTTTTTTGCATAGTTTTACCCCTTAAATTGTTGAAAATCCTATTATAATCCTAATCCTTTAAAGTTATCGTTTTTATTCTTTCAACAAAATTTGTGTCACTTTTACACATGGTTACTTCACATAAATGATTTTAGAATGTGACTCAATGCATCAAAAACTTTAATCTATTTTCGTTTTGTGTGCCTACTTTCAAAATCGTACTCACCTAATAATGAAATCCATCAAGCTTGTCTCACTTTCATTTCTAATTGGCTAAAAAAGTATTTCAAGATTATGTGATTAGTAACCAATTTATTTTTTTCAAATTAAGTAATGCCTTTGCATTCTCAATGCATGAATGACTTATGCAAACTCTAAATCATAAACCGCGTAGTTCTTTTCATGTTCTTTCAGCTTCTGTGATGTATAATTTATTAAGTGTCCCTCTTGCATAAGAACTCCCCTACGAACTTCTAAACGTGCATCCATACATAGAACAAATTATTTATCCGGATTAGTTATTTTCAGTATGGGGGCCATTGTTAGAAGAAGTTTTAAATTTTTGAAACATTCCTAAAACGTTTGTGTCTAAACAAATTTCACACCCTTTTTCTATAAGGAAGAGATCAGATGTGCTATCCTATAAAATCCTACAATAAACGTACAATAATACCTAGTAATTCCCACAAAATATGTTGTCTTCTATGACTTTTGGAACTAGACAATCAATGATGGCTCTCACCTTCTCTCGGTCCACCATTATTCCTTCTCCTGAAATAACATGTCCAGGTATTGTCTTTTATCTTGGAAGAAGTCACATTTTAAAATTTTAGCATATAGATAATGCTCACTTAGGGTTTGTGACACTATTTGGAGGTGTTGTTTGTTTTCTTGCCAGGTTTTTGAATAAATGAATATCTCGTCTATAAAAATTAGTACAAATTTATCCAAAAACTTATTAAATGAGTTAGTAATCAAGAACATCAATGTAGAAGGATAATTATTAATCCAAAATGGTACTATAATAAACTCATAATGCCCATACCTTGTGTGGAAAGTTGTCTTTGGTATATCTTCTTTTTTTATCTCTAGCTAGTATTATCCAAATCTGAGGTCAATTTTTGAAAATACAATTGATCCCCTCACTTAAGAAAATAATATATTATTGGAAGGGGGTACTTATTATTAAAATTTATCTTATTTAATTATTGGTAGTTTGTACAAAATCAACAATTCCCATTGTACACAAACCAAAAGGACTTGTGCAACCCATGGTGACACATTAGGTTGGATATGACCTTTATTAAGTATTTCCTGCAACTATATTTTGAGCTCCCTTAGCTTAGGAAAGCTCATTCTATAGCAAGCCTATGGCACCGGTGCTATTATCGGTATTAATTGTATCGAGAAGTCCATTTCCCTCTTTGGGGGAAGTCCAAGGATTTCATTCGGAAACACATCTAGATAGTCTTGGATAATCTCTAATTCATTTACATTTTTTCTTTTCTTATTCAAGTAATGATCTTCCACTTGGATAGAAAAAGCTATCCCTTCCATGTAGCTCTTTTCAACTGTAATGCAAAAATGTTTTTCACCAATAGGTGTCTAGGTATACCCCTCACAACTTGTACTTCCCCAATTTCAGATGTGCAGGTGACAATTTTTTCCAAGAATTTTAAAATTTCTCATTGTTTCTCCAACCTGTCCATGCCTATTAAAACATAACAAGAACCTAATGGTAGGACATTTAAATCTAAATAATTTTTATCCCATTTAGGATCACTAGAAACACTTTCATCTAGGTTGAACTTCATCTTTTTCTCCGATGGACAATTGAACCAACTAGGAATATTTATATTTTTCAGACTCTGATTGGCACTTTTCTACAACCTAGGGGGCTAATTTAAGTAAAGGTAGGACCCAATTCTATTAATATAAAAATAAAATGGATAAAACTAGTACCTTAAATTTTCATAATCGTGGATTTATGCTCTTGTTGGCATCTATACAACAATACATTAATTTGTGATATGTTCCTCACCATGTCATTAACTATCGAGGCTTCTTTAAGGTGTTCTAAATTTTTCTGAGATCGAGTGTTGTAAGAGAAATTTTGCAATAATTGAGGTTCTTTACAACCCCAACACTTTAAACGCTCCCTCTCCTTACAGTTTTTCCCCTTGACAACATCAGTTTGTTTAGGCCCAACTTGGGGTTGAATTGTTATTTTGTTTTCCTTGCTTTTATTCTTATTCCAATTCTTGTTTTGATTATTCTTTCCTGGTTGTTTAAATCATCCAAATTGTCCACTTTTTCCTCCTTGAGTCACTTAGTCTCTTTTCTTATTAGGACATGGTTTCATATTTTATTTTTTCTATTTGGCTTCCTGGTATCATAGCCAGGCCTTGCTAATCACTTCATCCATGTTCCTCAAGTTATCAAATTGAATCTTCTCCTTAAATGATATTAGAAGGAAACCCAAGAACAATTGTATCTTTTCTTTTTTTTATCTTTGAGATAAGGACAATAACATAATAAAAGAGTAAATTTAGTGAAATCTCATCCATAGTAATTTTCCCTAGTATCATCTCATGGAATTCCTTGGATTTGTCATAATTTTTTTTTTTCAAATATTTTTCTTTAAACAATCATTGAAACTCTTCCCAATCAACCATCTTTCCTTCCAAATTATGAACTATTCTCATCTCTTCCCACCACAGGTAAGCATTTTATTCTAGCTAATAGGTGGCAAAATTGGCTTCTAACATGGTGTAATAGTCATATACTTGAAAATATTTGTTAATATTTAAAAACTAAGCTTCAACTTCCTTTTCCTTTTCTCCATTAAATTTTGGCGGCTAGACCTTTCTGAACTCCCCTTGCAATTCTACCTTAGGTTTCTCCTATGATTTTGACTAAATTTTTTAGGAACTATGTTCCTCTCTTCCTTCGAACCCTTCCTGCCAAATTTCTACTTCATTTCATATAGTTTTTCCTTCTAAGGCCTCACCCAAATTTAATTCATCTCTCACTATCTCCACAATCTTGGGGTTTGACATTGTAATTAGATTTTTGATGACTAACTCTAGTTCTGCACTTCCTTCAAAAATTGTTCAAGGCTTGCTCTTAGAGTTATCACTTCTACCTGCAGGCTTCTCATTATATCCATTAGCTTTTTATTGAGTGCTTGTGTCTATTGCTCCAAATGTATGTAAATTTCGTCTTGACCGACATGAGTTCTTCCTTGCAATTCCTCCGCTGGTGCACTGCCAAGGAATTTCTACTTTGATTTTCTTCTCTTTCTATGTGTGCACAACATCAAAAAATTAGTTTATAGTGTGATTAGCTCAAGGTTTCAGTGTTGTAACCTTCACTTTGATATGATATGTCACATATAAACTAAACATAAAGGAATTAATTCTAGAAAAGTAAAGGCCACTAGTATAATTTTTTTTTTTAAAGATCTAGTTTTCCCTTTCAGATTTTAGACATAACTAACAATTTTTCGAGCTCCCCTTTTTATTTTACAAAATATATAAATATTTTTACTTGTAGAAATTTTCTATGTATTCCAATTTTATGACTCTTAATTTTCTCCTTTTTTATTTATTTGGTATACAATAGGTATAGGATATATACCATAATCCTTAACATAGGATGTGAAAACTCTATATTCATTCAAAATTTTGATTAATTTTCTCCTATAGCATTCAATGCGTATATAACTTCCATGTTTTCTCGAACACCTATATATATAAGTTAACCATGATAGTGGATATGAATTTACACATTGCATTTGCATTATGACAAATGTGTTGTCATTGATGGAAACCTACTTAATAAACATGACAACATGATGGTATCAACCTGAGTATTTAGGCCAGTACTGATGTGATAGATTGGACAAAGGAATATATGTTCAGAGATAAAGGATTGATAAAGATGAAGATTGAGGAAGTTTATGTAGGTTCTATGAAGCAAAGTCATGTACATACACATGTATGGTGAAGCAAAGTCATGTATATGCAGGTTCTATGAAGCAAAGCCACGTACATACGTGGATATGAAGAAGAAAAGGTGTGTACATTTTCCACACGATGGTATTCTAAATACCAATGGTATTTTACCATTGTATTGACCCATAGTATTGAGCCCAATAATGGATATTTGATCCCATCAAAGAATACCATTATCATTAATGGGGTTTTGACATGTGGTATTAGATAAGGGATAAGCTATATAAGGAGATGAAGATCAAAGTACTTGGTGGTGCACGTGATAAATATTTCATGAATAGTTAGATTTGAAGAAAGTGTGCATGAAACAGGCTATTAATGAATTGTTTGATCTGAAAGTAAGTGTTCACCTAGGAATTTCATGATGGTTAAGATTCAATAGATATGAAATGACTGTATTGATAATGGATTGATTTGATTTGTAATATTTATTTATTCCACGTGTTTTAATATCTGTGTCGAGGTATGGGTTTGTTCTGAAGTTTTGATAAGCTATAAGTCAATATTTGCATATCTATATGTGGTTTTAATAACCTGAAAGGCACGTACAAATATGCGTTTAATGCTGGTAAGTCATGTATCTATTCTGCACTTTGGATAGACCTCTAAGTAGGTTTCATTCTCAAAAATCACGTATATAAGAATAAGTGTTTTATGGAAAGAGCGCTATAAGCTAGGGATTTCTTGAATAAGATATTTGATCAGTCTAATTAGTAATGTTGTGTTTATGTTCTCTATCAGTGAATTCTTACTTGATAATCTAGGTTTGACAGTGATGATTGAAGTTGAATTGATTGAAGAGTCATCATGCTACTAGTTGTATGTGATCGAAGATCTGTGATGGTTCTGTGATTATTTTAGAATAATTGAGTGGCTTAGGGTGAAACTCAGTGTTTATTTCAAAATGACAGTGATTCTGTTTCAGGGTTCAATGTTTTAAGATCTATATGCAGGTATGCTTTAAGGAATTTGCGTATACATGCGGATTTGATAAAGTAAAGTAACATATATATATTATGATGTTTTATATATGAGGGTTTTCAGTTGGTTCAGTTGGTTGATGTAGTGTTTGGGTTCAATATTAGTATTCTAGTTACAATGATCTAACTGCTTTGGTTGTTTGAGAATAATTTGATTAGTTTGAGTCTTAGTTAGTTTAGTGATTGGTTGATTTTGTTGGTTAAATAATTGATTGACTCGTAGTAGTGATGAGTTTCATTTTTAATATTTAATATTGGGCTTAAATGATGGTAGTGGACCAAGTCTTAAAATTTGATGAAACGTTTCCTACAGATTTGATTTTTTGGTTCAGGTGGATCAAATATGAAAATTTATGAAAGGTGGTCCACAAAAGTGTTGAGGGTTGTGGCCTTCAGTAAGGGAGACAAAGCTTCCTTCCAGTCGTAGCTGGTAAATCAAATTAGGGGGTAGGAGCTCCCTTCTGGTGGGTATCTATTATGCTCTTAACCTGCAGAATGATACCCAAATACAGAATATGCGAAGAAAAGATACCCAGAACACAGAATAGCAATGATTTTATTATTCAGAGAGTAATGTTCACTTGCCTCTTCGAGGGGGCAACCTCTAATAGAGCAGAGCTCAACTACAAAATAAGACACGATGCTCCTCGCAGGGAGTCTCTATCCTTTATATATGACTCATACATGCAATACCACGGGCCAATACCGTGGGTTTTATTGATACCATCTATCTAATAGTACGGCCCATTTACAACTAACTGTGGTTCTGTCATTAATTGCGGATTAACCACTTACAATTATTAATATGGGATTTATTGACTCTTGACTATGACGTGATCCCATTACATAAATAAGGGGGTTAGAGTGGGACCCTAACATGCCCTCCCCCTTAAGACTAGCCTTGTCCTCAAGGCTGAAGCTGCGGAAACTGCTGAAGAATAGTGGTTGGTTCCCAAGTTGCATCTTCTGGAGAGGTGTCTTTCCATTTGACGAGGACTTCCTTAATCATGCGGCCGCGCAGTTTCTTGTCTCGTGTGTCTAGGACCTGTTCGGGTTGAAGCCAAATGGACCCTTCTTCGTCCAATTCAGGTAGATTGGTTTGAATTCTGCAATTGTTCCCAATCACTTTCTTAAGGCATGAGACACGGAAAACTGGATGGATTTCTGCAGTAGGTGGCAAGGCCAACTTGTAGGCCACTTATCCAATGCGCTGAAGTACTTGATATGGTCCGTAGAATTTGGGAGAGAGTTTCTGACACCCCTTGTCTTTGAGTGATGTTTTCTTATATGGTTGGAGCTGTAAAAAGACCTGATCCCCTTCTTGAAATTGGCGCTCTGAGCGATTCTGGTCTACCTGTTGCTTCATGCGATTCTGAGCTTGATGAAGATTCTCTCGAAGATGGGCGAGCATGGTTGCGCGGTGTTGTAGGAGTTGATCCACTGCTTGTACTTTTGAGCATCCCTTGAGATACGAAGTAGGTGAAGGCAGGAGTTGACCATATACTGCTTCATAGGGAGTCATTTTGGTGGTGGCATGATAGTTGGTGTTATACCACCATTCACCCAGAGGTAGCCATTGTACCCAAAGGTGTTGCTTTTCTGAAGTGAAACACCTAAGGTAGGTTTCTAGACATTTGTTGATGGCTTCGGTTTGACCATCTGTTTGCGGATGATAGGAAGTACTGAGTTTTAGTTGAGTGCCTTGTATTCTGAAGAGTTCATGCCAAAAATTACTGGTGAAGATCGGGT
This sequence comes from Pinus tabuliformis, assembly GCA_031772625.1. Classification (NCBI taxonomy): domain Eukaryota; kingdom Viridiplantae; phylum Streptophyta; class Pinopsida; order Pinales; family Pinaceae; genus Pinus; species Pinus tabuliformis. The sequence continues at coordinate 730,165,388 of CM062812.1, read as the reverse complement.
CGCGGTCGGACACAATAGAAGTGGGCATGCCATGCAATTTGAAGATCTGATCCATGAAAGATTGAGCAACCAAAGTTGGTGTAAATGGGTGGGGTAGGGCGCATAAATGAGCATACTTTGACTGTCGGTCGACAACCACCATGATGACTGACTTGTTCCCTGACTTTGGAAGACCTGTAATGAAATCCATAGAAACCTCCATCCAAATTGATGCTGGAATGGGCAATGGTTGTAATGTGCCTGGTGTGTTGACAGTTTCCCCTTTGTGGCGTTGACAGACATCGCATTCTGCGACGAAAGTAAGGATGTCCTTTTTCATGCCTGTCCAAAAAAATGATCTTCTGGTGTGAGCATACGTCTTCTGAAAGCTCGAATGTCCTGCAATGGGAGATGAATGCAATTATGCCAAAATGCGACTTTTGAGGGTGGATGTTGGTGATATTACGACTCTGTCCTTGTAGCGAAGAATATCATCTTGCCACGAGTAGCCCTTGGTGGAATTTGGATCTACCTGCAATTGGGAAATGAGTTGGGAGAGCCTGGAGCGTGAAAATCATTCACTGCGAGCCTCTTCAATCCATTCTGGAATGGGGAGGGAAATTGCTAGCATAGTACTTTCCTCCTCAAATTGGCGAGATAATGCATCTACTACACTATTGTCTTTCCCTTTCTTGTAAATGATCTCATAATCATATCCCAGCATTTTGGCTAGCCATTTATTTTGTTGTGGGGAGGATAGGCGTTGCTCCAAAAAATATTTAAGACTGTGATGATCTGTGCGGATTTGGAAACGTCGCCCCAATAAGTAAGGTCGCCAGGTCTCGACTGCATGTAAGATGGCCATCATTTCCTTCTCGTAGGTAGATTGGCCCAGATTCCTCCCACTGAGTTGTTGGCTTGTGAAGGCCAACGGTCGCCCTTCCTACATTAAGACCGCCCCAATACCTGTACCCGAAGCATCACATTCAATGACAAAAGATTTGGTGAAGTCAGGTAGTGCTAAGACTGGAGTGGAACACATGGCATTTTTTAGAGCTTTAAAGGCATGTTGTGCTTCCTCATTCCAAAAGAATGAATTTTTCTTTAGGAGTTGGGTGAGGGGCTTCGCTATGCAACCATAGTTGTGGACAAATTTACGATAATAGCCTGTGAGACCCAAAAATCCTCTCAAGCTCTTCAAGGTCTTAGGTTGAGGCCATTCTTGCATTGTCTAGATCTTTTTGGGGTCCACCTTGACACCTTCACGCCCCACAATGTGGCCCAAATACTCTACTTCTGCCATGCCAAACGAACACTTGGACATCTTGACAAATAATTTATGCTTGCAGAGCAGTTGCAAGAGTAGATCTACATGCTGAAGATGTGCGACCGAAGTGCAACTATAGATGAGGACGTCATCGAAGAAGACAAGGACAAATTTCCTGAGATATGGTTTGAGAATGTGGTTCATAAGGCTCTGAAAAGTAGAGGGGGCATTACAAAGACCAAATGGCATGACCAGGAATTCATAATGGCCTTCATGAGCTCGAAAAGCAGTCTTGGGGATGTCGACTTCCTTCATGCGAATTTGGTGGTAGCCTGAGCGAAGATCCAGCTTAGTGAAGAATTGAGCCCCATTGAGTTCATCCAGCAAATCATCAACCACCGGGATGGGAAATTTATCTTTGACTGTCAACTTATTGAGGGCCCTGAAGTTGGGACACATCCGCCACTCCCCATCTTTCTTGAGCACCATGACCACTGGGGATGAATAAGGACTAATGCTAGGACGAATGACACCTGCTTCCAAAAGTTCCTTGATGATTTTTTCTATTTCATTCTTTTGGGTGAACGGATATCTGTATGGGCACACATTTGGGGGTTGGGCCCCTGGAACCAAGGTGATGCTATGATCATGTTCCCCTCGCGAGGGTGGAAGCTCATGAGGCTTGTCAAAGACCGGCAGATGGTTATTTAAAATCTGTTGCATCTCAGGATGAATTGGTAGAGGCTTGGTTTCGACTGCCTGGATGGCATTAAATTGAGCTACAACTCCATGATTGCCCTTTTTTAACAATTTTTCCATCCTATGCGAGCTGATGATAGAGGGGGCTCCCGCCTGGAGTCCACGGAGGGTATGTGTGTAGTTGTTCTACTTAAAACTCATATATAACTCCTGGAAATCCATTGTGATTGGCCCAAGAGTGCGGAGCCATTCAGCGCCGAGGACAATGTCGCAACCCCCCATGTGTATGGCAAACATGTGAGTTTTCAACTGATAATCCCCCATTTGAATTTTGACATTTTCACAGCGGCCTTCACATTTCATTGTGCCTCCATCCGCAATTTGAACTTGGAAGTTAGAAACTGCTCATACAAAACAATGCACTGCTTCTGCGACTTTTTGATGGATGAAATTATGTGTACTTCCACTATCAATCAAGACTACTACTGGGCGATGTTTAATAAAACCTCTGATTTTGAGAGTTTGAGGGGAAGAAATCCCTGCCAAAGCATGCAACGAAATAACTGGTTCATCAGAGACATTGTCCTTTTGGTTGTCTTCTTCTAGCGGCTCATGTTCCTCCAGTGGTGGATCTTCCTCTGTTGAGCTGTAGTCAGTGGCATCAATTTGAAAAAATTTGGGCTCCTTGCATTTATGACCTGGGGAGTATTTTTCATCACAGTAGTAACATAGGCCTTGCTTTCTTCTTTCAGCCATTTCCACAGGTGACACCTTTTGGACCTTAAGTGTTTGAGTCGTGTTGTGAGCCTGTGGGGGACGACCTTTAGCGGAGAAATTTGGGCAACTGTATTGGGCTGCTAATGCACGTTCCACGTTACGAGCGACCTTGCAAGCATCCGTCCATGTGGGAGGGTGGTGCAGTAGGACTTGGGCTTTGATAGCTTCTTTAAGACCGCTGATAAAACATTCCGTGTAGAACACATCTGAGAGACCCCAAGTGTAGAAGGCTAAGGCTTCAAAAGCTGTAATATATTCATCCACTGTACCAGTCTGTCAGAGCTTAGTAAGACGACCCAAAAAAGATGATTCCTGGTCAAAGCAGTCTTGAAGAGCTTTGGTGAATTTGGTCCAAGTCTTAAAATGTCCAGTGCAATGTTGATGCCATTCCCACCATTGCCACCTTTCATTGTCCAAGTACATGCTCCCCAACATAAGCTGAGTCTCATCATCGAAGATGCGATTCAGTTTGAAATACTGCTCCATTTGTGCTATCCATGCCGACGGGTGAGAGCCGTCAAATTTATGCATATCCAACTTGGGAGGTCGCTGACTGGGTGGTGGGTGGGTGTGCCAGATGTGAGGAGAGTGGCTAGACTCACCCTCATTGTGTTCAGTGCCATTATACTCCTCCTCGTGGGCTTGCTCCTTGCCCTTCGGGACTATTTTCTCGACCATTGATTCTTCAAATTTGTCCATCCTTTCACTGGCCATTGCTTGAGCTCTAGTTTCTACCATACACCAATCGGGTTTTTTGAAAATTGGGACCGCCTAGAAAAAAATTTCACTAAGAAGTGAATGGTACCACCGTGCTCAGCTCGTCATCCTGAAAACTCCTAACAGAGTTTTACTCCTTCCTTATCAATATTGCAGTGGCCAAATCCTCAAAATGTCAATGTGGCCAAAAGTCCTGCGAAAATTATACCCTGGTATAGGAACCCTTCACAACGACTCCGATCTGGGGGATCTGAGAGATCTGAATGGTGGCTTTGATGGGGGAACAAACTACTTCTGTGGATCTGATGGATCTAATAGATCAGAATGGTTGATCTGCGAACTTGAGACTGCGGGACTGATGTCTGCTGCTGCTGCACCCCTTTGCACATGCGGATCTGGAAGAGATGCTGTGTGATCCCCCGATAGAAAAGGGAACTAAGGTCTTGAGGAGTTTCAGGTGCTACAGATCGCAATATACATAAGGGTCTGGCAGTAGTACTCGGCCCAATGTTTCAGGGCTCTAACTAAGGAGGATCGACCGTACCCTTAGCCGTACAACCCGACTACCCTATCGTACGGGCGAGTAATCTCCCCGAGTGTTGTTCTCGGTGTAGTGTAGCCGCAAGATGGCCGACGGTTTATCTATGGCGAGGTTTCAAGGGAGCCTAGGGGGCTTCCGATATACCCAGAGGGTACGTGGAAGACAATCCATGCGCGGTTCTGTCTAACGCCCTACTACTCGAAGGGGTACCCACAGGGGTTACAAGGGAGTCCAACAGACGTGACCACCTCTTGTATTTCCTGCATGCATGCCTCCCAAAATCCACAGGTTTATGCGCTCAACAACAGATCCCGTGGTTTAAAGACGCCGGAACACGTCTCTAGCCAAAAAAAAAATTGCTAAGAAATGGAGATCCCATCGGCCCTGGAAAGTGCTCTGATACCACTTGTTATGCTCTTAACCTGCAAAATGATACCCAAATTTAGAATATGCGAAGAAAAGATACCCAAAACATAGAATAGCAATGATTTTATTATTCAGAGAGTAATGTTCACTTGCCTCTTCGAGGGGGCAACCTCCAATAGAGCAAAGCTCGACTACAAAATAAGACACGATGCTCCTCGCAGGGAGTCTCTATCCTTTATATATGACTCATACATGCAATACCACGGGCCAATACCGTGGGTTTTATTGATACCATCTATCTAATACTACGGCCCATTTGCAACTAACTGTGGTTCCGTCATTAATTGCGGATTAACCACTTACAATTATTAATATGGGCTTTATTGACTCTTGACTATGACGTGATCCCATTACATAAATAAGGGGGTTAGGGTGGGACCCTAACAGTATCGGTAAACAAGATTAGGGGGTTGGAGCTCTTTTACAGTGGGTGCTTGAGAACACGGGAAGGTTGTAGCCTTATGCAGGTGTGTGCCTGCATGTTGGTATGAGTCTGCGCTATTACAAGATTGTTATAATTTTTTCATTATAATAAAAGAGGAAGACAAAGATGACATCGGCAGTGGTTTTTTTCCACATTGGGTTTCCACCTAAAAATCATGGTGTCTATGTGTGTTGACGTATTTCCTATGCATGAGGTTTATTTTGTTTTTACCGCACATGATTACCGATTAATTAATGTCTAAATAAGTACTGATGTACTGGTTCAAGTTAAAAAAATTATGAATTAACTAAAAAGTTAAGTTAAATGGATATATGCTAATTGTCTGCATAACAGTTGCATACATAAATAGGTTTCTTTCAATAAAGGCACATATAGAAATATGAGAAAATAAATTTTTAAGTGAGTTTTAAATATTGATTCACCCACCCCCCCCCCACAGTGTTTTTTCCAATAATTGGAATCAGAGTAGGTTCTTCAGAAGAAACTTGATCGCTTGAAGGAGATCTGCCATGGTGATGGGATAGAATAAGATTGTTTGAAGAAGGGATTCAAGAAACTGTGATAGGGACATATCAGATGTAGCGATAGTCACAGATGTCAACAAATATTCAAGTTTGGGAGCACACCTCTTTCTATTGATCAAGAATGAAGAAGACAGTAACAAATAATTATCAAGTATGGGCTTTTGTTCTAATTGTGGTCCATTTCCTTGTCTATGAAATCATTATAGTGACGATGACAGTGAAACAAATGAACTTGCACTCATGGGTAAAATTGAAAGTAAGCACTCTCAAGAGAAAATACATTCGAAAATAATACCTCTAGAAGAAGAAGATCAAGGAAAGTCAGAAACAATGGACAATGCAGATGTTCCTATGCTAAGAAAAGATAATTATCAACAATGCAAAGATAAGATGAAGTATAATTAATGAACCTTAATGTTTGGTATCTAGTATCTAATGGATACAAAAATATTCCTCCATCAGATGAGGAAGTGAAAAAGAAAAGTAAGTATTTGAGTGACATATTTTATAGCATACCTGATTCAACATTAAATAAGGTTATGCATTATACAACTGCAAAGGAAGTGTGGGATAAGATAAAAGAAATCCATCAAGAAATTCCAATGGAATACTCCTCATTAGTGGAACTGATGCAAGAGCATGAGTCTTAAAGGAGAAAGCCTTTTTATTATTCCAAAAATCCAAAAAATGTTACAAGCAAAGGAGTGGGATCCTTTAGCTATCAATTTTCAAAGCTTTCTAGATAGGATTTAGACTAGAATCTAGGATATAGATTATCATGTAATAAATTCAAGTAGTTAGATGTAGTGGAGATTCTCGAGGAGAATATCATGCAGATTAGATAGGATTAGTTAGTTTGGTCATTTGATTTAGGACCTGGTTGTTAATTGAAACAATACTTATGTAAGTTCTAAATCATAATAAGGGGATTTTGATTGATTTGGCTTGTTTGCCAGATATAAGATTTAGTTGTAGAAATTATCTCTCTGTATCTTTCTGTGTAGATTTGGTCAATCCCAGAGGTGTTGCATTCCTCTATAAATTTCACTGTGTTTTGTTGAATTTCCTATTTAATTATACAAAGTTCGAGTATTATGTAATCGAGTTTATTTCTCTTTTTACATGTATTATAAACTGTGGAGTTTGAAGGTATATGGGTTCCTAGATCGGGCTTGAAAGACTGCATTCATCCTAAGCTATTGATCTTAACTTCAACGTCTTATGAACAGTCCATAATGGGGTTAGCCTAGTGTTAACTGGTTGGTTTATTAGAATTCTGGAATTTGAAGGAACGAGTGGCCATCGTTATCCAATGGATATCGGCTATAGAACTGGGTGAACGTTAACTCCTGAACCGGACCCAACATTGAATATGTTACAGTCTATAAACTCGATCGGGTCTGTCCTAAGGAATTTAGTACATGGGTAAAGTCGGACCCTAACTTTTATAGGTCGAGTGGTTATAAACCTCATCAGGTTTGTAAGGTGGTTGACCATTGGATCACTAAGGTGGTTGACCATTCGATCAACCTAGAATCGCTTAGTCAAAAGTAAGTAAACCTTACAAAATAGCCTTGTGATTGTGACATTGCGGAGGTTTAGCAGATTTATAAGGCTCATCCTATTGGGGAAATTTGAATCGGTTCTACTAGGTTAGTGGAATAGATAACTTAGTGATAGATGAGTGAGAATCCATGGGAAAGCGAAGAAGGTGTCCAACCTGAATTAGAAGAGATTGTGTCAGCTTTTGAATGTTTTTCAATAACACCTGCAATTCAGCCACCATTACTGGTATCAAAGTAGGTTAAAGACATTGAACAAGATATTAGGGGTCAGAGAAGAAAATCCATTATGGCTTTCAGAGTTGGAAGAGGATGTGGTAGAAGAGGAAGACCTATTGCAAATGATGAAGTGATGGAAGCTATGCAACAGATGCAAGCTAGATTAGAAGCAATGGAAATAGGGAGAGATGCAAATGCTAGAGATGTCACTGATCCTGAATCGGAGGTTGCAGAAGAGGAGAAACCTATAGAAGTTACTCCTGAGATGATATTCTTTTAGTCAGGGTTGAGGTCCACATCTAGACCCAGAACTAAAGTTTCAATTTATCAGGAGCATTAAGTCCTAAGGAGCTGATAGAATTGATTAATGACATGGAGAAATTCTTCGATTATGAAGAAACAAAGGATGAAAATAAGGTAAAGTTTGCTGTCACAAAGTTGAAAGGATATGCAACACTTTGGTGGGATGGAGCGTAGGCAAGAAGAAGAATACTTGGCAAACAACCAATTAAGAATTGGAACATAATGGTGGCAAAACTGAAAAGTAAGTTTCTACCAAGTAACTATTAGCAAACATTGTTCAGACAAATGAAGAATCTTAGACAGAGGTCTATGACAGTAAAGGAATACACAGAGGAATTCTACGAAGTGAGTATAAGAGCAAGACAAGTCCAAGACACATATGAGAAAGTTGCCAGATATGTCAATGGTATTAGAATGGACATTCAAGATGAGATAAGTGCAATGTCTCCTAGAACAGTGGAAGAGGCTTATCAGATGGTACTGAGAGCTAAAGAAAATTCTTGAGAAACAATCTGCTAGAAATAGAGGTACTTTCTGAGGAAGGGGAAGACAAGGTGGTAGAGGAATATGTATAGCACCTAGAGATGGAGCTAGCAGTAGCTCAAGTCGGCATACACCCACAGGAGGTGATGCAAGTGGCAGAGGGAGTTTTTCTAGAGGAAGAGGAGGTAGAGGCAAAGGAAGAGCAATTAGATGTTACAAATGTAACAGGATGGGACACCGAGCTTATGAGTGCCCAGAAAATACAAGAGTACCTCATAGAAATGCAATTGTTGCAAAGACTGAAGAGGAAGCAACAACGGTAGCAGAAGAATAAAATGTACCAGAGGGAGGAGAATCTTTGGTAGTTAACAAAATATTGCGAAAGCCAGAAAAGGAAGTTTTTGAACCAACACAAAGGAAGACCTTGTTCAAGGCTGTGTCTAAGGTTCAAGGGAAATGTTTCCAGATGATAATTGATAGTGGTAGCACTGATAATTTTGTCTCTACAGAAGTGGTGGAGAAATTGAAACTGAAAACAAAGAAACATCCAACACCTTACAAGGTATCATGGTTACAAAAGGGACATCAATTGTTAGTAAATGAACAATGTGAAGTAGACTTGCAGTTGGGAAAGTATAAAGATAAAATTTTGTGTGATGTGATGCCTATGGATGTGTGTCATATATTTTTGGGTAGACCATGGCAGTATGATAGAGGATATATGCATGATGGAAAGAATAACGCCTACAAATTCAGCAAATATGGTGTCAATCATACTTTGCTGCCAATAGAAGAAGAAGATATATCAAAGAAAACTAAACCAAAGGCCCTTTTGCTGAGTGGGAAGGAGTACTTACAGTAGATGGAGGAAGATGTGGTAAGTTTTGCATTGGTTTGTAAACCCAAGGTAATAATTACTTCCACAAAAGTTTCCGATTTACCAATTGAGATTCAAGAGATGCTAGACAATTATTGTGATATCGTTGTAGATGACTTGCCTAATGAGTTACCCCCTGCTAGAAAAATCAGTCATCATATAGATTTGATTCTAGGAGAAAATATACCAAATAAAGCAGCTTACAGGATGACTCCCATAGAGAATGAAGAAGTCAGAAAACATGTGCAGGAACTGTTAGATAAAGGACTGATTAGAGAGAACTTGAGTCCTTGTACAATGCCAACATTGTTGAGTCCAAAGAAAGATGGAGGCTAGAGAATGTGCATTGATTCAAAAGAAATCAATAAAATAACCATGACGTGTATATTTCCTTTACCTAGAATTGAAGATTTGATGTATTGTCTGAGTGGAGCAAGATAATTTACAAAGATAGATTTAAAGAGTCGGTATCATCAAATAAGGATTAGAGAAGGGGATGAATGGAAAAATGCTTTTAAAACAAATGAAGGGTTTTATGAATGGATGGTAATGCCTTTTGTGTTTTCAAATGTACCTAGTACATTCATGATGCCTATGAATGAATTTTTGAAGGAATTTATTGGTAAATTTGTAATAGTATATCTGGATGATATATTAGTTTACAACAGGTCTAAGGAGGAACACATGAAACATTTGAATTACGTCTTACAAAGGTCGCAGCAAGAGAAGCTACTGACAAACTTGAAGAAGTGTTCATTTATGAAGGAAGAATTAGTGTATTTGGGTTTTTATATTTTTGTTGATGGTTTAAAGATGGATCCAAAGAATATTGACGCAAGCACAGAGTGGCCTTCGCCAAAAAGTGTTTTTGAAGTAAGAAGTTTTCATGGTCTTGCTAGTTTTTATAGAAAATTCATAAGGAATTTTAGTAAGATCAATGCTTCTATTATCGACATATAAAGAGAAATAGATAGCCATTTAAGTGGACTGTTGAAGTAGAAAGGAACTTCCAACTGTTTAAAAGAAAGATCACTGAAAAACCTACTTTGATTTTGCCTGATTTTAATAAACCTTTTTCAAGTGAAATGTGATGCCAGTGGAGAAGCCATTGGAGGTGTTATAAGTTAGGAGGATAGACCTATAGCTTATTTCAGTGAGAAACTGAATGAGTCAAAGAAGAATTATTCTTCTTATGATAAAGATCTTTATGTAGTTGTGCAGCCATTGAAGAAGTGGAGACATTACCTGATGTCTAAAGAGTTTATACTTTATTCAAACAACCATGCATTGCAATACATTATGAAACAACCAAAGCTCGACAAGAAACATGCGAAATGGGTAGAGTATCTTCAAGGTTTTAATTTTGTCTTGAAGCATATAAATCGCCAATCAAATAAATTAGTAGATGCCTTAAGTAGAAGAAACATACTACTTCAAGAAAGTCAAATTCAAGCGTTGGGTTTTGATTTTCCTAAAGAATTGTATGAAAAAGACTTAGATTTTAAAGAGGCATTTGAAGCTTGTAAAAATCATGTTTTATTAGACAGAAGTAAGTAGCTTGATTATTCCTTGCAAGATGGCTTGTTGTTTAAAAGAGATCAGCTATGCATAACAAATTGTTCTATGAGAGAAAATTTAATCAAGAAGAAACATAGTGGTGGACTTGCAGGACATTTTGGTGCAGATAAGACTTATGAGCAGTTGAACAGGTTTTATTTATGGTTGAATATGAGGATTGAAGTGGACAAGTATGTGAAAAATTGTAAATTCTGTCAGTATGCAAAAGGAAGAAGCCAAAACACAGGGTTGTATGTTCCATTTCCTATTCCAAATAGACCTTGGGATATGGTAAGCATGGATTTTGTTTTAGGCTTGCCATAGACTCAAAGAGGAAATGACTCAATTTATGTTGTAATTGATAGATTTTCAAAAATCACACATTTTATTCCATGTTATAAAACTAGTGATGCTACTCAAATTGCTAATATGTTTTTTAAAGAGATAGTGAGATTACATGGGTTACCTAAGAGTATTGTTTCAGATAGAGACTCCAAATTTGTTGGAAATTTTTGGAGGACATTGTGGAAGAAGCTTGGAACTAAACTGAGTTTTAGTTCTTCTTAGCATCCTTAGAAGGATGGACAGACTAAAGTTGTAAATAGAAGCTTAGGTTATCTTCTGAGAAGTCTTATAGGTAAACATCCAAAAAAATGAGATCAAGTATTGGTAGAGGCTGAATATGCATATAATGACTCTCCTAATAGAAGTACAGGTCAAAGTCCATTCCACATAATTTATGGAATGCATCCAAGGGGAGTGTCTAAATTAAGGAATATGGGAAAAGCTGAGATGAGAGCTGCTGGAGGCGAATAATTTTCTTCATAAATGCAAGTAATACATGAACAGGTAAAAAAATAGTTACAGGAAAGAAACATAAAGAACAAAAGCAGAGAAGACACAAGAAGGAGAGAAGTTAACTTTGAATTTGGAGATTTAGTTCTAGCACACCTGAGAAAGGAACAATTTCCAAAAAGAGAGTATAAAAAATTAAAGTTCAAGAAAATTGGACCATGGAGAGTATTGAGAAATTTTTTTGCAAATGCATATGAAATTTAATTATCGTCTGATATTGGAATATCTCCAATTTTCAATGTTGCTGATTTGTATAGGTATGAAGGTGAAAATGCAGATGACACAATAGAAGACCAAGAAAAACAATAAATTAATTGTGCAAAACAACTACCTACAACAAAGAAGTTGCAGCAAGAGAGGATTTTGGACAAGAAATTAGTGAAGAAGACAAGGGGACATGAGTATTTTCAGTATTTGGTCAAGTGGAAAGATCAACCAAATGTTGAAGCCACCTGGGTAACAGATGCTACACTACAAAAATTGGGTAGTTCTATAGAAGAGCTCAAGGACAAGAGCCCATGAAGAATTTTGTCCTCACGAGTCTGATGTAGAAGCATGAGGCTTAAAGGCAAAAGCCTTCGTATTATTGCTAGAATCCAAAAAAAAATTACAAGCAAAGGAGTGGGGTTCTATAGCTTTCAATTTTCAAAGCTTTCTAGATAGGATTTAGACTAGAAACTAGGATATAAATTATCATGTAATAAATTCAAGTAGTTAGATGTAGTGGAGATTCTCGAGGAGGATATCATGCATATTAGATAGGATTAGTTAGTTTGGTCCTTTTATTTAGGACCTGGTTGTTAATTGAAACATTACTTATGTAAGTTTTGAATCATAAGAAGGGGATTTTGACTGATTCGGATTGTTTGCCAAATATAATATTTAGTTGCAAAAATTACCTCTCTGTATCTTCTGTGTAGATTTGGTCAATCCTAGAGGTGTTGCATCCCTCTGTAAATTTCATTGTGTTTTGTTGAGTTTCTTGTTTAATTCTAAAAAGTTTGAGTATTGTGTAATCAAGTTTAATTCTCTTTTCACGTGTATTATGAACTGTGGAGTTTGAAGGTATACGGGTTCCTCGATCGGGCTTGAAAGCCTGCGTTCATCCTAATCCATTGATATTAACTTCAATTTCTTACAAACAGTCCACAATGAGGTTAGCCTAGTGTTAACTCTATTTATTAGAAGTCTAGAAGCTAGAAGAACCAGTGACCATCATTATCCGACGGATATCGGCTATAGAACTAGGTGAACGTTAACTCATGAAACGAACCCGACATCGAATATATTATAGTCTATAAACCCCATCGAGTCCGTCCTAAGGAATTTAGCACGTGGGAAAAGTCAGACCGCAACTTTTATAGGCCGAGTGGTTATAAACCTCATTGAGTCCGTAAGGTCAGTTAAAGGCCGCACAGATTGCTTGAGTGACGAGACGGTGACCGTTGGATCACTAAGGTGGTTGGCCATTCGATCAACCTCACATCAATTATTCCAAAGTATGTAAACCTTACCAAATAGCCTTGCGATTGTGATTTTTCCGAGGTTTAGCAGATTTATAAGGCTCATCCTATTGGGGAAATTTGAAGCAGTTCTGCTAGGTTAGTGGAATAGATAGCTTAGTGATAGATGAGCGATACTCCATGAGAAAGAAAAAAAGGGGTCCAACTTGAATTAGAAGAGATTGTGTCAGGATTTGAACGTTTGTCAATAACGCCTACAATCCGGTCACCAAGAGCTACCAGGTAATCATATGCCTAACAATGTGTCAAAAAAATTTACATGGTGATGGAGTTGTTGATTTAGAAGACGGTACGTTAGAAGAAATTTTTGATATTAGAACCAAACTTGATCTTGCTTTGAAAAATATTATTAATCTTAAAGATAAGTTGCAGGAATATGATAACAAGGATCTTATTAAATCAGTAAATGTTGTTCTAGAATCTAAACAATATTGTGAAGATCTTGAAGCTAAGATCGTCTCTCTAAGAGAAGATCTTGAAAAATTAGATAAGCAGAATAAATAACTACTTCTAGCATTTGAAGAAAAAGAAAATGGGCTGAAAGATAAGATTCTCTAATTAAAGGAGCAAGTGAAAGAAGGAAGAAGGGTTGAAGAAGGTATGAAGGAGCATTATCTAGAAAAGAAGAAGAAATATCAAAGAATGGAGGTTGAGGTAAACATTCTAAAAGGTAAATTAGAAGAAAAAGATAAACATTTGCGATTTCAAGATCGTACTAAGATTTTGGATAATATTCTTAGTAGTAAAAGGTCTCCCAACATCAAATATAGTGTTTGCTTTCATGAAACTATTGAAGGTGAATCTAGTTCACAAGATGGTGCAAGAAATTTAAAGGGTAACAATGCAAAACCTGAAATTATCAACAAAAAGATAAGAAGCAAACCTTATTAACAACCAAGGAAAGTAAACCTTCAAAGAAAATCATTTACTCCAAAACACAGAAATTGATTCTCTCCTCTGATCAATAATGTTGAATGTTTTATATGTCATAATTATGGACACGTTGCAACTAATTGTAGAAGTAGATTGTTTCAATCACAAGCAAATAATTGATTCACAGGAATATCATCAACTTCCATGTGCTAAGACTTGTTTAAGGGATATTGTTTTTCTTGCAATATATTTGGTCACAAAGCCATTGATTGCGATAGAAAGAATATGAAACAGAAATATTATGATTCCTCTAATCATATAAGATGTTATGCTTGTAACAAGTTTGGGCATGTAGAAAAGGAATGCAGGAAAAAATACATGCATCACCTAAGACAACATGGAAAGAAACCAAATAAGAATATTTATGTCCAAAGACCTGAAAAAGGTAGATCCACTGACATTTCTCATAATAAGTAGAGATAATAAGAACATATAAGGTGTTGTCTTTCTCTTTGCATATTTCAAGAAGAAGATAAACGGTACATAGATAGTGGATGCTCTCATCACATGACTGGAGATAATAGTAAGATGGAGCATCTCAAGAAAAACCAATATGTTAATGTTATTATTGGAAATAAAACTCAAGAAAAAGTTCTAGGAAAAAGTAGAGCAAGAATTAATAAACATAGAAGAGCAGTTGATACTTTATTATTTCAAGGAATAAAGTAGAATATCATAAGTGTAGGTCAAATGGCAAATAAAGAAAATGTAACTGTGTTTACATCAACCAAATGTAAAGTTATAGATGAAGAATCTGGAAAGTTCTTAGCAAGAGGATATAGAAACCTATAAAAATTACATGTGATTGAATAAATGAATTCTCGCAGATATGAGGAGGATTCAAACTCAGAATACAAGAAGATGGCACTTGTTGCAGTACATTATGCTTAAAAAAATACTTCTAACAATGACTGCAGAAATGATGTGAGGTACATGACCTCATGAGAACAAAATATGATTATCAGGTCCTGAGGATCAATTATCAATAACCTTAGGGGGGAGTAATACATATTTTGTCTAGATGACGAGGCCCATGGTTGTTTTGATATTCATATTGCTTACATTACTGATAGAAAATCTAATGTAGTAACAATGAACAAGTACAGACAATACAAGCTCAAAGGGAGCTATGGTTATGAAATTTTAGCATCTTACTTTCTATATGCATGTATTAGAAAGGAAAGACATGTATATATGTGATTTATGATACAGACAGTCACGTATATTTTCCTATGGTGAAGAAATAGTAGGACATATATGCTTCAGAAAATTATTATTTGACTTTCTTATTCTAATGTTCATGGTTATAGTCTATGGATGCTACTTAGAAGTGGTATTGGTTAATAATGTTTTATGAATTATTGCAATATGACATTGATGACATGGATTTACTGACTGATGAAGTTTCTTTAATGACCTCACTGATGGATGAGTTGATGTGATAAGACACAACAATGAACAACTAACATAGGTTCAAGGGGGGAATTTGCTATGCTTCTAATATTGCAATGTTGGAATTATGGTTTCTTGAGAACTTCTTGTTACATAATAATGCTTATATTAATGATGCTGCTAAAGATACTCATGTTGCTGATGTTTTTGAATGATTACTATATGTTGCATCATTCTATGCTGATGTCATGGATTTCCTAGGGCAAACTCATGGGTGATACTTAGATATTTCTTGAGCCACATAGTTGTTATGATGCTATTGATCAGATTTCTGATGATAGAATATTCTTTTGATTATGAATATGGTACATATGTTATGTTTATCACATGTTGATGTTCATAAATTCGAGGAGATAAATAGATCTTCATTATAGAACCTGATTTTTTGTTGAAGATACATGTCACTCATTACTTTTATGCTACTACTATTATGCCTTCAAATATGCATAAGTTCAATATGGTGCATTTATGGATGATGATTCGTGTAGTTCTTGGCTCTCACATGTACATGATATGTTGCACATGGTATATTGTTTGAGGATTGTTTCTCTTGGTGGTATCAAGGAGATGGGTCATTAACAAAGTTTTATAGATGATGGTGAGCTCGTGGTTGCAATTTATGGATTTTCTCATTGATGGGAAGGTAGGTACATACTACTATCTCTGTCATGGGATATCATTAACAGGTAAATTATAGATAAGGATTCTATGGATGGTTGCTTAAGTGTCATGTTGATGAAGTGGTGTTGGTGTGATAGTTCTTGCATGAAGAAAATGGGCCAAGAGGATGATGTTACTGTGAGTTTCATGTAGACATATGCTAAATGATACTTGGAGACATGGCATACTTAGTCACATAGTCACATATTGATGATGTTAGGGAATGATGCTACTTTTCCCTATATTAATTTATGATGATATGTCTGGTGCTCACAGATATTGATTAATGCATGAAAAGATATGTTGTTATGTTTTGATGAACATGGATTAAGGCTCTTCCTACTAAGGGAAGGAGCAAGTTGACCTTGATGAGGTATGAGGATAAGGTCATAGTAGATCTCTATGGAAACTATTATGTTGCATACTTGGTCACAGGTTGATGATATTAAAGATAATCTGTCTTATCTTTCAAATTGACGATGAGAATGTGCATGTTGTTGCTAACAGATGCTTGAGGTGAAGATCCTCTATGGTTTGTGATAGTTGTTGATGACTATCATGGTCTTATTGAGGTATTTTGTTTTTGTCATAAATGTATATGTCTCTTGATGTAAACGCCATGTAAACACCTATGTTATAAATCATTGTAAAATTTAGTCATGTATGGACTATTGTCGTCAAGTCATGTAATCCAATTTTTTTGAGCATGTGATGTAATTTGTAAACCCACTATGTTGGGTGATCAATGTAAGCTTGAGTCATTGGTTATAGGAAAGGTCATGTATGGTTGCGTCATAGATTCATGTACTTATTTGTATATCTTCAGAAAATTCAGCATGTGCTCATGGGGAGCATGGTCAATATTCAGTATTCATACTCAATAGATCATATCTACATTGCTCATGTCAACAAAGGGAGAGAAGTCTTCATTCAACATTAGTCATCCCTTTGCCCCTGATTTCAAAGGGGGAGAGAACCTTGGTGTTTGGATGTGTTTACATGTATCTACGGGCGGTGATGACCAAACACCAAACTTGATGCCATCAAGTCCAAACAGGGCCATTTCTAGCATTATGATAAACATGTTGTCCTTGATGGAAACCTACTTAATAAAATTGACACATTAAGGTAGGAGGTTGAGTATTCAACTTAGTACATATGTCACAAATTTGATAAAGGAGTATCGGTTCAAATATAGAGGATTGATGAAGATGATGTTTGAAGAAGTATACACAGGTTCTATGAATAAAAGCCATGTACATACAAACGTTTTATGAAGCCAAGTCATGTACATAAGTAAGTTTGGTGAAGAAACAAAGTTTCTATGAAGAAAAGTCACGTACATATGCAGGTATGAAGAAGAAAAATCACGTACAATTTCAACACCATGGTATTGTAAATACCAAGGGCCTTTACCATGGTATTGACCCATTGTAATGAGCACAACAATGAATATTTGATCCTTTCAAAGAATACCATCAACATTAGTGTGGTTTTGACCATGGTATTGGATAAGGGCTAAGCTATATAAGGAGATGAAGATCAAATTATTTGGTGGTGCAAGTGATGAATACTTCATAAACATTTAGATATGAGGAAAGTGTACATGGAATGGGCTATTAATGAATTGTTTGATCTGAAACTAAGTATGCTCCTGGGAATTTGATGATGGATAAAATCCAATAGATCTAAAATGACTATATTGATAATGGATTTATTTGATCTATAATATTTGTGTCTGGCGCATGTTTATTATGTATGTAGAGAGATGGGTTTTTTTTGAATGTCTTATAAGCTATAAGTCAATAGTTGTAAATCTGTATGCGGCTTTGATAACCTGAAAGGTGCGTACATACACTAGTTTAATACTAGTAAGTTGTGTATCTATTTTGTACTTTGGATATATCTTTATGCAGGTTTGATTCCTGAAAAGCTCGTATACACGCGGTATTATTTTATGGAAATCATGTATATAAGATAGGTTTTGCTGAATAAGATGTTTGATCAGTCTAATTAGTCTTGTTATGTTTTTGTTTTCTCTCAATGAAGTCTTACTTGATGATATTTGTTTACCAGTGATGATTGAAGTTGAATTGATTGAAGATTGATGATGCTGCTAGTTGTATGTGAATGAAGATATGTGATGGTTTTGTGATTACTTCAAATTAATTTAGTGGTTCAGGGTGTAACTCATTGTTTGTTTCAGAATGACAGTGATTTAGTTTCAGGGTTGATGTTTTTGAGATTTGTATGCTTCTATGCTTCATGGAAGTCACTTATACACGTGGATTTGATAAAATAAAGTAGTGTATATACTCTGACATTTTATTTACCAGGGTTTTCATTTGGTTCAGTTGGTTAATGCAGTTTTTGGGTTAAGTATTGGTATTTGGTTACGGTGATCTAAGTTATTTAGTTATTTGAGAATAATTTGATTGATATGGATCTTAGTTGGTTCAATGATTGAGTGATTTTTTGTAGTGATCAGTTTCAATTTTGACATTTGATATTGGGCTTAAATGATTGTAGTGGGTTGAGTTTGAAAATTTGATGAAACATGGGCTACATATTTTAGGTTTTTGTTTAGTTGGATCTAGTGTGAAAATTTATGAAACGTAGTCCACGGACGTGCTGAGGGTTGGAGCCTTCAATAAGAGAGTCAAATATTCCTTCTAGTAGTATCTGGTAAATCAGATCAAGGAGTAGGAGCTCCCTTCCCGTGGGTGTCAGTAAAAGATATCAGGGGGATGGAGCTCCCTTCTAATGGGTGTTGGATAACAAGAGAATGTTGTACCCTTCTGCAGGTGGGCGCCTTCATGCTTTTATGGGATTCTGCTAGTACAATATTCTGAGAAGTTTTTCATTATAATAAAACATGAAGAGAGAGATGACAACAATGGTGGTTTCTTCTCACATTGGGTTTCCACCTTAAAAATTTGGTGTTCATGTGTGTTGATGTATTTCTTATGTGTTATGGGATATTTTGTTCTTACTGCATGTTATGGAACCGACTCACAAAAAGATAGAGAAGATAGATCAATGCCTTATAATTCAACCTCTTCGAGGGGGCAACCTCCTTTACATTACATAAATGAACAATTCTTGGATGATACAAATGAAAAACATTGTTTCTGTATATAGGAGTCTATGGGGTCACAATATAACCAAGACGACCTAACAATAATAATATAAAGGCACAAAAATAACAATAGAGGGATTCTATGGGGCACAGTAATAACAATATGGGGACAATAGGGGCACAATAATATTAATAAGGGATACAACTACAATGGTAATGGGGGAATCACTAGTATTATAGAGACCTAACATGCCCCTCTCATTCAAAAAAGTGTTGTCCTCAATGCTTGAGTAGTCTTGGATGCTTTTGTATAAAATTATCATCCTCCCATGTGGAATATTCAGCGGATAAGTTCTTCCACTTGATGTGATACTCTGAAATTGATCAATTTCGTAGCTGTCGAGTTCTTTTTTCTATGACTAGTTCTGGTTCCAATATAATTTTTCCTTCCTCGTCAAGTTCTGGCAATATTGTTTGAACTGGGATCTTGTCGCCTATAACCTTCTTTAAACATGAAACGTGGAAACTAGGTGCACTCGAGAAGCTACAAGAAGCTCCAATTTGTATGCCATAGTACCAATCTTTTGCAACACCTTGTACGGACCATAATACTTTGGCGATAATTTATTATCCTTCTTTGCCTGCTTGAGGGACATTTTTTTATATGGTTGTAGCCGTAGGAATACCTAGTCACCTACATCAAAACTTCTTATGATGCGATGTTGATCTGCTTGTTGTTTCATTCTATTCTGCACCAACACAAGGTTATCCTTTGAGAGTTGGAGAACATGTTGTCGATGCTCGATGTGATGTTCCACTGCTTGAAACTTAGAATTTTCTCTTAAATATGATGTGATGGATGGTGGCTGATATCCATAAAGTGCCATAAATAGGGTCATTTTTGTTGCAGTATGGAAGGAAGTGTTATACCACCATTCAGCCAAAGGCAACCATTTGACCCATTGTGTCTATTTATTAGATGCAAAGCAAAGAAGATATCCTTCCAAACATTTGTTTACTATCTCAGATTTCCTATTAGATTAAGGATGATAAGATGAGCTATGAGCTAACTGGGTACCAAGACAAGAAAATAATTCTATCCAAAATTCCTGTGAAAATGGGATCTCTGTCACTTAAAATAATCTTTGGGTTTCCATGTAGCTTTTGAATTATTTCCGTAAATGCAGTAGAAACTGTACAAACTTTAAATGGATGTGATAATGCACAAAAGTGTGCATACTTGGTAAGTCTGTCAACTACCATCATAATGACACTCTTTCCCTCAGACTTGGGTAAACTTGTGATAAAATCCATTGAAACCTCCTCCCAACATTGGCTTGGAATGGATAAAGGTTGTAATAGACTTGCGGTCTTAATTGTTTCAAATTTATTTTGTTGGCAAAGCGAACATTCCACCACAAACTTTTGAAGATCCAATTTAAGGCCATCTCAAAAAAATTCCATCTTAACCCTTTGGTAAGTTTTTAAAAATCCTGAGTGCCCTCCTAAGGGAGAAGTGTGCAATTTCATAAGAATCTTGTGTTTGAGTTGGGAATTATTACAGAGGTATAAGCGATCTTGTACCATAACGAATCATTTTTCTAGCTAAATGTATCAGATGTACTGGAATCTTGTTGTAACTTTCAAATAAGTGCCCAAACTTCTTCGTCATTCTTCCATTCATCCCTTGCTTTGTTAATCCAATCTAGTTGGATAATAGAAATGGCACACAACAATGCTTCCACATCCTCATCCTTTCTTGAGAGTACATCTACCACAACATTTTGCTTCCCTCTTTCGTAGATGATTTTAAAGTCATAACCCAACATCTTTGTGACCCATTTTCATTGCTCTTCAGAGGATTATCTTTGTTCTAAAAAGTATTTATGGCTATCATGATCTGTTTTTACCTTGAAGTGTCTTCCCATTAAGTAGCGTCGTCATTTCTTAAGTGCATGTAGCAATCCCAACATTTCCTTCTCATAAACAGCTTTGTGTAAATACTTTCCCTTGACTGGACAAATTTCGAAAGCAATGGGTCTTTCATATTGCATTAAAACAACACCAATTCCATTTCCTGAAGCATCACATTCCACAATAAATGTTTTTGTGAAGTCTGGTGTAGCTAAGACCAGTGCTTGACACATTACATCTTTAAGATGTTCGAATGCCTTTGTTGCCTCTGGAGTCCATG
Source organism: Pinus tabuliformis (assembly GCA_031772625.1). Lineage (NCBI taxonomy): Eukaryota > Viridiplantae > Streptophyta > Pinopsida > Pinales > Pinaceae > Pinus > Pinus tabuliformis. The sequence continues at coordinate 730,144,316 of CM062812.1, read as the reverse complement.
CAAATGCACATTTCTTCAATAATGTTGTTAGAGGTGCTACTATTCTCCCATAATTCTTAACAAATTTTCCATAATACCATGTCAACCTGAGAAATCCTCACAGATGCTTTATGGATGTGGGGATTTTACATTCCTTAAGGGCATTAATTTTACTAGGATCTACCTTACCTCCATGTCATACAATATGACCCAGATATTCCACCTCTTGTACTCCAAAGAAACATTTGGATCTTTTTGCATATAATTGTTTCTCCTTCAACAGTTGTAGCACCCTGTCAACATGTTCAACATGATCCTTCCAAGACTTGTTGTAGATTATTATATCATCAAAAAATAATACCACAAATTTTCTAAGGAAGGGTTTGTAAATGGAATTCATCAAACCTTGAAATGTAGAAGGTGCATTAGTAAGGCCAAAAGGCATGACCAAAAATTCATAATGACCCTCATGACTTCTAAATGCTATTTTCGTAATGTCTTCGATCTTCATTCTGATTTGATGATATCATGAATGAAGATCCAACTTGGTGAAGTAAATTGATCCATGCAATTCATCCAATAATTCATCAATGACAAGAATGGGAAACTTATCTTTAATAGTGAGCTTGTTGAGCTTCCTATAGTCCAGACACATGCACCATGATCCATCCTTCTTGTGCATCAACACTACTGGAGCAGAGAAAGAACTTTAACTAGGTTGAATTATACCAGCCTCTAACATTTCTGCAACCATACGTTCAATTTCACTCTTTTGAGCATAGGGATATCTGTACGTCCTGATGTTAGGAGGAACACTTCCTGGAATCAAATGAATAGCATGATCATGATCACGAATAGGTGGGATACCTTTGGGAGACTCAAATACCTTAGAATGATTGTCCAAGACTTTTTGGATATTTGGAGAAATAAATAATTCCGATGTGGAAACATCTAGCGAACATAATTGTGCAGTTACACCTCGTTGTTCCCTTTTTAGAAGCTTTGTCATACCATTAGAGATGATTATCTTTCCTGGTTTCCCCGCAATACCCCTTAATTCAACTTCCTTTCCTTCCACAAAAAAAGTTCATGAAAAGTTCTTGAAAATTAAAAGCTATTGTACCCAAGGATTGTAGCCATCGGACTCCTAGTAAAACATCAGAACCTCCCATTGGAATGGAAAGCATTGGGCTATTCAGTACATATTCTCCCATGGATATCTTGATATCGGAACTTTCCAGAGAAATTTATGGTTCCTCCACTTGCAACCAGCACTTGACACTCTGGTGCTAGATATAGGAAGCAATTCAATTCTTTTGCTATCTTAGAATGAATAAAATTGCGGGTACTTCCTGAATCAATCAACTCTATTACCTTTTTCTTCTTGATATGTCCTTCTATCTTGATAGTTTGAGGAGTGGTAATTCCAACAAATGCATTGCAAGATATGATCGGATTCATTACTTCTTTATATAGGGTTTGTTCCTGGAGTATATCCTCTTCTTTTGGCATTTCTTGTTCCTTTTCTTCCTCCGCTTCACAATCTTTGTAGAATAAGTTTTTCTCAGCACACTTATGACCTTTAGTGTATTTGCTATCATAACTGTAATATAGCCCTTTTGCTTTTTTTTCTTCCAATTGTTGTGGTGTCAAACTTATAGGTTATGGAAGGCTAGGAGCAACAACACTTCCATCTTTATAGTTGTGAGTGGTAGGTTTCTTGGTTGCCATAATTTTGCTTTCCATTTTTCTTGCTAACCTGAATGCCTTCTCCATGAATCTAGTTCCCAAAGGCAAACCTCATGTTGGATATTATCCTTTAAAGTCCCTATGAACAAATAAATCCTATGCTCCTTTGGAATATATTTTACCCTTATGTTCAATTTTTGGAAGTCCTCAATGTGCTCTATTATTGAACCCTTTTGTTTGAGACTTATCAATTGGCTAAAAAAGGTGTTGCTTTTTGTATCCTCATAATGTGTTGTCATTATTCCGTAAAAATTGCCCAAGTGACAATTTGTTTACAAGAGAAAAGCCATTGATACCATACAAAATGATTTGGTTCCAATTATAATGTTGCAATACGTACCTTTTGTGTGTTTTACACATTATGGAAATCAAAAAATTTCTTCATCTGTAGTATACATGTTGCGGGATCCTTGCCATCAAACTTGCTCATATCGATTTTTGGAATATGGTGGTTCTTTAATCCAATGTTAGAGTCTACACAATCATGATTAACATTTTTTTTGTTCTCATTATGAGTTTCCTTTACTACCCTTTCACCGTTAGTAAGAATTTCTTGTATAAACTTTGTCAAATCTGTCTTCAAATATTCCATACCTATCTTCAAATCTGTCTCCAAATCTATCTTCAAATTATCCATCTTAGCTTCCACGTCATTCATCTTAGCTTCCATGCCATACATCCTAGCTTCTACATATTTCTTTAAACCATCCATCTTAGATTCTGTTACTTTTTGTGCAAGTGACATTTGTTGCACTTGGTCTCATAATCTTGATATATCATGTTGCATTTCTTCCTCTTCTTCATGAGTCATGCTAGAGCTTTCAGGTTGCTTACTAGGTGTTTGCATTTTCTTTCCTTGGGGCATTAGTTACCGATAATAATGCTTTACTATGCCCTTTGAATTCCTTCAAACTAATTTTTCAAACCAAGCTTATATAAAAATTAAAAAAACTACACACCTTTTTTCACTTGGTAGGTGCTCGATATTGAATTTGATGTATCTCTGTAATTTCGGATCATCCAGATCTAAAATTGTGATCTTTAGTAGCCCCTATGTCCTCTTTCCAATGCCACTAGTCTGATCAAATTTAGATTCTCAAAGAAAGAGTTACACACAATCTCCCAAGATGACCTGATTATATACCTTTTCAGAAGAGCGAAATTTTATGAAGTGCCACGTGTCAATTTTTGGACCTTCGTATCTAAAAAAGATATACAAGAAACTACAGCCCGTCCTCTTTCTGTAACTTCTTAGGAAATTTTAATCTGATGATCAAAACAAAAGTTATGAGGATTTTCTCCAAGTCACTTGTTTGGAATGTAATTTGGCAGTCTACAAAAAAGGCCAACTTCCTCAAATCATATCTCCACAAATATAGCACGAAAAGCTCTGAAATTTGGATCCAAGGTTCAGAATGATTTCAGACCAAATGGGTTTTTTTTTAGCATCTGAAACATCACAGAAAAAATTTATAGCGCCAATTCCATAATGACCTGTTTGGAGCAGCGAAATCCTAGAATCCAAAGCTCTGATACCAAATGTTATGAAACTAGCTCACAAAAAGATAGAAAAGATAGATCAACACCTTAGAATTTAGCCTCTTTGAGGAGGAAGTCTCCTTTACATACATAAATGAACAATTCTTGGATGATACAAATGAAAAAACCTCCTTTTCTATATATAGGAGTCTATGGTGTCACAATATAACCAAGGTGACCTAACAATAATATTATGAAGACACAAAAATAACAATAGAGGGATTCTATGGGGCATAGTAATAACAATATGGGGATAATAGGGGCACAACAATATTAATAAGGAATACAAATACAATAGTAATGGGGGAATCACTATTAGTATAGGGACATAACACTGCACATGGTTAGTGATTTATTTTTTCAAGTTAAATGGATGATGCATTCACTGAAAATTTAAGTTAATTGGATATACACTAGTTGTTTGCATAATATTTGCATACATACAGAAGTTTATTTTAGTAAAGTTGTGTACAAAAATATGAGTAAGAAAATAACATTTTAAGTGACTTTTAAATACTAATTCAACCCACCCCCCCCCCCCCCCCCCCCACCCTTCTTAGTATTTTTCCCAACACATCAATCCTTGGATACCATTATAAATCGTATCTTTATACATTTGGTATTCATGTGAACTGCAAGGGCATGATATATGAGTATCTTATATATTGTTGATAATTTGTTTCTCATTCCTCGTATGGTAATTTTTATAGTTATTTATTTGCAACGAGTTGATATGCATGTCTAACTAGGCTATCTAATGGATATTATTTATGTGTGTCTTGATCCTTTAATCTATTTGTTGGCCATTCCAGTAGCATCAGGGGAGGACCCTACCATCAACATAGAGTTTGGGGCTTGTTGGCACCTTTGGCGCTATATATTCCATTTCAAGATGGACAATGTAGATCGCTTGGCAAGGGGTTAGGCTAACTACCCTACCCAAACCCACTAAAAGTGCCTCATTTGCATCTGTTGGAGGCTAGCATGGAGGTTTGCTCCTAACCTTAACCCTATTAAATTTATTTCATTTACCGGTGTTTGTTTGATGACATTTCCACCAAGGAACTTCATTAGCATTCCCATGAGGGAAGGTTGTAGCCTTTTAGCTATAACTCTATGGTAATTTCTCTCTATTAATGACATGATAACATGGACTTCTTTACTGTATGTATTTCAATATTCTATTCTCTTAAGTTTATCTCATCGTAATTCTTATTGGTGTAATTGCCAGGGCTACAAAATCTCTCTCCACTCGATGCGTCAATGGTTATGGCATAATCTATATTATTTCTTGCAGACATTACTAAGGACGAGAGTTGGGTTTTTCTAACCAATACTAGTGGTAATATCAATGGTTCATGTTTGTTAGACTTTAAGCTTTTGTGGCCTTCTTTTTGAAAATTATGACTAAGATAATCCATAGTAATGTACATCTTGTCGATGTTTCAAATCCAAAAGGGGATCCATCTTCAAGACACAAAGAGAGTGATAGATTGAGAGAAGATTTAACCCACCAAAAATAGATAAATAAATACCTAATGAACAAAATAAATTAAAAAGCCGACAAATTCCTCATTCTTAAAAATAGAAATATATTTTTTAATAAAAACTAAACCTAAATAAAACTAACCTATATAAAATGAAAATATAAAATAAATATTAAAACAATTTATATATTCTAATTAATTTATATAAGTATAAAAAAAATTATTGTTGATTTTTTTTACTTATATAAATTAATTAAAATACATTAATTGTTTTATTATTTATTTTATATTGTCATTTTATGTAGGTTAGTTTTATTTAGGTTTAGTTTTTAAATAAAAATATATATATTTGTTTTTAAGGATTAAGAATTAGTCGATTTTTTAATTTATTTTGTTCATTAAAGTATTTATTTACCTGTTTTTAGTCGGTTAACTCTTCTCTCAATCTATCACTCACTTTCTATCTTGAATATGGACCTCCTTTGGGATTCAAAACTTCGATAAGATGTACATAATACATTGGGTTCACATTTAGTGTCGTTGAATTGTTTTTATTCATTTTAATTTCCCTTGATTAAATGCCTTTTTAATTTCTTGCAGAGGAGTCTCAAGGGAATACTCCATGTTGTCAGTTTAATATAGGTAAAAACCCATATTTCAATATCAAAAATTTTCCTTTTTTTTGGATACGTATGATATGGGTTTTCCTTCCTAACCGTAGTTGCAATTATATGCTCGTGTATGCTTGAAGATTCAAATTGGTGATGAGCAGGAGGCTCGAAGACTTTTTATTAATTCCTTGTTCAAATTACAAGTAAGGCTTCTTGTTTTTTCTTTCTAAATTTGTTCCTTTGACCACAAGGGTGGCTTGCAATAATGCCAAGGTTCTAAATATTTTTGGAACGACATAATTTTAACTTGTAATTCCCTTATATTTCCGTGAGCAAATGTGACTATCGTTTTGAACTGTAAATTTTTGGACAGTGATTAAAGATTATTTACAACATGCTCCTTCTTGGTTATATTATTTTAAGTCTTGGCTTACAAATATCTATGTCCTACTAGGTCTGCATGCATGATTATATCCATAGACACATAGAGTTGTAATTCCTTATGTGTTATTATTACTCTTAAGTATAACCTTATGGGGTTATGATTAATATGAAATTATCATAATTCACTTTCTTTCGATGTATTTATCATTAATCTCTCTTGCATGGAACTATACATTTTTACGTCGTTAATATAATGGATAATTTGGTATTCTATTAAGGTTTTAATGTTTATTCCTTCTACAACATTGACCACCTTGAATATTTTTTGTCAAAATAGTTGGGTTTTACAGTGGAACTGAATTATTTTCTTATTGTTGTAATTCTATAGAGTTTATTAGCTGTTTTGTACAAAAATTTTATTTATATACATACACAACATTTCTTCGGAAGTTTTTATATATAATTAGGCCGATAGGCCTTCTTTTGAGTGAGACTTTCGTCGTTCTTTTCCTTGTGAGATTGACACCTGGCATCCTTCAGACGAGAATGTACATCTGACATCTGTGGACAATTTTTTAGGGCCACTACTGTGCTCTCTACTGACATCTGTGCACATTTCGTGATATTCGTCATGGTTTTCCTCCTTCAGTTACTCGTCATGGCCTTCATCCTTCAGTTACGGGCGGAACATGGCCTTCATTTCTGTTATGGGCGGAGGGTTGTTATCTGCGGAGAGCTCGAGAACCATCGTCTTCATTGTTACAAGTAAACGAGTCTATGTTGTTACAGGTAAACGCTTTGCTGATATCTGCTTCACTATCAGAAAATATGTTAATCTATTTTGTATAGATTTATGGTGAGTAATATGTTGCAGACTTGCTGCATAAATATAAACTCTCAAAAAACATCACCAGAAGGGGTGCACGTCAATGTTGTGTAGAAACTCAATTGAACAAACATTAAAAAGTATGACTAGGATTGTTTAGTGGTAATTTGCCTAACTGTTCACCACATTTTTATTACAGGTTTTCACTTATTCCAAGGTTTCGAGTCTTGGCCACAATATATTGCAAATTTGCAATTATTTCTTTATCAGGCACCGAAATTGTTCATCAATAGCAGCTTCATGCAGGAGCTCTTCACATTTTGAAGTGAATCATTATTTTTTTTAGTAATGGCAGCTTCATGCATGACCTCTTTACATTTCGAAATGAATCATCATTTAAGTTCAGTTTTCTCCTTTTTCATAAAAAATGTTAACAGGTATAAACACAAGCGCAGGGTTTAGAGATGGGAAACATGGATCCAAGACTCTGATGAAATTGCAGAATATTTAGACAAGCACTATGCCGAAAACACCCTAAAAACCCCTATGGAATTCAGGGAGGTTGGGTGTAAAATCTTTCCAATATTTACAAATTGGCTCCAAAGCAAGGATTTCGGCAGCTCCTGTAGAGATGAATTTGTGGGAGAGCTCGTAGGGTTTGATCACCAGCGTTCTGCAATCTCGTTTTCTTCCGGAATGAGCATTGGAATTTTTTGGATTTTTTTTGTGTCGGAGCCCCTTGCAATTCCTTTTCTTTAGTCCTCTTATTCATTTTCCAATTTTCTTTCCTATTTGTCTTCTTCTTTCTTCTTTCCTATTACGCATTTCTTGTTTAATATTGAAAAAATGATTATAAATTGTTTTTTTATCTCAGGTTTGCCTGTGTCTCCTCTGTAATTTCCTGCCCGGATTTTTCCAGGGACAGTATGGCCACATGTTGAGCAGGATTAACTAATGGATTTTTGTGGTTTCTTGATAGAATTTTCATAAATTGCAGAGGAAAATAAGTGTATTGTGCCGTCAAAGAAAGATGAACCGCAGAAATGACATTCAAGACAGGAGGCTTAAGAGTAAGTAAATATTTTCACGGCCCTGAAGTTAAATCGTTCACAGGAATGCTCATTTAGAAGATCAATTTAAGGGCCGCGAGATCATTCCCTCTATTTACTGTTGTATATTTTCAGTTGTATGGAGGTTTAAACACTTGCTCATATAAATCTCAGACTCCACTGTACCAATTTAAACCTTTTTCTTTAGTCAGATTTCTCTGGATTACCTCAATTAAACCTCGAAGGTCAAGTAGAAAACATATGTCAAATAACTTTGGTGGAAACTCTGCTACAGAGTAGATGTAATCAATCACCAATTCTCTGCTACCATTTTTAATGCTTTATAAGCCCAAAATAATATATTTTATTCTGAATATGCTAAAAATAAATGTGAATCAGGAATTCCAAGCAGAATGATGATAATGGGTTTTTTTTTCCAAGGAAAAACATGTAAGGTAACCCAAGGGATGCATGGCATATCCAGTAAACTTCTTGGTGTAGATTAGTGCATCTAGCTCGGAGATTTGAACTTGGTACCTGCTGACAGGAAACTAGAATAATGACGACGCATCGCACTGCAAATTCTAATAAACAGGAGAGTATCTCCTATATATTCTAATCTCACAATCAACCCACGTACCATTTACTTCCACAAATGATCCTTTACATTGGCTAAAGGGTCGTAACAGTTGATCAATGTTTACTCATTCAAGACTTTAACAAATGATAGCATTGAACTACCATTATACATTGTGCATTCTAATTAGTGTATACATTTCAAGGTGTTGCTTTAGACTCCCTTGATTGATCCCTTAAACATTTCTTTTCCAAAATTTGAAGCAGGATGTTTAGGGCAGCAAAATGGAGGGTTGAAAGGAACAAGACCAAAGCTGAGTTCAAACTCCAGTTTCAAGTCACTCAAGTATGTGTCCTGACCAAGTTGCTTATCTATTTGCAAAACATTGTAAACAAAACCATTCAAGGACAAGTTCTCACCGGCTATTATGATTAGGTGAATTTCAATTATAGCTTCTGAGATGGATAATTGCATATAAATTGTGTTATAAAATGGAGGTTCACTCGCCTTACCAACCTATTAAACGTAGCATCAGGTCTCGGCATTTATCACGTATGGATTTGTTTTCCATTAGTGTCTGAAAGGATAAACTCATGCATTGAATTTTTGATAGTGCTACAAATTATGCAAAAACCTTTGCAGTAAGGTTAGGAATTCTCATTTTGAGTAACTGTGCAAATAATATATAGTTTTTCCTTACCTATTATATATCACGTCCAGACCAGAGAACAATTTACAAAGTCAGGAACATGCCTGAGAAAACCATGTTAGATGAAAATATAGCAGAACAGCTGACCTTTGATTGCAATGGTGCCAATCTTGTAAAATTAGGGTTTACCCTATCCTTAGAGCACAATCCTGTATAATCTGAGTTTACCCTATTCTTAGAGCACAGGTGAACTAATTAACGTCTGTCTTCTTGTAATAAGGCAATTTGGAGCATGACCCAAGTCATCAAGATCGTTTTGCTACATTATCTTGATTATTCAGGATACCTAGAGGAATGGATGCATCTATGTTAACTTCTATTAACTTTGAACTAGCATTGTGTTGATCAGCCTTCTACAGTTTCTTCATAGTTGAAAACTACAATGGACATATATTGTCCTGCTCATTTCAGGTACCACAACCGGGATATGACAAGTTGAGTATATCCCTGATATCATTAGAGACAGGTAAAATCGTAAGCAATACAGGAAGAGCTTCCATCAATAACGGAACTTGTCAATGGTCTGATGCAATTTTTGTAACTACAAGACTCGAGCAAGATGCAAAAACTGGGAATTATCATGAAAAAATGTACAACCTTGTTGTATCAACGGTACTGCCTATTTCTCATCTTTTACATACATTTTAATCCTTTTTAAATAATTGAATATTTACCATTATATTGACTTGAACACAAAAACATTAAAGCAATTCTGATTTGTTTTTCTTTTGTTTAAATATAATTTCTGCAACTTGCCAGGGCTCTTCTCAATTTGGTTTCCTTGGTGAAACAACCATCAACCTCGCAGATTCTGTAGGAGCCATCACTCCATTATCTGTTTCTCTTCCCCTTAAAAGCCCTATCACTGGTACTATTTTACATGTAAGGCATCCGAAGGTATACCTAAAATTTTTCTCTCATCAGAGCTTTAACAATAGCTATTTGTTGTTGTTTTATATTTTAATGAAAGTAAAAAAAGTTAAAAGAAAATTTTGAATTCAGCTATCTATACAAAATAAATAGTCTTGTTACCTTGTTTGTTGGCAGGTTAGGATTCAACTCTAGATACTTTCTTTTCTGACTGATTACACAGAGATTTTGAGCGATAAAAGGATGTCTTGGAAAGAGAGCATCATAACATGAATAATGAAGCTGCTGCTATGACCCTGATGAAAGTGCTATATTTTCTGAAGCGACAACAAATGGCCATGGCAGCGAAGTAAGACCTCTAGGCTAATACAAATGGTTCCTATGTAAACATTCATACTCTATCATAAAATTGTATGTTGGAAGTTTCTGATGGCCAATCATGCTTTTGAATGATACTCTATAAAGTGGTAAACATCAATAAGAAGGGTGTTAATGGTTAGTTTGGACAATCTGGAAAAATTATGCGATAAGTTTTTTTACATCCTACACTGGCACGTGCACCAGAAGGGGTGCACGTCAATGTTGTGTAGAAACTCAATTGAACAAACATTAAAAAGTATGACTAGGATTGTTTAGTGGTAATCTGCCTAACTGTTCACCACATTTTTATTACAGGTTTTCACTTATTCCAAGGTTTCGAGTCTTGGCCACAATATATTGCAAATTTGCAATTATTTCTTTATCAGGCACCGAAATTGTTCATCAATAGCAGCTTCATGCAGGAGCTCTTCACATTTTGAAGTGAATCATTATTTTTTTTAGTAATGGCAGCTTCATGCATGACCTCTTTACATTTCGAAATGAATCATCATTTAAGTTCAGTTTTCTCCTTTTTCATAAAAAATGTTAACAGGTATAAACACAAGCGCAGGGTTTAGAGATGGGAAACATGGATCCAAGACTCTGATGAAATTGCAGAATATTTAGACAAGCACTATGCCGAAAACACCCTAAAAACCCCTATGGAATTCAGGGAGGTTGGGTGTAAAATATTTCCAATATTTACAAATTGGCTCCAAAGCAAGGATCTCGGTAGCTCCTGTAGAGATGAATTTGTGGGAGAGCTCGTAGGGTTTGATCACCAGCGTTCTGCAATCTCGTTTTCTTCCGGAATGAGCATTGGAATTTTTTGGCTTTTTTTTGTGTCGGAGCCCCTTGCAATTCCTTTTCTTTAGTCCTCTTATTCATTTTCCAATTTTCTTTCCTATTTGTCTTCTTCTTTCTTCTTTCCTATTACGCATTTCTTGTTTAATATTGAAAAAATGATTATAAATTGTTTTTTTATCTCAGGTTTGCCTGTGTCTCCTCTGTAATTTCCTGCCCAGATTTTTCCAGGGACAGTATGGCCACATGTTGAGCAGGATTAACTAATGGATTTTTGTGGTTTCTTGCTAGAATTTTCATAAATTGCAGAGGAAAATAAGTGTATTGTGCCGTCAAAGAAAGATGAACCGCAGAAATGACATTCAAGACAGGAGGCTTGAGAGTAAGTAAATATTTTCACGGCCCTGAAGTTAAATCGTTCACAGGAATGCTCATTTAGAAGATCAATTTAAGGGCCGCGAGATCATTCCCTCTATTTACTGTTGTATATTTTCAGTTGTATGGAGGTTTAAACACTTGCTCATATAAATCTCAGACTCCACTGTACCAATTTAAACCTTTTTCTTTAGTCAGATTTCTCTGGATTACCTCAATTAAACCTCGAAGGTCAAGTAGAAAACATATGTCAAATAACTTTGGTGGAAACTCTGCTACAGAGTAGATGTAATCAATCACCAATTCTCTGCTACCATTTTTAATGCTTTATAAGCCCAAAATAATATATTTTATTCTGAATATGCTAAAAATAAATGTGAATCAGGAATTCCAAGCAAAATGATGATAATGGGTTTTTTTTCCAAGGAAAAACATGTAAGGTAACCCAAGGGATGCATGGCATATCCAGTAAACTTCTTGGTGTAGATTAGTGCATCTAGCTCGGAGATTTGAACTTGGTACCTGCTGACAGGAAACTAGAATAATGACGATGCATCACACTGCAAATTCTAATAAACAGGAGAGTATCTCCTATATATTCTAATCTCACAATCAACCCACATACCATTTACTTCCACAAATGATGCTTTACATTGGCTAAAGGGTCGTAACAGTTGATCAATGTTTACTCATTCAAGACTTTAACAAATGATAGCATTGAACTACCATTATACATTGTGAATTCTAATTAGTGTATACATTTCAAGGTGTTGCTTTAGACTCCCTTGATTGATCCCTTAAACATTTCTTTTCCAAAATTTGAAGCAGGATGTTTAGGGCACCAAAATGGAGGGTTGAAAGGAACAAGACCAAAGCTGAGTTCAAACTCCAGTTTCAAGTCACTCAAGTATGTGTCCTAACCAAGTTGCTTATCTATTTGCAAGACATTGTAAACAAAACCATTCAAGGACAAGTTCTCACCAGCTGTTATGATTAGGTGAATTTCAATTGTAGCTTCTGAGATGGATAATTGCATATAAATTGTGTTACAAAATGGAGGTTCACTCGCCTTACCAACCTATTAAACGTAGCATCAGGTCTCGACATTTATCACGTATGGATTTGTTTTCCATTAGTGTCTGAAAGGATAAACTCATGCATTGCATTTTTGATAGTGCTACAAATTATGCAAAAACCTTTGCAGTAAGGTTAGAAATTCTCATTTTGAGTAACTGTGCAAATAATATATAGTTTTTCCTTACCTATTATATATCACGTCCAGACCAGAGAACAGTTTACAAAGTCAGGAACATGCCTGAGAAAACCATGTTAGATGAAAATCTAGCAGAACAGCTGACCTTTGATTGCAATGGTGCCAATCTTGTAAAATTAGGGTTTACCCGATCCTTAGAGCACAATCCTGTATAATCTGAGTTTACCCTATTCTTAGAGCACAGGTGAACTAATTAACGTCTGTCCTCTTGTAATAAGGCAATTTGGAGCATGACCCAAGTCATCAAGATCGTTTTGCTACATTATCTTGATTATTCAGGATACCTAGAGGAATGGATGCATCTATGTTAACTTCTATTAACTTTGAACTAGCATTGTGTTGATCAGCCTTCTACAGTTTCTTTATAGTTGAAAACTACAATGGACATATATTGTCCTGCTCATTTCAGGTACCACAACCGAGATATGACTAGTTGAGTATATCCCTGATATCATTAGAGACAGGTAAAATCGTAAGCAATACAAGAAGAGCTTCCATCAATAACGGAACTTGTCAATGGTCTGATGCAATTTTTGTAACTACAAGACTCGAGCAAGATGCAAAAACTGGGAATTATCATGAAAAAATGTACAACCTTGTTGTATCAACGGTACTGCCTATTTCTCATCTTTTACATACATTTTAATCCTTTTTAAATAATTGAATATTTACCATTATATTGACTTGAACACAAAAACATTAAAGCAATTCTGATTTGTTTTTCTTTTGTTTAAATATAATTTCTGCAACTTGCCAGGGCTCTTCTCAATTTGGTTTCCTTGGTGAAACAACCATCAACCTCGCAGATTCTGTAGGAGCCATCACTCCATTATCTATTTATCTTCCCCTTAAAAGCCCTATCACTGGTACTATTTTACATGTAAGGCATCCGGAGGTATACCTAAAGTTTTTCTCTCATCAGAGTTTTAACAATAGCTATTTGTTGCTGTTTTATATTTTAATGAAAGTAAAAAAAGTTAAAAGAAAATTTTGAATTCAGCTATCTATACAAAATAAATAGTCTTGTTACCTTGTTTGTTGGCAGGTTAGGATTCAACTCTAGATACTTTCTTTTCTGACTGATTACACAGAGATTTTGAGCGAGAAAAGGATGTCTTGGAAAGAGAGCATCATAACATGAATAATGAAGCTGCTGCTATGACCCTGATGAAAGTGCTATATTTTCTGAAGCGACAACAAATGGCCATGGCAGCGAAGTAAGACCTCTAGGCTGATACAAATGGTTCCTATGTAAACATTCATACTCTATCATAAAATTGTATGTTGGAAGTTTGTGATGGCCAATAATGCTTTTGAATGATACTCTATAAAGTGGTAAACATCAATAAGAAGGGTGTTAATGGTTAGTTTGGACAATCTGGAAAAATTATGCGATAAGCTTTTTTACATCCTACACTGGCACTTGTGCATTCTTTTCTTATATCAGCCTGTAAATTATGTTTGGTGCATATGGGCAAAATATTCATAATTCAATGGCCCTGCCACTATCTGGCATCTAATGAAGGCAGATCAAACAACTCGACTCGAAATTTGTTACAGGTCATGTTTGATGGTTGGCTATTCCAAGACATCAAAGCGAAATGTTGGCCTTCTTATGATGTTGACATCATCAAAGCCTTTGCTAAGTCACCTTCCTTTTACAATTTTCCAACCTTACTGTAACGAACTGTAGAAGAATATGGTACTGCATGGCAATCCAATCTGTATCAAAATTGACAAATTTTGCTGTCAACTACCCCTCTTGCAGTGAGAAAATATATTCTGACAACCAACAAGTACTTACATTTAAATTTAGCATACTTTTGCTCGATCCTGTGAATTCATTGCAGACTCTGGATCTCTCAAACATGTGGTTGCCTCCAGCTTGATGAAGTGCTTAGATTTCCATCTCTTATGACTCGGGCCTTAATTGTAAGCCTCTTGTGAGTTGTATAGCCTGAAAATGTCCTAAGCACCTGTTCCTTTAGTTCAAAATGAGATGACATAGCAAGAAAAACAAACATTGCAACAGATATAAATAAAATTATAACAGATATAAATAAAATTATAGCAGGCTGCAAGATTAGCAGCTATATTTAAAATTGCATATTATGCTATTCTTGGATGCTACTGAAATATAGTTATGAATGAGAAGTATGCTCTTTCTCTGGTACCATTGAACGATGATTCTGAAATGGCACACAGAAGGTTTACAAGAAATCTTATGAATCCAAGAGAATGTATCAAATTATTCTACCTTCCCTGTTTCAAAATCATGGCATTGTCTGCACTGAATCACTGATGATGAGTGTGGTGGGCATTGCCATATACTATATATTTATTTCCTATATTTACATATCAACTCTACTCAACTTTGCATCCAACTTAATCATAATAACTATGGTGTACCTTGTGTCAAACTCCTAGAAAAACTCCACAGAGGCATCATAATCCTTTTAAGAGAAAGAAGATTGGAAGACTTCATTACTCACCATATAATCAAATGCACAACTTCCATGGAAACTACATTGAATATTGAAGCTTGTTGACTAACAGTTTTCTTATTGCTAGGAAACACTACTTGAAGCATGCAAAACATGGATTCCCATTCGTTTTGACTTATTGAGTCTCCAACAAACATTAAGAGCTTTCCTCTTAACCGCTCTAGTAGATTTTTGGCATTGAAACTGAAACACCATATACAGAAAAGTCCAAATCCTTTTATTCTCATATACAATATCACCTTGTATTTTATCCATTTATTTTCATATGCAATATCACCCTGCTTTTTTGCATTTCATTTCCTTTTAGCATAAATGCAATGCAAAAGAGAACATACTTCTAGGTAGGCTAATTTGTTTGCATTTTTATTTGCAGGGTTTATTTTGATTTCTGAAATATTTTGGAATAGAAATGATTGAGGTAAAAAACTAATATTTTCTATTTTGGAATGGGGATTGCCAAGAGTTTCGCTGCTACATCTCAGTTCTAACAGCTTTGAAGAAAGCATTTCTAAAGATATTGGCAATGCTAGAAATTTATCTAACCTACAAATTGACTGTAATAGATTTTCAGGTAAGCTTCCATCTGAGATTGCCAAGGTAGGGCTTTTATCTGTTTTCAATGCTAGCAATAATAAATTTTCAGGAAGTATACCAGATGCGCTTTATGGGTTACATAATCTTGATGTATTGGGTTTGCAAGTAAATTTACTTTCTGGTAACATTTCGTTGAGTATTGGGTCTCTGAAACAGCTTACAGAGCTTAACTTGAAAGGAAATGATATTTCTGGTGAAATACCTATGCAAATGGGTGATCTCCAAAACCTCAGATACCTTGATCTATCCAGCAATCAACTCAAGGGGAAAGTCGTTACATCTTTAACCAACCTTACGTTTAGTTTCCTAAATCTATCAAAACAATCAACTGTCTGGAACAGTCCTCAGTAGCTTGAGTAAATTCAGAGAGGCATTTATAGGCAATCCCAAACTCTGTGGAGACGATTTTCAAGATATCAAACCCTGTGTCAAGATATCAAAAACGATTCTACATCACCAAGCAATTCAACATCATTCACTCAAGGCAATTTCAAAGGAAGTAGAATATAAATTAAGGATCCATCTCTGCCTCCTGCAACACCAACTCGAAAGGAAAAAGTAAGTTTGTTTGTTTGGGAAGAAAGGAAAATGGCAAGATGTACTGCAGGCCAGGTTATCAAATGCAAAGGTAACTACTTCAGTTCAGTTCAGTTCAGTGCAAGGAGTCATTGCCACACTCTTTTTATTTCATGTATATCATTTCATGGAAAAATTGATTTGCAGGGTTAAGCTGGATTTATGCAAACTGTATGTGTGCAATTTATGCTTCTTGAAATCTGATATATTTTGATTTGTACTTTTGTTACAGCTGTTGTTGCATGGGGTGCAGGGGAGCTTCTGAAGATTGAAGAAGTGGAAGTGGCTCCTCCACAGGCAATGGAAGTGAGAACCAAAGGTATGCTATGAATAATTATCGTTAAACATCAAGTTTCTAGGAAGCAAATGTATGCTATGAATAATTATCATTAAACATCAAGAAAATTTTAAGGAAGGATATTAATTACACATCTCCAATTGCACTGTATTGTATAACACATACAAATATTGCTTTTAGCAGTGAAATGGAATGACTGATACTGATACTGCTTTGGTTGCAGGGCCAAACTCCTCTCTTTCCCTGCATTTTGGGACATGAAGCAGCTGGGTATGCACTCTTCTCTTGCCAATGAGTTCTATGTATTCAAAAAAATTAGTTAGTCATATTAGTAGGCGTGTGGGATTTCAAAAAAGTTAATTAGTCATACTAGCAAGCATTCAGGATTTCAAAGAAATTAATTAGTCATACTAGCAAACATGTAGGATTTGAAAAAAATTAATTAGTCATACTAGCAGGCATCGTGTAGAATTTCAAAAGGGAAAAATGACAGTAATTTTCTTGGAGAAGGGGTGACTGACCTCAAGGAGGGTGACAGTGTGCTTCCCTTATTTACTGGAGAATGTGGAGAATGCAGACACTGCAAGTCAGACGAAAGCAACATGTGTGATCTTCTAAGAATTAACACTGACAGGGGGGTTATGATAAATGATGGGAAGTCGAGGTTTTCAATCAATGGGAAACCCATTTACCACTTCCTTAGCACATCCACTTTCAGCCAGTATACAGTTGTGCATGTCGGTTGTGTTGCCCAAATTAATCCAGAGGCTCCTCTTAACAAATTCTATATTCTCAATTGTGGGGTTTCAACAGGTAAATCATTTTCTGGACTTTTTCAGGGTAATTTGTTGATGATTGTGAAAAAGAGATCATTAAAAGGATATAATTGACATTGTATATTGTTTTATCCAATTCCTAAAGTTATGGTTTCCTCGAAGTGTTAATAATAAAATCATCCATGATCGTTCCCTTGATTGAAATTCTTATTCACAATTTATTTTGTTGTGGGATCAGGCATGGGTGCGACTTTGAATGTAGAAAAACCCAAGAAGGGTTCTCTTTATATTTTGTCATTTCAATTATTATTATTATTATTAATGTTTAAATAAAAATAGTTACAAAATTATTTATAGATCACAAAATTAATTGTATTTTATTAAACATCACATATGAATACAATAAGTATTGGTTTAAGAATATCTTTGAATGTAGAAAAACCCAAGAAGGGTTCTCTCTCTTTATATTTTGTCATTTCAATTATTATTATTATTATTAATGTTTAAATAAAAATAGTTACAAAATTATTTATAGATCACAAAATTAATTGTATTTTATTAAACATCACATATGAATACAAAAAGTATTGATTTAAGAATATTATAATTTGACTTTCTAATTGCACTATACAATTACGGGGCCTACCTTATTTCCATCTGGTTATGGTTACCTTCCGGATTTTATTTCTATGTTTACCTATAAAATAAATAAAAAATAATGTCTTTTAATTCGAAATACACGCAATGGTAAATGTTGACATAATCCAAGTAAATAATGTTGATATTGCGGAATGGTTTATGTTTATATAATCTATTTAAATAATGCTTTTTCAATTCTCATGGTTCAAGTAAATAATGTTTTTTCTTATTTGAAATTAACCATTGTTGATCTGACCTTCACTTGAGGGGTTATCATTATTAATTAAGGTGGTTTTATATATGGTATAAGTGGACAACAATTTTAGAAATAATTAATGAGTTTACAAGTTGAAGATAGAAATAGATTAGATAACGCGTGGTTATTTTAAAATATTAAATTACAATGTGGAAAAGCATATTACAATTACTTAATGTCTTCGTCGTATGTAAGTGGTTTGTTTTAATATTTGCAAATCACAAATTTCTCCGCTTTTCATTTATCATGTAAAACAGCGTAATTTATTTTTTATTTAAAAAAATAAAGTGTGTTGGCAATAATCTATTGAGTTTTTAGTATGAAGGCATTTTAATATATTGATATGAATGGTTTGGTTTTGGTTTTGTTGTTTTAGTATGAAATCTGCTGGTACGGGATGGTCATGGTGGTTATTGTCTTGGTCACTAGCAAGCTTTGTATATGCTTGACTATTTGTAGAGGTTTCTTTCTTTTAATAATCCTATCGGCCTCTCTTTGTACCTTTTGGGACAATTGCTAGTTTTAACCACTTGTACATACTAGCCCTCGTATTATTTTCCACTTATGTCTACTTCCATACAATGTTACAGTAAACTTTATTGCTTCTTACTTGTAATTTTCTTGAACATATAAACTCTGTATATTCTCATCTCTTTATACATTGACTAAATGTAGATATAACCTTTATAAACCCATATACAAATGTTCATATATATATATATATATATATATATATATATATATATATATATATATATATATATATATATATATATATATATATACACACACTTTATATTATGTTTTCCTTTTCTAGTCCAAGGCACAATGGTTACCTGTAACCTAAAAATTGTTATTCAATCCTTGTGACTTATTTTACTCGGCTCGGGATTGAACTTGTGAGAAACCTTGTTTAGGTATTACTTTCAAGGGTTCAAGGCTTTCAATTTGGGTTCAAATCCAAAGTTACCTTGCAGTATTAAAATCTTACTATACATTAGACAATGAATTCAACAAAACAACACTCTCCTTTCGAAAGCAATCCTAAATTTTCAAAAGAACTTTACTTCTTTCAAGCATTCCTCCCTATCCTATAAACACATATATCTAGAGGTTGAATCTTTCTCATCCAAATTCTTTCTTTAACAATAAACATCATTTTTCTTTGTTAAGTAAATTACATCAGTTCTATTTTTTCTCTTTTTCATTCATCTACAATACAATTTTCCTCTTACCTTCACCTCTTCCTTGACATCCTGCAACCACAATGTCAGTGGTGCAACGATCATACCAGTTTACTATATTTTTTTCTACTTAACCACAAATTTATGCTTACCTTTTAGTAGAATTAATTATATAATATTCCTGCAAATTTATGCCAATGGATTTCATGTTCCTCCAAACCTTGAACTCTCCTACTTAGGCAGTTCCTCACGAGATTTCCCTCTAACTTTTAGATAAAACCAGGAATATTCTATATTTATATCTTGCACACCCTATGCAGTGTCCTGTAAACCCTCTCATCATTTTACCAATATTTATATCCCACTGGTAAGGGTTAACCAAATAATGTATTTGTCTCCATCAATATCTTTTTCATACTCCACCACAAGAATTTTCTCTCCCACACTGATATCATTCAGGTGGTCTTTAAGTTCTTTGTTTTCTCATAAAGGTTCATTCTTATTCTTTCTTATTCTCCCTTTATTTTTTCTCCCAAAATTAAAATAATGCATCCCAGAAGGGCAAGAGAGTTTTTTTTTTCCTTTCTGTTTTACTCTTTCCTACCTTGATAGGCATAAATACCACAGGTTTTTTCTCTAACTATTAGAGGTTAATATTTCATGTTATCCTCTAACATTTTTTTAGAGAATTTACTATTATAAAATAAATTTTCACCAAAGGACACCACTCACAAACATATTACAGATCAATACACCAATATTATTAACGTGGTTAAAACCCTGAAAGAGGGAAATAGTCCACGGCCTGAGCCAACGAGACCACTTCAAGAAATTTATTAATAAAAGAATGAAAACTTACATAAGCTTCTCCCATGAATGGTCCCCTTACATATAAATCTCCATACTCTTTAAAAAGAGATCATGGACCAATTGGGTGCTAAGCCACGGATCAAGTGTCAATAATACTGAGGAGAGAATGAACCATCAGATCACTTCATGTCTAGAACATATCGTGGCCATCAGATTGTAAGTTACAAAAGTACATTGTAAACAAACATACTTTACCTAACTCTATACTAGACGAAGTTATACCAAACTATTTCCTATGTGTCAGAATATCCTAACATCCCCCCTTAAGAACAACTTGGGATATGTTTGAAGGATGTACAAATGTGACATAATAGGAGAAGGAATGAAGCATTAGAGCCTATCCCCCCTTAGTGACAACTTCCTGAAATCCAACCATAAATCAAATTCTAGTAAAGTTCACCTCTGTGAGAGGCTTTATAAATATGTCTACACCTTGATCATTGATTGAACAATATTGCACTTCAAGAACATGGTCATGAATGAGCTTTCTGATGAAGTGCATGTGTATTTCAATGTGTCTGTTGTGTTGATGTTGGACTGGATCTTTGAATTGTTGAATGGAACTTTGATTATCCCACCAAAGTGTAGTCGGATGCTAATGCTGAAAGCTAAACTCTGACAGGATCTGACGAAGCCACAGGGCTCCCTTAAGCTTTTACACCGCCACGATACTCTTCTTCTACCGAAGAAAGAGAAATGGCACTTTGTTTCTTACAATCCCATGTAATAGGTCTAGAACCAAGAGTGAAGACATAACCTGCAGTAGACCTCCGATGATCAGGGTCTCCAGCCCAATCGGAATCAGTGAAACCAACCAATAGAGGAGATGCTTCTTCACTGTAATGAATCCCAAAATGAATTGTACCTCGAACATAACGAAGTATTATTTTAGCTAATTTCCAATGCATTTCATGTGGGTTTTGCATAAACTGAGCAATAAGGCCAACAACAAAGGAAAGGTCGGGACGAGTATGGGTTAGATAGAAAAGTTTTCTTGCAAGTTGATGGTATAAGGTAGCATCAAATTTAGGGGAAGTACAAGTGACTAAAATTTCGGCTCCAAACTAAAAGGGAGAAGGGGCTGGCTTACAGTCTTCCATGTGAAAATGGCATAGAAGATCACATGCATACTTGGACTGGGAAAGGGAAATACCTTCCTTAGTTTGCAAGACTTGAAGACAAAGAAAATAATGCAAGTGTCCTAAGTCTGTCATTTCAAACTTCATTTTAAGGCTAGACTTCACATGGTTTATAAGGTTTGGATCACTACCAGTGAGGATAAGATCATCAACATAAAGAACAAGAATGATAATATACTTACCCACTTTCTTGGTGTAGACAATATTATCATAATGACACCTAGAAAAGCCAATATCTAAAAGAAAGCTATCCATTTTGGCATACCAAGCTCCAGGGGCTTGCCTGAGACCATAAAGGGATTTCTTAAGATGACAAACAAGGCTAGAGTCTGTTTGTATAAATCAAGTAGGTTTTTCCATATAGATTTCTTCATGTAATTCCCCATGCAAAAAGGCATATTTAACATCCATCTGATTGACTTCCCATTTGAAAGAGGTAGTAAGGGAAAGAAAAAGGTGGATAGAGTTCATTTTGGAAACAGGGGAGAAAGTTTCAATATAGTTAATGCCTTCAACTTGTGAAAAACCTTTCGCAACAAGATGAGATTTATGTTTATAAACTTTTCCATCTGGTCCAAACTTGGTTCTGTAAACCCATTTGCATTTAACAAATCTTTGCCCTTTGGAAGAGGAACAAGATCTCGTGTATCATTTGCCAATAATGAACGATATTCTTCATTTGTAGTTGCGTCCAAATCTTGATGGCATGAAGCTTCTAAAAAGGTGTTAGGAACATAATTCATTGAAGCTTGAGCCATAAAATAAGAGACTCTATCAAACTAAGAACGTGTACGTCGTTGATCTATAGGATCACCTACAAGAGCACCTACTGCATCCTAAGTAGCACAGACCCATTTTGGAAGATGAGGAGCTGAAGGAGGATACTAAGAATGTGGGGGAGGATTTTCATCCTCATTGTCATCATCTGAAGAAGAAACATTTTCAGAAGTAGAAGGGATAGAGAGAGGTGGCACATCTGCCAAACTAGGCTCGTAGGCCGATATATTTTCAGCAAACTTTACATCTCTTCTAATGATAACATTTTTGGACATAAGTGGGATAATTCTATATCCTTTGACATCCTCAAAATATCCAACAAATATTTTTTTTCACTCTTAGGTTCTAAAGCTTTATGTTCCTCATCTGGAATATAGGCCCATGCTTCACTTCCAAAAACACGAAAGTGACTTACATCTGGTTTAATTGAGCTCAATGCTTCTTCTGGAGTGATATTCTTTAAAACCTTAGTAGGGGTGCAATTTATATGTAATTTTCACAGTTAATTACTTTTGCCCAAAAATTAGGACTAATTCCCTTAGATTGAAGCATACAATTAGCCATTTCCTTTAAGGTGTGATTCTTCCTTTCATCTACACCATTTTTTTGTGGAGAATATGGAACAATATGTTGCATTTGAATTCCACATTGAGTGAAAAAGTTGATGAATTTGTTCTTATCATATTCTTTGCCATTATCAAATCTTAGCTTAAGAATTTGATTTCCAGATTGTTTCTCAACAAAGGCCTTAAAGGCCAAGCACATGTTTAATACTTCACTCTTGATTTTTAAGAAGCATATCTAAGTGCGTCTGGAAAAATCATCAATGAAAGTTAAAAAATACTTGTAACCGGAAAATGAAACAACTAGAAGGGGACCACATAAATCACTATGCACAAGCTGTAAAGGGGACGAGGAATGCCAAGAGGCACATTTTTCAAAACTACCCCGATGATGATTTTTGAGTACACATCCGGAACAAACACCGCCTTGGAAAGATACCGTAGGAAGACCTGTCACCATATTTTCTTTACATATATTTTGAAGGGAGTGATAGTTTAAGTGACCAAATCACTCATGCCAAAGTTTGCTCACTTCATAATTATGAGGAGTAAATACCGAGGGAAGAGTTGATGACCCAAATTTGTTAAACTTATACAACCTTTTAGAATCATCAGCAATGCCAGTAGCTAGAATCTATGTAGGATCTCTTAGGTCCTTAATTACAACATCATGAGGTGAGAATTCAACGATTTTACCTTCACCTAAATGAGTTATTTGATATACAAGTAGAAGGTTGTAGGATAAGGTTGGACCACATAATACGTTATTAAATTGACCATTGTCTAGATGAATAGTTCCATTCCCTACAACACTAAGAGATCTGTCATCACCACCATATATATTTTTAGTGTTACAATCATTTAAATATGAAGACATGGCCTTGTTTTTGGCCATGTGATAAGAGGTTTCAAAATCAATGAGCCACTCATGAGAATGAGAAGAAGAAGATACATTTAGTGGATAACTAGACGAAGATGATTGACAACCACATGCAGAAAGTGAAATTCCTGAAAATGAAGTTGAACTTGAAGAGTGCTCCAAATGGATATTATTCTTCTTCATTGTTACTTCGAAGGCTTCCATCTTCTTAAAGAATTTGGATTCTAAATGGCCATCTGGATTACAAAAGTGGCTATGTCTATCAATCTTCTTTCCTTTGTTTTTATTTGCCTCATCATTTTGTTGAATTGATTTTTCATTTTGAGATTGAAATTTCTTAGGACCCTTGTTTGTTTTAGGACCATTCTTTCTAGGATACTCCTTCTTAGGATTATTTGAATTTGGTTGTTGCTAGGTGGCTAAGGCTTTCTTAGAAGAGTTTCCAAGATTAATAAGACCAAGATGTAAAAAATTTTCTTGTTCTCTTATTAAAGAATCACCAAAGACATCAAAAGAGGGGGACTTGTACTCTTGTCCTTGAGAAATAAAGGCTTCTCTAGTAGAATGGAAGGCGGAAACAAATACAGAGTAGGCTGGTACCAACTTAGTAAGAATAAAATAGATAATTCTACCATCTTCTTTCTTCACCTTAACACCTTCCAAGAGAAGTCTAAGGGTATTGAACTTGGACACAAAATATTCAATGGAAGAAACATTATTGGCATCCAACGTAAGTAACTCATTTTCAAGTTGATGGTCTCTAATTTTAGTTTTAATTTCAAAAACCTTAGTGAGTTGTTTCATTGCTTCATTAGGGGTATCAAGTTCTATGATATGGAATCTAAGGTCTGGAAAAATAGACATCCCTATCAACCCATGTGCTTGATCTTACCTATTTTCCCATTTGGTTGCCTTATCTTCATATTTAGGTTTAGTTTCCTGGCCTGAGGCTATTATGTAAAGACATTTACTTCTAATTAAATCCACAATGTAGGGACACCATCTGAAGTAGTTGGTGTTGTCAAGAATAACTTGGCATGAACTTTCCATTTTAAGAGAAAATGAAGTTGTATATGTTGAAACAAAGTGTTCCAATGGAAAGATCTCAAAAAATTAGGCTGATTGAAAAAACACCTCTGAAAACAAATTCCGGATGAAGAAGTGATGTCTTTTTGAAGAAAAGTTGTTGAAGATGTTGACGAAGTGCGTGAATGTGCGGAAGTGAATAATAATGTTATATTTAAAAAAATTCCCCACCCCTTTCCAAACTTAATATAATTATCTCACTTCGAAAAAAATTATTTTATATGACCCACTTTTATAAATAAGTGAAAGTCACTTTTACAATGGTACTTTATGAGCTACTCACTAAATTGTAATTTAAATAAAAGATAAAGAGACTTTAAAATTATAAGTGATTCAGTTCTTTATAATGGGTGAGAACACTTTTACATAAACTAACTTTAAAATATAAGCTACATGTGCTTTTTGAAAACTTAACTCAACAAAAACAAAGACTTACCGAAGACCTCTATTCTCATAAAGTACCTTTGGACCAAGTGAGCTAGTTTAAAAGGTTTGTAATTTTTGGAAAAGAGGAAGGTTTTTTTTTTCTTATAAGTCACTAAAGCGTTCGGGTGCATGCTTACTTGAAAGCCCTTTCTCCCTACAAAGCAAAGAACCACGAAACCCAGCACGGACATACAAAAAAAAAACCAAGCCTTATGGCTTGAAGTTAGCTTTCCCCGGAAACTAATTATCTTCCTCTATGTTTCTGATTTTTCAAGATAACACTAAGGCATGGCGGAAAAGTGCATATGCATGACAAAAATCCTTCCTATCTATTTCTGATTTTCCCAGGTCACACAGATTCACGGGTCAAAGAGCATACGCAGAAATGAAAGGTATAGATCCTATAATAAAAAACAAAGAGATTAATAACTAAAACTATAAATAAAGACTATATACCTCCAAATCTTAAAAATTAAGTAAATAGGGCTACTAGAAACCTTTTTGCATGAAACGAAAAAGGTTCCTCATTGGAATAGATGCTCCTAACACAATAGAGAAATCCTCTTGTCTCGAAAGTGATCAAAAATAGTAGATCTAGGAAACGGCAGTTGGATGCAGTTGTATCAGCTTCCGATTTGGACCACCAATGGATGAGGCCCTCAAATATCTCCGATACCATGTAGGAATTTAGAGGGTAAGTTCCTCATATAGAACACCAAAGGACACCACTCACAAATAGATCACAGAACAATACATCAGTATTCTTGACGTGGTTAAAACCCTCAAAGGGGGAACAATCCACGACCTGAGCCAATGCAACCACTTCAGGAAATTTACTAATAAAAGAATGAAAATTTACATACGCTTCTCTCATGAATGATCCCCTTACAAATTACCCTCCATGCTATCTAAATAGAGATCATGGACCAATTGGGTGTTAAGCCATAGATCAAGTGTCGATAATATCGAGGAGAGAATGAACCGTCGAATCACTTCATGTCTAGAACATATCATGACTCTCAAATTGTAAGTTAAAAAAGTACATAGTAAAGAAACACACTTTACCTAACTCTATACTAGACCAAGCTATACTTAACAATTTCCTGTGTGTTAGAATATCCTAACAGGCCCCCTTAAAAAAAACTTGGGATATGATTAAAGGATGTACAAATATGACACAATAGGAGAAGGAAGGAGGCTAGGAATTTAAAGGGTAAGTTCCTTAGATAGAACACCAAAGGACACCGCTCACAAATAGATCACAGATCAATACACCAGTATTCTTGACGTGGTTAAAACCCTCAAAGAGGGAAACAATCCATGGTTTGAGGAAATGTGGCTAGCCTAGGCAAGTTATTAATAAAATAAGAAAAATTTACATAAGCTTCTCTCATGAAGGGTCCCCTTACAAATGACCCTCCATGCTCTTTAAATAGAGATCATGTACCAATCGGGTGTTAAGCCATAGATCAAGTGTCATTAATACCGAAGAGAGAATGAACTATTAGATCACTTCATGTCTAGAACATATCGTGACCGTCGGATTGTAAGTGACAAAAGTACATAGTAAGGAAACACACTTTACCTAACTCTATACTATCTAGACCAAGTTATACTTAACTATTTCCTATGTGTCGGAATATCCTAACAAATTCTTATTAATATTTTTTTCCATATTTTAGAAAATAAAACAAAAATTCAAAATGACTTTTTCCATTTTCAATAAAGATATAAAATCATAAATAAATATGAGTCATAGCATAAGTATTTTCACGAGCATTATAATCAATCACTAATTAGGCTAATAGGCCTTCTTTTTGAATTAGTTCACGTTCAATTTTTGTCTACCCCTTGCATTGTAATTTGAAACCTGTCTCCTTTGTGGATTGCCCTGTAATTTGGCACCTGTCTCTCTTGGTAGTGGTGGTCTCATCAACAGTGGTTGTGGCATTGGTCTCATCAACAGCGGAGAGCTAGCAATTTGGCACTTGTCTCTCTTGGTAGTGATGGTCTCATCGACGGTGGTTGTGGTAGTGGTCTCATTGATGGCAGAGAACTAGCCATGAAGGTAAAATATTTCATTATGTTGTGGATTCATCCTCCTAGCTCGAGCACTTGTCTCTCCATATTCCTTGAAAAGTGGATCGTCTGTACTTGCCTCCCCATTTTCCACAATTGTCGATACACATATTGTTTCACTCGTTCCACTTCCGGAGGGTGTTCATAATGTCAATTTTTGTGGTGCACGACCAACAATTTTTCTTGCAGGAACGATGACTATCATCACTCGTTTAGTTGAGATATTTATGTGCGAGGAGATGGAAAAAAATTTGGGGAAGAATGTAGTGGGACTAGAAGAACTGTGTACCTCCTCGAGGAAATCAATGAGAATGGGCACGAGACGTGGATTAGGGTAGAGAGGCTTGAGAAATCGCTCTGTGGAGTGTCCAGGCCTGTATTCTTCAGAGGAGTTGTGACAGTTGTTGCAAAGCTATTCAATATAGTGGAGCTTGATGTTGCTATTTTTGGCTAGAAATATTATCAGCAATGGCATCTCATCTGTCGCATGGTAAGTAAGATATGGTAGTATCAATTTAATTTTTCATTTTTTTAATTTAAATTGTTATTTGATTTTTCTAATATGACTTTAGAAACACGCCCTGATCATAAATAATTACAAACCAGCAAAGCTACCCAACCAGTACTACAAATCCAACCCAATTAGTATCGGTTACCAAGTTTCAAAACCACTTCATGTCCAAAACTCAAACAACCATGTATTGTAGAGCAAACATTTACTATCAACGATTAGAAACTAAACAATACTCTTGGCCTAGATTGGGTGTAAATTTGACAAGATCTGCGCGAAAGTTCCATGGGCGCAAACCTATGGCTCCTATACACTATTATACTGATAGCCAGAGTGAAAGACCTAACTACATCTACTAATTGTAACATTGCCGAACTATGCTCGCCTATATGTGTTAACATAGATTTTAAATTGTTCCTTGATTTTTCATAAGCAAGATTGCTCCAATCATATTATTCTTACATTCATTTCTTGTCATTACCCTTACATTCATTTTTTGTTGTTCTGATGTGTTATTTTAATGGGAACGAAATCAACCATTATCTAGATTGGATTGGAGTCGATAAACAAATTGAAGGGAATTGTGGATGTGGTTTATGAGCTAGTGTTTATATTAAATAATTTGAATAGAATAATTTTCTAAATTTTACCTAGGATTTGCATTATCCTCTGTAAATAGAGTCTTGAATATTCAAAATTCATAGTATTATGCCATTCTTCTCTCAGTCAACTCAGGAGTTCTTGGCAACCGAGTCTTAAGTTTGGGTATTAGTTCATCCTCCTCTATCAACACATATTTCTAGTGAACAATTATTGGTATATATTCCAGAGAGGGAGAGACAACAAGTTATAGATTCTGTTGGGTTATGAAAATGATGTAGGGGTCACTGGGGTGGAGCGTTTGAACAAAGATGAGCGGGTTGTTGTGTTAACTGGTGGAAAATTAGAACTCAAGGATTTATGGATAAATTTGTTCTTTTACCGGTTAAAGATTTGTCTTTGATTCTGTGAAAATTTGATTAAAGTCTTCCATAGAAATTTATTTATATTTTAGCATTTTAAATTTTAAATTTAAAATCTTAATTTTTTTTCTAAAGTCTTTAAATTTCCAAAAACATACAAAATAGTAAATCCAGGAAAAATATCATTTCAAAAAAAAATCAATTTATCTTATAATATAGCTTTTTCCATATAAATTTAATACATCCAAGAAAAATATTATTTTACAGAAAATCAATTTTAATACATCCATGAAAAAGATTATTTTACAGAAAATCAATTTATCCCATAATTTAATGTTTTAGATTTAAGTTCTTTTATTCCAATTAAATTTGAATTTCTATCAATCATAATTTATAGGTTTAGTTGAATCCAATGGAACTTTGTTCACATAATTGAATTTTACTTAAATTATGAGATTATCCTTGTTTAAATCTCTTATTTCAATCTCAATTCAATTTTAATTTTAATTTTTCTCACTAACCTGATTGGGGATGGATCATAGCCCTCTAAACCCAATGGTGATAAGTAATCGCCTTCATTGAGGGGATTTAGCATAGTGAGCAAGCATAATGAGAAACTACCATAAAACTAAAACAACTAAACAATTTTACATTACTTTCAACAATAGTTAGCTTTGCACAAAGCCATGCCTTACATACGGACTATTCCACACAACGCCCTCTTGGATTTTGGTGAAAACATTACTCCACTGAGAATTTTCAGGAGTCAAAAGATTCAACTTATATATTTTCAATAACTCTTTTTTATTATAATAAATATTATTTCTTTAATATAACGCTCATGTGAAGTTTGATGAACTTTAATTTATTATATTTTTAATTAAAAAAATATATATATATATATATAATTATATTTTTTAATAAAAAATATTTTTAAAATAAATATGTATTTT
This sequence comes from Pinus tabuliformis, assembly GCA_031772625.1. Lineage (NCBI taxonomy): Eukaryota > Viridiplantae > Streptophyta > Pinopsida > Pinales > Pinaceae > Pinus > Pinus tabuliformis. Next base: position 730,114,651 of record CM062812.1, on the reverse strand, counting down.
TTTAAGGTAAATGTTTTTCACATAAACTTTAATAATCTCCACTGCTCAAGATTGTTGGGTGAGGGGCTCAACAAGTTCTAGGAAAGATAGTCTTGAAAAAGGTAAGGTTGTTTAGGTTTAAATTTGTTTTTTTTCTATCTTTAATTTTATTTTATAATTATTCTCTTAACAATTTTTTTTATAATTAATCTTTAAAAGGAAATATTATAAATAAAAAATTTCTTTAATACATGATACAAATATTGAATTTAGTTTTACATCTTATGTAAAATAATGTAAAACAATAACTAGTGGATCAATGAAAATATTTTTTTTTTAATATATAATTAATCTTCAAAAGGAAATATTATAAATAATTAAAAATTTTAATGCATGATACAAATATTGAATTTCGTTTTACCTCTTATGTAAAATAATGTAAAACAATAACTAGTGGATCAATGAAAATATTTTTTAGACTTGACTTACAGTGCATATGAGATTGCATGTATGATGTGTAGACAGTCCCTCAAGAAGCCCAATGATAGACTTAACTTCCAGTGCATATGAGATGGCATGTATGATGTGTAGACAATTCCTCAAGAAGCCCCGTGATATACTTAACTTACAGTGCATATGAGATTGCATGTATGATGTGTAGAGAGTCCCTCAAGAAGCCATCAGTGTACATTGTGGAGAATGCAAAGGAAGCAATTGATGGAGCTTTTGTTTTAGATCATGGACTTCAACATAGAAATAGTAATATTTCCTTTTGCAATATTTTTATTTCCTCTTAATTAAAAATGGTTTACAAGGAAATAGAATAGGTAATGTGCCATTATGACCTACTTTATTATGCTCTATGAATCATGGAATCAATGACATTATCCATACCTTAATAGTATACTTTTGAGTTGTATATTTGTTTCATAAATATGAAGGCAAGCTAAATTGCATTATTATTGAGGTACCCAAAGTATTTTGGAAGTTGTATAACATCTTTGTTTTAGTGTATGAGTTATAGAACAAGTAAAAATAGCCTTACTTTAATAGTGTACTTTGAGTTACTATATTTGTTGCATAAATATAAAGGCAAGCTAGGTTCCCTTCACTAATTGAAGTAGTAGAAGTATTTTGGAAGCTATATAAATTGGATTCTTTTTCAAATATTTTTTTTTCTCACTAAGATGCTTATGGAAAATTTTGGTTTGGTAAAATAATATTTTCCATGATAGATACTTCAATGCTTAGGGTAATAATGTCCAAATAATTATTTCTATGTATGGAAATTCTACAAGTAAAATAATAATTTTCCATCACAAATATCAATTACAAAGCTCAATGCTTATAGGAATAATGTCCAAAGATTTGTTTCTATGTGTAGCAATTCTACGTTTTAGTTTATAATAATGAGTGATGAGGTACAAAAGGAAGGGATGTAAGCCATAAAAAGATTGAGTATAAATTGGATAAAATTGAGTATAAATTGGATAAACATCACATATTAGTATTCTTTTCTAGTATATTTAGATAGTAAAAACTTATTTCAAAACAAATATTTTTTATTCAGTTTTTCACGGCTCAAGGATTTGAAACATATAACCTAAATCCCAAATGTATCATTAATTTGAGATAATATGCAAAACCCACATACAACAAATAACCCATAGGGAAAGCGTTTTATTCCGATATTTCTAAAATTAAAAGGGAATGAAAAACCATATATAAAAGATAAATCAAATATAAAAGAAAATTCAACACAAGTATCTAGGAAATCATGCCGCAAAATTTACCCTATAAGATGAGATCACTAAAGAAGAGGATATGGTAAATGAAATAATGAGGATTATAGACTCTCATCCTTCAAGAATATGGACCTACAATTCATTCTACTCTTGAAATATAATATATATATATATATATATATATATATATATATATATATATATATATATATAATAAAAAATTGTAATCCAATGTGGAGACAATTGCTGCTTTACATTGAAAATAAAAATTTAGATGAATATGCAAAGATGTCAAATTTTCCCATTATATGAATGAATTATCCATCGTTTACAATTGAATGGTAAAACACTATTTACAATTCAATATAGAAAAACTACATGTGGTTAATTGAATTTTACTAGACTATCTCAATTCTTAGGAACCTATACTGAAATATGAATGCAATGTCTTTGCATAATGATTTGATTACTAGATGCATATTTTCTAACCGTTGATTTTGAACTTTTAACTTTTTACAAGAAGCCATGTGTTAGCAATAGAATTTTTAACCACATTGCAATTTCTTGTTTTTTATAAATGTTTTTGCATGCACAAATGGATCTGTGAAAAACTCAATCTAATTTAATTTGATTGATTTTTAGAATACATTGGCATTTTGAGTGTTTAGTACTTTTATGTTCCAGCTTGCAGTTGTAATGACATTCTAGAATGCATGCTTTTGTTAACAAACTCTGATATACTTACAAATTATAAACTTACTAAAAAATACACAAAAAAACTTAAGTTTAATGTTTCAATTGTTATGTGTTTGATTATGAAAATTAAAGTACATGTTTTACAATTTAAAAATTCTATCAGCCTCTCTTTGAACCTTTTGGGGCAATCGCTAGTGTATCATAAAATAGTATTATACACACTAATGACAAAAACGACCACATGGTACCTATCATAATCCACTAAGTGTGAATAGGTACGTTGATGTCAAACACTTGTAGATTCAACTGTTAACGTTTAAATATAAAAACCCACTATCAATCAAAAGGAAGCATGCCACTGAGTACTACAACCTCCAAGGTACTACTAGTTCCTAAATATGCTTCCTATATAGAGAGTTGACATCAATAGGAGGATATCTATTGAAGCGGGGCCACCAACTGACATGAAACACACTGATAGGTGATGTGAATAGATGAAGCCACCAATTAAAAATAACATAGGGATGGTCAAAAATAAAAGTTCCATATATGAAGTGTAGGTAATACTACTCAAGTTATGACATGCAAATATAGAGAAGTTAATTTCAGAACCTAACAAAGTTGGAGCTAAGGAGTAATGAATATGGAATATATGCTTGATAATGCAATAAAATGTTTAATTAAACACCTACTCCTCTATGTTAAGGCTAAGAAAATACACTTAATATATAGTTGATGTTGCAGTACAATAAGTTGTTTATTAGGAATTTATGTTCCATAAATCACCTAAGACTCCAAATGTTCCATGCATGCTAAGTGTAATATCTATTTTATTTTACATAGAAAAATATGTTACTTTACTAAGACACTATAGAATGATTTTTTTTTAAACTTAACATGCATTTGCTACTATTTACCACAATAATTTTTGAAAGTTCCATTCCACATATATGCATTGATATGTAGAAATTTATACTCAATTTATATCCCCCGTTTTTTGCACCAATGAAACTATATTGTTTTTTTATTTTGTTTATAAAACTTTGGTTCTAGCACGCAATATTATATCAATCATGATTTAACTATACTTTTCCTTTTTTATTCACTGTTACAAAACTTATGACTATAGTATGAAGGAATATAATTCCTACATTCATTATCATAATATTAATAGGCATGAATATCCTTAACATACTTTTATCTACTCATATATATTTACATTTGTACACCTATACACCCCTTGTCTCATTTGTTAAAATGTGATGCAATATTAGCATATACTAGATGATATTCAACCCTATGACTTCAACATTGTACAATCTAATTACATATACACATGCCTTTATCATAAGCATTTTGTTTATAAATTCTATGTTCTGCTGATGTTATTTAAAATATTGTCCAAGAAGTTTTAAATGTGACTCTCGTGGAAACCTAACCCACCATGGATGCCTTTTGAATCTCATTTTACCTGATTACTAAACGTGGATCAAAGGGCCCTGCAACACTTGTTGTGAGCCTAATGAAATGTCTTATTCAGTGATGTTCCAAATGTTAATAAATGGTGATTAGTATTAGTTTTTAATTAGTGCAACTACCTACCCTTTGCCTTCGTCGCTCCAGTCTCACTTTTCATCTTCTGAGTTGAGAGCCAAGGTCTACAATTACGACATCTCTGACACCGAGTGAATGCGTTTTTAATGATGTTCTTACCAATCATAATTAGGATTCCTTGCATAGAATGACTTTATACATTTAACATTCTTATGAACAAAGACTAATTTGAGATAACAGGTTTAAACTGTGACCTCGAAACTCTAATTTTCCTATTCCTTTTGGTTATTTTCATGTGTGAATTTCCTCTATAATATTCTTGATCAATTTGGTTTGTTATAGGTAGGATTTCTTGTCTGCAAATAAAACCGTAACCCTTTTTTGACGGTTTGTACGTGGCACCATGCTCAGTCTTGACCAAGGCTTTTTTTGGCACTAATTCATGATGGGTAAGTTTTCTAAACCTTCACCTTGGCATTTTCAAGGAAGTAGTTATTTTGCAAATTGAGGTTGACACTGATCATTCCTCTTTCGTGACAGAAGTTTATGCAGTTACTTTTTTCCATTTTTCTAAATTAAATATGAATACTTTTTATCATGAAATTTTCCTTCAGCTTTTCTTATGATACTTCTTACAAATTCAAAACATGACTAATGTGCTTATTCTGTGCTCTGAAAGTTAGTTCAGGATATGCTTTGGGTATGTGCTTTCTTTTTATCTAAAAGTAAAATTTTCAATTGGGCTTCCTTTCACTATGGCGATAAAAAGTGCTCATTATTCCTTAACTTCTCTACATGGTTTTGAGAACAATAAGCATGTCTTCGTCGTACCTGTGACCCACATGGAAGTTTTCTTGTGTTAGGGTTTCTATTGAAAGGCCTCATGTCAGCCATAGTTACATAGTATTTGTGTTACTTTAGTTTAGAAATTTAATTAAATTCCTTAGGTAATGCCCATAATCTACGACCGACTTTTAATAGGACTTAAGTTATTTACTAGCATTTGCACCTTATGTTGCAAAGAAAACGCCGTACAGCATAGAGTGGGGAAGAATAGGGACACGTGAATGGACATTGTTGAAAACAACGGTGGATGATAATGAGTTACAATTGCAATAGTTAGTTATGTGTATTCTGAAAATGGATATTTTGTAAATAATAGTAGTTTGTGGAAGAATAGCTACATGTGAATGGAGATTGTTGAAAGAAAGGGTGGATGATAATGAGTTAGAGTTGAAAGTATTACTTATGTGTATTTTGAATATGGATATTTTGTAAATAATAGTAGTGTGTGGGAAAAAAGCAACATATGAATGGACATTGTTGAAAGCTAGGGTGGATGATAATGAGTTATATTTGAAATGATTAGTTATGTGTATTCGAATATGGCTATTTGGTAAATAATAGTAATGTCTTGTAGAGGTTATCCATTATCCATGTTGTTGTTTTTGTTTATGTGAACAATTTTTTTTTTTTTTTTTTTTTTTTTTTTTTTTTTTTTTTTTTTTTTTTTTTTTTTTTTTTTAATTTTTTTTCCCGAGATGTAATTTTTCCATATGCTACCTATTTATGGTGTTATTATAAAATACTATTATATTGTAATGGAAGAGGTGAAAGAAATGATACGACATTGTGAACAACATCGCCGTTCCATATTTGAAAATGCATAAAAAATTGTTGGAGCCATGATGATAATAATAAAAATTCCAGCATGATTTTGAAAAAATTTAGCTAAATTTTTTGAAAATGTGGATTATAGTTGTCACTTTTTAGAATTTTGAGTGCCTTAATTTTGCACAGAAAATGATAGAAATTACAGCATGATTTTGAAAAAATCCAGCTAATTTTTTTTAAAATGTCAATTACACGGTCAAGCTTCAGTATTTTGGGTGCCCAGGCATTCATGATGGATGCTAAATCCATTCCCGCCATCCAAAAAAAATGTAAACACTCCCACAATCAAATTTCGGAATTTTCCGTCCAGACAAAATTGTGACCTCTTTAGATAAGACTGGAAAAAAATGGTCTACCTTTGTGTGGGAAACATGATTGAACATCAAAGTTTCAAACGAATGCATACACACATAGAGGATTATTATGGAAGATTCCTTCTTCAGGGAATCGTAATATAAGCCATGAGGATGTTAAATGTCCTTAAAAACTAAAGCACAGAACTTGGGAGCTTCAAGTCCCAGGAATGGAATTTGGTATTTGGTAACATTTTACAAGGGAAACATGATTGAACATCAAAGTTTCAAACGAATGCGTACACACATAGAGGATTGTTATGGAAGATTCCTTCTTTAGGGAATAGTAATATAAGCCATGAGGATATTAAATGTCCTTAAAACCTACAACACAAAACTTGGGAGCTTCAAGACCCAGGAATGGAATTTGGTAACATTTTTAAATGGAGTTTCCAATACAAACTGGCACGAATCACCCAGAAGCTTTCAAGTCCATGGCCCCTAATTTTTTGCATTCTTGATAATGTTTTCTCACTGTTTCAGTGTCAATTTCATGATGCTTCCAAAAAAAAATTACAAAACAATTTTATAAGTTTTAATTTCTATCTATAAAATAGCTACTCCATCGTGAAGAACAGATATTATTGCTACTCCATCATGAAGAATAGAGAACTTGCGAGCTTCGAGACCCAGGAATGGAATTTGGTAACATTTTAAATCGAGTTTCCAATACAAGCTTTCTTAATCTGACAAAATCACCTACAAGCTTTCAAGTTCGTGGGCCCTAAATTTTTGCATTCTTGATGATGTTTTCTCACTGTTTCAATGTCAATTTCATGATGCTTCCAAAAAACTATAAAACAGTTTTAAAGTGTTAGTTTTTATCTATAAATTAGCTACTTCATCATGGAGAATACACATTTGTTAGGTATTATTTGGCATTTCACATCATGTTGTATTATGTCATTGTGTAAGTAAAGCAACATTGTGAATCTAGTGTGAGGAGGACCAAGGTGTATTTAGTAGTCACAATTGATTGAGGGATGAGGCACATTGAAGAGTCATAGATAAGAGAGATGCATTGAAGAGCATTTTGGTAGTACATCATAAGAAACTGTGTGAGGCATTTTGCCACCATTTGGTCATTTCAACATATTTGTTACTTTCTGAAACTAGCATTTCCCAAGTATGATTGTCCACTAAAGTTTGTTATGTGATTCAATGTAGTGTTATAAGTTACACTGCATGGTTTCTTAAATTCTGCTGTGGTTTTACTAATTCCTTTATGGTATGCTAAAGCCAAAATATTATAGCTTATGAAATGACGTGTGAAGTTTACTTTCCAGGCTTTAGATATACAAAACAATGGTTGAGTTTTGTTACTTGTTACCTGTTGAATAGTTGGGTATACTAACATGTGAAGTTTACTTTCCAGGCTTTAGTTATAGAAAACAGTAGCTGAGTTTTGTTCCTTGTAACTTTTTGAATAGTTGAGTATACAAATTTAGATGAATATATTACTGTAAGTGCTAGTATGTGGTTGGGCACATCATCATTTAGAAAGAAGAAACAAATGACAGAGCAAAAAGAGTCAACATTCGTCTTAGTTCCCAAGGTTGAAGTTCAACAAATTAGATGTGTAGCCAGCTCATTGAAATAGGATTTAAGTTTGGAACTCATAATTTTAAGCCAAGTTCCCCAATTTGAAATAAGCAGCCACCTTCAACATGCACATAAATTCTATGGTGGGCTGGGCAAAATTACAAGAAAAATATGTATGTATTAAGAATAATTGATGATATAGCCGTGGGTTGTTCTCAATGGTGATAGTCAGCAACATTTCATTGTATTATTCCCATACAAGGGGAGGCCACACTTGCTTCCGAGTTTATAAAAAATTTGCTAGTATAATCACCTTACTTACAATGACAATAACCACTATTACACTACTAGCACATCAAATCATATCTAAACCCCAACACACAAAAATTTTATTATATCAGAGTAAATGTAACCTGCATGTCTAATTCAACTCCATTACCAGTAGTTCATTCTATCAATTTGTGATGCTTATATGACATATATTGTCTAAAATGACGCAAGCATAAAAGTTCAATGCAGTACTACAAGCCTCCTGGTCTGGCTGAACTCATTCTGTCAATTTGTGATTCTTATGTAACATATAGTCTTTAAGGAAGCAACATAGAAAACTTTAGTACAGTCTCGTAAGCCTCCTGCTTTAGTTGACATTCCATTCATTTACATTCCAAGGAAAATTGTAAAGTTATAACTAAAATTGTAAGTTGGTTTGGATGGCCTAAGACCCGACATATCAAATCAGCAAAGGAAATTACTAAAATTCAGGTTAAAGTCCCAAATCCGTTGGCATTGCTCCACTATGAAAATTATTGATCTTAGTGAAACCGCATATTTATGATACAAAGAAAGTGTAGATACAATATGATCTTTGGATGATAAGCCTTCACCTAAAGGCTAAAGTGTCGACACATCCTTAGCCTGAGATATCTCTAAATAGAATGGACACAATAAGCTTTAGAACATGACATTCACTAAACTCGTACTTTGAAACCAATTTCAAAGTATTCTCAGTTATTAATTTGCATATCTACAAGCATACAGTGCAACAGGGTAAGTATAAACAGGGCAGGCCACAACAGAAAAGCTCTGAAGCTGATGCAACTTCTCCTTGTTACAGAGCCTCTCTTCACTTTGTCCGCTGTATGATAAGTACATCTAGAAAAGCTAGCAAATTGATCAACTGGAAATCCAGCATATCATTACATTTCCTCGAAGAGCTATTTAATCCTAATCCACATCCAAAACCATTAACAACTCACAACCAGTGCAACATAAATGTCTGCGAAATCATGGGAATACATGTAAACAAAGAAAACTACTATGTTAACCGTAGTCAGCCTATGTGATGAAACAATATCACCAAAAGTTCAAACTAAGCATGTTAACAATAAAACTGTTGGCTAAACCTATAAACAATCTTAACCATCCACTTCTACCTGCCTTCTTAGTATTAGGCCTTTACCAACAGGTGTGTGATGAAGTCGTTTCTCATCTTTTAAAGCTACCAGGTTTGACAGAAAAGAAGTGCAAATTTCTTGCCTCCACTATCTAACAGATCTGCTAATTTCTGAATCATTCAAAACTTGAACAGGGCCAATATATTGAAATAACACCATGAGAGCCTCAGAACTTGTGCCTCCATTTATAAGCTATCTTAACTAAGCCATTTCTTTTGGTAATCCAAATAACAAAAAAACCATTCCATTTCTTTCCTTTAAAACAGAGATTTTCATCCAACAACTTCTAGTTGCACGTAGAGGCAGATTCATTGACTTTTACCATTCACGCCAGTCTTCGTATGCAGAGGCAGATTCATTGAAATGAGATATTTCTTTCAGCAAAATATAGCAGTGCGATGAATATGTTGGCAACGATTAAATGACCCCTGGTCCACTACAACAAGGAGAACATGATTCAATAACTATTCGAAGGCTCTGCATGTACACATCTAGTACATTGTTTTCTTCTGCCCAAGCTGCGTTTATGGTTGTGATTATCACAGTCTTGTTAGGCATTGAAGTCTTTTCTAGATCACTCCCTAAATCAAAGGCAGTTACAGATGAATCCAACTCTGAACTCTGTAAGAGATTGGCTCTTAATTGAACTGTAATAGCCATGGAAATTTATTTATAAAAAGTATACCATCAACTACACAATTGATATCTACAGAAATAGAAGGCTAGAAAACAAGAATTTTAATTTATAAGATCCAATTTACATGGTTGGTCAACATGTAGAAACCCCTTGTGTCATCACTCTGTCTAAGTGGGGAATAGTAATATGACAGTGGAATCACTATTGTGAAATCACTATTGTGAATATGCAGAGACATAATACTATGGCATGCTTATAGATCATTGTTGGCTGAATGACTTGCAATTGGCTTTCAAGCTGTTGGTTCACCATAAGTTGGATGTACAAAATATTAGTTGGATCTGAAGAACAAATAAAGCTAGGATAAAAGGTCCAAATTTATGAAATTATTAGTTTCTTCCTTCCCCACCTTTCCATTGTTATTATTATTATTATAATACTAATAATAATAATATTATTATTACCAGATAGCTCCCTGGATGCCATCAAACAATTAATATTTATTTTATTAGAACAAATCAAGGTACGGATAGAAAGCTAATTTTTTTTAAATTATTAGTTTCTTCCTTCCCCTCTTTTTCGTTCTTATCATTATGACACTTCCTTTCACATCCTACAGTGGATTGAACTTGCAAGAAAATTTGAGGTGAACCTTACAGAGAGGTGCTAGACTCTGCTTTCCCTGGAAATGACAATTTTGACTACAAAGATGCCCTCTCAAAGAGCATTATGTTCTTCGAGGGGCAGCGGTCGGGTGTTCTTCCACCAAATTAGAGATTGACATGGAGGAAAGATTCAGCGCTCACCGACGGATTCGACCAGAATGTATGCATATTTTTTAAAAACATACGAATAACTGTTTTAGCCTTTCATCTCAACCCTTCAACTATTTTAGTTTTTCTTCAATGGGTACTAAATAAATCGAAAACAAGAATTATAATTTATAAGATCCAATTTACACGGTTGGTCAACATGTATAAACCCCTTGTGTCATCGCTCTGTCCAAGTGGGGAATAATAATATGACAGTGGAATCACTATTGTGAATATGCAGAGACATAATACTATGGCATGTTTATAGATCGTTGTTGGCTGAATGACTTGCAATTGGCTTTCAAGCTGTTGGTTCACCATAAGTTGGATGTACAAAATATTAGTTGGATTTGAAGAACAAATAAAGCTAGGATAAAAGGTCCAAATTTCTGAAATTATTAGTTTCTTCCTTCCCCACCTTTCCATTGTTATTATTATTATTATAATACTAATAATAATATTATTATTATTACTAGATAGCTCCCTGGATGCCAACATTTCTGATTTCCTTCCACCATGCTTGTAGCTCTGTATCAAATTTCACTGCATCATCATTCTGGTAGTACAAGGACAGGTACTCCTTAACCCATGAAACCATTGCGAACCATATCTCCAATCCATCCACAGCGTAAGGGTAGTCTTCGATCATCAGCTTCAACCCGTAGGGCATTGATGAGTCCACCACTGCCATACCCCTGTCAAGTTGTAGCCACATTCAGGTAAAAATGTTAATCAAAATTCAAATGGTTGACACAAATATGAGGCTCAGATTTTAATCAGTATTGATTACTGTTTAGAAAACAAAGAGCACTAATCAGCACAGCATCATACCAGAGTTTGAATTCCATACATAAAACATTACAGTAAAAAACAGAACTGACTGAAAGGAAAAATCTGTATATAGAGAGATACAGTATAATTGTAAGGAGATCGTCCATATTTATAATAAATTGGGAGAAGCCCAACATTAAAAACTGGTCGTTGGATAGTTCACCAACCAAGTAATGATAGGTCAAATGTGCACAGTAATTAGATCACTGACCTAAATAATTTTAGTCTTTAACTCCATGGTGTATGTACAACAACAATTATGATTGCCTTTTCATGAGATCTGCAGGTAACCCTTGTTCGTCAAGCCTCCATTGCCTGTACACTACCGAAGAAATCTCTAAGGCATACTTTCCAGTAAACACTGTTCTTTTAAGAATTCCTCCGCCATTTATAAGAATCTGGCGAGCCAGAGCATTGATGTTGATTGTGTCCCGGAAATGAGGGCTCAATAGCTTGTGAACGGGATGCATCACACTCAGTTGTCTGTTAGTAGCAATAATAAATGGTTCCGTAATTGCATGAGTCTTGAGCCTAAAAGAATCCGACCATTACAGTCTCAGTCTGGACTATATATAGAATGATATTGTAAATATCAAACAAATTCTGCAGGTATTCTATTAGTTGTGGCTATTTGGGTTTTACCAGTGACTGATAAGCTGATGGTAACCAGAATCATTAACGGTCACGTACGCTTTAGCCAGCTGCCATAAATCTCCTTCTGCGCCTTCCTCTGCTGGAGTAAACACCTTCCCAACACTTGCCCAATCTTCTGAAGTGGGTAGGCTCAACTCGATTGCAACTGGCCTTAATGTGACATCCTTCTTCAGGAAGAGAATTGAACGAGAAGCATATGTCTTGGTGATAGACAGAGCATTTATTCGATCCAAATGGGGCATCAAGGCGTCATGGTGGTCCACAATGAAGAGTCTGTTATCCCAGAGAGCCTGAAAATATCATATCCATCTATGAATACATGAATCTATAAGGGTTCATTAGATAATTTGTTCTACAAACCCCTCTCACATACTCAACTGCATGACTGCCCTATTCAAGAAGCCATCTATTCCAATAAGCATGTGAATGAAAATCACCCATACAATTTACAAATTACAACAACAACCAACCAAAAAAAAAATGTACTCAGCAGACTAAGGCAACAAACTGGTCAAGTAATAATCTTCAAAAGGGCCAATATACTGGGACTGTCCATTCAACTAAGTATTACCACCTATATTTTATCCTGATTTAAGTATATTTCCAGTAACAATTCACCAAACCGTACTCAGCCTATGTGATGAAACAATATCACCAAAAGTTCAAAGTAAGCATGTTACCAATAGAACTGTTGGCTAAACCTATAAACAATCTTAATCATCCACTTCTACCTGCCTTCTTAGTATTAGGCTTTTACCAACAGGTGTGTGATTAAGTTGTTTCTCATCTTTTATTAGCTACCAGGTTTGACAAAAAAGAAGTGCAAATTTCCTGCCTCCACTATCTAACAAATCTGCTAATTTCTGAATCATTCAAAACTTGAACATGGCCAATGTATTGAAATAACACCATGAGAGTCTCAGAACTTGTGCCTCCATTTATAAGCTATCTTAACCAAGCCATTTCTTATTCTTGGGACCATTTTTCTAGAATGAACCTTCTGCTTATGGTGGGCCGATTAGGCATGTATCCGGCGTGAGGGTATTGCCCAAAATTAACTGCAGCATGAAGAGCCGAGGCCACCCATATGATTGTTGTTATTGCCTTTTCAACTTCTTCCACACTCTCCATGCTGTACCACCATGTCTCGTCCTTCTTGTCTCTGTGACCAACATTTCTGATTTCATTCCACCATGCTTGCAACTCTGTATCAGATTTCACTGCATCATCATTTTGGTAGTACAAGGACAGGTACTCCTAAACCCATGAAACTATTGGGAACCATATCTCCAATCCATCCACAGCGTAAGGGTAGTCTTCGATCATCAGCACTAGCATACCCCTGTCAAGTTGTAGCCACATTCAGGTAAAAATGTTAATCAAAATTCAAATGGTTGACACAAAGATGAGGCTCAGATTTTAATCAGTGTTGATTACTGTTTAGAAAACAAAGAGCACTAATCAGCACAACATCATACCAGAGTTTGAATTCCATACATAAAACATTACAGTAAAAAAAAGAACTGACTGAAAGAAAAAATCTGTACACAGAGAGATACAGTATAATTGTAAGGAGATCGTCCATATTTATAATAAATTGGGAGAAGCCCAACATTGAAAACTGGTCGTTGGACAGTTCACCAACCAAGTAATGATAGGTCAAATGTGCACGGTAATTAGATCACTGACCTAAATAAATTTTAGTCTTTAACTCCATGGTGTATGTACAACAGCAATTATGATTACCTTTTCATGAGATCTGCAGGTAACCCTTGTTCGTCAAGCCTCCATTGCCTGTACACTACCGAAGAAATCTCCAAGGCATACTTTCCAGTAAACACTGTTCTTTCAAGAATGCCTCCGCCATTTATAAGAATCTGGCGAGCCAGAGCATTGATGTTGATTGTGTCCCAGAAATGAGGGCTCAATAGCTTGTGAACGGGATGCATCACACTCAGTTGTCTGTTAGTAGCAATAATAAATGGTTCCGTAACTGCATGAGTCTTGAGCTTGAAAGAATCCGACCATTACAGTCTCAGTCTGGACTATATATAGAATGATATTGTAAATATCAAAAAAATTCTGCAGGTATTCTTCTATTAGTTGTGGCTATTTGGGTTTTACCAGTGACTGATACGCTGATAGAATCCGACCATTACAGTCCCAGCCAGGACCATATATAGAATGATATTGTAAATATCAAACAAATTCTGCAAGTATTCTATTAGTTGTGGCTATTTGGCTTTTACCAGTGAATGATAAGCTGATGGTAACCAGAATCATTAACGGTCACGTATGCTTTAGCCAGCTGCCATAGAGCTCCTTCTGCGCCTTCCTCTGCTGGAGTAAACACCTTCCCAACACTTGCCCGATCTTCTGAAGGGGGGTAGGCTCAACTCGATTGCAACTGGCCTTAATGTGCCATCCTTCTGCCATCCTTCTTCAAGAAGAGAATTGAACGAGAAGCATATGTCTTGGTGATAGACAGAGCATTTATTCGATCCAGATGCGGTATCAAGGTGTCATGGTGGTCCAGAATGAAGAGTCTGTTATCCCAGAGAGCCTGAAAATATCATATCCATCTATGAATACATGAATCTCACTGCTGTTGTAGATCAAAAGACAAGCCAAATTACAAGGAACAAGCATTGAGTTGGATCAATATACCTGCTCCACTGTTAGACCGTCGAGATTATTTTCGATGTGTGAAGCAGTAATAGAACTGATCTGAGGACCAGACATCAAAAGGTCCAGTTTACTTCTCGGAGGAAAACTCTGTGAATTCAACCATTCACAACACTAAAATTATGTAGCCTAAGCTTAATTAAAAATAGAGAGGAGACAGATGGGGACTAGAGGTCTGCTGATTACTTGGAGTCTCTGTATAACAAGAGGATTGACTCCGGCCAGCATCTGGCGCGCAAATTCTTCATCTTTCCTCCATGCAAATTCTTCATCTGCACCCATTAATCCCATTTCCAGTAAGTTCAATTATTCAGAATCTGGTAGAAATCAAGCACAGAATAAGAAGATGCATGGACGTGTTTGGAAGAGAAATACTTACGGGCTATAACTTGAGGAAGGGGATACTTGAACAATTTTTCGCCGTCTGTTGTAAGAAACTCTTTGACAAGCTCAAAGGGAATGAAAATTTTGGAAGCTTCCGGAATTGCGTTGTTGGGCAACTTTTTCCCATCGGAAAAGAACTTCTTAATGTCTTTAAAGGAGTCGAACTCATTCACAGTTGAATCAAACAGCGATTTGAGCTCTGGTACCAGGAATTGAACAATTGCCTCGAGGGAATGCGCTAAGAAATCAGACATTTTCAGATGCCCAAAACACTTATCTCGTGGGACACATCTCATACTGTTTACAGCATCGACACCCAAAATCCAAGTTCCGATGTCGCTGGAGAAACTGCAGCAGCAATGGCTGCCGCGTCCATCGTTTTCTGAACATCCGACTTCTCTTATTCTCAAAGTCTTTTCAAACTGCAACTCAGGGAAATTAAAATATGGGTGACTAATAAGCATCTAATGACCGCCATTGCCATGAGCGAGAACCGCGAGACGAAAATTCATGAACCATTTCAGTTTCATGAACCGTTTTTTGGATCAACGATCAAACTTTGTTCAATCGTCTAACACCACAAATCTACGGTGAACAATAGGACATGGCGACGGCTGGGGCAATTCATTTCAAAGGAAAACGCCTTACGGTGTAAGGAAAACGCCTTACGGCGTAATAATTATCTTTGCAATGTAACGCAGATAAACTAGAAGGCAAAATTCAGGTGAAAGGGATTCAGTACGGTCTCTTGGTGTTCTTGCAAGGAAGGAGGAATAGATAAAGGCGGCAGAGTGCATGCAAAAAAAATAATATGTATTCAGTATGGCCACGCCTCCTTTTTTAAGAGCTAGGATCCTCGTTTGCAATACAAAGCTTTTCCTTTTCCACTGGTAAAGGTGGCGGAGAGTCAAATTGATCGTAAACGAATCTGGACATTTGCTAACTGCAGATATCAAATGCAGCATGCCCATTCAAACTTTAAAATTCAAATTTTAATCTCCCTGTAGAGGGAATGGGCATGGTGGTGGGGTTCTAGAGGTGGTGAACCCAAAATCTGTTTTGAATGAGATGCAGAGGGAGAAAAGAGGGGGAAGAGCTTGGTAGGAAGTTTAAGTTTTCATAATGGGTTCATTGCGTGATGTAGTACTCAACATAATGGGCTTCTGTTGGAATTAACTTCGTTTACAGCTGTCAGCATTAGAGTTATGAGGGAGGGGGTGCGATTGCGAAAGGAATTTGTGAACGGTCTTATCCAGGATGATAGCGAGTAATGAGGTGATTTAGCTAGCCCATATCCCACGCTATCCAGGGTATGACAAGTTATGGGCACAGATACCTGAGTATAATACCTAGTACGGGTACGTAAATCAGACCCTGTGGTACACATTCCCTACCATAGATCATAACTTGAAAGATGCAGAGAGACCAGTGCCTCCATATGTGTCGGATTACAGCATTTATTGAATCAGACAAAGGAATTAAATCTTTGAAGCTCTAAAGTTCGGTAGAAAAATGGTCACTGAGGATATTGGAATTTACAGGCAAGAAACTAACTATAATTATTGCATAATCACAAAATTAATTAAGAAACATTTATACCTTCTAATGGAAACTCACAAAATTTCTTGACTAAAATCAAAATAATGAACAGGTTGAGTGAATAGTAAAGATTGTATCGATTGCCTATTCACGAGACTTATCTCTGTGTTCACGAGAATAGAATGCCCAAGGGCAGTAACATAAATCCATGAAGAAGTTAAGGCATGAAACCATAAATGTATTCAATAAGTATGATGATACAATATACATAATGAGAGGCTATCTATATAGTACAGATGCCTCAGTCGTCTATATAATTATGGCTAATCATAAATAATGACCATATCATACGTCCATTATGATATAGCAAACCATATCACATAATTCCAAAAACCCATTGAGCAAACCATATCACATAATTCCAAAAACCCATTGAGATTTTCAATCAGCAGTGTCACATCCTGCACATTGGTTCTGGGAGCTCAATTTGAGACTAGAGAATTCTCAATGTCACTTACAAAGTGATATTTCACATCTTTGTTAATCATTCGTTCTAAGGCCTCATTAATATACTGGATTGGAATGACTTCAATGTTTGGATATACTCTTTCCTTTGCACAAAAATCAAGCATTTCTTGAATGTCTTTGGTGCCACCTGTTACACTCCCTGCAATCGATTTCATGCCTGCATGCAGAAACTCAAGTACGGATGTTATACTTAGTGATTCAGAAGATAGACGAGAATTGTGCAAATAACACATTTATTTTTCCATCAACTACAACTGTATCAGTCTACTTATCAGATTTTTACTTTTATCCTCAGATGATGCACCTTTAGTTTTTTTGGTAAAACACATAATGCACATAGAAATTTATGTTACCTTAAACCTAACACGTTTAGCATTTAAATAATGAATATATCTAACTTATAAATCATTGCTGTCATAGGCAACACGTGGTTCTTATGGTCTGTAGTATATTACAAGTTCCATTCTACAAAAAATACTGCATGGATCTTGGTGCCACACACATACGCCTAGTGACTTGAAACCAGAGAACTCTTAAGAAATGAAATACAGTACAGTTGATGAATCTTTCCTCTTTACAAAATAAAAATATATATGTATGGCATGGACTACTATTTTAGGAAGTTGTAGGTTTTCTAATCCAAGAACAACAAAGAGTGTGAAGGTCCACACAGAGCATTTACAAGAAGGCTCAAAGGAAGTGGCCAAAACTAACGTCATGGCAGAGACAAGCATAATAGGTAATCAAGTTAGCAAATAATTATATAGTTGCCAAGGTAATTCACAAAATACCAAATCCAAATTTTGCAAATATTGTGGTGGAAATAATCAGTGCAAAAGATTGTTTTCTAAAAAAAGACAATGACGATGAAAGGATTGGAGGTAGAGGTTGTAGTGGCAAGGGAAGAGGATAAAGAGATCAAAGTGATTTTGCAGAAAGTAATACAATGGTTCCTATTACTGAACAGAGAAAATAATAATCTTTTAATAGCCAGACACAGAAGTCAGTGCATCACGATGCATTTGGTATATTGATTCTGGTACTACCAAACACACCATTCATAAAAGAGAAGCCTTTTTCCGAGATTGATAGATGTGAAAATGTAGATATTGTTTTGGCTGATAACAATGTACATGAACTACAAGGTGTTGTCCCCTTTGTTGAAGTTCAATTATTCAGAATCTGGTAGAAATCAAGCACAGAATAAGAAGATGCATGGACGTGTTTGGAAGAGAAATACTCACGGGCTATAACTTGAGGAAGGGGATACTTGAACAATTTTTCGCCGTCTGTTGTAAGAAACTCTTTGACAAGCTCAAAGGGAATGAAATTTTTGGCAGCTTCCAGAATTGAGTTGTTGGGCAACTTTTTCCCATCGGAAAAGAGCTTCTTAATGTCTTTAAAGGAGTCGAACTCATTCATAGTTGAATCAAACAGCGATTTGAGCTCTGGTACCAGGAATTGAACAATTGCCTTGAGGGAATGCGCTAAGAAATCAGACATTTTCAGATGCCCAAAACGCTCATCTCGTGGGACACATCTCTTACTGTTTACAGCATCGACACCCAAAATCCAGGTTCCGATGCCGCTGGAGAAACTGCAGCAGCAATGGCTGCCGCGTCCATCGTTTTCTGAACATCCGACTGCTATTATTCTCGAAGTCTTTTCACACTGCAACTCAGGGAAATTAAAATATGGGCGACTAATAAGCATCTAATGACCGCCATTGCCATGAGCGAGAACCGCTAGACGAAAATTCATGAACCGTTTCAGTTTCATGAACCGTTTTTGATCAACGATCAAACTTTGTTCAATCGTCTAACACCACAAATCTACGGTGAACAATATGACACGGCGACCGCTGGGGCAATTCATTTCAAAGAGGAACGCCTTACAGCGTAATAACAAGTACACTGTAGCTATTTCGACTTGTGCTGTTTTTTTCCATATATTGAATGGTCGACTGAAAGA
This sequence comes from Pinus tabuliformis, assembly GCA_031772625.1. Classification (NCBI taxonomy): domain Eukaryota; kingdom Viridiplantae; phylum Streptophyta; class Pinopsida; order Pinales; family Pinaceae; genus Pinus; species Pinus tabuliformis. Next base: position 730,095,613 of record CM062812.1, on the reverse strand, counting down.
CAATAATCGATGACCTCCTTCAGAAATCAATTATGATCTGTTCATGAATGCATCTCTTGTAACAGTAATGACTTTGTGTAATGTATTTACATAGGCCGAAGGCCTGTATAAACGGGGCAGCGAAAGTCGGTACTTTGTTGTTCGAGATCCCCAGACATTTGACAGCTAATATTGAAATTCGTGGGTAAGGGGTATTGATGTCTCTTTCTTGTTATATTTTGATAAGAAAATGGCTTAAATTTCCCTGTGAAATTCTATGCAAGACGAAACTGCAACCCCTGTATTTTGAAACTGTAACTTTGGATGATAATGGAAGCTTTGAATAGAATCACGTTTCCACCAATGAATTAAACTATCTCAACAAATTTCAATTCTTCAAATTCTGAAACCTATTAAACTATCTCAACAAATTTCAATTCTTCAAATTCTGAAACCTCTGCGATAGGAGTAATCCGATATGAGTACTCCTAATTTTTATGGAGTACCCCTGATATTTGTGGAGCAATTGTTAGGTTAACTGCAGCACCTCTGGGAATCCATCAATTTGGACTAACTGGCACTTTGAGAATATGGGACTAGTGAGCTAAGATAATAATAAGGCTTTGGAAATTTACTACTTAAGGTAATAATAAGAGTTAGGAAATTTATTAATACATGTGGGTTTTGGTAGCTTTTAGCCCAGATTTGGGTTTGCAATACTGGCGGGTTTTGGTAGGTTTGGTTCAGATTTGGGATTACAATACATGTGGGATTTGGTAGCCTTGGTCCAGATTTGATTTTCTTTAAAGAGAATTTTGGTGTTATAGCAAACTTCAACATGGTATCAAACAGAATTTAGTGTTACAGTACATTTCAACATGGTGTCAAAACCTTGGGCCAGATTGAATTCTCTTTAAAAAAAATTGATATAATAGCAAACCTCAACTGCCAAGGCCCAGATTGGATTCGCTTTAAAGAGAATTTCGAAATAATGGCAAACCTCAACAGCCATACGAGTACTACTTGTGGATACTGCCCAGCCTTGTCATTTGCCATGATCTTTCCCCACTTTGCCATTTGCCACGCATTCAGAGAACGTTCAAACTATATGTGCGGAGACACTATCTTTGATTTATTCCAAATGCTTAGGCTCATGGAAGTGTCAATGGTAAAAAAAGGGAATGGCAGCTTTGACAGGGTTGGGGGCGCAGGGGGCAGATATAGCTTGAATAGGAATACAATGGGTTCTCCATCCGCTCCCTTCAAATCTGATGTAGGCACCTTCGGTTTGCAAAACACTCGGTTGCTGAGATCTATACAAGGGCAGTTCACAAATTGATTTAGAGCATCTGTTCTCTGACTCACAGAAATGTGACAATAAAGCTCTCCAAGATCTGGAAAGAGGGTTAACAAATCGCAGTAGAATACATTGTCCATCAGAACATTATAAAGGAGGAATCAAGATGGAATTTGCACCTAATTCTAGCAGATCAGAAATTCATCAAAATATTCTTGGTTACTCAGACCTATACAAGGGCAGACTATAAATTTATGTAGTCACTGTTTTGTCTCACAAAACAATGAAAGTAAAGTTTCCCAATATCTGAAAAGATGTTCAACAAATCAGAGAAAATGCATTGTCCATCGCAAACAAATCTCAGAGAAAATGCATTGTCCATCCACATTATAAAGGAAGAATCAAGAGAGATCTGACGCCTAATTCTAACAGATCATGCTTTCCAAGATCTGGAAAGGGGTTTAACAAATCACAGAAAAATACATTGTACATCAGAACATTATAGAGGAATCAAGATGGATTTTACACCTATTTCTAGCAGATCAGAAGTTCATCAAAATATTCTTGCTTACTCAGGTCCATACAAGGGCAGACTATAAATTTATGTAGTCACTGTTTTGTCTCGCAGAGCAGTGAAAGTAAAGTTTCCAATATCTGAAAAGAGGGTCAACAAATCACACAGAAAAGACATTGTCCATCACAATATTATAAAGGAAGAATCAAGAGAGATCTGACACCTAATTCTAGCAGATCACAAATTCATGACAAATAGTTTATGTCGACACTGGTTTCTGTCTCACATAACAGTGAAAGTAAAGTTTCCCCACATCTGAAAAGAGGGTTAACAAGTCGCAGAGAAAAATATATTGTCCATCACAACATTATAAAGGAAGAATCGAGAGAGATCTGACACCTAATTCTAAAGAAAGAGTCGACAGATATCTGACACCTGATTCCAGCAGAGAATAAATTAATCAAAAATAGTTTACTGCATCATAAATACAATGCCTTTATTTAGTTGCTCCTTTTCTAATCCCTATTGTGGCACACAGACCCAAACAACGGGATTGCCCTTGAATACTAGATCTCCTCTGAACACACTTTTTATCTCACCCTTAGACTGATGCAGGCTTCTCTCTTATACACAACGATTACATTCAGTTATGCACTGAAAATCTGAACAGAAATGTATCTAAACACCTAGATCGGAAAAGAGCTTCTTAATGTCTTTAAAGGAGTCGAACTCATTCATAGTTGAATCAAACAGCGATTTGAGCTCTGGTACCAGGAATTGAACAATTGCCTCGAGGGAATGCGCTAAGAAATCAGACATTTTCAGATGCCCAAAACGCTCATCTCGTGGGACACATCTCGTACTGTTTACAGCATCGACACCCAAAATCCAGGTTCCGATGCCGCTGGAGAAACTGCAGCAGCAATGGCTGCCGCGTCCATCGTTTTCTGAACATCCGACTGCTATTATTCTCGAAGTCTTTTCAAACTGCAACTCAGGGAAATTAAAATATGGGCGATTAATAAGCATCTAATGACCGCCATTGCCATGAGCGAGAACCGGTAGACGAAAATTCATGAACCGTTTCAGTTTCATGAACCATTTTTTTGATAACGATCAAACTTTGTTCAATCGTCTAACACCACAAATCTACGGTGAACAATATGACACGACGACCGCCGGGGCAATTCATTTCAAAGAGGAACGCCTTACGGCGTAAAAATCTACGGTGAACAATATGACACGACGACCGCCGGGGCAATTCATTTCAAAGAGGAACGCCTTACGGCGTAAATATTTTACGATGAGATTTTTTCCCTTCAAAATAATTGTCCCATAGTTATATTGCATGGTTGAAAACCATATGGATGCGATATTACAATATTTTATTTACAATTTTAGTGCACTGGTTATATTTTCGTCTATTAGAATTTTTTTGTGCATAATAGTTTAATGTAAATACCCCAACTGGGTTTCTTGTATTTGTTATAAAAATTGAGATCGGGGAGTGTAAAATTAGAAATTTGGATTTCTTCCTTTTGTTTATTATAAAACCAATTATGTGATTATTTTTCCTCTAAGAATAAAACGTGTATCTTCGTTAAGAATTACAACAATGTTTACGCTTTAATTTATGTTGAACTCTTTTTTTATGTATATATATGTTTCATACTCTTATGTTTAATCTGAATATAAAATGTACTTATTTTGTTTTTAGTACAGAACATGCTCATTTTATTACTTGTTACTAGACCTTAAGTATTTATATTAACTATATAACTAATTTTTTTCTTATAATATATGGATTTAGGCTAGAGGCTTAGTGGACTCTCCTCAACTAGGACTGCTTTAGGTTCTTTGAGCCCTATCACCATTTGTCTAAGAATATATATTTTTGTGGCCTATGAATAAGGTTTTGTACCTGTTAGGCACTACAAGAGCTAACATATATGGATTTAGGCTAGAGGCCTAGTGGACTCTCGTCAACGAGGACTGCTTTAGGTTCTTTGAGCCCTATCACCGTTTGTCTAAGAATATATATTTTTGTGGCCTATGAATAAGGTTTTGTACCTGTTAGGCACTACAAGAGCTAACATGGGCACGAAATCATACTTCTCTTCCATAGTTATATAGTTAATTTCATACAATTATGTTATTCTACTATCATTAGTTCCGAGCTTTAATACGTGTAAAGGTCAATATTTTGATAGAGGAAAAGAGTATAAGATGGTTCTTACTACATGGTACTTCTTTCCCTTAGATAACACTCTCTGTTATAAGTTTTATTTGTTTGGTTCACATTCCCTCCCGAGGGAGGATGTCAAAGTTGATTTCTCAGTAGAACCTTTCACTACCTTCTGCAACATGAGGGTTACTTACTTTATACCAAAAAAATTCATTATCTTTGTTAAACAAAAAAAACACACACATATGTGTATACATATTGTTGGGCCTAGGTTTTGTCTCATTTTTCACTCAAACCCTGTCATGCTACTGTTTCATTAAATGATTATTGTTGCAAGTATTTGTTACTTCTTTTGTTTTAACGAGATTAAAATACCATTAATGGAAGTTTAATAAAAGTTTGTATGTTGCAGGTTAAATTTGATTTGATCATGTTTTGAACCTACACTTACCTGCCTGCACTATGCAACAAATTCTTGCGCCAATTCAGTTCTTACAACGTGCCTGCACTAGTGCAGCTAGTGTGCCTGCACGAGTGCAAGTTTTAAATTGTGTCTCCACCAATTTGGGGCTTTCATACATTGACACATTTATGGAAGAATCTCAAAGAGGTTTACGATCAAAATGTCATTTGAACACTTCCACATAAGCCAAGACACACCGAGGTCATACATATTTATATTTAGAGAATAATTAATGCTACATCCCCAAATTTATAGCAATTTCCAGACTTCCTATTTACACCTCAATTTCCGCATCGATCATAGTGAATCTCAAAATTCTGAAACATGGGTTTTTCTCCCAGCATAGGAAATTGAGTTAACCTGAAACCATTTTCCAAAATTCATAATGGTTAAGGACATACGAAGGGGGATTTGGAGGAAGTTTGTTAAAACTACCAACTTTTCTAGAATTCTATAAAATGCCCAGATTTTGGAAATTCATGGTAAATCTCCATTATTTCAGTAGGGAAATGGTTGTACTAATATTCTATTAATGATAATTAGTTGGGATTAAATCCCCATGATGTTTGCAAAGGATTGGCTTGTTTTATGCCAAGTTTGGAATGTAAAAAGATTATAAAAGAAGAGCTATGGCTTCGACCCTAGCTAATCAATTTAGTGAATCAATTAAGCAGAGGGCAGAAGCATGCACAGGAAGGAACAACGCAGAAGGGAGGAGATGCTGTTCCAATGTAGCAACACGTGGATTTTAGTGTGGAATGCTTCTCTTGCTTGCTGGGATTAGCCGATGTCTGCATTATGTAAAAAATTGTTTTCAATAAATTAATCGAGGAAATTTTTATCCATATTTTTTCTACTTATTTATTGCATCTAATGATTTCAATTTTTGTGTGAACCGCACTCAAAGAGGGTGCGAGTTGGTTGGGTTGGCCACCAAACCACTCGACACCGCTCTCATATTTTAAATAGTATTTCAATTATTGTTTGTTTGCTGTGTGAATTTGATTCCTTTACAATTTCCTTCTGCCTTCGGTTAATGTTATCTAGCAGATGTTTTATTCCAAAAAACTAAGTCAATTTGTTGCAATCCATTATTCCAAGTTTTAAGGTTAATTTGAGTAGCTGTAATTTGTTTCTATTTCATTTGCTGCATTATTAATTATACTTGCACCTGAAATATTTTAAACATGATTGCGCCCTCCAAATTTTTGAATCCATAAGATCAGCTCTGCGATTATGAGCTCTAACTCTAATTCTGTAAATTAATCTAGATCTATTAATTTATATTTAAAGCTGTGATTTTTACATTTGGTGAGCCGATATTTATAAATATGGAAACTACATGTTTGAATTGATAAATGCTTAATTAATATTATGGTTTCCTTTAACTTCTGGTTTGTTCCTACACATAATTAGTGCAAGCAGATTTTTTGCAGGCAGAATTACTGCAAGCAAAATAGTTTGAATTGCTTTTGAATTTATTCCAGCATTTACAGTCTTTTTGTTATTGTGCCAGTACCCCTTGATTTCCAGTTCTAATTTCCCCTATGTTTTCTTGCAATTAGAATTTCCTTTCGCATTGATTGCTTTTACTTTCCCACATGCTTTTAATTGTTTGGATTAGTGTTTCTTACACTAGTGCAAAATTACATTTATTTTCTAGATTAATCACAAGATAGACTAGAACGTTTTTTTGCAGGTTACCAGGGACTCTCTCTGTCATTTCCAGTGTTGTGTCTCGAAGTTCATGAACTCTCCCGATTGACAAATTAAATGTTAGTACATTTATAAACCCTATACTGCACCCAACACATATATATCCATTTCATCTATGAAACATTTATAAAACTTTTCCCCTTTATTCTTCTATAATGTTAGATTTGTTTAGAATTCACAACAACAATCTATGTTATCTATTCAGAGTCTAAAATATCCATTTAAATCACAAAATTAGTGAAAATATTCATCTAGTTATCTAAATTCTTCCATAAAATTTATTAAAGGCTTCCAAGTACCTACCAACCATGAACTATATTCCTCAATTAGTTCCCCTAATATCTATTTTTGTTGGTCACGAAAACAACACAAGAATTTGTGATAATGAACTTCTTGAGACCTTTAGTAGCGCCTTACTAGTTTTTGATGTTCAAGTCTACTATTTATCTCCAATTGGACTTTCTTACAAAAGCAATTGTCCTTATCACCTTCAGTCCTCTTTGCATAGGCTCCACCCCATGACATCTATGTACAATCATGAATCTCTTAGTGGTATGTTTCTTGCCAACAATTCTACTAAGTGGTAGAAAGGAGCATTTTCCTTATTTTGTTGTTGCCGCTTCCTGGGCATAACTAGTTCCAACTGTTTTCCTCAAAGCTAGGAATCTAATTTCACATCATATCCTTTAACATATTTTCAATAATGTTAAAACATCAAAAAAAAATTCTCCTTTTATTTAAGAAAAATAATATTTACATTGACAGATCAAATCATTTCTCCCTCTTGACTTGTAGCCATAGGTTTAATATAAAAGTCATGAAATAAATTTACTAGGGGTATTACATCCCCCCTTCCTTTAAAAGGAAAGAATTATTACTTATTCTATAATTGTATATTTTAATTTAATTTAATATTTCTAAAACAACAGAGTAAAAACTAATTAATTAATTAGTTAATTCAACAACTAATTTTCTAACTCCTAATTCCTAACATATAATTCATAATATCTAATTCTCAAAGGCTAACTTTAGACCAGATTTATCTCTGTTGTTTAAAAATTTTGAGAGATTTATTTTTTCACCTTTGTCCCAAGGATGAACTATATTATATGGTTTAAAAAATCGACCAAATATTAATAATGTGATTAATTTGAAAGACAAACTTATTATCATTATTCATCACAAAAGTCTAAGATATAGGAAAGAATGTCCTCAGTGTTTTTAGGTTTCCATTTTCCTTGGAGAGACATACATAATACATTCTTCATTTCATATTCCATCTCCAAGGTGGCATCCTTAGGAGAGAAGTACTTCCATTGCACTTTAACTTCCCTTATGGCTTGATTTTGGAGTTTTGTTTCCCTTTAGTCAAAATTTTGTAGAGGCAGGACCTCGAACTCTCATTCTTGTTCGACCTCTACAACATTCAAAAAAATTATATGAGTAATATCATGTATATAGTTTTTCAAAAAAGGCACATGAAATACAATATGATTCCTAATATTGGTTGGTAGTGTTAGTCAGTAGGTCGCTAGCCCTACTCTGTCTAGTATCTCAAACAACTCAAAAATCATGGGGCTAGCTTAGAACAACTCCTTAATTTTAACAAGATATTTTTCGATCTTACTTTAATAGAAACATGTTCACATTCTCGAAATTGTTTGTGTTATTTTTAAGTTTGCACAACTTTTCTTTCTATCCCGTGCTACTTTTGGGTTCTATCTAATGTTATTCATATTAGTTCAATTTGTTGTAGTATATCTAGCCCTAGAATAATCCTAACTTCTGGTCGATTACAACTTAAATGAACATTTCATATTCTTGCTTATAACACCATAAAAGTACTTATCTTGAGTGACACCTCATAACTATTGTTATAGGAAATCTCTACTAAATAGAGATAGTGCTCCCATTTTATGGGTTGGCTTATTACGTACATGCATAACATGTCTACAATAACCCGATTTTCCATTTCTTTTCTCTCATCTATTTGTGGATGGTAAATGGAATTGAAACTTAGTTGTGTACCCATGTGAGTAAATAATTCCTTCCAAAATTTTGAGGTGAATTTTTCTTCTCTATTTGATATAATTGTCTTTGGCACACCACGAAGTCTACAAATTTATTTCATGAAGACATATGCCACCTATCTAACTTTATAGTAAGACTAACGAGTTATATTTTTTTTGCTTAAGCAAGAGTGCAACCTTCTATTCATTTATTTACAAAAAGAAATAAAATATACACAAAGACAAACGAGGTATGACCCACCAATAAGACAGGCCAACCAAAGCCTTTTTCCCAAGCCATGATCTCAAACAATAGGCTGAGGGTTCAGAAAATAAAACACAAAGTCCACCTAAGACCATTCAATCCTCCTCAATAGATCTAACGGCCAAGACTCATATCGGGTGACGAACAAGCACACCCTTTAACCATCAATTCAAACCCGATGAGTCCAATGAACCATATTTAATAAGTATATCGGGTCTATCTGGGGCTCTAAGAGTTGCACACTTTATCTACCCGAAATCCACCATTTGCGCGCGATCCTAATGAGGCTGTGTGACTTGCACAGAATTTAACCTATGTTTCACACCCGAAGCTGGGTTAATCTCCTACCTATATAATTTTGGGTCTGATTTCCTCGTTATCCTTCTAGTTGTTCTCCATGTGAAATGCATTAGATTGTCGCAATTTCATTGACATGCTTCCCTTTTATCTGCATCTGTGTCCCAGTGGAACAGGGTCCGTGTTCTAATCTTGGTGTAATTAGGGTCCATAAGTATATATTTTGCCCACATAATCTTTTTTGTATTCTCCGTCCTGAGCACCATTAATATATATATTTCCTGCTCGAAGGCCAATTTCCCACCCGAAGGCCCAATGGATACTTACCCTTCTTCATGCGCTTTGCCATAAACTAATTTTCCCTGTGGACCAAAATTCTTTGTCTCCCACAGTCTTCATCCTACTTATTCTACTTACTCTAATAGAGCTCTCTTTCTAAGGTCACCTGTCTGGAACATTCTTCCCTCAATGTCCTTGGGGAGTCCCTATCTAGTCATATCTTACATTGGTTTTTGAACATGGCACACCTTTGTTTGCCAAGATATCCACTAATTTATTGGTTGTCCTTCACACATGGATAAAACTAATGGTTCTCATGTTTTGCAAGTGGGATTGAATGTGTTGATAAACTTTCAGTAACCTCCAGTGTCTCGACACTTTTTCTGGTGCTAATCCATTACCAATTTTCTTGACTGAGTTAATTATCAATTCAGAATCAGCTTCTATTATGATTTTATGTTAGATTTGAGTCCCTTAGGATTTCTAGGTAATGTTCCATGGCCATGAGCTCTACCATATTGTTGGTGGCCTTCCCCAAATGATAGTGAAAGATGGTTTTTATGAAACCTCTTTCATCTCTTATGACTCCTCCATACCCAGCCAATCTCGGGTTTCCTTTTGAGGCTCCATCTATATTGCATTTCATAAAACCCTGAGGTGGAGGTTGTAGGAATTCCTTATCAGCTGTTATATTACTTACTATATTGTTGTTGCCCTTGGGGGTAAGCCCTTGTAGTCCCAAATTTAGAAGTATCTTCTCATCTTGATCTTGAGGTTGGTTATGAGGGAGATTGTTTAAAAGGGTTCCTATAGTCTCTTTGAGTTGTCTTATGATCTGAGTAATGATGCTCTGTGGTGACCCAATATTCTTCTTGAAGACTCTGTTTTTGCACCCTTTCCAAACGTCCCAAATTATGAATCCTGGAACCAAAGCCCACGTTTTGGTGATTATTTCATTTGCCGAGAAATTTTTCCTCCAATTCCTCAAAGGCCTGGTAATGTTGCCAATGTCCCTATCTGTTTGTTTGAAGATTAAAGCCACCCAATCCCATAAGGTGGAGGTAAAAGGGCATAGGTTGAGAAGGTGATCCATATTTTCTTCCTGTAATTCACATAGATGGCACGTGGATGGTCCAGCTACCCCTATTTTCCTAGGATTTTCCCAAGTTTGAATTCTTTTATGTCGTACTAACCACATGAACATTTTAATTTCATCCAGATTTCACTCTACCATAGGTCCTTCAATACCTTATCAGGGTTTGGGAAGTCTAGCTCAGGGCTATTCGATTGGCCTATTTAAGGTTAAAGTTTCCTTCATTTTTTTTACCCCATCTAAGTTAATCTGGATATGTTGATATTAGAATCTTTCTCTGTTCCAAGATGACTATAAGAGCTTCAGCCTGGGCTTTCAATGGGGAGTCATCTTTGTAAACTAGGTTCTTCCATTTTCAATCACTTCTTTTCTGATCCCAAAAGTAATTTACTTTGAGCAACCCTTTATTGTCAGTTTCATTCTTGAGATTAACAAATTCTTCTTTTAACAGTCTAGGTTCCTGTTTCCAATTATCCTCCCAAAAGCAAGCGAGGTTTCCATCTCTGATTTCCCAGAAACTGTGTTTCTGAACTATAGCTCTATTTTCCCAAGATTTGTTCCAAATGTGGGAGCCTTTGATGAGTCTCGTCATCTGAATGTAATCTCTTTCTTACCAATTGCTTGCATATTTTTGTTTCCATAGTTTGGCCCAAGGGGAAACCGATTCTTTTAGCCATCTCCAACATAGTTTGGCCCCCAAGACTTTGTTTAGTGTTTGAGGGTCATCAAGTCCCAAGCCTCCATGTGTCTTAGGCTTACATATTTTATCCCAGGCTACCAAAGCCCATTTCTTTTTCTCTTCCCCTTTTCCGCAAAGAAAATCCCTTTGGATATTTCTAACGTGTTGCATTACTCCTTTAGGAGATGGAAGGACTGAGATCATGAAGATGGGGATAGTTTGTAGGATAGCTTTTGTAATCACTAGCCGTCTTGCTATATTCAAATATATGATAGTCCATTTCCTGATTTTGTCCTGAATTTTATTAGTAATCGGCTCCCAAACTGCCTTGATGAGAGGTTTGTCTATTAGAGGTTCTCCCAAATATTTGGAGGGTAGCACATCTCTTTGGAAGCCTAGAATTATAGTGAGGTTTCTCTGATTAGCAATGTTAGTATTAAAAAAAAAAGTCTTTGATTTTCTTAGGCTTACCTATATCCCCACAGCCACAGCAAAGTCATTTATGATTTGTTTGAAGGCTTGAGCTTCCTTCAATGTCGGTATACCCTGTATCATGGTGTCATCCACAAATTTTTGATGGGTCAAGGCATCCAAATTTAAAGTGAGTTTGATACCCTGGATTTTGCCTTCTCCTTTGGCATATTTAATCACATTGCTTAGCTCTTCCATCATGAGAATAAAGAGGATGGGTGAGAGCGGATCACCTTGTCTAAGTCCTCTCGAGGGCTTAAAGGACTTTGATGGTGATTCATTTAGCAGGATTAAAAAACTTGGGGTGGTTACAAGGGCCATTACTCAATTTATCCAGGTATGGTCAAAGCCATATGCTTTCAGTACTTCCTTGATGTAAGCCCAAATCAGCTTATCATAAGCCTTTTCTAGGTCAAGCTGAATGATCATACCCGCCTGCTTATTACTCTTAAGTGAGTGAACCACCTCATGAGCTTGAATGATGTTATTAAGAATTTTCCTGCCTTCCACATATCCAGTTTTCTCCTCAGACACAAGAGTTGGGAGCAGGGGCTTAAGTCTATTCACAATTACTTTTGAAATAATTTTATACACCAAATTGCATAATGCTATGGGTCTAAAGATGTCAGGTGTGATGGAATTCTCCTGCAATGGAATCAAGGCTATGAAAGAGGAGTTGAGCGCCTTCAGAACAATTTTGTTTTTCCTTTTGTCCTCCACCACATCGAAGATATCTTGCTTGACTATTTCCCAGCATGCTTTGAAGACGTCAACTTTGAAGCCATCTGGACCTGGAGCTTCCCCATTTTGCATTTCATTGATGATTGCGTTTATTTCCTCTTCATTCACTGGCCTATTAAGATTATAATTGTCTTCTCTTGTCACTAGCTTAGGAATGTACTCTGTGAAGTCCTTGATAAATTGAGATATGTCTATGACGGGCTCCTCGGCTATGCCTTGGAAGTGTTGAACCATAACAATTTCTATTTCTTGGTGTGTAGTGAGCTATTTTCCGTGATTATCTTTGATCTTTGAAATCTTGTTTTACGACCTATGATCCATGGTAGATTTGTGAAAAATATTTCTTTCTCCTTCTTTTAACCAATGTACCATCGATTTAGGTTTCCAACAAATCTCCTCTTGCTTGCATAAGCCTTCCCATTCTTGTTGAACATAATCAACTTTTTCCTTTCTCTTCTTGGTGAAGCCCTCTGTAATGAGGGTTTGGTTAATTTCCTATAGTTTCCGTTCTGCTTCTTTTTTGGCTTCGAATATATTGCCAAATTCATTCTTATTCCAATATTTTAGCCTTTATTTGACATGTTTCAATCTCTGATGCAGAAGGAACATTTTCGAACCCTAAATTTGCATATCCTGTGTCCACCATCTTGCAATATTGCTGATGAAGTCAGGATGGGTAAGCCAAATGTTTGCAAACCGGAAAGGTCTGTTTCTTGGAGTTTCAATCAAGGATGCTTCAAGTTGAATAGGCTAGTGGTCTGAGCCTCCAAAAGGAAGTATCATTGCTACTAAGTTATGGCCTATGAGGATTAGGTCCTCCAAGATAATGAATCTATCAATTTTAGAGGCCACTTGAACTCCTCCTCTCTTATTATTCCAGATAAAGATGTCATTACTTGTTCCTGTATCTACAAGCTTCATGTTATTTATGAAATTCTGAAATTCTATAGAATCTCTACCTAGTGATTTGGTTCCCCTTTTTTTCCATTAGAGATCTTATCATATTGAAGTCCTCGCCCAAAATCCAGGGGATACCCAGATGTCTTCCTCTTAACTCCTCCAATGAGGTTAGAAGTCTGAGTTTATCTTCCAAATTTTGTCGACCATAAACATTAGTGAGAAAATAAACTTCCTTATCCCCAAAGGTTGGATAACCACTGATAAATAGTTCCTGGATACTTTAGCATCTAGGATACGAAGTTTCTAAGGGTTCCAGAGGGTGAGAATCCCTCCTGCTACTTTGTCTGCTTTAGTTTCTAGATATTCATATTTGATAAGCCATTTTCTATGTATCTCTCTTATTTTTTCTACTGAACATTTTGTTTCCTGGATGAAAATCATATGTAGTTTTTCATATTTCATTCTATTGCTAAGATTCCTTTGTTTCCTTTTACTTCCTAGACCTGTAATATTCCATGTTATGAGCTTCATTAAGAAAGATTTGTAAATGAGTAACTAGTTAGGTCTTTCGTCTTACCTGAATCGATCATGAGTTTTCTACACTCTATTAGCAGCTCATTCTGTTTTTTCCTACCTCTTTTCCTGCCTGGGTTACTAGGAGCTAGTCCCGATGTTGCCTTCATTGTTTTCACCCCTTCATTGTCTTGACTATCATGGTTTCTTTTAACTCCCGAACCTTTTTCTTGAGTTCTCCATAGGAATAGTTGTCGCACTCTATTAAACTCCTCTTGTGGCAGTGAATCCATTCCTTTGGTGGTTCCCTGCTCGAGGAACTTTTCCAGATCTAAATGCTCCCTATCAAGAATATCCTGCAGTTCATGATCCTATGTTCCCACCTCGCTCGGCATCATCTCTTGGTCCCTATCAAGTTCCATAGTGTTCTATAGATCCTCCTTTTGTTGGTTATTTTCATGTGTATCCTCCATGCTCTCTTCCTTTTCATTCTCTACTGGGCTGTCCTCCAGTGTCTGGTTTGCTTTATCTTGTTGCTCTTCTTCTTCTAATACCTTGTACCTATTCTGACTTAACTGCTTTTCCTCATTGATTTTCTTTTGGTACTTTCTCCCTCCTTTACCTGTGTTCCCCACTTTGTTAAAGCTTTCAATTTCTTTCCCTGAGGTAGCATTAGTTCTGCTTTCCATTTTGTTTAAGGGGCAATCTCTGAATAGATGCCCATGTTCATGGCATTTGTGGCATCTGAAAGGAACATGCTCATAGTCAACTGCTTGCACCCATTATTCATAAAAAACTTCCAGAATTACTTCATCTAGTAGAGCTCTAGCGAGGTCCATCTCTATGCATATACAGGCAAAGGAGGTGTACTTTCCCCACATAGTGGCCTCTGATATTTTTACGAAATGCCCTAGTTTATTTCCTATTGCTTTTAATGATTTTGGCTGCCAATAATCCAGAGGTAAGGAATAAAGCCTTACCCAAACTGGGACTAAAGTGAATGTGTCACACTTTGAGACAAAATTCATTACCCAAGGCCGCATATAGAGGCTTGCAACAGCATAGAAGTAGGGCCTTGCTTGAAACACCCTTTCTTTATCCTCAATGTTTGTAAAAACTATAGTGAAGAAACCGTTGGATCCAAGGTGCAGATCAATAGCACCCTTAGGTTTCCAATGATTCTTTATCCAAGCCTATAAAGCCTTCTCCATTTTCCATAATGCCATGAATTTACAAATGACTACATAAGTCGCCATGTGTTCCCTATGCGCCTGTAGCGCTGGATCACTTAACACCACTCGGGGTGTGATGGTTGCCTTAGGCTTACAAGGTCCAATCCGATTTTTGGTTTTATCATTATGATTTTCTCCTTCTATTCGCTTTTCTCTTCTGACTTCTTCCTACGTATTTTCTTACCCATGTGAGCTTCTGTTTTCCTATTTCCCTCCTCCTAAAACTCCAGTTTCAGCCTCTGGAGGTTTCTTGAATCAATTAGAGACTACCTGACTATAGGAGGGAGTGGAACTGCCCCCCTCCCCCCCCTTCTCACCTCTCCATGTTGCCCAACACTGAACTTTTGCTGCAAACCCTAGCTCTACTTGTTTTCTACCAGCACCCTCAAGCATACCTGCAACCATAACATGCATGGTTGCACAACACATTTTTCAAGACTAAGGAGTTATAAAATTCACTTACTTAGACAATATTTCTACCATAACTATAATAAAATCCTAGCTTCGAGTCTTGGGTAATCCAGTAATGAAATCCAATGAAATCACCTCCTATTTCTACTCTATTAAAAGTAAGGTTTTCAATAATGTGGTTGGGTGTTGGTATTCCACTGTCACCTGCTTATGTTCTTGGTATATTTCTAAGAATTCAATAACATCACCCTCCATTCCAAGCAAGAAAGATTCCTTTTTAAGAGTAATGACTACTTACTGATAACCCAAGTGAGTTGTGAAAGGTCTCCTGTGGTGTTCATCTAATATTAATATTCTAATTTTATCCACATTCAAGATATAAAGTCTATCCTTGTAAATAAATAGTCCACTTTTATTAATTCCATAGTTAGTGTTATCACTTAAGAATACTAATGCCAAAATTTCTCAATTTAGTTTGATGCATTACACAGGGATTCATACAATTGCAGACAGCAACACAGCGGCAATGGTTATTATCAATCCAAGCAACCCATGCGGCACTACTTTTACCCATGATCATTTGGCTAAGATTGCAGAGACAGCTAAAAGTAATTACTCTTTGGAGCATATCAAAGAAAAGGATGGTTCCTGATTGGCACAACAGATATTCCTGATTGGTGTTTTGTGGAGGCATATGGAAAGAATGGGAAAAATGTTCACACTGAAGCACCTTCAATAGAAAATACCACCGTTGACCGCATTCTGCCTTGTGTAGATGTGGCAACAGCTGAAAAATCTTTAAATCAGAGCAAAATAGTGAACATTTAGTAGACCTTACGAGGAGGATGTTGTCTTCATTGCCAATGATTGGCATACATCTCTTCTTCCTTGTTACTTGAATATTCTTTCACAAATGCCAAGGTTACATATTGCATACATACCTTGAAGAATGGGGTCTATATAGATATATATATATATATATATATATATATATATATATATATTCAGTTTGAAAAGCTTCAAGGCACATGAAAAGAGACATTTGAAGATAGCAAAAGGCTCAAAATGAAAAAAATTTGGTTCAAAGCTGTGTTTTTGTAATTACACAGCAGTTTCGTAGCGCGCTACGAAACTGCTGTAGGAGCATATTATGAATTAGTGGACCAATTTTGAGAGACAAAGGGAAATATTTTCAAAGGGGAATCTCTGCAAAAGATCAATTACAAAGTGTCAACATTCAGCAAGGGCAAAACAAGTAGAAGGAGGACATTTTTGTTGAATTCTAAGCTACATGTTATAAAAGTGGAAATTGTTTCATAGCTAGATGATGCTTCAGGCAGCATTAAAGGAGCTGTTTGTCTTAATTCAAGTGTGGGATCAGATTTCATGGTTGATTTAATGCATTTCATATGATTAAAGAGACAGCATGGTCAGCAGAAGGATCCGAAGATGAGCATAAGAATGAAACTCTAAAAAGGAGGAGTTTTGTTTCCCTGTTTTTACTAGTCAACTTCTAGAAGCGTTTCTGAGCATTTGAAAGCTTATCTCTAAAACGTGAAAGAGGTTTTCATTCATAAGATACTAAAATACAAAAACCTCTTCCACTTTCTTCAAATCCATTATGATTTGAGAGAAATGAATGATCAAACTTGCACTACGAAACTGCTGTAGGTGCAAGTTTTCCACAGGCATATTTCTCTGTTTGACACCTGTTTTTCAAAGAACTATTCTAGACGGTAGGAAAGGTGTTTCAAAAAACCAAGAGAGGTTTTTGTTAAGCATGGATCGGTTCACAAAAACCTCCTCCAGTTTTTCCAAATACATTGTTTATGAGAAGTTATGAGCTCTGTCCCAAGACCTATTTTTCAGCCAGAACAGAGCAAGGGACAGTTTCCTAGTTTCTAGGAATAACAAAAGGATGAGTCATCAAGGGCCAGCTGGAAGGTTATGGGCTTCATCAAATTCGACTTCATGGAGTTTTATGTGTCAAAAGGAGTGTTTAATGCTTAGATAAGGTTGTTGTAATCATGATAAGGAGTTACACTCCTAGTTGTATTAGGTCTCTAAGACTGCTAGTTAGGTGTCATTTGAATTTAATAGTTAGTTTTGAGTGTCATTAGGTGTCAGGTCAGGTAGAATTCGAATTTTCCTCTTCCTAGAAGAGGAATCTAAGCATGTAAAGAGCTCTATATATAGCAGAACATCTGATGTACAAAGGGTTGGAAAATTTGATGGAAAAGCTTGTATTTGGCCTATGTAAGACTCATTTTCAGTAATACATGCTTGACTTTACTTCTCAGGATTCATGAAGGATTTTTTATGTTCAGAATATGTGATGTTGTCCCTTTCTTAATTATTACAGTGGTATGTATGTATAATCACTCAGAATTCACTGAATGTGCTCTGACTTCCTGTATACATTTATAAACTGTGTGGTCCCATATGAGTTTATGTTCTCAATGTTTAAATGTTGAATGCCCTGACTTCCATGTAGGGTTGAGTTCATTGTTATATTGAGGTTTTGTTGACTCCATAAGCCCAATGGATAGTTTTGTTTAATGTGTTTCCACCATTCATATTTTTCACAGTTGTTCTATAAGAGTTAGCCATCTTATCTTTAATCAAAATCATTAATCCATCAAGAGAGAGCCCTCTCAGGTTGAGGAGGCTAAGCCTCAGCCAAAAGTAGGTTGAAATAGTTACTTAGAGTCAACCTGACCAGCGGCCTATTAGGATCTGATTTTGAGATAACAGTTAGACTATTTCCTTTGACAAGTTTTATCTCTCAGATTTTTAGAAATTTGATTATAAATTGTGTCCTCTATTGCTCCCATTTTAATCTATTTAATAAAATATGTCTAAACTTTACTCGTTGTTACTTCACATAATTGTTTCAAACTTTCACTTAGTGCTTCTACCACCATGTCTTATTTCCCCTTTGTTTTATTAATGTCAAAATGATATTTGCTCAGGAAGGCCATCCCCCTAGGCTATATTGTGTGACATTCATGTTAGATTAGCTGAAAAAATATTTCAAGTTTATATGATCTATAATTAAGGTGAACATATTAACAATCAAGTACTATCTCCACATTTTAAGTGTGTTAGGTCCCTATAATACTAGTGTAAACCCTTATTGTTATTAGTGCAACCTCCTTATTGTATTATTGTGACCATATAGTCCCCATGTTATTATTATTGTACCCCATAGAAGCCCAATATTTTTATTGTTGTGCCCCTACAATATTATTGTTATGTAGGCTCTGATTGTATTGGGACCACTTAGAATCCTATATATAGAAAGGAGGTCTTGTCATTTGTATCATCCAAGAATTGGTCGTTTGTGTAATGTAAAGGAGGTTTCCCCCTTGAAGAGGTTTATTTCTAAGTCATTGATATATATTTTCTATCTTTTTTTGAGTTGTTTTCATAACATTTGGTATCAGAGCTTTGGATTCTAGGGTGTCGCAGCTCCAAACAGATCATCATGTAATTTTCGCTAGAACTTTTGCGTTACAAAGTTTCAGAAGATAACCAAAAAACCCAATTGAGAAGAGATCATTTTGAACCTTGAGTCCGAATTTTAGATCTTGTCTCGCCATATATTCATAGATATGATGTGGCAAAGTTAGGGTTTGTGGATGCTCCATCATTCCATCTCAAACAAAAGGGTTCAATGGTAGAGCACATTGAGGACTTCAAAAAATTGAATATAAGGGTAAATGATATTCCAGAGAAGCAGAGGATTGATGTCTTCATAGTGAATCTAAAGGATAGCATTCAACATGAGGTTTTTCTTTCGGAACCTAATTCATTGGAGAAGGCATTTAGGTTGGCAAGAAAAATGGAAAGAAAAATTATGGCAACAAAGAAGTCTACCATGCACAACTATAAATATGAAGTGTTGTTGCTCCTAGCCTTTCACCACCTAGAAGGTTGACACCACAACAATTGGAAGAAAAAATAGCAAAAGGGCTTTGTTACAATTGTGATAGAAGATACACTAAAGGTCAAAAGTGTGCTGGAAAGAAATTATTTTACATAGATTGTGAAGAGGAGGAAGAAAAGGAACAACAGACGTCAAAAGAAGAGGATATACACTAGGAACCAATCCCAGAGAAATAAGAAATTAAACCGACCATATCTTGTAATGCATTGGCTGAATTACCACTCGTCAAACTATCCAGATAGAAGGGAATATCAAGAAGAAAAAGTTAATAATGTTGATTGATTCAGGTAGTACCCATAATTTTATTCATTCTAAGATAGCGAAGGAATTGAATTGCTTCCTATATCCAACACTAGGGTGTCAAGTAATGGTTGCAAATGGAAGAACTATAAACTGCTCTAGAAAGTTCCATAATATCAAGTTATCCATGGGATAATATGTCTTGAATAGTCCAATTCTTTCCATTCCAATCGGTGTTGCTTATGTTGTACTAGGAGTCCAATGGCTACAATATTTGGGTATGATAGCTTTTAATTTTCAAGAGCGTTTCTTGAAATTTTTTTGGGAAGGAAAGGAAGCTTAATTAAGGGGTATGGAAGGGAAACCGAGAAATATAATCAGCTATAACAACATAACATAGCTTCTAAAGAAAGAAAAACGGTGTGTAATTCCACAATTATGTTCACTAGAGGTTCCCACATCGAAATCATCTATTTCTCCAGAGCTCCAAAAAGTCTTAGATAATCATTCCAAGGTATTTGAGACTCCCAAAGGTCTCCCACCTATTTGTGATCATGATCATGCCATTCATTTGATTCTAGGGAGTGTTCCTCCAAACACCAAACCTTACCTAATGAGAAGACACTTCGAGATAAAAACGATCATGATAGCCTTAAATACTTTTTAGAAAAGATATTATCTTCAGAAGCACATCAAAAATGGGTTAGAAATATCTTGGGTTATGACTTTGAAATCATCTACAAAAAAGGAAAGAAAAATGTTTTTGTAGATTCCCTCTCAAGGAAGGATGAGGATGTGGAAGCACTGTTTTGTTCCATTTCTACTATCCAAATAGATTGGATAAACAAAGCAAAGGATGAACGGAACAATGGTGAAGAAGTGTGGGCACTCATACAAAAGTTGCAGAATATCTGTGTTCGAGCAATAATTCCAAAACATGATGAAGAAGGAAAAATCATACTGGAATCCAAAGCAGTCACAGAAACAAGAAATCAACAGCTAAAATGTCAATCAATTTCAGCGTTTCTCATCAAGTGGAAGAACTTACTCGTTGAAGATTCAACAATGGAGGATGAGAATTTTATACAGAAGCATCCAGAACTACTCAAGCATTGAGGACAATACTTTTTGAAGCATAGGGTCATGTTAGGTCCCTATAATACTAGTATAAACCCTTATTGTTATTAGTACAACCCCATTATTGTATTATTCTGCCCATATAGTCCGCATGTTGTTATTATTGTACCCCATAGAAGCCCACTATTGTTATTGTTGTGCCCCTACAATATTATTGTTATGTAAGCTCTGATTTTATTGGGATTGCTTAGACTGCTATATATAGAAAGGAGGTATTTTCCTTTGTATCATCCAAGAATTGTTCATATGTGTAATGTAAATAAGGTTTTCCCCTTAAAAAGATTGATTTCTAAGTCATCGATCTATCTTTTCTATATTTTTGTGGGCTGGTTTCGTAACAAAGAGTGTGGATAACTATTGCTAACTCAACATCATAGAATTCATAATTTCTTTTGTGAACATTTAGTTTGCAAGATTCATAATCCACCACATGTCACTCTCCCATCACCTCCAAGACCTTCCTAGTGTCTATACACACTACAAAATCCTTATGAGGTTCTTTTATTTTTAGTACATGTGAAATAGTAAGTAAATGCTTTAATTTCTCAAAACGTTTGAGACACTATTCCATTCATTTGAATCTCACCCCTTTCCTCTGTAAGCAAGCTATGGAGTATACTAATTTATAAAATCCCTCTATAAATTTGTAATAGTA
Organism: Pinus tabuliformis; assembly: GCA_031772625.1. Classification (NCBI taxonomy): domain Eukaryota; kingdom Viridiplantae; phylum Streptophyta; class Pinopsida; order Pinales; family Pinaceae; genus Pinus; species Pinus tabuliformis. The sequence goes on along the minus strand of CM062812.1, from coordinate 730,074,588 downwards.
TTCGGTGATACACATGAATGACCTTACATCTACAACACCATTTAGGAATGGATAGTTAAAAATGGCCTTAACCTTTTCGACATCCACTGCTATCCCCTAATCTAAAATTACATGCCCAAGATATTTTATCTTGTGTTGGTAAAATTCACATTTTATTAAATTAGCATATAGCAAATATTCATGCAAGGTATGCAACACTACATCTAAATGTTTCTTGTTCTCTTCTAGTGTCTTTGAATATATTAAATATCATCTATAAATATTATAAAAACATTCTCTAATATTTTTTTTGGATAGTTAACATTCTTTAATTGGCTAGTGGCAACAAGTGTGTTGGAAATTTGACATTATTTAACAATTAGCAAGCATGTTGGCATTGATGTAAACTAGAATAACATGGATCTTGGTGGCAGTACATGTGCTAACATTTATGTGCTTGGTGTGTTAAGCTTATAGGGAGTTCCATGGGTACTGAAGTCTCTTATAGAGAATCATCATAGTTGTAGGCCTATTGGAGAAACCATAATATGATGATCATGGTGGTTGGGATTCCATAGCGCCATATTCATTTATGAAATATGGAATTTTATTAGATTCTCATGGAAATTGCATAATTGGAAAGTTCTTGGAGATATATTTCAACATCATGTTGCAGTCAGAAAATAGCCCCCTAGATGAGGATTTATCGATAGTCAAAGAAAGGACCTTAAAGCCATAAGAATAATGCCTAGAAGCCCATAAACCTGGAAGTTCAAAGGTTTATTTAAAATAAATCTAGGATAACATTGAGCCGAGGTAGGAGGAACAATGTGTGGAAACCCGGAAGCGTAAAAGCACAGAAGTTAGTGGACAACAGGTGGAGGTTTCTCAGAAGCCCAGAATCCTAAATGGTTAGAATGTAAGAAGTTATTATAATTGGGTGTTAGGAATTGTAGTGGAACCTAAAGGTGGAGGTCTGTAGAGACACTGACAAATGGAAAGTGAGCGAAGCCCGAAACCTCCCATAACAATATGCAAAGGAAGAGGAGTGGGCATTCAAAGTGGTGCACACAAGTGGGCCATACCAAGAAGCCCGAAAGCCCATAATGAGTATGAAATCTATTTTATAAAATGTTATGGACATCTAGGCTCTATATATGTAGCGAAATCTACATATAAATGGCACTCCTCAAGACCACCACATACATAGAATCTCACCTAAGTATCCCTCTAAACCATCACCTACGTGCATCAAGTCACTTCTAATGGTGCCCCTAGGTTCTTAGAACTTTGTTTTCGATTTGGTGTACTTACCCTTATACAATGATCTTATTACTACTCGTGACCCTATTTTCTACCACAAGGTTATATAAAAAATCAAGAACTAGGGGTGCAAAGAGTTATAAAGGGAATTCAGCCCCCACATGCCAAAGATGGACTCTAGCGCCTAAAGTATTATCTGAATGTCACATCACCTAGTCCTATGATAGAAAACATGTAAATACACCAAGTGAAAGGTGCTAAGGATAAACTGGGCTAGTCTAGAATCCAGAGAGCTCGTAAGTCTTAAAAAATTCCAGTTAGAAAAAGGATACAAGAAATAGGGCATCTAGGTCTCCAACTCGATAGCAGAATATGTGTATGATTAGAAGTACCAATGAATGACTAAGTAGAAGTTTCATGTGTTTTGTTATTGAGGGTCATATGCCTAGATATAAACAAAACACTATGAGCTTGGGCTATGGAGTTGAAAGTGTGGATGTGTCAATAGCTGAAGTAAATCCACACCATGTGGTTGGTTCCTTTGGATTAATTACATCAGCTAAAAAGTGCATTGGGGGAACAAGCATTGTATGATGAATAGGAATATAGGTGGAAGGATCCCTCGATATTTAGTTGTTATGCGAAATTGGTTATTTTCCACATTTGGACCAAGAATGCATTGAAAAATGAACATGCAGCAGTTGGTTAGAGATTAAAGTAGAAAGGGCCATAGTTGCATAAGATGAGTTAATGGAGCCTACCTCAATATGAAACATGACATATATGATATTGCTTGCATGCTACAAGGAATTGAATGAATAACAGAGCCTTGGGGATAAAAGATTTAACCATAAAAGGACATAGCCAAGCTAGACTACATTATTAGCACTACATTCAAATTAATAAGCATGGAAAGCCTCTCTGTATGCATATTTGACTGATATTTTATTCTTAGTGTGAGGAAATTATTAATAGCCCATACTCACCACTGAATATGGTAGCAGTGGCAAGTAATTTGATTGAATTCTAGTATGAAGAGCCTAGTTACAGTTGTGAAAACAAACAAGAAGACATGTCCTATGCAGCATGGGTAGCCATGATGCAATACCATATTGGGAAGTGTGGATGACTACAAAGAACACATCATTCCCTATGGAGTAGAGGAATAAAACCTATGATTTTCATTTAGAAAGAAGGTGGGAAGAAACATTGTTGTTGAGATTTGTGTGGAGAGATTTGAGGGTGAGTGAATGCTTCTAAGACGAGGTCCACAGTACCTGTGCAAAAGTAGAGGTTGAAAAGAAGAGTGGTTTTTGTGAGAATATATGTTATTGAGGAATAGAAAGGGTATTACATGGGATAAGTATGAGTGAATTTTCTTGAGTAGACTAGAGGGCCGAGAACAATTGTTTGTTCTTATGTGAGCATAGGAGAAAAAAGAGCTAAAAATAGGTAGAGAAGCTTCCATATACATTGAGAAGTAAAATTTCCTTATTGAGTGTGGGTTAGCTTATGCATATAGGGATTTGGTGCTTCCATCTTAGTGGGTATCTAAAAAAGGCTTGGGGGTTGGTGGCTCCTGGAAGTTAGTGCTTGCATAAATCCAAGAAGTTGCAAGTTGTTGCTTGCAACAAATGCAGGAATTTGATGCTTCTAGTATGATGATCAGGTGTATGCAGAAGAAGGGAGTTGGTTCTTACTACTAGTGGGTGCTAGAAAATAATCAAAGGGAGTTGATACTTCCTGTGAGTGTTGTCTCCCAAAAAAAAATCATGTAACAGATTAAGCTCTCATATTTACAAAAAATAACAAAAAAACCTTTGGTGGTTTTTCTCCTGGAAGGGTTTCCACGTTAAACCTATGTCTCTCATGTGTATGTTTCTCATTGTGTGTGTGTTCATGTGTTGATTTTTATTGCTATTATATGATGTGTTGTTGTTGATCACATGACTATTTTCCAAGTTTGATTGAGAAAATATAAATTGGCATAAAAGTTTCAAGTTAGCCTTAACATTGAACCATCCCCCCTCTGAGTATTAACATTGTTTCCAACAATTGGTATCAGAGTATGGTTCCTTAAGGAACAAATTAACTTCTCGAAGGTAGATAAAAGTGGAACATGGTGAGTCTTCGATCCAACATTAGAGTCTATGGAATCATGATTAACATTTCTTTTGTTCTCATCATGAGTTTCCTTTAGTACTCTTTCACCCTTAGTGACTATTTGTTGTAGCAACTTATCCATCTTATCATCCATGCCATCAATTTTAGCGTCCATGCCATTCACCTTAGCTTCCATGCCATCCATCTTAGCTTCTACACCTTTCTTTAAACCATCCATCTTAGCTTCTACATCTTTCCTTAAACCATCCATTTTAGATTCTGTTGCTTTTTGTGCAAGTGACACTCGTTGCACTTGTTCTTGTAATTTTGATATATCATATAGCATTTCTTCTTCTTCTTCATGAGTCATGCTAGAGCTTTCAGGCTCCTTACTAGGTGTTTTCATTTTCTTTCCTCGGGGCATCAGTTACCGATAATAATTCTCTAATATGCCCTTTGAATTCCTTCAAAATAAATTTTCAAACCAAGCTTAAGCAAAAATTAAAGAAAATCTACACACCTTTTTTCACTTTGTAGGAGCTCGATATTGCCTCCGATGTATCTCTGTACTTTCTGATTATCTAGTTTTGAATTTGTGACCTGTGGTAGCCCTCTGTGTTCTCTTTCCAATGCCACAAGTTTGACCCAAATTGGATTCTCCAAGGAAGAGTTATGCGAAATCTCCCACAGTGACTTGATTATAGACTAGTTCAGTAGAGCGAAATTGTACGACGTGCCACGTGTCACTGTTTCAACCTTTGACTCTGAAAAATATATAAAAGAAAACTACAGTCCGTCCTCTTTCTGTACCTTCTTACAAAATTTCAATCCGATGCTCAGAAAGAAAGTTATGACGATTTTCCCCAGGTCACCTGTTTTGAGTGTAATTCAGGAGTCTGCAAAAAGACCAACTTCCTCAGATCATATCTCCGCAAATATCGCGCGAAAAACTCTGAAATTCGGACCCAAGGTTCAGCGCGATTTCTTCTCAAATGGTTTTTTTTTTGCGACTTCTGAAACGTTACAGAAAAAAAGTTATAGCGAAAATGCCACGATGACCTGTTTAGAGCAGCGAAACCCTAGAATCCAAAGCTCTGATACCAAATGTTATGAAACCAGCTCAAGAAAAGATAGAAAAGAAAGATCAACGCCTTAGAATTCAGCCTCTTCGAGGGGGCAACCTCCTTTACATTACATAAATGAACAATTCTTGGATGATACAAATGATAAAACCTCCTTTCTATATATAGGAGTCTAAGGAGTCACAATATAATCCAGCCGACCTAACAATAATAATATAAAACCACAAAAATAATAATAGAGGGATTCTAAGGGGCACAGAAATAACAATATGTGGGTAATAGGGGCACAACAATATAAATAAGGGGTATAACTACAATAGTAATGGGGTAATCACTAGTATTATAGGGACCCAACATGACATGAGAGGGAATTCCATTTTTTAATGGAGCAAACCATGAGTTGTAGAGGATTAGAATGGGAGCTTCTTTTATGATCATCAATGAACAGGTTTGGTTGTCCGTAGAATATGAAGAGATGAACGAACTTAATACAAAACCCTATAGTATTATCATGAAAGGATGTATCAAAGGTATATGACGAGAAGATGAGGCATTATGAGACAAGAAATGAAATTCTAGGAATATTGCAATGTCTGTATGCAAAAGATCTAAATATGGCTCAAGATAACTTTGAATAATCCTGTCCCTTAGGTAGTCAACCAGAAGATGTAATTGTTGGTGATAAGAAGAAAATAAAGAATAAGAATAAGGCATCTCAAAGGAAATATGCTCAAAAGATTGAAGATATTTCTTCCAGTGATACAATTTGTTGATGTTCACTCCAAGGATGTTGAAGAAGAGGACTTCGATTAGAAGCCATGTGTTATCGGGAAAACTAGTGTCCATTCAGAGCTGTTAGTCCCACTAAGACAGGTAGCTATCTTAGAAACAAACAAACTAAAGTTACTTGCATTTTCCTTTATGAGAAATAGATGAGAGAGAAGCAGAGAGCACCAACCTCAGTCTTCCGCTTGGCTCCTTGCTTGTTTCCTGTCCCCTTTGACAGATCTTCGTCGCTCCTTCCTCGCTTGTCCCACTTCAAACTACACCTATAGAGTCAAAGCAGCATAATACCATCAAAGCATAGAGATCTATAATCATAAACAATATAGGATCAAATATATATTGACCATACAAATGCATATATCAATTCAATATTCAAAGACATACAAAAATATGGAGGAAAACGCAAATAGCTTTATTGATAGAAGTGGTAGAAGAGAGGATTACAACCCATTGACCTAACCTAGCTCCATCCTCCCAGCATGAAAGCCCTTCTTCACCTCATGACAAGCTAGATAACCCAACACTATGATGTTCCACGGAGAAACCAACAACACTTCCTTACAAGATGCAAAATTCCAGCCTCTCGATCTCTAGGATGAGGGATCCATATATAGATGTTTGCAGGTGGGTGAGTCAGCTTTTGGGTTTTTGATTAGTGTCATTTCTCGGATAGTTCTCAATTCCACTTGGATATTTCATGATCTCTTACTCATCCCTGGGCAAATTCAGAGAGGCAAGTGTCATAAAAGAAGTTTCCCAAAGATTCCATGATCATCCACCTTGCAAACTGTCTCTACCATTTCTCTACTCTCGCCCATCACACCCCATATAAGGGATTTTCAGTATCCATTTCACCCCCCATGTGCATTAGGTGGGATGTGTCGCACTTTGGCCATGGAGCAGGTGAGATGGTCCAATTTTGACCAGTTCTGAGCAATTTCTCATGGACAACTTCTGGGAGATGATGTAATCAGCTAACCTTGTTTCTTTAGGGTATGAAACAACACTTTTAGGGACTTAGAAGCCATTAGTTTATGGATGTATAAGATTGGGTTTGCAGTGCCCAAATATGTCTATAACAATTCCCCCCTAAAGCATGAGGTCGTAAATCTTTTGATGTCAGGTGAAATGCTTTATCATGAGGATCCGAGGTTTTTCGAACTAGAAGGTGACCTGTAATAAGATACAATAGAATACGTTATCTTCATAATATTTTCATGATCTAGCTGAGGCGGGCATTCCCATGCTTAGCTTTATAAATTCATTTTCATGTACATTGGACAGACAACCGTCTGTATGGCAGACTGATGATTCTAGTAGAGCCATCATCCCTTAGCTTGGATGATCATATGTGAAGCTATGATGTACATTTGATGTCTTTATTTTCCTGAATATATCGTAGCTTGGATGGATGAAACTAGATCCGGTGTCTTCAAACTCATTCAATATTCACCCGAAGTACAAGTCGATCCATGTGAAAAGATGTTCTGAAGTCAAACATGGAAAGACATCACTTGATTACTAGCCAATGATGTAAGCTATTAACAGGCATGAGAGGAATCACCGATAATGATGATGACCCTCAAGGTAATGCAGTACAATTCACGTGGTGTGAAAATGGGACTTGACATCAAACACCACGCAAAATCTTTCGGTCGAAGGCCATTGATGTAAACCTGTCGCCGGAAGTGAGAAACTTACCATTGAGGCATGCAAGCTTCAAAGTACTGAAAGGGTTGTTCCTAAGTCAACTTCTTGGATAATCAGCTGATGTCGACAAGAAGTGACTTGTTGTAGGAAGGCCTTAATGAATCCCACATCTACGACATGAAACGGAGAAAATGATCTTGTGGAGGTGAAAACGATCTAATGATACAAGGTTCAAGGTGGTAGTCATGAAAGAATGAAGGGTGAAGGTATTACAGCGGATGAGACAGAAGTTGGGTTAGTGAATGCTCTGAGCGACTTCTCTTGAACATATCGGTGACACTGAAATGGATTGGTAGCGTTAACCCCAAAAATAGATGGCACGGTGGACCAATGGTGATATGACCGATGAACGAAATAACCCAACCCGACTCAATTGTGGTGATGGAGTGAAAGTGTCATGTTCAAGAGCGACTTGCTACCAATAAATTTTCTTCAAGTTTTCTTCCCAATTATTCCCCAGTCATTTCTGACTAGTACGTCTTTATTTTTTTCAATCTTGAGGAGGATAACATATGCTTGTTATATAATTTTCCCTTCAAGCAAACCTGTTGCTATGTATTAATGAGCCTAGCAATAGTGCAACTCGTTCTTGTCTGCATGGACAAGTTTGTTGTTATTGTTTTAATGAGTTTAACGACAAAGAAAACTCGGTCCTTTTCAATCTTAGAGAGTCTGAAAAGAGTCGGAAAGAAAAATCCAGTAATCCTTTTTCATAATATAATCCCTTCAGTCTGAAAAAGTATAAAATAATATGAAAGGGATGACCTTTTGATAGTTTTAATGAGTCGAACAAGAAAAGTGCTCGATCTTTTTGTGCAATGATCCCTTAGGTCCAAAAAGATTAAAATCTAGAGGAGGGATGGCACTTCCAATCACTTTAACGAGCTGGAGAGGCAAATTTCTCGACAATCTTTTCATATTTTACGAGTTAGATGAAAAGTGTTGAAAGAAGACTCGTTTTTTGAGGAATGAGTGATGATTTCGGATAGCAGCTGGTTTCAGTTAAGGTTTAGAACTTTTTAGTCGTGGTAGTGTAAAGAAGGTGGCTAATAGGATCACTTGTCGCAGCTATTCCTTAAAAGGGGTAAACAACCAAATGGAGGCGTATGATGGGCCAAGAAACATTGGAGGTGATGGTAAGAACACGACCAAGGCTCAAAAGCTGATAATTATGCGATCGCAATGGTTATTTACCAGAGGTGGGTTCATTTTTTAATGAGCTTAAACTCTAGTGGAACATATGCTCATCGCTAGGTTTATTTTTTAATGAGCTTGAACTTTGTGTAAAACTGCTCGTGCCAGTCATATAATAAGGATGTCTCATCAGTAGGTTCATTTTTAGGGAGCTTGCCCCATTCGTAACTTTGCTCCGCAGCCTTTCGTATGCAGGCTAGGAACGACCAACTACTATCCTAGGGGTTAAAGAACTACTATGGTTAGGTAGGATAGATTCTCGGTGGGAAACATATCCTTTACTTTGCCATTTCCGTTGGTCCTGACAAAGGTGAATGGTTGATCAGACCAATCACCTAACTTAAGCAGTTGAATTCAGTAGAAACTATGGGGTTAGAGTTACGTTGGTCGCTTTTCACTTGCATGCAAAAAGGTTTGCATGCCCCCAGGTACAACAACGTAGAGTTTCTAGGTTACCATACAAAAGTTCTTGCATCCACAAGATGGTTCCATCTACACAACAGATAGAAACACTTCCTTGGCGATGTCCATCGAAATGGACAAAGGTGATTATTGTCAGTCCCAATCACATAACCTTTGACGGGGGAATCTTTTTCCAGACTGATCCATTTTCCTAAACGGACAGGATCATCAGACTAGTCATATATCCTCTGCGGAAACCTACCCTATACCTAAAGTTTTCCTACTGAAGCAGACCAGGGTGCATGCCCCCTGGGTTTCAGTCATAACCACCGAATCACTCACGCTCATCAGGTGGATTGACTAGAGATTAATGAGACATTCCTTGTGCAAAAAGACCAATTAGGGATTCCACTTGACTATTAGCTATGTGTGATCTAGGGAATGAAAGCTGGTCTACGAGCTGGACCACTCTGCCTTCATGCGGAAAACACATCACTCGAAAGAGTGAGGAAACAATAGCTCCCATGCTATAAATGTAGTCACGCTCAAGGAGTAGATTGTAATCTAAAGGTCCTTGGACTACCATTATGTTCAGATAAACGATTTTCCTCCTCAAAGTTATAGGAAAATTTGGAACGATCCCTGACGATCAACTGGTTCCTTTGTCAAAGCCTGTCAAATTTCACATCTCAGGTAGAAGCAATGGCGAACCAAGTGCTTTCCAAGTAGTTGAGGAAAGGATACTCACAGAAGCCCCTTCATCGATGATAGTACCAACCATGACCATTCCGTAAGTTTGTAATATGATTCGGAAGGGTACATTAGATGGTAGATGGGTCTGCCTAGTAGATTCCAATCGAAGGAAATGACTAGGTTGCTTGGAGGTGGAACTGAATAAATGGCCGGATACATTTATGATGGACCTCCTTCCTACAGTAAAGGAACGAGTATATTTCCTCCATGTTCATCAGATTCTGTGTTTACGAAAAGAATTTTAACGATGTCGTTCTCATTCTCTTTGGTGACTGTATCGTCTGAAGGTAAACCTTATGAAGACAAGATTGGGTTGGCTGCCATATCGACGTGTTGACTTTGTTCCAGTGTGTACTCAAAGGGTTTATCTTCAATGATAGATGCTTCGAGCAACTAGAAAAGCGTGTCAATCAGATTTTCAACTAGTGATCGACTCGGCAAGAGTTTCTTGGAAGCCATACGGTGAAGCAGGATGGTTATCCAAGACTCTTTTAGCTTCATCTAGGAAGGGACAACGGTGCATGGCATGATCGCCTTCACACAGTCTACAAGGAATTTTAGATCTTCCTTTTTGTCTAGTGACTTTGTTTTCACTAGTTGACGGTGTATTTTCAACATGATTGTCAAAGGTTGAGGACACCAGATTGTGCAAGCGGGGAGACCGGTCCCTTAAGTTCTATGGGATGCAAGGACAATCTTGATGATAGTGGTCCCCTTTTCAAATGACGCATGGAGATTTAGGTTTGGACAATGCAGTGTGTGGATTTTTGCTGTTGGCTTCTTCTTCTTCTCCTTCCCTTTCTTCTTCTTATCAGTTACTTCGTCCTTAGCTTTACTAGCTTCACCAAGTGAAGAGGAAGAAGGAGAGGGACAAACAAATGGAGTAGAAGGTTGGGGGTAGCTCTAGTATCATCTGGTTGCTAATTTGATTGCTTAGGAATCAGGGTGCTTTGAACGACAGAGGTCGAGAAGAGCCATACTGGCAAGCCAATTGTCAGTCCTCGAAGGGACAATGTGGCCATATGAGGTGCACCAACAGCTCCCCAAGAGGAGAAGGGACTAGGATTCCCCCAAGGGGAAATCCTTGGTTGGTGGACTCCATTTTCTCAACCTAAGACCCACGAGGGAACAGTGATGTTATTCCGATTAAAATAAATTTTATGATTCTTTGACACAACTTGATTTTTCAATTTTCAAGAGTTGAGAAAAAGCTAAAGATGACTCTAGTCACCTTCGATTTTTAATTAGCCTGAAGTGACAAGTTCTCATATGGAACTTTTCTTTTAAGGAGTCTAAAAAGGAACAAAAGTGACTACTCTGGAAGTCTAGACAGAGGGGTTACCAAACCAATTGCAAAACTGCAGAATAATTTTTACAGTACGGCAGTCAATCTTCCCGAATGTTGTGTTCAGTGTATTGTGATCAATAGGGTGGCAAACACGGCTTCCTAAGGATAAAGGATATAGCCTATTGTGGTCTCCCAATATATACTAGACGGTACGTGGGAGCACAAGTCTGTACTGGCACTTGTCATCTCAAAGAGGAGGAATCACCCAACCTACGATGAAAGTGATAGTTACCAAGCTTTATGACGCCGGAATATGTCTCTAGCCTAGACTTCTAAATTTTGTGCATTAGGTTCCAAACCATTTTTATGTTCATTGAAATTTATTTTACAGTTGATCTTTCTTAAGAAGTTTGCCTTTAAGGTTCACCGCATGATGTAGATATACAACTCCTAAATATGCAATCTAAGATGATAAACAATCGTTTATTTCTCTTTTTGCAATGAAAATCCTAGCTACTAAGGAAAGAGAAGCAAAATTCTTTCAACATAGAGTAGAGAGAACACACTAAGATGCACTATCCTAAATCAATCTCCACAAGCAGTCTAAATGCAAATGCACATGCATGTATTTGTTTTCCGCTCTCTTAATGTCTGAATGACAAAAAGAATGCTAAGTACAAATTTGAATTATCTTTTCTTTCAAAGCGATAGTATTAACAATTTTCTTTTCAAAAGACGAAAGGAAGACAAGGACGACACTTTGCGATTTTGAATTGAAAACTGCTTTTGACACTTGAAATACTATTAATTCAAATCAAAAACAAGAGTAGCAGTGTAAATGACTATCAAAAAGAGGAGGATTCTTTTCTTTGACTGAAAATGACACTTGCAACACTTTCAAATCAAAAGACGACAGTTCGAGAACTGTAAATGGCGAAAAATAAATAAAAACATTCACAATTATGTGTACAACGGAGGTTGAATAATGCAAAGGAAGGGGGTTTCAACAATGGTATACTGATCACAGACAGTAAAACTTCTGAATAAATATGGAGAGAATGAAGGAAAACCAAAATCTAGAGGTAGAAACAGTCTTATCTGATCATCACACTTGTAACACAGGGAAACAGGGATGCATCTCACCTACAGCACATGGGAGGTGTGATGCATCTAGATTGTCAAAGGGAGACAGTGTGATGGTCTAGAGATGGGACTGGGCTTGGTTTTTGGTCACAGTTTGCATCTTAGTTCAGGGATTTAGGCTGAGCTAATGATAGTTAGTAAATACAAAACATAGGGGCTGATCTAATGAGCTTACTTGAGCCACCACTAGGGCATTTAGGATGTTTGCAAGTCAGATGTTTAATTCATAAACTATCCCTGAAGCAACGTTTATCTACTTTGTCGTTGCATAGCGAAATCAGTTCGAAGGCTAGCTCGCTTAACTTTAGGCTCCATTTTTGGTTTATAAAGTAAACAAACTAGCAACAAGAAAACAAGCTGTTCACTCCCCAGTGGAGTCGCCATTTTGTTATCGCGAAAACTAGTGTCCATTTAGAGCTACTAGTCCCACTAAGATGGGTAGCTATCTTAGAAACAAACAAACTAAAGTTACTTGCATTTTCCTTTATGAGAAATAGATTAGAGAGGAGTAGAGAGCACCAACCTCAGTCTTCCGCTTGGCTCCTTGCTTGTTTCCTCTCCCCTTTGACAGATCTTTGTCGCTCCTTCCTCGCTTGTCTCACTTTAAAGAACACCTGTAGAGTCAAAGCAGCATAATACCATCAAAGAATAGAGATCTATAATCATAAACAATATAGGATCAGATATATATATATATATATATATATTGACCATACAAATGCATATATCAATTCAATATTCAAAGACATACAAGAATATGGAGGAAAACTCAAATAGATTTATTGATAGAAGTAGTAGAAGAGAGGATTACAACCCATTGATCTAACCCAGCACCATCCTCCCAACATGAAAGCCCTTCTTCACCTCATGAAAAGCTAGATCACCCAACAATATGATGTTCCACAGAGAAACCAACAACACTTCCTTACAAGATGCAAAATTCAATCCTCTAGATCTCTAGGATGAGGGATCCATATATAGATGTTTGCAGGTGGGTGAGTCAGCTTTTGGGTTTTTTATTAGTGTCATTTCTCTGATAGTTCTCAATTCCACTTGGAGATTTCATGATCTCTTACTCATCCTTGGGCGAATTTAGAGAGGAAAGTGTCACACGAGAAGTTTATGGAAGATTCCATGATCATCCACCTTGCAAACTGTCTCTTCCATTTGTCTACTCTCACCCATCGCACCCCATAGAAGGGATTTTCAGTATGCATTGCACCCCTCGTGTGCATTAGGTGGGATGCATCGCACTTTGACCATGGAGCAAGTGAGATGGTCCATTTTTTACCAGTTCTGAGCAGTTTTTCATGGAGAACTTCTGGGAGATGATGTAATCAGCTAACCTTGTTCCTTTAGGGTATGAAGCAACACTTTTAAGGACTTAGAAGCCCTTGGTTTATGGACATATAAGATTGGGGTTGCAGTGCCCAAATATTTCTATAACACCATGGTACTCAGAAGGTCAACTATTTTTTTGTGATAAATCTAATGAAATAGGTCACTTATCTTATATATTCTCACAAGAATTGTTTGAATAAAATTGTAGATGTGCATCTAGTAGTGATGTATATAGACCTAATTTAGTAGTAATAGAGAATGAGTGATCCTATGAAGAAGAAGAGAGTACATCCCATGAATATAATAGGGTTATACCTGTTAGTGACGAATATCCTTAGATTTGTGGAAGATTCCATGGACATAAAGAGGAACTTGGGTCTTTATGTTCTCTACTAGCACCTCTAATAACGAGGAAAAGGATCTAGATGAAAGGATCTATTTTAGAAAAAAATTACCTCTGCTCTAAAAGAAAGAAAGGAGCTATCAAAAGAAAATCCCAAGAAGAAGGAGAAGTTTCATGAATACGATCTTGAGAATGAGAAGTTGAGAAAAACAATTGTAGTTTAAATGCTCAACGAGAAGAGGCTAGAAGGCTTGATGGGATGATAACTAATCAGTTGAATAAAAGAGAAGCCCTTTGTGAGAGACTAAAAGCTAAAGCAGTCTCATTGAGACATGATTTAGAAGAGGCTAATCATAATTTGTCTTAATTTCAAAAGATTAAGAAGGGATCCAATATATTGAACGATGTTCTTATAAAAAAGAGACCCCTCTTCATGAAGGTTGGTTTGGGATTAAATGAAGTTTGGAGCCTCGAAAAGGAAAATGTCGAAGGAGAAGCTAAACAGGAAAAGGGAACAGTGAAGTCTAATACCAATAAAGGAAAGGAAATTGTTGGAAAAAACTGGTAGCAAGAGAAGAAAAGGTAGTAGCAGAATCATAAGAAACAACAGTAAGGAGAGCAGCAAAGGAAAGTTAAGTTGTAAGAATAAAAAATGCAATGCAGTAATGAAAAATTCCATGGAAGGCACATGAGGAGCCAACATAGGTCCTTTCCCTCTCAAGGAAAATTCCCACAAAAAAAGTTATTTTCAGTCCTCAAAATCCTTTCATCATTATTCTTATTCTTTCAATAATTTTGGATATAAAACCATGTATTGTAAATGGCATGCAACAAAATAGAGTGTGTGGAGAAACAAAAGGAGAAATAATGTCGGAACTAGTAGAGACCTTGATAGGAATGTTTCTATTAATAGTACTCCTCTTTCCCCATTCCTAAGCCTTGTTGAATGCTACAATTGTGGAAATGTTTGGCATAAGGCAGTGGACTCTAATTATAACAACACATATCCCACTTCTCAGAGGATCCATCAAAATGAATCAAGTCGACCATTGATGATGAAAATAAATAGAAGAGAAAAGGAAGTTGGATGTGTTTTTAGTGCCCTATGTCACAGGACTTGCTGAATAAATGAGGAAGAAACCCCTTTGTAAGTTTTAGTTGCAATGACACAAGGCTTAAGTGAAGAATGGGAACAATCACCCAATGTTACAAAGGAACCAAAAGTGAAGAAAGAAGATTTGGATGAAGAAAGAAGAGTTCTATCCAACCATGCATAGCCAAACAAAGGCCCAAACATGGGAAAGGAAGATGTTGGAAAGAAATTCTCCTCTTAGGACTTGACCATTGAAGGTAAGGGAGAAAGAAAAAGAGGACAATGTACTCTGTGGGAGTAGATCCTCTTTTTCTCTTTAGTAAAATAAGAGAATGATCTCAAGAGAGGTTGAAAAAGTCATATGTAAGAAATCAAAAATGCGCTTGAATGTTAGAGATATGGTCAAGTCCCCTTGTTGATTGAGTAATGAATTTGTTTATTTTGAATCTAAAAACATTGCAAGAGAAAGGGATATATTGTCACCATGGCTTCATGGGGATTTCACAACACTTTTTGTTGTGAGAAGAAGGCTGAACTACAACATAAGTATGGAATGAAAAAATTCCCACAATTAACTCAAGTCCATAGGATCATTCCCCATGCATAAATGAGGAAGCAGATGTAGGAGATCAGGGAGATCTTTCTCAGGAGGAGTTGATTTAGAAGGTAGTACTAGGCAACAATATTTAACGTTAGGAAGAAATATCTATGAGTAAATGAAAGGTTTGGAACTTTGTATAAATATGCTTATTTCATTTAAGTTAAAATTGATTATGCCCAATAAGATTGCGTGTATGAAACGCAATTGATAAAATTTTTGAATGTCCCCAACTTTCAATTGGTATCACTACGTCAATTGGTGGTCTAGGTTCATATGGAGTAACCTTACTATCCAAATGAAAATTTCTTTCTGAGTTGGAGCCATAATATTTTTCTTGGTACATTGTATAATTTGTATCAACTTCTTGGTGTAGTTGGTATTTGTTAAACAATTGTTCATGTTTTTAGGAATATGATATCAGGGGAAGAAAATTTGGTTTCTTTTGATGCTCAAGAGAAGTGAGCACAATCTTAGAAGAAAAAACAGTAGTAAAGAGAAAGCCTAATACATTAGTAATAGTTGGTATTTGCATGCAACATAAATAGCCTGTGAAATTTTATTTAGTATCAATTTATTTTTAATTGGTAGAAAATATGCATTGGAAGAGAGACTATTCAACCAACAACATAAGATTGTTAGAGTTAGGGGATTATTTAGAGTAGAGGAAGTATATGTTCAAGGGGATAATATCACAGATTCCGAATTCCTAGAGTAGCAATATCTACAAGAATAATAATGCACATCAGCAACAAGACCCTTAGTCATTGAGAGTCAATAATTGTAAGGGGGAATAGAAGCAAATTGCAGACCCTTTCGATTGATGTCAAAGGGGGTTAGGAGCTTACTGTATAAGTTGTGATAGCCCATGTAGATGATAGAAATCCATTGGTGGCTTATGCAAGGAGAAGTGTGGAAGCATGTCGAGGATTAGCCATCAGCCTCGAGAAGTGATTACACATTTCCATCAAATCGAAAAGGGGAGATTGTTTGTTAATTGAAATTGTTTGGACGGTTAGTGGCAGAAAATTTGTTAGCATTCATGTCAAATATACTAGAATGGATGTCGAAAGTAGAAAATATCTTGGCATTCATGTGTAGCCATGGGGGATATGTGTTGGATAATTGGCATTATCTGACAGCTGGAAAGGGTGTTGGCATTGATGTCAACCAAAATAGCATGAATGTTGGTGGCAACATATGTGCTAGCATTGATGTTCTTGGTGTATATAAATTAGGGGTAGTTCCATGGTTACTTACATCTCTTGTAAATAATCATCATAGTTGTAGACTTATTGGATAATCCATAATATGATGACTGTGGTGGCTAGGAGTCCCTAGATTTTGAGGAACTTTTTCATAAGGATATTTTCTCAGATGCTCATGAAAGTTGTTGGAATTATAGTTAATGTGTTATCCTTGATGGAAACCTACTTGATAATAATGTCAAAATTATGATAATTGGATGTGTATGTGTGATGGTAGATGTGCTATAGAAGTGATGAAAAGGGAAATGAAATATCAAAGACAGATGGATGTTGAATATAAAGTTCTGGAAAGTGTACCTTGATCCTATCTAGAAAGGTCATGTACATACCCAGGTATGGTGAAGAAAAATCATGTAGAGAATCTACACCATGGTAACTTAAATACAAGGAATTTTTACCATGATATTATCCAATAGTAATGAGTACGACAATGGCTATTTGATCCCATTAAAGAATGCTAAGGGATTGTCCTAAGGTATTAGCAGAGGCTAATGTTCTATAAGGAGATGGAGATAAATGTGTTATGTGTGTTAGTGATAGATTGTTTTTGAATGATTTGATCTAGAATAGGTGTGCACCAAGGAGCAAGGAGAAGACTCAAATCTAAAAGATATGAACTATGGTGACATGTGTGCTTGTTTGATGTACTTATTGAAAATGTATAACAATGGTAGATATGTGGTTTTAATGATGTTTTATCTAAATGAAGTATTCTAAAAGTATTTAATTATGATAGTAAGGTTTACAGAGAATAAATTTTGTGTTTGGAGTGAAATTTTCGATCTATACGTAGGTTTATCTCAGGTGAATCACATACACACGCGGGTCTACTTTTGGGTAGTCACGTATACATTATACAAAGTATTTTTAGTATGTTAAGATTTTTACTACATTGATATGCTTTATGAAAGTTGCGTACATATGCTACGGTTTTGCAGTATGGTTGGTTGATGAAATTTGATCAATTTTGTTATGATTGTTGTTACCTTTCAATGGTGTATTTATTATGATGATATCTATCCGATAGTGTTGATGGGTGAAATTGTATATTGATAGATAATGATGCTACAATATGATGATATGTGTTTTCTTGAGTAATTTGTGCTTGAGTGATCTATGAATGATGAAGTGGTCTAAGTATGCTTCAATTATTGATGATTCAGTGCTCAGAGTTCTGAGATCTATACACAGGTTTTCTACATAGGAAATGTGTACATACACAGACCTTCTTCATAACATTAGCATGTACATTCTTATATGTGTAGGATCAGGGTCTGCAGGCACAAAATTTTGTTTCAGTAATGATGAACAATGTATGGATGATATATTGATGAGTGGTTATGCATTCACATGATCTATTATGGATTGATATAGTTGCATTGGGTGATTGATTTTTTGATGCTATATTGATTGGATTATTTTATTTAGTATTTGGTTTCATTGTTATTACCAGGTTTGGGCTTAATGATGAAAGAGGCTCCAGTTTGAAAATATGATGAAAGGTGGCCTACCTATTTGATGTTTCAATTTAAGTGAATCCAGAATGACGTATTATGAAACATGGTCCATAAGAGGAATTGGGGATTGGATCCTTAAGTGAGGTAGTGAAAGATTCCTTCCATTAGTAGCTAGATAATTTTTGTAGGGGGGTAGGATCTCCCTTCCAGTAAGAGTGGGTAAATTATATTAGGGGGTTGGAGCTCCATTCTAGTTAGTGATGGGGAATGAGAGAAGGTTGTAGCCTTTTGCAGGTGGGTTCCTACATATTGGTATGAGTTTATGCCAACACACAATTATAATAACTTTTTCTTTATAATTGAAGGAAGATAGAGATGACTACAATAATGGTTTTCTCCCACAATGGGTTTCCACCTAAAATCCTAGTGTTAATATGTTTCTTGTGTGTTGATGATCTATTTTCTTCTTACTACTCATGGTTTCTTCTTAATTAATGAAAAATGAAGTAATTATGCAATGGTTAAAGATGAATTGATGATGAAATATACGAAAAATTAGTTAACTAATTATACAATGTTTTCCCTTAATAAAGTCACGTACATATGCCAGTTGTATGAATAAAAATAGTGTATGGAAATCATAATCTAAAATGAAAAGTTAAAATTGAGTTTAAAATGACTAATTTGCCACCACCCGCCACCCCCTAGTATTATTCCCAACAATTGGTATCAGAGTAGGTCACTTGAGTTCAATCTTAACCACTTGAAGTGGATTAGGAATGATGCGAAAGAAGAAAAAGAAGAAGGGAACTCAAAGTAAGATGTCAATCCATGAGATCAATGATAGTGATGCATATGATGATACATAAATATCTAAATTTATGGGTCAATAGCAATCTAGAACAGAAGAACAAATCAAGCTAGTAACCATGGATAATAAAGGTATGTTTTGTTGGCATTATGACACAGATTTAGCACTATGACACAGGTGTTGCCCTTGATGGAAACTCTCACAGATGACAGATCACAGTTCAGGCTCACAGAATGAAGAAATAAAGGTATACGTAGGTTCCCATTGACAAAGCCACATGTACACGTGGGTTCATAGACCAAAAGGCGCGTATAGTGTACACACGTACTTTAACAAAAGGAAAACCGCGTACATGTTGGAAAACTTGGTTTTGGACCATGGTATTTGGTCCATGGTATTGGTCCAAGATATCTTGTCCAAACTATTGACCCCGGGTATTTGGTCCAAGCTATTGAGTTTAAGTGGTTTTGGACCATGGTAGAGTAAGGCCTAAGACTATAAAAGGAGGAGAAGATCATTAGGCAAGGGCACTCAAGAATTGAATACCTAATGAAGAGCAAGGTCTAGTATACAGGTGATTGGGTTATGGTGCATAGCTGGATCTGAATCGAGGATGAACCTGATCGCTTGATGAAGGATAAGTTCTATTGATGGGTCAAGATCTTAAGGCTTGAAGAGAAGTATCTTTGTGTGGTTTTGATCTTTTATCTAAATAATTGGTGCATATTTTAATCTGTAAATATGATGATCTAGGTATAAATGATGTCTAAATAATTTTGAAGGTCAATATCATCATTTACAGATATGTTCGCAGGTTCATTATAGCACAGGTGCGTATACATGTTGGTTCAACATTTCAAAGTGCATATACACAGGTTTGCCTTCATACAAGTGTGTATGCACGCAGATTCATCACATTGAAGTAGCGTACACATCATAAAATATTCTTTAGCTACTTCTGATTGATGTTGCAGTGTTCTGGGTTTTGGCTTGGATTCTAGTTACTGTTACTGTATTCTAGTTACAACATTCAGAAAAGTGATTGTTTGATTCAGTTTTTTGGTTGGTGCAAAGGAGATTGGTTGATGCAAATATATACATTTGATTGATGTTATTGATGGATCCAGTCTGAAAATTTATGAAACGTGGTCTTTGGAAGAAAATAGAAGGTTGTAGCCTTCTGTAGGTCAGCACCTATGTACTAGTACATCAGCTAGTACAAGACCTAGGGGGTTGTATCTCCCTTTCAGGAGAAGCTGGAGAACGAGAGAAGGTTGTAGCCTTCTGCAAGTAGAAGCATGCATACTGGTATAAGATTGCACTAGTACAAAATATTGTAAAAAGAAGTTTCTTATTAAAAGAAAGATAGAGATGATTTCAGCAGGTGGTTTTCACCTACATTGGGTTTGCACCTTATATCTTGTGTTCATGTGTGTGACTGTCTATTCTATTTTTATTACTCTTGGTCAATATTTATATGGTTCTGATGCACAGATTAAATATCAACTTATGAAGAATTAACTAAATTATAAGTTTATAGGGTATATGCTAGTTTCCTTATATACAGTTGCGAATATATGCAAGTTTCATTAACTGTAGTAGTGTATATGAATCAGAATATGGAAATGAAATATTATTGACTTGCTAATACTAATTCACCCCCCCCTCTCACTATTATTTCCAACAATTGGTATCAGAGCAGGTCCTTTAGAAGAAGCTTGATTGCTTCAAGGAAGATCTATCATCAAGAGTACCTATGAAAGAGAGGGATCCATTAGACCACCAATCTTTGATGGGAGCAACTTCATCTATTGGAAGGTAAGAACCATAGCCTATATTCAATCTCTTGGAACAGATGTTTGGGAAATCGTGGAAGGAGGATACACATTTCCATCAGCAATTCCTATAGATATGGCAGGTAAAAAGCAGTATGAAACAAATGCCAAGGTTGTCAATACATTATTGGGGAGTCTGTCACAATCAGAATTTGACAAGGTTATGTAGCTCAAAACCGCCAAATAAATATGGGACAATATCGTTCTAAGCTATGAAGGAGACAATAAGGTAAAACATGCAAAACTACAATCTCTCATAATTCAATATGAAACTCTCAAAATGCACAATGATGAAAGTACAACTAATTACTTCTTACGTATAGATGAGATTGTTAATCACATGAAAAACTTGGAGGAAGAGATAAAAGAAGTTACTGTAGTTGAAAAGGTTTTAGGATTCTTGTCTTCTCAGTTTGAATCAAAAGTTTCTGCCATAGGGAAAAAGCAGAATCTTCAAAGTATTACTATGACACAACTACACAGAATCCTAACTGCTTTCGAAATGAGGAAAGGGGGTTAATCAGATATGAGAGAAGCAACATTCAAAGCCTCAGGAAGAGAAGAACTCAATGGATCAGGACATATTTCAGAAGGAGAGGAAGAAGTAAACTTTGTCAAGAACCTTCGACGGGGTTCTAAAAGATTCATAGGT
This sequence comes from Pinus tabuliformis, assembly GCA_031772625.1. NCBI lineage: Eukaryota > Viridiplantae > Streptophyta > Pinopsida > Pinales > Pinaceae > Pinus > Pinus tabuliformis. The sequence continues at coordinate 730,053,487 of CM062812.1, read as the reverse complement.
AAGCTACCTTTCAAATGCATTGCTTGTGGAAGAGTCGGTCATTATGCGGCAAAATGTCCTCATAGAGATAAGCTTGATAAAGGTAAGGAATCAGCAAAATGGAATAGAAAATAGAATGTAAGTAAGAAGAGCTATTATACGCATGAAGATAGCGATGGTTTATCAAATAGTGATGAAGATGAACATGGTAATGACTATAGACTTCTAATGGTTTTTGAAGATGATGATTTCTTGGATGCTTTAGATGGAGATGGTCTTTATGAAGAAATTTCTAAACTTAAAATCTGTTTAGAAGAAAAGAATATGATTATAGATACTCTGACATTCCAACTTGCTGAAAGGGAAAAACACAATGAAAAATTAGAATCTGAAATTGTGGGTCTAAGAAAAGATATTGAGAAAACAAAAGCTCTCAATCTCCGATTTGCTAAAGGATCAGAAACTTTAGATGAAATTATCAAAGTGCAGTGTTCTCCTCTAATAAAGACAGGTCTTCAATATACTGAAGCACAAAACCCATCAAACTCTAAAAGTTATCTTGATGCAGCAAGGAGAAGTGAACAGTTTGACAATCGTTAGCAAAGGAATAAATCAGATCACTAGGTAAATCAGGTTCAATCTACTTCAAGGATGAACAAAAGCTACAACCAATCTTAGGTAAATCATACTCAATTTGCTTCAAGAATGAATGTCAATGGAAACTACAATCACCGGGTCAGTAGGTTCGATAATCGTAGGAATTTCTTTAATGGCCAATGTTTTTCATGTCATAACTTTGGACACAAAGGTGCTCAATGTGTTTCTTACAAGACAATCATGACTAGAGAAGCACAAAATCAAAGGAATGTGGCTGGGATCATGAAAAGGACCTACAATAACTTTTCTTCTCTTTAAAATGAAATAGAATGCTCTATCTGTAACAACTTCAGTCATGAAGATTCTGAATGCAGGAGTAAATTTCAGCAAACTTCTCAGAAGGAGCAAACTTCTCAGAAGGAGCAAACTTCATTAGGTCCCAAAACATGGAGAAAGAAAGAACCGCAAATAGAAAGATGTGGTATAGCCTTGTATGTAGAAGGAAAAGAGAATTAGTGGTGCATCGACAGTGGATGCTCGAAAGACATGACAGGTGATAAAGAAAAACTTTAGTCATATAATGCCTTAGAAAAGGAAAAGAAGTTCTCATTTGGAAATGACACTCCTACAGTCATAAAAGGTAAAGGCTTTGTTCTCTTAAAAGAAAAGGTTAAAGCTGGGAATGTTATGTATGTTGATGGTCTAAAGCATAATCTATTGAGTGTCAGTCAAATGTGTGATCAAGGAAATGTGGTAGTATTTCGATCAAATGGATGTGTTGTTCGTGAGCTTGATATTGGAGAAATAGTGACCAAAGGTATAAGAACTCCAAATAACCCATACATACTCAAGGGAGGACAAAAACAGTGCTACCTAAGAAAAAATGATGAATACTGGCTATGGCATAGAAGGTTGGGGCATCTAAGATTCTCTCATATAAGAAAAGCATGCAAATACAGGGTTGTTCGTGATCTTCTAGATATCATCATTCCATAAAATACAATATGCAAATCATGTCAATTTGGTAAGCAAACCAGAGCTCATTTCCCTGAGAAGGAAGGATCAGCTAGTAAGCCTCTTGAACTTGTTCATATTGATTTATGTGGTCCACCCAAGGAAAAAGTCACCTCGTGGAGAAGAATACTTTATATTGTTCATTGACGACTTTTCTAGAATGTGTTGGATAGGACTTCTAAAGAATAAAGATGAAGCATTTGAAAAGTTCAAATCTTTCAAAGCATTGGTTGAAAATGAATCAGATCGCAAAATCAAATGCCTCAGGTCTGATTGAGGAGGGGAATTTACCTCAGATGAATTCTTCGACTTTTCTGAAGAACATGGAATAAAACAGGAATTCTATACCACAAGGACTCCTCAACAAAATGGAGTGGTAGAAAGAATGAACAGAACTATTCAACATATGGCTCGTGCCATGCTAGATGATTCTGGAACTCCTGCAACCTTATGCGATGAAGCTGCATTTGTTGTCGTCATTATTCTGAACAAAAAAAATGTTCGGGTAAACAACACTCAAACTCCAAATGAACTTTGGTATGGTAAGGCTCCTACTGTAAAATACTTCAAAGTTTTTGGAAGAAAATGTTACATCAAAAGGACTGATGAAAACCTTAGCAAGTTTGAACCTGTAGCAGATGAAAACATTCTCCTTGGTTACTCTTCCCGAAGTAAAGGATATAAGTGTTATAATAACTTATAAAAATTGTTGAAAGTATTGATGTTATGGTTGATGAAGCAAGCAAAAATCCAAAGTAGGTAAAAACCGAAGATTATGAAGAAGATGAGGATTATCCTTCCACATCAAATCAAACTAATTCTGAAGAAGAAACTAATGAAGCACCAGAAGAATAGATAACGGTAGAAGAAAAGACTCCATCCAAGTATGTGCAGAGAAATCATCCAGAGACTCAAATTTTGGAATAGAAAGAGGCAGGCATGCAGATAAGAAGAACTATTACAGAAGATTCAAGCTATATAGAATTTCTTTCCACCATCGAACCTAAAAATGTACATGAAGCATGCAAATATGAATGTTCGGTCAAGGCCATGAATGAAGAGCTTGAGCAAATTGAAAAGAACAATACTTGGGAATTAGTTCCTAGACCTCATGATAAGAATATCATAGGAACCAAATGAATATTCAAAAACAAGCTAAATGAAATTGGAGAAGTTATTAGAAACAAGGCTAGACTTGTTTGTAAAGGATATGCTCAACAAGAAGGTATAGATTTTGAAGAAACCTTTTCACCTATTGCTAGACTTGAATCCATAAGAATGTTCCTAGCTCCTTCTAGCTCTTAGAACTTCAAAGTATACCAAATGATGTAAAATCTGCCTTTCTTAATGGAGACTTATAAGAAGAAGTATATATTGAGCAACCAGATGGATTCATCCTTAGAAATGATCCAAAACTTGTATGCATACTCAGAAAGGCTCTCTATGGTCTAAAACAAGCTCCAAGGCCCTGGTATTATCGTCTTGACAAATACTTCCATCAACAAGGTTTTTCAAAAGGATCAATTGATAGCAATCTGTATACAAAGATTGACAATGATAAATTGCTAATACTTGTTGTGTGTGTTGATGATATCATTTTTGGTAGCAATGAAGAAGCCATGAGTAACAAATTTGCTTTGGTAATGCAGAAATAATTTGAAATGTCCCTAGGTGAACTCACATATTTTCTTGGTTTACAAGTTCAACAAAATAAAGATGGTATTTTTCTATCACAAACCAAGTGTCTCAAACAAATCTTGAAAAAATATGGCATGGAAGATTCTAAACCAGTATGTACACCTATGGTAACAAGATGCAGTCTCAGTTCAAATGATGAATCAGCAGCAGTACATCAACGAACCTACAGATCCATGATTGGCAGTCTCCTTTATCTAACAATTACGTGTCCATACATCATGCATGCAGTGGGAATAGTTGGAAGATTCCAAGAAAATCCAAAGGAATCACACCTTCAGGCAGTCAAAAGGATTTTCAAATATCTTCAAGAAGCACAGAACTTTGGTTTATGGTATCCTAGGGATACAGATCTTACACTTTATGCATATACAGATGCAAATTGGGCTGGAAGTGTGGACGACAAAAAAAGCACTAGTGGTGATGTATTTTATATGGGTTCCAGATTAGTATCTTGGTTCAGCAAGAAACAAAGTTCCATTGCATTATCTACAGCTGAAGCAGAATATGTGGTTGCTACATCTTGCTACACACAACTCCTTTGGATTATGAAAACATTGCCAGACATTCAGATCACATGTACTCCACCTATCTCCATTCTAGGTGATAATACAAGTGAAATCATTATTTCAAAGAATCCAGTCATGCATTCCAAGACCAATCACATACCTATCAAATATCATTTTCTCCATGAACAAGTGCTTGAACAAAAGTTCAAATTGGAGTATGTTCCCTCCAAAGAACAGGTTGCTGATATATTCACCAAACCACTGCCCAGAGAGACATTTGAATATCTCAGATAGAATATGGGAGTAGTTGATGCATCATCTTGCTATTGAAACTTATCTGTTTTAGAGAAAATTGGTTGTTCATGAGTTTCATGAACCATATCTGCGTACATACACCGGTTCCTGTGGATACAGTTGTGTATATGATGGTTTGAAGAAAAATGGTGGGCCAGTCTCAGGATGAAAAGGGTCTGATATGGGTCTGACAGTGATCATCTGGCACAGGTTCAGTGGAAGCATATACTTATAATAATGCATTGTTGGCATTATCTTAGAAGATCTTGGTACAAATTCACAATTGTTTTGTTTCAAGTGGAACAGGTTTAGGGGGAGATCATGGTTGCTGGTTTGGATGGTGATTGACAGCTGCTGCTGATGATAGTTGCTAATGAATATCAAGGTATTGTTTTAGATATTTGGTCTCTATGTCTTGTATATCTTTTATTATCAAGGTTATGTAACGACCTATTTTGTTTCCCCACTATGCATGGTATGGATGATGTAATTTTCTTATTCTGTCATGTATAAACATTTGGTATATCCCCACATGGTTGGGTGGATGAGTCAATATTGGTATATCTCCACTTGGTTGGGTGGATGAGTCAATATTGGTATATCCCCACTTGGTTGGGAGATGGATGTATGTATGAGTCTTTGGTGATAGGAAGGTCATTTACGATGTATAGAGTCATGTTCTTCTTGTAGAACATCTTTCTGCAGACCTTGCTTACAGTCATGGGGAGCATGGATAGCACAATTCAGCATGTACTTAGGGGGAGCATAACCCTTCGCCCTTGATGAAAAGGGGGAGAGTGACTTGGGGTTGCCATCAAGTCCAAAATGGGAGATTGTTGGCATTATGACACAGATTTGGTGCTATGACACAGATCTTGTCCTTGATAACAACTCTCATAGATGACAGATCACAGTTTAGGCTCACAGAATGAAGAAAGAAAGGTATACGCAAGTTCCCATTGACAAAACCACGTGTACACACAAGTTCGCAAAACAAAAGGTACGTATAGCGTACACACGCACTTTAATGAAAAGAAAGGCGCATACATGTTGAAAAACTTGGTTTTGGACCATGGTATTTGGTCCATGGTATTGTGATCCATGGTATTAGTCCAAGGTATCTTGTCTGAACTACTGACCCCAGGTATTTGGTCCAAGGTATTGAGTCTAAGTGGTTTTGGACCATGGTATTGAGTAAGGCCTAAGACTATAAAGGAGGAGAAGATCGTTAGGTAAGGGCACTCAGGAATTGAATATCTAATGAAGAGCAAGATTTAGTATACAGGTGATTGGGTTATGGTGCACAGCTGGATCTGAATCAAGGATGAACTTGAGTGCTTGATGAAGGATAGGTTCTATTGATGGGTCAAGATCTTAAGGCTTGAAGAGGTATCTTTGTGTGGTTTTGATCTTTTATCTGAATAATTGGCACATGTCATAATCTGTAAATATGATGATCTGGGTATAACTGATATCCGAATAATTGTAAAGGTTAAAATCATCATTTACAAATCTGTACGTAGGTTCATTATAGCAAAGGCACGTATACACGCTAGTTCGGCATTTCAAAGTGCGTATACACAGGTTTTCCTTGATACAAGTGTGTATGCATGCAGGTTCGTCACATTGAAGTAACGTACACCTCACAAAATATGCTTTAGCTACTTCTGATTGCTGTTGTAGTGTTCAGGGTTCTGGCTTGGGTTCTAGTTACTGTTACTATATTCTGGTTACAAAATTCATAGAAGTGATTGTTTAATTCAGTTTTTTGGTTGGTGCAAAGGAGACTCATTAATGGAGATCTATTTGATGTTTGATTGATGTTATTAATGGATCTAGTTTTAAAATTTATGGAATGCGGTCCCTGGAAGAAAAGAGAAGGTTGTGGCCTTTTGTAGGTCAGCACCTACGTACTTGTACATCAGCTAGTACAAGAGCTAGGGGATTGTAGCTCCCTTCTAGGAGAAGCTGGAGAATGAGAGAAGGTTATAGCCTTCTGTACATAGAAGCCTGTGCACCGGTATAAGACTACACCAGTACAAAATATTGTAAAAAGGAGTTTCTTATTAAAAGAAAGATAGAGACAATTGCAGTAGGTGGTTTTCACCCACATTGGGTTTCCACCTTATATCTTGTGTTCATGTGTGTGATTGTCTATTCTATTTTTACTGCTCCTAGTTACTATTTATACAGTTATGATGCATAGATTAAAGATCAACTTATGAAGAATTAACTAAATTATAAGTTTACAGGGTATATGCCAGTTGCCTTGTATATAGTTGTGTATACATGCAAGTTTCATTAACTAAAGTAGCTTATATGAATGAGAATATGGAAATGAAATATTATTGACTTGCTAATACTGATTCAGCGCCGCCCCCCCTTATTATTTCCAACGTGTTTATGCTACATCATGATAACTATCAGGAATGGAAAGAAAAGATTAAGTCTCAATTAATAAATCTAGGATTTGATGTTTGGAATTTAGCATGTAATGCTTTAACTAACACTCCTCCATCAAGTGAAGAGATACAAAAGAATATTGTATGATTAAATGAAATCATTGGTAACTTACTTGATTCAGCATCAGTAAGTTATGCACTATGAAATGACAAAGGAAGTATGGGATAATATGTAGATTATTCATGAAGGAAAATCAAGGGAACATTATTCATCATGTTATCTTATTTAAAAATATGTGTCAAAGTATAAGTATGGATGATAAAACAATATTATTTATATCAAATGGAGTTACTCATTCAAAAGAAGACAAATTAGAGGAAGTTCTTAATCTTAAATAAAACTTGATTTTACTTTGAAAAAGATTAGAAATCTTAAGGATAATTTGGAGGCATATGATAACAAGGATCATGCTTCAGTAGAATCTATAAAATATTGTGAAGGAGTTGAACATAAAATTATATCTCTAAGAGAAGATCTTGAAAAATCAAACAATACAAATGAATAGCTACTTCAAGTATTTCAAGAACAAGAAAACGGATTGAAGGAAGATTTTATGAAATTAAAGGATAAATTGTTGGAAGAAAGATAGGTTGAAGAATGAATGGGAAACAATACATGGAAAATGAAGAACACTGTCCAAAACTAAAAGTTGAGGTAGACATTCTAAAATGTAAATTAGAAGAAAAGGATAAGCATCTAAAATTTCAAGATGGCACTAAGATTTTGGATAATATTCTTAGTAGCCAAAGATCTGCTTCCATTAAATATGGTCTTGGTTTTCTTGAAGCTGTAAAGGAGAATATAGTTCATAGGCTTGTGCAAGGATCTTGATGGATAACAATACGAAATGTGAAATTCATGTTAAAGAGATAAGAAGTCAACCAACTCAACATCCAAGGAAGATGAATTTTCAAAAGAAATTATTTGCTCTCAATAATAGAAGCATTAATTGATTCTCTCCACTGATCAATAATGTTGAATGCTTTACATCTCATAATTAAGGACATGTTGCATCCAATTGCAGAAGCAAATTATTTTGATCATACACAAATAGCCACTTCATAGGAAATTCATTAGCTCGTAGGTACTCAAGTTTCCTTAAAGGATATTTCTTTCCTTGCAACATATTTGGTCATAAATCTATTGATTGCAATAAGTGGAATATGAAACAAAAATATTATAATTCCTCTGCTCCCTTTTTGGGTCATATAACATATATACTTAAGAAAAGTTTTAGCATGTAGCAAAAGAATGCAGGAACAATTCCATGGACCTCTAGAGACAACATGACAAGCAATCAAATAATAATACTTCTTCCAAAAGACCTGAGAAAATTCGGTCAACCAACACTTCTCATAGTAATAAGAAATAAGAAGAACAAACAAGGTGTGGTCTTACTCTTCACTAGTTTGAAGATGAGGAGGAATGGTAGATATATAACGACTTCTCTCATCACATGACTCGAGACAAGGACAACTTTGAATTTCTCAAGAAAATCAAAGATAATAAGATGATTCTTGGAAATGGTGCTCAAACAAAAGATATGGGAAAAGCTAGAATTAAAATTTAGAAGTATCCAAAAGCATTTGATTTATTATTACTTCAAGCGCTAAAGAAGAATATTCTAAGTGTAGGCCAAATGGATGACAATGGATGTGTAATTGTTTTTACATCAACCAAATGAAAAGTTATACATGAAAAATTGGAAATGTTATAGCAAGAGGATACATAAAGCCACACAAATTATATGTATTAGTAGAGAAGAATTCAGGCAACAGGTATAGTTCCTCTTCCTCTTCATATTTAGAATAAAATAAGACAGTTCCTATTGTAGTCTATTTTTCTTAAATCATACTTCTAACAGTGCCCGCATACGTGATGTGAGGTACATGATCTTATGAACACCATGTGATGATTATGAGGTACACAAGATCAATAGTATACGATCTCGGGATATTTATTTGGTGATACTCCTAATATTGCGTTGATGAAGTAATAGTAAACAAGAACATGTATGGTATGTTCAAGTGGAGATGTGGTCATAAAAAGTTCAACCCTTTACTTCCTATACATGAATATTATGAAGTATATATGCGTATATATGCAAGTTTTGATCTATATAGTCATGTATGTTTCTATGAAATAAAGAAATAGTGTGACAAACTCATAGGAGGTTTTTGAAATGCTTCAATCATTTATTATTTGTCTTTCTAGTTCTCACATTGATTGGTTACAATCTCTTGATAATATGTTACCTAGAAATGGTGATGGTTCATGAGTTGATTCAATGTGTCATTGATTCTTTGGTCATTTTTGAAGGCTTTGTTGATTGATGAGTTGGATATGGTCATATTTGATAGTAAATAGCTAGCACAGGTTCAGGGGAGCATATACTATAATGTATTGTTCGAATTATGATTTCTTGAGCATTCCTTATTGCATGATGATGTTCATGGTAAGTATATATCATCAGTGATGTATAATATTTGTTTCTAAAGACACATATGTGGTTGTTATTCTTTCAATAGTAATGACGAAGTATTGGATGATAATTATTGCTTAACTTGCACTTAGTGAAGTTCATCCTATGTGAAACACTTGATGAAGAGGATGTATTGGTAGATGATGATGAGTTTATGACCCACTCACTGCTTGTTTAGATTTATATGTTGTTGTCATTATGTCTTCAATGATGCATATGTTGCGTACAATTAAGTTATGGATGATGCCTATATGATGATTGGGCTACATGTGAAAAGTTTTTATGATGTAGTTTCATAATTCTATGTGATATTCTTGGTTTTCACATGTGTTGTTGATGCATGGAAATACATGCTTCTTATGGTATTGTGCTGCAAGAGATTAATTATGTTCATGGATTATTGATCTTCTTATATATGGAAAGATCATGATGACTTTGATGATGAGTTGCTGACAAAGATCTACAAACTATCTACAAAGATCTACAAACTATCTTTGTGGTCCCTAGAATCATTACACATTTGGTCACATATTTATGACTACTCTATCCTACATGATGATGATAAGGATGTTCATGTTGTTGCAAAAAAATGTTCATATATGGAGAATGATGGTCGACATTTATGGTCTTGATACCTCACTATTGAGGTCTTTCATTTTGGTTATAAATGACATATCTATCTCTTAATGTAAAGGTCATGCAAAGTCCGATGTTGTAAATCATTGAAAAATTCTATCATGGGATATTGGGGTCAAGTCATTCATGTATGTAATCTTATTATGTTGGGACATTGATGTAATGTTGGGTCCAATATGTAACCCAATGGTGTTGGATGATTGATGTAACCATGAGTCATTAGTGATAGGAAAGGTCCTATTTGGTTGGTTCATAACTACTTGAGATTATATCTCATATCTTTAGAGGTTTTTAGCATATCCTCACGGGGAGCATAATGAGCATGTAGTTCTCATTTTCAGTAAATCAACACTACAATGCTCCTATATACAAAAGGGCAAAGAAGTCTTCATTCATCATTGGTAAACCATTTTCCCTTGATGTCAAAGGGGGAGAGAAACTTGGTGTTTTTGTATTTGCAGGTGTTTTTTCAGATGATTACAAGTGGTGACCAAACACCAAAGTGGTTTCCATCAAGTCCAAAGGGGGAGATTGTTGGCATTATTACTAATGTGTTGTCTGTGATGGCAACCTACTTGATAAATATGTCAAAAATATGATAACATGATGTTTATGCGGGATATTACAGATGCTACATAAGTGATGAACAAAGAAATGACATATGAAATACCAATGGACATTGAAGATAATGTTTGGGAAAGTGTACGCAAATTCTATGCAGAAAGGTTACGTACATATGCAGGTACGGTGAAGAAAAGTCATGCACACAATTTGCACCATGGTGACTTAAATACCAGGGGTATTTACCATGGTATTATCCCATAGTAATGTGTATGACAACAATTATTTGATATTGTCAAAGAATACTAAGGAATTTATTAAGGGATTGGACTAAGGTATTATCTATAGGCTAATATGATATAAGGATATGGAGATCAAAGTGTTATGTGTGTTAGTGATTGATTGTTTATGAATGATTTGATCTAAAAGAGGTGTGCACTAAGGAGAAGGGAGAAGACTCATATCTAAAATAATTGAAGTAGTGTGACATGTGTGCTTGTTTAATGTACTTATTGAAAATGTCTAACAATGATAGGTTTGTGGTTTTAATAAAGTTTTTATCTAAATGAAGTATTCTAAAAGTATGTAATTATGGCAGTAAGGGTTGTAGAGAATAAAAATATTGAGTCAGCCCCCACCCTGTGAGTATTTTTCCCAACAAAAGTGGCATAACTAGAAAGTAATTGGAGAGATATTTCAAACGTTTTACAGAAGTTGAAAAATCGGCCCCTTGATCCAAAGTTCTAGCTAGTCAATGTAATGATCGTAAATCCATATGAACACTGCACAAAAATCTAGAAGCCAAGAGGTTTATTTAAATGAGATTTGGGATAGAATTCAGTCTGGGTAGTGGGAATAGTGCCAGGAAGCCTACAAGCCTACAAGCCATTTGATAGGGAGTGGAGGTTTCTTAGAATCCCAGATTCCCAGAAGGTTAGAATCCTAGAAGTTATTTCAAATAAGTATCAAACATTGTACTAGGAGCGATAGGCGAATGTCTATAGAGAGACCAATAGGTGGAAAGTGGGCCAATCCCAAAGCCTTCAATAATAGCATGAAAAGGAAGAGGTGTGGTCATTGGAAGCTGTGCACAAAATTGGTCAGTACATAGAAGCTCGTAAACCCATAAGGAGTATGAAATCTATTTTACAAGACATTCGAGCAAGGTTATATTGACAATAGAGAACTACGGGTGTAGAGATTTATAAAGGGAATTCAATCCCCATAGGTGAGCAAAGGAATCTAGAAATTAAAAGCCTAACTGAAGGTAACACTACATAGTTCTATGATGGAAAATATGTAAAGGTTCCAAGTGAAAGGTGCTAAGGTCAAAGTGGGCCAAGCTGGAAGCCCACCAGCATCTAAGTATTAAAAATTTCCATTTAAGAAAAGGATATGGGCACGATGGCATCCGGTCCTCAAGCTTAATTACCGCATATGTATATGGGTATGGGGCCTAGTGATGAATACATAATAATTTTATGTTTCTAGTTATCAAAGGTTGTGTTCCATGCTATATACAGATCACTATGAGCTTGGGTTTTGAAGTTCAAAGTGTTGATGAATTGGCACCCAAAGTAAATGCAAATCATTAGATTGGTGCCATTGCATTAATGGTAACAAAAGAAAATTGTATTGGGGCCACATTGATGGTATGATGAGTTATATGCTTCGTGGTAGGATCCCTGTTGGAAATAATACTGAGAGGGGGGGGTGAATCAGTATTATCAGATCATTAAAACTTTTTCAATGCTCAAAAACATATACGCTACTTCAGTTAAGTGAACCCGCGTGTACACGCTGCTGTGTCTAAAGCAACTAGCGTATATCCAGAAATCTTATGATTCAGTTAGCTTATCTTCAGTAAATGCATCAGAACATTATTAACCATATTAACAGTAAACAGGTGCAGTATAACAGAACATATCATCACACAAAAGCCACACACATGAACACAAAGATATAAGGTGGAAACCCAATGTGGGTGAAAACCACCTGCTGCAAGTCATCTCAATCTTCTTCTTAATAAGAAAATCCTTTTACAATATTTGTACTGGTGCAGTCTTATACCAGTATGGGAGCTACAACCCCCTTTGCTCTTGTACTAGCCGATCCATTTACTAGTACACAGGCTGCTACCTGCTACAATGCTCCAAAGATCTCCCTTAGCTTTTGTACTAGCTTAGATACTAGTACGTAGGTGCTTGCCTACAATCTTCTCTCCTCCAGGTATCACGTTTCATCAATTTTCAGACTGGATACACTGAAGCACAACATATAATCTGAAAGGACACTTTTCATCCAATTTTCATACTGGACCCATAACTATCATTGAAGCTCAAAACAATCATCAAATTCTGAATCACTGAAACCCTGTTAACAACACCGTCACCGGAACACAGAGCAGACACAGAACTCTGTAATAACCATCAGACCCATCTGCAACTTCAAATATCAAGCTTTACAATGTATACGCTACTTCGATGAATCAAACCCGCATGTATACGCGCTTTTGCCAAAGACAACCCGCGTACAGATCTAAAAATAATTTCTCATAACTTGCAGCTGTACCAGACATCAGTCATACTCATAACACTTATAGAACAATACATGCGTCAGTATGTAGATCTAGAATAAGCATCATAAAGATAGTTCATTTCAAACCATTTGATCCCGATCTCTCCTTAGATCTTGTTCTCAATCAGCCGGTGAGATCCCTCCTTAGCTCAAATCAAGCAATGCATCATCAACCCATAACCTGCATACTGGATCTCATACTTCTTCAGATATTCAAGACATTTCAGATGCCCTTGCCTAATGATTTCCTTCTCCTTATATAGCCTTAGGCCTTGTTCAATACCAAGGGCCAAAACCATAGAAATCCAATACCATCAGCCTCAAAACTAGGGATCAACACGTCCGTCGAGACACCAAGGTCCAAAACCATAGGCATAACTTCCAAGGAATAACCGCCGTGGACCAAAGATAAGTTTTCCACATACACGCGCTTTTACTGAAGCCAACCAGCGTGTACACGCGACTTGGTATATAGCCAACCTGCGTATACACGACTTGGTATATAGTGAACCTGCTTGTATACACGACTTGGTATATAGTGAACCAGCGTGTATATATTTTTCTTCATACTTGTAGACTGATCATCAATTCCTTGCTGCTATCCTTCTGCACTATGATTTGTCATCAGTGTGATTTGCCATCAAGGACAACACTTGTCTCATAATGCCAACAATCTCCCCCTTTGGACTTGATGGCAAAGCTAACTTGTCACACTTAGAACTTGGTCTTCTTGTTCCTTTGAGCTGTCCTACATCCCATGCATTTAGTCACATATGTAGATTGATCTAGTTGTATGTAAGTGAGTTGTTCTTCTATGAGTGGGTTGCCATCAAGTACAACATATGCATCATAATGCCAACAATCTCCCCCTTTGGACTTGATGGCAACAACACCAAATCACTCTCCCCCTTTGACATCAAGGGCAAAGGGTGGACCAAGATATTCTCTTCCTTTGCTGAATCATTCCACTGTCCATACTCCCCCTGAGTACCTGCTGAAATCTCTGAATAGTCTCCCCCTTTGTATATGCCAAGGTGTACCAATCTATCCATGCTCCCTCTGAGTACATGCTGAATCTCTGTACCGCTGAAGTGTGTTGTTCATGCTCTTCCTGACTGTAGGCAAGATTTGCAAAAGATGTTCTTCAAGAAGAACATGACTCTATACATCATAAAAGACCTTCCTATCACCAAGGACTCATACATACATCCATCTCTCAACTAAGTGAGGATATGCAAAAATTGACTCATCCACCCAACCAAGTGGGGATACATGACAACCAATCATATTGCATCAATCATCCCAGGCATAGTGGGGAAACCAAAATAGGCCGTTACATGACCTTGACACCATGAAAGAGATACCACAAAAGAGATATATGAAAGAACTAGACCAAGACTTATGAAAGTTACTAGCAGCATCTGATAATCACCATTCAGATCAGCAACCAAGAGATCCTTCTGTTCTCCTTTCGACTTTGTTCCACTTGAAACCAACAACAAATGTGAACTAGAACCAAAAGCTTTAAGATAATGCCAACAATGCATCATTGGAAGATTATCTGCTCCCCCTGAATCTGAGCCAGATGATCTCTGTCGGACCCATATCAGACTTTCTGCAACCAACATCTGTCCCTACTGATTTCCTTCAAAACTCCATATACGCGTCTTCATCCACATAAACAAGCGTATATACGCGGATAGGCCTTATGAAACTCGCGTACAACCATTTTCATATCAGCAAGGTATGTCTGAACATAGATGACAACTCCTCCTTTTAAACATCATCATGAAATCATTCACATTACATGTGAAACCACCATAGCCATTACATCAACGTCAAGATCTACATGATCCAAGTATCATTACTTGAGAACATCTGCATCAATCAACATATGTAAGTATCAACCTATCATCATATAGATAAGAACTCATCACCATGTCTCCAATAAAGCAACTTTGAGTAGTCATCCATGTATCAACACTATGTATCTTGAGCTCAAGCTCATTTGATAAAACTTCTTGATATCATCAACAGCAACAATCCTTATCCACAAGAGTGCCTGCATCATAACTGTATGATTTTTATGCATATGACAACAGCAGTATATGAGTGACTCATCATCAAGTGAGGAAGATGTGTATTCAAGCTTTGTACTTCTCCTTGTCCTTATGAAGATCACCATGTAAGCACCATATATGCATCATCAAAGAATCAACCATAAATCTGATCTGAACATCTTCTATGTAACTTCAAGGATCATATGAGAGTTTAACATAGACAACTCACAACCACATCATAGCAAGATATATCATTTAGCCATATAAGAATCATCACCAAGGATTATTAACCATAATGCCAACAATGAATTATTAAAGGCATATGCTCCCCCTCAACCAGTGCCATCTGTTGGATCTGATCATGCATATATCAGCAATAAGCATCAAAACATCATCATCCTCAAGTTAGGATCAAAACACTTCTAGACATCATACAAGTAACAAAACATTTCCACACATCCTCAGCAGACTGTAACCAATAGAGAAAATAATAGACTGAATCATATCAGATCCTTTTTCTGATCCTGTCCCCACTGCTTTTCCTCAGACTGACATATACGCGACTTTGCAGTGTCTAACTCGCGTATATACGCGACTTCCCTTTAAGGAACTTGCGTATGAGATTCAGAACACTGAAGTTTTACACTTTCAGCTCCCCCTGAGTCTGATATGTCTATGCTGTGCTGTGTCTCAGTACATTGTGCTGTGCCACATCTTTCTGACTGTACTTCCTTCTTTTTCCATATCTTCAAGTGTGATGTTGTTTTCTCCTTTTGGTGTGGTATCCGTGCTTTGTTCCTGCATTTCTTTGCTATATGTCCAAGCTTGTTACATGCATAACATCTTACATGTTTCACATTTCTCCTGTAGCAATCAGCAGCTTTTTGACCAAACATATTGCAAGCAAAGCAATATCCATTAAAGTACCTTGAGTGTGATGATCTTTCTGCATGATGGTCTTGAACCCTTCTTCTTCTACATCTAGCTGCAACATGTCCAAGATTATGACATACATAACATTCAACATTATTCATAGGAGGAGTAAAATATTTTCTTTGAGGAGTCTCTTTCCTTGATTGTTGATGGGGTTGACCTTTCATCTCCTTGTTGATCATTTTTTATTTCTCTTTAGAATTCCTTGCATCACCTTGTGAACTAGATTCACCTTCAACAGATTCATGGAAACCAAGACCAGTCTTTATAGCAGGAGACCTTTGACTACTAAGAATATCATCCAAGACTTTAGAACTATCTTGAAATCGTAAAAGCTTATCCTTTTCTTCTAGTTTACCTTTCAAGATATTTACCTCAACCTGAAGCTGTTCTTCCTTTTCAAGAGATTGCTTTTTCAAATCTTCTTCAGCTTTCCTTCCTTCTTCCATTTGTTCCCTTAGTTTGAGAATCTCCTTTTCTTGTTCTTCATTCAGATCCTGCTGCATTTGACGAACTCGGAAGGCACATTCTAGTTGAGATTTTAAGCTGGTGAATTCGTTTTCTTGTTTTGCAATAGCTTGGAGTAGATTTGTATTCTGCTTCTTTGATTCTTCAAGTTCTTCCTTTAGTGAGAGGATTGTGGCTTCAAGACTTTCATAATAACTGGATCAATCTCTGAGCTCCTTGATTGTTGACTTCATTTCTTAGAGATGTTGCTTCATCCTGCAACTTTTGATACCTTTCCTTGCATAACTTGAGGGCACCAATATTTACGTCAAAACGTTTTTCTTGTTCAATAATTTTGTTTGTCAGCCTGTTAAATTCTGCCTCTATTTGACATCTTTCTTGCTCACCCATAAGAGCAAGTTCAGTAGTCTCACTATCACTTTCATCTCTTTCACAAGGAAATATAGCTGGAACATCAGAGGATAACACATTCATACCTGATAATGATTCTGAATCTGATTCTGAATCTGAAGAACTTCTTATACCTAATCCCCAATCGACTCTCCCACTGTCATAGATCTTCTGAGATGTCTTCTTCTTCTTATGAGCTTTCTTCTTAAGCTTCTTTCCCATTGTTCCACGGATCTCCTTCAATCGATCAAGCTTCTACCAAAGGACCCGCTCTGATTCCAATTGTTGGAAATAATACTGGGGGGGGGGGGGTGAATCAGTATTATCAGATCATTAAAACTTTTTCAATGCTCAAAAACATATACGCTACTTCAGTTAAGTGAACCCGCGTGTACACGCTGCTGTGTCTAAAGCAACTAGCGTATATCCAGAAATCTTATGATTCAGTTAGCTTATCTTCAGTAAATGCATCAGAACATTATTAACCATATTAACAGTAAGCAGGTGCAGTATAACAGAACAGATCATCACACAAAAGCCACACACATGAACACAAAGATATAAGGTGGAAACCCAATGTGGGTGAAAACCACCTGCTGCAAGTCATCTCAATCTTCTTCTTAATAAGAAAATCCTTTTACAATATTTGTACTGGTGCAGTCTTATACCAGTATGGGAGCTACAACCCCCTTTTCTCTTGTACTAGCCGATCCATTTACTAGTACACAGGCTGCTACCTGCTACAATGCTCCAAAGATCTCCCTTAGCTTTTGTACTAGCTTAGATACTAGTACGTAGGTGCTTGCCTACAATCTTCTCTCCTCCAGGTACCACGTTTCATCAATTTTCAGACTGGATACACTGAAGCACAACATATAATCTGAAAGGCCACTTTTCATCCAATTTTCATACTGGACCCATAACTATCATTGAAGCTCAAAACAATCATCAAATTCTGAATCACTGAAACCCTGTTAACAACACCGTCACCAGAACACAGAGTAGACACAGAACTCTGTAATAACCATCAGACCCATCTGCAACTTCAAATATCAAGCTTTACAATGTATACGCTACTTCGATGAATCAAACCCGCGTGTATACGCGCTTTTGCCAAAGACAACCCGCGTACAGATCTAAAAATAATTTCTCATAACTTGCAGCTGTACCAGACATCAGTCATATTCATAACACTTATAGAACAATACATGCGTTAGTATGTAGATCTAGAATAAGCATCATAAATATAGTTCATTTCAAACCATTTGATCCCGATCTCTCCTTAGATCTTGTTCTCAATCAGCCGGTGAGATCCCTCCTTAGCTCAAATCAATCAATGTATCATCAACCCATAACCTGCATACTGGATCTCATACTTCTTCAGATATTCAAGACATTTCAGATGCCCTTGCCTAATGATTTCCTTCTCCTTATATAGCCTTAGGCCTTGTTCAATACCAAGGGCCAAAACCATAGAAATCCAATACCATCAGCCTCAAAACTAGGGATCAACACGTCCGTCGAGACACCAAGGTCCAAAACCATAGGCACAACTTCCAAGGAATAACCGTCGTGGACCAAAGATAAGTTTTCCACATACACGCGCTTTTACTGAAGCCAACCAGCGTGTACACGCGACTTGGTATATAGCGAACCTGCGTATACACGACTTGGTATATAGTGAACCTGCTTGTATACGCGACTTGGTATATAGTGAACCAGCGTGTATATATTTTTCTTCATACTTGTAGACTGATCATCAATTCCTTGCTGCTATCCTTCTGCACTATGATTTGTCATCAGTGTGATTTGCCATCAAGGACAACACTTGTCTCATAATGCCAACAATCTCCCCCTTTGGACTTGATGGCAAAGCTAACTTGTCACACTTAGAACTTGGTCTTCTTGTTCCTTTGAGCTGTCCTACATCCCATGCATTTAGTCACATCTGTAGATTGATCTAGTTGTATGTAAGTGAGATGTTCTTCTATGAGTGGGTTTCCATCAAGTACAACATATGCATCATAATGCCAACCATATTTTCCTATTATGGTAAATGCCTTATTTCCAACGTTCAGATTAGGAAAAAAATAGAACAATGAGCAGGTCGGAAGCTGGTTAATCACTTAAGGAAGTATCGTTGTGCAATATGAGATAATGGAGCATATCTTGAACTGAAACATTCATCCCTAATATTTCTTGCATGCTACAAGGAATTGATTGAAGAACAAAGCCTTAGGGGCTGAAGATTAACCGTAGAAGGATAAGGCCATGTTGGATTACATTTTGAGCACTGCAATAAAATTAATAAGTGTTAGGCCCCTATACTACTAATGTAACCCCTTATTTTTATTAGTGCAACCCCTTTATTGTATTATTGTGCCCATATAGTCCCCATGTTCTTATTATTATGCCCTATAGAAGCACACTATTGTTATTGTTGTGCCCCTACAATATTATCGTTATGTAGGCTTTGATTGTATTGGGACCCCTTAGACTCTTATATATAGAAAGGATGTCTTGCTATTTGTATCATCCAAAAATTGTTCATTTGTGTAATGTAAAGGAGGTTTCCCCCTTGAAGAGGCTAATTTTGAAGTCATTTATCTATATTTTCTTCTATTTTGTGAGATGGCTGCATAACATTTGGTATCAAAGCTTTGGATTCTAAGGTTTCGTTGCTCCAAACAGATCATCATGGCATGTTCTCTATAAATTTTTCTCTACAAAGTTCCAGAAGCTAAAAAAATCTCATTTGAGCCAAAATCGTTTGGAAAATCGGGTTTGAATTTCAGATCTTATCTCACTATATTTTTGGAGATATGATCTGAGGAAATTAGGGTTTTTTTTCAAGCTCCAGAATTATGTTGCAAACAAGTCATCATGGAAGTTTCACTATAAATATTTTTCTACGAAGGTTTAGACTCTGAAATTAAAATCCATTTAAGCCGAAATATTAATTAAGGTCAGTCCCAAATTTTAGATCTTGTTTCACTATATTTTTGGAGGTATGGTCCAAGACATGTAGGTTTTTTACAGCCTCCCGAATTACATCCAAAACAGGTGACCTTGGAAAAAGTGCCATAAGTTGCTCTCTCAGCATCAGATTCAAATTTTGTAAGAATTTAGAGAAAGAAGGACTTTGGTTTTCTCTATACCTTTTTTAGGTACGAAGGTCAAAATAGTGACACATGGCCTATCGTACATGTTCGCTCTACTAAACCAGTCTATAATCAAGGCATCATAGGAGATTTTGCGTAACTATTTATTGAAGAATAAAATACTGATTATACTGGTGGGGTTATAAAGAGGAATTAGACGAATACCACAGTCCAAAATTACAAAAATTGAATATATAAAATTACAGAGTTACAGTTGTTTAAATATCGGTCTCCTAGAAGCAAGAAAAATAATTACTATAATTGAGAAAATAGAAACACCTAGTAAGCAAAATTGGATGGATGATTTGAAGAATGCGATCCAAGACAAGATAAATAGATTTATATGTACCATGGAAGCTAATATCGATGGTATGGAAGTAGATTTAAAGAAAGGCATGGAATATTTGAAGAAAGGCATGGAAGGTTTGAAGGAAGGTGGGACAAAGCTACTATAAGGAAGGCCTCCTAATGACGAAAAGATAGTAGAGGAATCTCATGATGAGAAAAAAACAAATGTTAATCATGATTTCATATAATCTAACATTGGATTGAAGACCCACCATATTAAAAAGATCGGTGTGAGGAAGTTTGATGGGAAGGATCCCATAACATGGATACTACAAATGGAGAAATATTTTGATCTACATGATGTGCAACTGTTACAAAAGGTACATATTGCATCTTTATATTTATAACTGAACAAATTTTTATGGTATAAAGGGCGTTGTTCTCATAAAACACTTGTCACCTGGTCAATTTTCACGAATGAAATGATAGCACATTATGAGGATACAAAGAGAAACACCTTCTTTGTCCAATTGATAAATCTCAAACAAAAGGGTTCAATGGCAGAACACATTGATGAGTTCCAAAAATTGAATATAAGGGCAAATGGTATTCCAGAGAAGCAGAGGATTGATGTCTTCATATGGACTTTAAAGGATAACATCCAACATGAGGTTCGCATTTGGGAACCTGATTCATTAGAGAAGGAATTCAGGTTGGCAAGAAAAATGGAAAGAAAAATATGGCAACAAGGAAGCCTACCATTCACAACTATAAAGAGGGAAGTGTTGTTTCTCCTACCCTTTCACCACCTACAAGGTTGCCACCACAAAAATTGGAAGAAAAAAGAGTAAAAGGGATTTGTTACAATTGTGATAGAAAATAGACTAAAGGTCATAAGTGTGCTGAGATGAAATTAATTTACATATATGGGGAAGAGGAGAAATAAAGGGAACAAGAAACATCAAAAGAAGAGGATACACAGCAGGAACCAATCCCATAGAAAGTAGAAATGAATCTGACCGTATCTTGTAATGTATTGACAAGAATTACCACTCCTCAAACACTCAATATAGAAGGGCATATCAAGACGAAAAACATATTAATGTTGATTGATTCGTGTAGTACCCATAATTTTATTCATTGTAAGATAGCCAAGGAATTGAACTGCTTCGTATATCCAGCACTAGAGTGTCATGTAATGGTTGCAAATGGAGGAACCATAAATTTCTCTAGAAAGTGGCATAATATCAAGCTATCAATGGGAGTAGATGTCTTGAATAGTCCAATGCTTTCCATTCCAATGGTTGGTGCAGATGTAGTACTAGGAGTCCATTGGTTACAATCTTTGGGTACAATAGCTTTTAATTTTCAAGAATTTTTCTTGAATTTTTTTTTGGAAGGAAATGAAGTTTAATTAAGGGGTATTGAAGGGAAACCGGGAAAGATAATCATCTCTAACAGCATGACTAAGATTCCAAAAGAACAACAAGGCATAGTTACACAATTATGTTTACTACAGGTTCCCACATCAAAATCATCTATTTCTCCAGATCTCCAAAACGTTTTGGACAATCATTCCAAGGTATTTGAGACTCCCAAAGGCCTACTAGCTATTTGTGATCGTGATCATGCTATTCATTTGATTCCTGGAAGTGTTCCCCTAAACAGCAGGCCTTACAGATATCCATAAGACCTAAAGAGTGAAATTGAACGTATGGTTGTAGAAATTCTAGAGGTTGGTCTGATTCAACCTAGTCAAAGTTCTTTCTCTATTCTAGTGTTATTGGTACAAAAGAAGGATGGATCATGGGCATGTGTCCAGATTATAGGGAGCTCAGAAAACTTACTATTAAAGATAAATCTCCCATTTCTATCATTGATGAATTATTGGATGAATTACATGGAGCAATTTACTTCACCAAGTTGGATCTTCATTGAGGATATCATGAAATCAGAGTGAAGACTAAAGAAATTCCAAAAACAACATTTAGAACTCATGAGGGTCATTATTAATTTTTGGTCATGCCATTTGGCCTTACTAATGCACCTTCTACATTTCAAGGTTTGATGAATTCCATTTTCAAACCCTTCCTTAGAAAATTTGTGTTAGTATTTTTTGATGTTATATTATTCTACAACAAGTCTTGGAAGGATCATGTTCAACATGTTGATAGGGTGCTCAAACTATTGGAGGAGAAACAATTATATGCAAAAAAACTCCAAATATTTCTTTGAAGTAGAGGAGGTGGAATATTAGGGTACTCAGTTAGCTCATAACTCATCTTATCATCCTCAATCTGATGGGAAAACTAAGATAGTGAAAAAATGTTTGGAAGGATATCTTCGTTACTTTGTATCTGATAAATAGACACAATGGGTCAAGTGGTTGGCTCCGGTTGAATGGTGGTATAACAATTCCCTCCATACTACAACAAAAAGACTCCATTTATGACACTCTGTGGATATCATCCATTGTCCATCACATAATCTTTAAAATAAAATTGTAAGGTTTAAGAAGTGGAATATCAAATCAAGCATCAACAACAAGTTCTCAAACTCTTAAAGGATAACCTCACTTTGGCGCATAATAGAATGAAACAATAGGAAAATCAACATAACGGAGAAAGAAGTTTTGATGTAGGTGACTGGGTATTTTTATGACTTCAGCAATACAAAAAAATGTCCCTCAAGCAAGCTAAGAAGTATAATAAATTATCACCAAAGTATTATGATATGTATAAGGTGTTACAAAATATTGGTACTATGGAATACAAATTGGAGCTTCCTGCATCTTCCCCAGTGCACCCAGTTTTCTATGTTTCATGCTTAAGAAGGTTATAGGTGAGAAGATCCTAGTTCAAACAATGTTGCCATAACTTGAAAAGGAAGGAGAAATCATGTTGGAACTGGATGCAGTCACAAAAACAAGAAATCGACAGTTACGAAATCGATCAATTTTAGAGTATCTCATCAAGTGGAAAAACTTACCCACTAAAAATTCAACATGGGAGGATGAGAATTTTATACGGAAGCATTCCTAACTACTCAAGCATTGAGGAAAACAGTTTTTGAAGGAGAGGGGTATGTTAAGTCCCTATACTACTAGTGCAACCCCTTATTGTTATTACTGCAAACCCCTTATTGTATTATTGTGCCCATATCATCCCCATGTTGTTATTATTATGCACCATAGAAGCCCACTATTGTTATTATTGTTCCCATACAATATTATTTTTCTCTAGGCTCTGATTGTATTGGGACCCCTTAGACTTCTATGTATAGAAGGTGGTCTTATCATTTGTATCATCGAAGAATTGTTCATTTGTGTAATGTGAAGGAGGTTTCCCCTTCGAAGAGGCTAATATCAAAGTCGTTTATCTATATTTTCTTCTATTTTGTGAGCTGGTTACATAACAGTAAGAATGGCGAGATGATTTATAAGTAGATTTGACTGATAATTTATTCTCACTATGAAGAAACACTTAGTAGTTGTTACTCAACAATTAATAGTTTTGAAATTGAAAGTAATTTGATGGAATGACAATATGAAGAGCATGATTGCAGTGTGAAATCAAACAAGTAGACTTTTCCTATGTAAAATGGGTAGCCATAATGTAGTTTAGCCTTGGGCAGTGTGGATGACTTCAAAGACCACATTGTTCCCTGTGTAGTAGAGGAAAAAAAACCAAAGATTTCCATTGAGAAATAAGGTGGCAAGAAACATTGTTGCTGACAGTTGTGTAGAGAGCTCTAAGGGTGAGTAAGAGATGCTAAGAATATGCCCTAAGTGTCTGTGCATAAATAGAGGTTTGAGTGTAGAGAAATATGTGTGAGAATATATTCTATAGGAGAATAGGCATAAAATTGCATGGGCTAAGTATGAGTGAAGGTTGTTGAGTGGAGTAGAGGTTTGAGAACAATAAGATATTGTTATGTGAGGAGAGGAGAACATAGAGCTTAAAATAGGAAGAGAAGCTTCCATATACATCGACAAGTAAAATTTCCTTATTGAATGTGTGTTGCCACCTGCATATAGGGAGTTGGTGCTTACATCTTGGTGGGTATCTGAAGAAGGCTTGGGTGTTGGTGCCTTCTACAAGTTGGTGCTTGCATAAATACAAGGAGCTGCAAGTTGGTGCTTGCAAAAAATATGTGAGTATGGTTCTTCAGTTGGTGCTTCCAGTAAGTTGATAAGGTGTCTGAAGAAGGGATTTGGTGCTTCCTACTAGTGGGTGCTAGTAAACAATCAAAGGAATTTGGTACTTCTTCTGAGTCGTGCCTCATAAAAAAAATTGATGTAATAGAGTAGGTGCTCATATTTAGATCAAATGAAAAACAAGCTTTGGTGGTTTTTCTCCCAAAAGTGTTTCGACATTAAATCTATGTCTCTCATGTGCATGTTTCTCATAATGTGTGTGTTCATGTGCTAATTTTTATTGTTATTATAACATGTGTTGTTGTTGGTCAAATGAATGGTTTCCAAGATTGAATTAGAAATTATAATTTGGCATAAAACGTTGAATTTATACTTAGTATGGATTCATTCCCTTCATAGTATTAACATTGTTTCCAACAATTTCCATCAAATCATAATTGTTTCAGGAATAACTTAACTGCTCGAAGGTAAATCAAATGGAAACAGTGGCTAGTCAAGTTTGGCTAACACCAAAGGGAATTCCACTTTTTAATGGATTAGACTATGAGCTCCGGAGGATTTGAGTGGGAGGATATTTGATGATCGTCAATGAAGATGTTTTATTGTCTATAGAATATGGAGAGATGAATGAATTTAATATAGAATCCAAGAAGATTATCATGAAAAGCCTATCAAAGCTAGATGATGAGAAGATGAAGAATTGTGAGATAGAAAAGGAAATGTTGGATAGGTTGCAATGTTTGTATGGAGAAGAGAGAAATATGGATCAAGAGAAGGGCCAAGAACATTTCTTCTAAAGTGGTGAACCAAAACATGTAGTTGTTGGTGATAAGAAGAAAAGGAAGAAGAAAAATAAGGAATCTATAAGTAAATATGATCATAAGATTGAATATATTTCTTCTAGAGACAAATCTATTGATCTTCACTCCAAGGATGGCGAATAAGAATACGTAGAGGAGAAGCTATGATTTTTAGTAGGTAAGCTATTGGTTTTGGATAAATGTAAAGGAATAAGCCACTTATCTTCTAGATTCTCTGTAGAATTGTTTGAAGGAAATGATAGATGTGAATCTAGTATTGATCTTATGAAATACTGAATGAGGTATCTTATGACGAAGAAGAGAGTACATCCCATGAAGAGAATAGGGAATCCTTTGTAGCGATGAAGATGGAATACTCCTTAGACTTGTGGAAGACTCGGTGGACATAGGGAGGAACCTAGATCTTTGTGGTGACTTTACTAGCACCTCTTATAGCAAGGAAATTGATCTAGATGAAAGGATTTATTTTAGAAAAAAAATGATCTCTTCTATAAAAGAGATCAAGGAGATACCAAAATAAAATGTCAAGAATGAGGAGAAGTTCCATGAATTTGACCTTGAGAATGAGAAGTTGAGCAAAACACTTTTTGTTTTTAAATGCTCAATAAGAAGAAGCTGGCATGCTGAATGGGATGATAACCAATGAGTTGAATGAAAGAGAAGAATTTTGTGAGAGAATACAGGTTGAAACTTGAAGTAGTCTCCTTGAGACATGATTTATAAGAGGCTAATCATCAATTGTCTCAATTTAAAACTGTTAAGGATTTCTCCATGATTCTGAACGATGTTCTTAGAAAACAAATACCACTCCTCATTAATGTTGATTTGGACTCAAATGAATTTTTGAGCCTCAAAAAGGAAAAGTTCGAAGGATTAGCTAACTAGGATAAGGGAACTATGAAGTCCAACACTAATCAAGGAAAATAATTTTTTGGATAGTAGCAACATAAAGGAAAGCGAAAAAACAAGAGAAGAAAAGGAAATAGTAGAATGGTAAGAAACAACAACAAGCATAGTAGCAGAGGAGAGATAAGGAGGAGTAAGGAAAAATGCAATGAATTAATGAAAACTACCATGGAAGGCACGTGAAGAACCAGCTGAGGTAATTTCCCACTCAAGGATAAATCCCTTGAAGAAAATGTTTCTTCAGTCCTCAAAATCCTTTTCATGGTTATTGTCTTTCTTGTAATACTTTTGGACATAAAGCCATGGATTGTAGATTTCTTGAAAGAAAATAGAGTGTGTGCAGCAACGATAGGACAAATCATGTCTCCACTAATATAGGCCTTCATAGGAATTATACTAATATTGGTAATCCTCTTTCACCATTCATAAGAGATATTCAATTCTACAATCTTAGAAACTTTTGGCACAAGGTAGTGGATTGTAATTATAACAAAAAACATACCGTTGCTTAGATGATGTGGAAAAATGAAGCAAGCAAACCATTAAGGATGAGAATAAATAGAAGAGAAAATGAAGTTAAGTTTTTCTCGATTTCCTTGTGTCAAAAGGAATCGCTGAATAAAGGAGGAAGATACCCCTCTCCTATTTTTCACTGCAACGAGCATAAGCCTCAACATAAGAATGGTATAAATCATCCAATCAGTCTTTTGTTGCGAACGAAGAAAAAGTGTAGCAAGAATATTTCGGTGAAGAAAGAGGAGTTCTCTCTAGCCATGTGTAGCCAAAGGATCTCTAGCCATGTGCAGCCAAAGAAATGCCCAAACATGGGTAAGGAAGAATCTAGAAAGCAATGCTCCTATCAGGACTTGGGCATTGAAGGCTTGGAAGAAAAAAAAAGAGGACAATATACTTTTGGGACTATATCCTTTGTTTCTCTTCATTGAAATAAGAGAATGGCCTCAAGAGAGGCCAAACAAGTAAGATGCAAGAAATTAGAAAATAATAATTAAAAGTGCATCTGAATTTTAGAGGTATGGTTGAGTCCCCTTGTTGATTACAATAATTAATTTGTTTATTTCAAAATATATCAACATTGGAAGAGAAAGGAGGATACTCCCAACATGGCTTCAGGGGGAGTTCAACACACTTTCCATTGTTAGAAGAAGGATGAGTTGTAGTATTAGTGTGGAATGTCAAAATGGCCATAGTTAAGTCAAGTCCACAAGGTCAATCCCCATGTAGAAGAAATAAAGCATATGCAGGAAATTACAGAGCATAGGCAACAATATTCAACCTAAAGAAGAAATATTGCTCAGTAAATGAAAGGTTTTCACCTTGGGAGAAATACCCTTATTTCATTTAAGTTGTGAATTTTATTATACGAAGAAGTCTTGTGTTCATGAAACAATTGGTAAATGCTATGAATATCCCCTAGCTTTCAATTGGTGTTGCCATGTCAATGGGTGGTCTAGGTTCATATGGAATAATATTAATGTGCAAATAGACATTTCATTTTGAGTTGGATCCATAATATTTTTATTGGTACATTACACATTTTGTACCAACTTCTTGGTGTAATTGGTATTTGTTAAGTAGCAGTCCCTATTCGTACGAGTATGATCTCAGGGGGGAAAGAGTTCGTTGATTGAGATGCTCAAGAGAAGTGAGCAAAGTCTTAGCAGTAACAACAAAAATAAAGAGTAAGATAAACACATGAAGCTACAATAGCATGAGCAATTTTATTTGGTATCGGATTTAGTTTAATTGCTACAAAATATTCATTGGTAGAGAGATTATTTATGGAGTAGCCTAATGTTTTCAAAATAGGAGGATTATTTCGAGTAGAGGCAGTATATGTTCAAGGGGATCATATCACATATGTCCAGTTCCTATAGCAGCATTAGCTACAAGAAGAAGAATGGACATCACCAGCTAGACGCTCAGTCATTAACAATCAATTACTGTAATGGGAAGAAGTATCTTTTAGCCCTTTCACATTGATGTCAAAGGGGGGGGGGGGGGGGTAAGATTATTGGAGAATTTGTGATGGCTCATGTAGACGAGAGAAATAATTTGGTGGCTCATGTGAGGCAAAGTGTTAAAGCAACATGAGGATTGGCGATCAATTTGTAAAAGTGATCAGGTATTTCCATCAATGCCAAAGGGTGATATTGCTGGATAGATGACATTATCTGGATGGCTGGTGGAAGCAAGTCTGTTGGAATTGATGTCAACTAGACTAACATGGATTTTTTTGGCAGTAGATGTGCTACAATTGAAGTCCAACCATGGGCGGGTGGGGGGTGGGTGTTGGATAGTTTCCATTGTCCAAAAGTTGGTGAGTGTGTTGGCATTGATGTCAACCAAACTGGCATGGATCTTGCTGGCTACAGATGTTCTAGCATTGATGTGCTTGTTTTTTTAAGCTCAGGGGGAGTTCCATGGCTACTATAGTCTCTAGTAGAGAATCATCATAGTAGCAGGCTTATTAGAGAATCCATAATATGATGAATATGTTGGTTTGAAGCCCTAGGCTTTGGAGGCATTTATGTATCAGAATATCTTCTCAAATGTTCATGGAAGTGGCATAGATAGAAACTGCTTGGAGAGATCTTTTTTACAACATGCTAAATTTGAAAAATGGTCCCATGGATGAAAATGTTATGATCAATCAAATTAATGACCCTAAATCCATAGAAAAAATGTCTCGAAGCTTGGAAGCTTAAAAGCCGAGAGATTCTTTAAGAAAGATCTAGGATAACATTGGGTCAGGGTAGCAGGAACAATGCCAGAAAACCAAGAAGCTAGTTGACAACAAGTCGAGATTTCTTAGAAACCTTGAGGATCAAAAGGTGAGAATCCCGTAAGTTATTATAATTAAGTGTCTGGCCTTTTAGTGGGGCTAACAAGAAAAGGTCTCCAAGGAGACTAACTGGTGGAAATTGGGCCAAAGAAAGCAAGACGAGTGCGTATTAGAAGTGGTGCACAGCAGTGGGCGTTACCCAGAAGCATGCAAGAATGCATGCAGTATGAAATTTTTTTAATAAAATGTTGTGGGCTTTCAGGCATCCAACCTACATATCTATAGAGGCATGTGCATATAAGTGGAGCCCTATGAATGACTAAGTCATTGGCACAAGGCTATACTGACAACAAAGAATGAGGGGCATAGAGAGTTATAGAGGGAGTTCATCCCCCACAGGCTAGGAATGGAGTCGAGAGCCTAACGATCGAGTAGAAGGTCACACTGCCTCATATTATGATGCAAAATAGGTAAAGGCACCAAGTTAAATGTGATAAGGTCAATCTGGGCTAGGAAGGAAGCCCGCGAGTGTGTAAGTCTTAAGTAATTCCATTTAAGAAAAGGATATGGGCACCAGGGCATCTAGGCCTCTACCTTGATTGTGGTATATGTATATGAGTAGGAGGCCCAGTGAATGACTAAGCATCAATTTTGTGTATGGTAATTGAGGGTTTTGTGCCAAGTTATATACATAAAGTTATGAGCTTGTGCTCTAGAGTTCAAAGGGTGGATGAGTCAATAGTTGATGTACATGTGCACTATGAGGTCGATACCACTAAATTAATGGAAACAATAGAAATTGCATTGGGGGCACATGCATTGTATGTATCACAGAAGCATTAAATAATGAATGGGTCGACAACTTGCAAAGAGCTTAAGGAAGAAAGGAGCACAATTGCACAAGATGAGTTAATAGAGCATGTCTCTGACTCAAAACAAGCGATTCTTGATCTTTCTTACACAGTACAAGGAATTGAATGAAGAATTAAGCGTAGGGGACAAAAAATTTGATCACAAAAGGATAAATCCATGTTAGAGTATATTTTGAGGACTGCAATCAAGTTAATAAGAATGTTGAGCCTCTTTGTATGTAGATTTGACTGAGATTTTATTCTTCGTATAAAGAAATTCCCAATAGCCCATACTCAACATTTAATATGGTACCATTGGCAAGCTATTTGATGGAGAAATAGTATGGAGAGACTTTTCCTATGCAACCTCAATAGACATGATGCAGTATGCTTTTGGGAAGTGTGGATGAATGCAGAGACCACATCGTTCCCTGTGCAACAGAGGAAAAAAACCCAGGATTTCCATTGAGAAAGAAGGTGGGAAGTATCATTGTTGCTGAGAGTCGTGTAGAGAGCTCTAAGGGTGAGTGTGTGCTACTAAGAACAGGTCAAGAGTACCTATGCAGTAGTAGATGGACAACAGAAGAGATTTTTGTGTGAGGGTATATGATGATATAGAATATAAAATGTTTTGCATGGGCTGAGTATGAGTGAAGGTTGTTGAGCAGATAAGAGGGCCAAAAACAGAAGGCTACTATTGTGTCAGTAGAGGAGAACAAAGAGTCGAAAACATGCAAAGATGTTACCATATCCAGTGAGCAATAAAATTTACTTATTGAGTGTGAGTTGGGGTCTGCGTAGAGGGGGTTCGTGGTTCCATATTAGTGGGTATCTGAAGAAGGATTGGGGTTTTGTGCCTCATGCAAGTTGGTGCTTTCATAAATCCAAGGAGTTGCAATTTGGTGCTTGCAACAAATGAGTGAAGTTGGTGCTTTTGTTGGTGCTTCCTCCGAGTGGTTTCTCATAGAAAAGATATTGAGATTTTATGTTTTATTTAATTTAGCAAAAATCTCATGTAGGTTTTAACAATAGGATTTGTTGCTATATTAGCTCCATTATTCTTGAGGAGGAGTTAATGCATCCTATATTTGTTGTGAGAGAATTTATGATTCAGTTTTCTACTCCAGCTATAAGAAATGTAAGCCCGTAGAGGATATGAGAGTAGGAAATAAGGTGAGATGAGAGTGTGTGTGAGGAATTAAATTGTTGTAATCTCCTGTTGAATAATAAGATTGCCGATGCCTCTATTTGGTGGATGTAGCCCAGATTGGTTGGGTGAACCACGTTAAATCTTTGTGTTATTTTTTTTATGATTTTTGTGTGCTGTGTATGCCTTTTACATTTCCGCTACGCATTTTTTGCTCCAACAATTGGTATCAGAGCATGTTGTGGAGTTGGTACGTGTGGCAGAGACGCTGCGGAAGGAGGAAGTTCGAGCTTTTTTGTTGGCGCGGGTTTGGTAAGAACAGTCGCGCCAATTTTGAACTAAAGAAGGGCTAGCGCGGTTTATTCAGTAACAACAGTCGTGCCCATTGGCACTGAAGATTCAGAAACAGTCACGCCAACGTGCCAGAAAGGGCTATTAGCGCGGAAACGAAAGGGTTAATCGTGCCAATTTCATGCCTTGCATGGATTTTGTTTCAGGCGTGGATCTTCCGCGTCGAGGAGCGCCATGCATTTTTCCCTCTGATAAAACTGTAATTTTTGTTTTTTAAATTATAATGACAGGGTACGGCAGAGGCATTTTAGTATAAGGTAAAGGCACTTGTTAGATAAGAACTTCTTTTATTAAAAGTTGGAATTGGAGATTTTTTGTTTGTTTGTTACAACATGGCAAAAACTGAAAGTGCTCGTTTTGAGATCGAGAAGTTCAATGGCAAAAACAACTTCGAGGTTTGGAAAGTGAAGATGCATGATCTACTTGTGCAACAAGGCGTGGGGAAGGCGTTGTTGGGAAAATCCAAATAGCCTTACACCATGACAGATGATGAATGGAGCGAATTGGATGGAAGAGCATTGAGCGGTATTCGACTGTGTTTGGCGGATGATGTTTTGTTTAACATCGTGTCAGAGAAAATTGCTGTTGGTTTGTGGACAAAGCTTGAGAAGCTGTACATGACAAAATCCTTAACCAATAGGATTCTTCTGAAGCGACAATTGTACAGTTTGCGCATGAAGGAAGGTACAGCTATTACTGATCATTTGAATATCTTTAATACTCTCCTGGTGCAATTAGAAAGTATAGAAGTAACATTTGAATCAGAAGATAAAGCTATAACTTTATTATGCTCGTTGCTCGAGTCATGGGATCATTTTGTTACTTCTATAAGTCTTAGTATATCAGAAACCCTTGAATTTGATGATGTTGTTGGAGCTTTGTTGTCTGAAGAGACAAGGAATAGGTCAAATTCAGAAACCTCTACATCATAAGCAATGATGGTCAGAGGTCGTTCTAAAGAAAGACGCTTCAGTAAACACAACGACTCCGGTTCAAAATCGAAAGGGAAGAAGAGTAAGGTAAAGTGTTGGTTTTGTGGCAAACCGGGACATTTGAAGAAGGAATGTTGGAAGAGACATCAAACATCCAAAGAAGACTCTTCAACAGAGAAGAAAGAAGCAAACACGACAGATACAGGTTCGGCATCCATTTTAGGTATGAGTGATGAAGTGTTATCAGTTGATTTGTCTAATCATGATCAACATTGGCTGTTAGATTCTGGTGCATCAAATCACATGTGCATTCATAGAGAATGGTTCAAAAATTATAAATCAATCAATGATGGAGTAGTTTACATGGGAAATGATGTCACATGTAACATTGTGGGAATTGGAAGCACCCAGCTTAAAATGTTTGATGGGACAAATAAAATTCTACCTGATGTAAGATATGTACCTGAGCTAAGAAAAAACCTCATTTCACTAGGAGTACTAGACACTAATGGATATAAAACTTTTATTCAAGGTGGAGTAATGAAAGTTTATAAAGGAATTTTACTAGTAATGAAAGCAAAGAAGGTTGGAAATCTTTTTCAGTTAGAAGGAAGAACAGAGTCAGATTATGTTTCTACAGTGTTTGAAAACGACAATGATTCTATTCGTTTATGGCATCAAAGGTTGGGCCATATGAGCGAAAGAGGTTTAAAGACTTTATCTGATCGTAAGTTACTTCATAATTTAAAGTCTGATAAGTTAGATTTCTGCAAACATTGTTTGTTTGGGAAACAAAGCAAGCAGAAGTTTAAAACTGGAAAACATACTGGTAAGGGAATCCTTGATTATATCCATTCTGATGTTTGGGGTCCATCTCCTACAACCTCATATGGAGGATCGTCATATTTTGTATCTTCTATTGATGATTTCTCTAGAAAAGTGTGGGTCTACATGTTAAACAAGAATTCTAATGTATTTACAGTTTTCAAACAATTTAGAGCATTAGTTGAAAACATCACCGGAAGAACCATTAAATGTTTAAGAACTGACAATGGTGGTGAGTTTACTTCAAAGGAATTTGATAATTATTGCAAGGACGCTTGGATCGAAAGACATAAAACCACTGTATATACTCCTCAACAAAATGGAGTTGCTGAACACATGAACATGACTCTTTTAGAGAGAGAAAGAAGTATGCTGAGTAACGCCAATTTGCAGAAGTATTATGGACAAAAATGGTTTCTACAGCTTGTTATTTGATAAATCGATCACCATCAACTGCAATAGGATGCAAAATTCCTCAAGAGGTATGGAAAGGTCATCCTTGTGATTATTCTAAACTAAAAGTTTTTGGTTGTGATGCATATGCTCTAGTTCCAAAACATCAGCGTTCTAAATTTAGATCCTAAATCAAAAATATATATCTTTGTTGGATATGGTGATGGGACAAAGAGATACCGATTGTGGGATCCTACTACTCACAAGATCATCATTAACAGAGATGTTAAATTTAATGAATCCTCACTTGAAAATCCAGATGTAGATGATAAATTGAAATAGGATAATGTATCTAAGCTTCAACACATTCAGTTTGAAAC
This sequence comes from Pinus tabuliformis, assembly GCA_031772625.1. NCBI lineage: Eukaryota > Viridiplantae > Streptophyta > Pinopsida > Pinales > Pinaceae > Pinus > Pinus tabuliformis. The sequence continues at coordinate 730,019,815 of CM062812.1, read as the reverse complement.
CAGTTCAAGTATTGATGATAGTCAAGATGAACATGGTTCAGATGTGAGTCATAAACAAGTTTCAGATGCAGATCATGAACAAGTTTCAGATGTAGATCATGAACATGTTTCAGATGCAGATCATGAAGTAGTTCCTACAGATAATAATCAGCAAATTGTGGAAGTACCATAAACATCTTTAAGGAGGTCCATGAGAATCAAACGTCGTCCTAAAAGGTATGATGATTATGTTACTTCAGTTGCTTTAACCACTAACGATGATGAACCTTTATGCTATCAGGAAGCTGTAGAAGGTTCTAAAAGTGAAAAGTGGAAAGAAGCTATGAAGGACGAGATGATGGCATTAGACAAGAATGGCACATGGGATCTGGTAGAACTTCCTAAAGATAGAAAAACTATGGGATGTAAATGGGTTTACAAATTGAAAAGGGGTGCTGATGATACAGAGCACAGGTACAAAGCAAGGCTGGTCGCAAAAAGGTTTTTCTCAGAAAGCAGGCATTGATTTTCATGAGATATTTTCACCAATTGTAAAAATTGTTTCAATTCGAATTGTATTAGCATTAGTTTCTTTACTTGATTTAGAATTATAGAAACTAGATGTTGAAACTGCATTTTTACATGGAGATTTAGATGAGGAGATTTACATGGAACAACCGGAAGGGTTTGTTCAAAATCGCAACAAGAAATTTGTCTGCAGGCTCAAGAAATCATTGTATGGTCTGAAGTAGTCGCCTCGACAATGGTACAAGAAATTTGATTCTTTCATGATGAGTCAAAATTATATAAGAAGTGAATATGATCATTGTGTTTACTTTAAGAAATTAAGTAATGGCATGTTCATTATCTTAGTGTTGTATGTTGACGATATGCTTTTAGCAAGCAAAAGCATAATAGAGATCAACAGATTAAAGACTCAGATGGTTAGGAAATTTGATATGAAAGATCTATGAGCAGCAAGACAAATTTTGGGCATGGATATTTTCAGAGACAGGAGTAATGGTAAGCTGTGGCTATCACAACAGAAGTATATTGAGAAAATACTCTTGAGGTTTGGTATGAACAATGCGAAGCCTGTTTCAGTCCCTTTAACTTCCCATTTTAAAATTTCTTCTAGTTTATGTCCTAATACAAATGAAGAAAAAGAATATATGTCTCGAATTCTGTATGCAAATGTAGTAGGTTGTTTGATGTATGCGATGGTTTGTACTCGACCAGATATTTCACATGCAGTTGGGGTTGTCAGCAGGTATATGGCAAATCCAGGAAAAGAACACTAGTCAGCAGTGAAATGGGTGCTTTGGTAATTGAGAGGCACAAGTGATTATTGTATGACTTATAACAGGAGTAGTGAATTTGTTTGTGGATATTTTGATTCCGATTTTGCAGGTGATTTGGATAAGAGAAGGTCAACTTCAGGATATGTCTTTACTCTTGCAGGTGGAGCTATTAGCTGGATTTTAAAGCTACAGAACATTGTTGCTTTATCCACTACTGAAGCAGAATACATAGCTGCTTCACATGCTTGCAAAGAAGCAATTTGGTTGAAAGGTTTGTTTGGTGAGTTTGGTAGGTTGCAGGACAACATCAAGTTATTTTGTGATAGTCAAAGTGTAATTCATTTGGCTAAGAATCTGGCCTATCATAGTAAGTCAAAGCATATACCTATCAAGTACCATTTTGTAAGACAGGTTATCGCTGAAAGGGGTGTCTCTCTTGAAAAAGTGCATACAAAGGAAAACTGTGCATACATGATCACAAAACCAGTTTTGTTAGAGAAGCTACGTTGGTGTCTGGCTTCTCTTGGCTTGCAGAAAAGATAAAATAATAAATGCAGGTTAATTGTTGTCAAGGTGGAGATTGTTGAGATTTTATGTTTTATTTAATTTAGCAAAATCCTCATGTAGGTGACAACAATAGGATTTGTTGCGATATTAGCTCCATTATTCTTGAGGAGGAGTTAATGCATCCTATATTTGTTGTGAGAGAATTTATGATTTAGTTTTCTACTCCAGCTATAAGAAATGTAAGCCCGTAGAGGATATGAGAGTAGAAAATAAGGTGAGCTGAGAGTGTGTGTGTGAGGAATTAAATTGTTGTAATCTCCTGTTGAATAATAAAATTTACGATGCCTCTGTTTGGTGGATGTAGCCTAGATTGGTTGGGTGAACCACGTTAAATCTTTGTGTTATTTTTTTATGATTTTTGTATGTGCAGTGTATGCCTTTTACATTTCCGCTGGGCATTGTTTTCTCCAACAAAAGATTGATGTAATAGAGTAGGTGCTCATATTTGCGTCAAATAATAAACAAAACTTGGTGGTTTTCCATGTTACACCTATGTCTCTCATGTGTATGTTGCTCATGTTTTGTATGTTCATGTGATGATTTGTATTGTTATTATATGATGTGTCATTCGTAGTCAAATGAATAGATTCCAAGTTTTATTGGGAAAATATAAATTAGCATAAAAAGTTGAAGTTATCCTTGATATCTCATTCACCCCCTCATTATTAACATTGTTTCCAATAAATTTACTAAAAACACTATTCATCAAACACATGAAGGTAAAGAGTTTTTTACGAATTTTAAAATGTAGCGTTATATATTTGTAATGTTATAAAGAACATGGTTTCCAATTTGTTGATTTATTTTCCACTTATGGGTTGTGGAATAAGAAGAAAATTTACCATCTCACAAGGAAAGTTACCACCTTATAATAATTACCCACGTAAGGGTTCACTACGATTTACCTTTGTGAAGGATGTTAACCCAACTTTAAAAGGCTCCTCATCATTAACGCACTTAAATGAATTTATATAATTTTTTTTTTCTTCATATTTACAATACTACACCTTAAAGCATAGTAAGTGAAAGTTTTCGATGATGGCACTTTCTCGACCGATCGTAGAGGAGGTGGGTTGTATTATTATTCCACGACTTATTCCTGTCATAGAGTATAGGTGGTAGTTAGAAAAAATTCGATCGACATGTTGGTTTTTATTTTCGTGTTCAAATCGATGGTGTCCACGTCCTCCGAGTTCACATGGTCTTCACGTGATTTCCTGTTCGATCGACATGTTGGTTTTTATTTTCGTGTTCAAATCGGTGGTGTCCACGTCCTCCGAGTTCACATGGTCTTCACGTGATTTCCTGTTCTTGGGTAAAGGGAACGGTAGAGATTTGTCTTTCCCAATCCCAGGGTGGAAATACACCTCTCAAACCCTAACCGTACTGTCAAGATTTTTTCCCTTTCTTGTTTGGTTTCCGAACTATTTTTGGAATGGTATTGTATCTGTAGAGCGTCGACCTAGAAAAATATTGGTGAACTGGCATCTGTGATTCCTACCGGGGTTTGCGTGGAAAATATATTTCTTCCATTCCGAGAAGAGTGTATTGTTTACCACTCTTTTTTCTATGGTATTAGTTCCAAAATCCCCTGGTTCGAGGCAATTGATCGAATTTATTTTGTCTTTTTTTAGGGCATGCTCATGCATACAATGTTACAACAAATTCGGTACCCAGTTGGAATCACTAAATCCTTCAAGAAATTCTAACCAAGCATTTTCCACAGGTAAGTCCCTTCCCTTCTTATCGTTGTGTTCTACCTAAATTTTTGTTTTATTTGTAAACTTATTATTATTATTGGGGTACTAGACAACCCCCTTCGTTGTTTATGTTATTCGATTACGGTACCCCTAATTTGCTATGAAGAAATGGGTAGGCTTCTCTTGGATTGGTTCCTACTCTGGCAGTGACCCAGGTAAACTTCTTCCAAAGCCAGCTATATTTCCCCAAATGGTTATGAGCGTTTAAAAATTTCTGAACACACCTTCTGAGTTAGTCGCTGAGGATTTTAGTTAATGATGGAGTACAATTAGTGCTTTATATTTTTTTCCTATGCTGTTGTAGTTTGTCATTGCCTATTCAAGGTAATGGTAATTTTGTGTCCCCTCTCTCAGCACTTGTGGGGTAATACTTTATATGCTGGAAAAAAATGCTCAGAATTCTTTAATTTTTCCCACGTCTATAGGTAAAGTTCCGCCATTTAATAAATTATTAACTTATTAACTAACGGTTTACCCAGAAAATGCTTGCGTTCCCCACCTTACCTTTTTCGAACTTCTGGTTACAGGTACGTGATGCTAAGCCTAGATGGCCTTCATATGACCGAGACAGATCTTCTCATCTAACTACTATCCACTATGTTATAGGTCGGTTCCCATCATAATTCTCACAGGCTTCCTCATGTTCAATTCGATGCTCAATACATTGGGTTCCAGTTTGATTTCTATTTTCTTTGGTTATGGGGTAGTTACTAGCAGGTTTCCCTAATTTTGCTAATAGGAAAACATTCAACTGTAAACAATGCACCTGGTAAAGGCCTCTAGCCTTTGTTCTATGAATATTCAAGTATATTCAATAATACGTATAATATCTGGGTAGATGGTACTAAAACTCGTTTTCTGATAACATGTAATTACTATTTTTTTTAACCGAGGGTTAATTACAATTTCTCTTTTTTTTCCTAATTAATTTGATAGTCTTTTGGTTCACTACATACATACTCTATTTGAATGTTTATTGTATACTGTCCATGCATTTCTTTTTCTTATAGTAATTATTGGTAAGAATCAAGGATTAAAATTTAGTCTTTCATAACTCAAATAACTTCCTTATCAATTTGCTAACAGCGGGTACCGATTTATCCTTAGTCGCTCCCCATTTACAATTCAGGCTCAACTATCGCCTTCAAGTTGGAGGCCATTGACATCGATCTAGTGTGATCTTTGTCTGTGAAATTCCTTAGCATTACGTAGTCTTCCATGTTTTCGAAAGAATTTGTTTGGGAACACACTTTGTCCTAATGTTTGTGCAGGGCAGTGATTATGAATTGGTTCCCCTATCAAAATTTCTTTAGGGAAAAATGTTGTTCTATGCAACATGAATTTTTTGTTGTTTTTCCATATAAGCATCACTTATGGGAAACTCCATCCTAATGGCTATCCAATCCAATAATGATTTGATAATTAAATACACTCTTAAGCCTAACTTTGTCCCCCAACATGCATAATCATCTAAAAATTGTCATTGGTTCGAGAATGCGTGAAGTCTGTCTATTCATTTCTCTTACAGATTCTTAGGAATTATCCTTTTCATTTTTTTGGTATCGATATCATGCTACTTATACATTTTTTTAAGAGATGATTTTCTAATTTCGTCTATATAACATCAACTTATAATTCCCCCTTACTCTGTCGATCATTGGGTTATAGTTCCATGCAAACTACTAGACTTCAATATGAAAAAAGATCATTAGCAAATCTTAACAATTCGATTCAATGACTTTTTATTTTTTTTCCTTTGCTCAGCGAGTCCCTTTTCAAGACTAAACTTTCTTTCCCCATTGTTTACTACTAATAATATATACTAATAATATATTGGAGACTAGAGTTATGGAAATGGGATTAAAATCTTTCCTCTTCGCATATAGCGCCTTTTTTTTAGATAATATATATATTTTTAATATATCTAAGCATCCAGATTTACTGGTCTTTATATTTAATTCCATTCCTCCTCATGTCGAAATAAGACTAGATTTCATTTTAAAAAGGATTATCCTAAACATACTTGTTACAAATAGACATAAGGAAAAGGAAGCTATAATTTAAACGTGGGTTAGAGAAAAATAAACCAAGACATTCCTCCAGAAATTTTCCTAATAGTTGTAACTACATCTATGTTGCATCCTTCATCATGCATTTTTTTAATGAAACTCCTCATATCCCAATATAAAGAAAATACACAGTTAAGACCTCATCATAACAATATATGAACCATGCATAATTTAAATTCATTTTCTTACTCAACCTATGTTATTACCATTAATCTATGTATATAGAAGTGTAACAATTCTTTAACCTATCTTATTACCATTAATCTATGTATGTAGAAGTGTAACCATTCTTTATGGTCTCGAGAATATCAAATACCAATAGTAAAACTAATTACAATTGAGATTATTTTACCATGATATAGTAAAATTTCACATTTTTTATTTCAGTTAATAGTAGAAAAAGTAGTAAATCTAAAACTACAATTGGGATTAGTTTACAGCCATATCGTTGAATATAAAATGTAGATATTTACCTCTGGGATTAGTTTACAGCCATATCGTTGAATATAAAATGTAGATATTTACCTCTTAATTGTAGAATAATTTCCTACTTACAGATGTATAGTGAAATATCTCTCTATTTCACTTGGATGCGATTATTAATATTTTTTATTATCTTCATTGCCCTGTCAACATGCAGAACATATCTCTCAATTTCACTTGGATGTGATTATTAATGCTTTTTGATTATCTTCATTTCTCTTTGAACAGGGAGAACAACGTCAATATCGTGATACATAAATTTTTTACTACAACATCAAATTCTATTTCTTACATATTGGTTTTCGATGATATGAGATGGTAGTTGTGTTTCTCTATGTGAATAATTTATCCATACCAGATACAATAGGACTATTATAGTTTAAAGCAGGAGAGAAATTCTTCAAAAGTAAATTTCATTTCTTTTCTATGTGTATCATAATTTAACACTAACTATTGTTTTAAAAAAAATAATTACTGACTAGAAAGTCTCTTAGATCTAACACCCTTATGAATCAGTTTTAAAGTTTCCATTAATAACTAAATAAACAAATTATTTGATGTCTAATTTATATGCTGTCTAATTTATATGCATAGATCCAATGTGAACCCCAAAGACTAATAATTATTTTCAACAATTTTTACTTTTCCTGCATGTGTATAGAAGTGAGTATACATGTGTATAGAAGTGAGTATACAGGCAACCATACATAGATAAAAAACAAACATATAACCATACATCCCAGATCCAACATATATCTATGCATTCTTCATAGTTTCTCCTCATTAATAATAATAAAAAAAATTTCTACGTACACTTAGGAATAATATTAAACTATAATAATTTGAAATGCCTATCTAAATTTAATTAATGAAATAATTCTAATAAAGTATGAGAATATATAAAATATTTTATATTCTATAAACACATATCATTAAATTAGACAAAATTCACACTACCCAAGGAAGAAAAATCTTTTAACCGAAATCATTGCTTGGAGAATACTTACTAACTGAGTACGCTCCACCTACACCCAACCATGAATTGCCTCCCCATGAGCTAATATCTTCTTGCCATCTAATCCGATCGCTTTGCCTCCTAAGTGGTTTTCTGTTTATAAACTCATCTTACCCAACAAATATTAGTAGTCTGGTGCTTTAAGGTCTTCCATCATTTTTTCAGGCTTTTTTTTCTTTATTTTTTTCAAAAATATATACTTTCTTTTTTCATTAAAGCACATTTTTCTTTCTGGACAGTGCTTTCTTTCACTTCACCTAGTATTTCTCTCCACCTAAGTGATTAAAATAATCTTTCTCTCTCATTATGTTAATTTATTTTCTTTTATTTTTCTTTATTCCACCCCAACCAGTATTTCTCTCCACCTAGATGATTAAAATATTCTCTCTCCCATTATGTTAATTTATTTTCTTTTATTTTTCTCCTATGGATTTTTGGGAGACTTTTAAGGTCCATCATCTGGACTTGACCACTACAACTTTTTCTAAGATGGACAAAATTCTTGTACACTCTAGCGCTCTTTGCTGAATATTTCCAAAAAATTTATTTATTAGCTCAATAATAATAATATAATTACATCATAACATAAGTCTCACCATGGATTCTCTCGCTATTAAATCCAATAATAGTTGAATGTCTGAAAATAGTAACTGCCTAAAATATAAAGTCATAGGGGTGTTACAAATGTCCATATTGTATTTGAAAAGTTTTCTTTGGTATACCTTCTTCTTTAATCCACAAATAGATTTGGGATCTATTTTAGTAACACAATTTCTCCCTTCACTTGTCAAACAAATAATTTATTCTAGGCAAGGGATACTTATTTTAATAGTCATTTTTTTTAGCGGTCGATAATCAATATACATCCTAAATGTTTCATCCTTTTCCCATTAAAGTCGATTGGTGCACCCCACGATGACACACTATGTTAGATGTACCATTTGTTTAATGACTCATGTAACTGCATTTTTAATTCCATAAGTTCTTGTACGCTAATTTGGTAAGGTGTGTTTCATACTAGTATTACTTCTGGTATGAGTTATATAGAAAAATATATTTCACTCTTAGGAGGTAAACCAAAAATATCATGAGGAAACACATCCTTTTTTTCGGACATAGCTCTTTTTAGAATTTTAGCTTATTTTTGGATTTAATGGCTATGGAAGAGGATATGGAAACTATGATGTAATTATGTTTTATGTTATTGAAATAGTAAATGAGTTGCATGGAATTTTTAGGAAAGATCATTAGAGTATTAAAGACTTTTTTCCAATTTATAAATTCTTTTAGTGGGTAAAGTCCACATAGTGGACATTCCCAAAATGCCTCCTAAAGGTATCTAGAAGAAAAAGAGAAATATTACGTTAATTACTTGACTAGAGAGAAATGCTAAGTTAGGTGAAAATAATAATAAATCAGATCAAGAGAGAAAAGTGTGCTTTAAAGAAAAAGAAGAGATTTTTTTTTTATAAATTAAAATAAAAGGCCTAGGCAAAAGGGAGTGCACACCTTAAAAAAGGATGCTTCTAAAAAATTGTTAGGAAGAACCTATAAGAAAAACCACCAAGGAACCAAAAAGGTTGTTGATTCCTTAAGGTAAGAAGGTCTAAGATCAGGGGGAATTGTTTGAGACAAATCATGATTGGGTAGAACGTGCTTTGTTCCTCAATATTCTCCAAGTATTTAATTATGATTAGAGGAAATTTTGTTTATATTTATATGTTGATATTGAAATTAATTAAAGTTGTTATAGTTACTATTTTTCATGCATGTCTTAATTTATTTCAAGAGATAAATTAGATGAGTTATATGATTGCAACGATATTTATATTCGAAATATTATAATGTTTAATTTCTTATTAAAATGGCTAGAGGAATGAGAAATAAAGGAGTTAATAGTTACTAAAGTTGTGGACAGTAATAAGGCATGTGATATGATTGGTGAATCAAAGTATGGATAGGGAATGAGGTGAAATTCAAATGCATAGTTAAATCATCCCCTATAGGATAAATTTTAATTAATGTGTGTAAACATTTAGCTGTGCATGGACATGACAAGTAAGTGAATTTTGTTATAATTTTTAATCTACTAAAATGTAAGAATAGAAGTTACGATAGATCTTAGATAGAATTCTCAGACTATTCCCTGTATAGAAGTATATGCAAGTTAAAAGTACACTATAGATTGTAAATAAATGAAGATACATTCCTATAAAATATGCAAGTTAAAAGTACACTATAGATAGTAAATAAATGAAGATACATTCCTATATATATGTCTTAGGCTGACTAGAGCCACATAAGTAATGAAAAGTAATTTTTTTCGGTTGGGGTATGGAAACATGGAATCTTCATAATATTCCAGTAGATAAATTCAAAAATTCTTTTGTTTCTAAGTCTAGTAAGGTAGATTTTAAGTTTACCTTTGCTACATGCAAGTAAATTGATCAATCAAAACTTTGTAGCAAGTACAAAGAAAGCAACACTCCAAGTTTATTAATAGATAACATGACTATAGTAGTCTACTTTTTCAAGAACATGTGTATTCCTTAATAATGTAATATACAAAGGTAGAACAAAGCTATATAATCCACCATGGACTAAGTTTTATAACCATCCTTATTTTACTACATTGAAAGTGGTATAAAAATTCATTATATACGGTGTAACACAGATTTGTTTTCTATGATAATGTTTAATGTTGGCTGTCTATAGACATAGAATACTTTTAGATTGGATGGCTAGGGAAACCATCTTTATACTTGTGAGATGATGTTATTAATATAATTATTGTGATGTAATTAATTAATCATTATGTATAAATAATAATGTATTACTGAGGAAAGGAGCACTAGAGTTGGAATATTTTTTCCCTATTGGAAACAGTTTTTACTGGTTAAATAAAAAATAATCTTCCCTAAAAATCTTCTAAAAATACCTAGGAGGAAATATTAGAAAGAAAAAAAAAATGGATTTAATATGATGCGTGAGAAAGATCGTATTAAATCACTTAGATGGAGAAAGATATTAGGTCTAGGTGAAATAAAGTGCTACAGGAGAAAAACACAAACTTTAAGGAAAAATGAAGCAAGCTTTTTTGAAAAAAAATATATCAAATAAAACCAAAAGGCCTAGGCTAATGGGTTGGAAAACCCAAAAGAAGGACTCTCCTAAAATATGCGAAGGAAACTTATAAAAGAAAACCGCCCAGGAATCAATGAGGTTGTTGACTCTGGACACCAAGAAATCTTAGCTCGAGGAAAACTGGCATAGGTCGTTCATGGTTGGGAGGAACATGCTCAGTTCCTGAGTATTTTATAAGCAAAAACTATGGTTTGAATTCTGGATATAAAACTTCATTAATAGAAAGTGTTAAATGTCATGCATACTTTTTATAATTTATTATCAATTTTAGATGATCACTCATAGATAAATGAAGATCACTAAAGGTAGTATTGTATACATTGGGACATGGATTAAATGATGCATGTATAATATATACATTCCCTAATATGTTATGATGACTAGTATGCAACTCTCGTTATGAATTTATGGAAACATGGGTTTTATAAATTACTGGATATTTGTGAATTTTCTTACATATGCAAGCATACGCGTTTAATGAAAATAGTTTTTTATAGAAATTTAAAGGAAGCAGAAGTCATGGAAGTATTGTTAGTATGAAATTATATCAAATATTGTCATGTAGGCATATGATAGATCTGGAGGACTCAACACCACAACCATAGGGTGGAATTAAGCCCAGAACTTAAGATTTATGTGAATACTTTATTGTCCATTTAGAGGTAAGTAGGAGTTGAGAAAGAAAATAGCTTATGTAAATTCCTTAGCATACTCATATCAAGTCAAGCGACTGTCTATGGGGTCAGAAATAAAGAACCTTACAAAAAAAGCATATTATATCCTCTTTATTAATGCTAAAATTCGGGTTTACGTGATTTGCCCTAAGTTTGGAAATAGTAAATATAAAGGCAGAAAACTAAAAAATTAATACGGAAAAAATATACCTACTAAAAAGAAATGAGAGGACAACATAGAGGACGACTGTCCGTAAGGGAAGGAAATAACATGAACTTTGTGCTATGATGTTCCGCTAAGAGTATCCCTCGACATTAAGTGTTAAGCGATAAATTGATCTTCTGGGAACTTGAGACCATGCATCCATAATTCAAAGTGGGAGTGACCTAAATATATCACTTATTAACGCTAGTGTGAGAAGCTAACTAAGTAAGAAAAGGAAGGATAGTCGGTACTACCATTAGTGTCAGTATTTATGTGTGTGTATTGAGACAATGAAGCCAAACAAAATAGACAAAACCCATTGGTGGTATATAACATAAGTTCATAAATAAAATCTGAAATTGACAGTAACTCTTACACAATAATCAATTCTTATATCTAATTTTCCTTGCACATATTTTGTGCAAATAACAAAGGAACAACATGTATAACGATAAGTGATTTTTAGTAGGCAATGATGACTATAGACTTAACTGGATTCCCGATATTTTAAACATCCCATTGAATACAAGGATACCCAACCGGTAAAAACATACATATAGAGAAAAACAATGTCATGAAGTATATTTTTCTTATATTGGAAGAAAATTAAGCCATCTGAACACAAAAAAATCGAAGCCTTATCATGCACAAGGACTACGTAAGAAAATTGAACCATTTCAAGCTTAGCATTTGAGTGCTCACTCATGGTTTACAATAAAAGCTATATAGGTTACCCAGAACAAAGACCTCAAGCCTCTACGCATACATCTAGAAGCAGAAGTGTGGAAAAAAAGATTCTAACCTACGAGGTGAACATTGAATTAGTTGGGCTCAATGATAAGAACAAGGAAAAATACTAGTTTCCAACCAAAAACCTTAAAGGATTTATATGCCTTATGAAGGGAAAGTACCTACAAAATTTCATTACACTCGGGTTAGACTTGAACTAGAACAACAATAAAATATTAACTACATATTTTATATTTTTAAAATGTAAAAGAAAACAGAGTCTTTACCTATAAGAGTTTCTCACCAAATTGAATTTAGAAAAGAAAAAGAAAAATATCGGAGAAGCCATAAAAAAATCCAAAGAGAAATATCGAATAACATCTTAGCATACCACCAGTGCTCGAAGGTAAGTGAGTGTGAATTAATCGCTTGCGAATGGACCGAGGTCACTAGGTGTTGGAACCCAAAATAAAAATGAATCCCTTAACATATGGTGTACTTGAGGGATTAAACCCTGGAAGGTTTCACTTGAATAAAAGAAAAAAAAATTAACCCTTGACTCTTGGAAACCGTATTCATCACTGATCATGCATGAGAACCAAAGTATTTCTAATTACCTATGTAGGTGCGTGGATGGAAATAAGAGGAATTTGCACCAAAATATGTGGAAAAATAAATGAGGATACTTCAATTTAGAAATGAACTGGACGAAGAAGAGAAATAAACCCAGAACTCGCATCGAACCAAAGAAAGCCCCAAAAATTTAAGAGAAAATGGTGAAGAATTACCAACGTGAGAAGGTATTACGAGGATAGAAGAAAAGAAAATGCAAAACTCTCCCTGTAGGGAGCAAGGTACCTTCCATAGAACGAACTATAGGGAGATGAGTAATCCAAAAAAAACGCAATGCACAAAATGAGGCAAAACTGAGAGGAAAAATGTGTACTTTTAATTTAAAAAGAACGAGTAAAACTTACATTAGCTCGTTGTTCCCTCTCTCCATGCAAAATATTTTCCAACAAAAAGTTAGATGTGTTGTAGGTTTCCATACTCTTAGTGTTATAGAAATATTCTCTACTCCTTGTGGCATCAGGGGAAACCACCACAATGAGTCAACGGAGAAATATTAGACACAAAGGGGTTTCCAAGCTAGGGTTTGGCTGAAGGGACCTTAAGCCTCAAATCGGATAAACACCAATCTTCATCGTTGACAGATTTGAGTACGATGAGAATGTGAATATCACATTGAAAATTGACAGACAGAACTACAAGGTGTTAATTTGAATAATCATGAGCGTAATTGGTCACATTATACAAAAGAAACCCATATAGGGTAGACTAATAGAAATTAAATATTTTATGCCAAGCCATAAAAAGTAAATACTTGTGATGAAATTAATATGTAGCAAGCCAAATAGGCTAAAAGGTAAATTTTATCATAATCAATTATGTCAACAAACTTTATAGTGTACACTGGCGAGTCCTATTTCCACCTCCATAGCAAAGTTAATGCTATGGAGGTACCCCTCTGACAGCCCCATACAGCATCATCGACCATGCCCCATCGACCATGCATCATTAACTGTATCCGTCTCCGGCATCCCTCTCCGGCTGCCCATCGACGCCCCAGCGACCCTGCCCGCAGCCACTGGTGGCCTCCACTCAGATCGTATTGATGACGGACGGGAGAGTGTGGCCTCCACTCAGATCGTATTGATGACGGACGGGAGAGCGTGGCCTCCACTCAGATCGTATTGATGACCGACGGGAGAGCTCATTTACGTCATGTACGAACCGGACCAACTTCCTCCAGGCCATTCAAAGTCCCGGCAATCCTATCTGCAAAACCATTCCGCCACAATTCACCTTCTGGACTCCGGCGAACAGAGAGGGAGGTGAGCACTCCGCGGCGAACAGAACAGAGGAGACGTTCAATAGACAGAGGAGCTGGCCATTGGTTATCGAGATTTGCGGTTGGCAAGGTTAGTACATCTGAAGCCTGCGAATTCTCGGTGAATTTTAACATCTATTTGGACTCGCCTAACATTTTAATTTGAGTTGCAAATCACTTCATTGAAGTGCAAAATTTTAATCTGGTGTAATAATTTCCGTCATCACTGTCTCTGCGTAAAAGACCATTTATCTCCTCTGCGAATTTATGTTCGTTCATCAATCTGTTGATAAAATTGCTGTTTTTGAATTTATTGCTCAGTTATGTCCGTTCATCCATCTGGTGATAAAATTGCTGTTTTTGAATTTACTTTCATTTTGTTCAAATTCGAGGGTTCATAATTTATGGTAAATAGTCGATCACCCTAAGATATTGTTTTTTACAAGATGGGTTGCGATCATATACCATTATTGCTTCGTTTTGTACAAACTGGGTTGCGATCATACACCATTGTTGCTTCGTTTAACGAGTTACGGTATTAAGAGTTTTGACCCAAACCTTTAGTGTGGATTAGACTGTCTTGCCTTTTTTTTTCATATGCTAAATTTAAATGCATAGTTGTAATTGTTTTGTTGTGTCATTTTCATTTTTTCAAATTTTTTTACCAAAATCTCGTTTGTCGTCGTATAAATTTTTGCAATTCTAGTGCCTAAAAGATTTCTCAGAAACAGTTTCTTTACAAAAAAACTTCAAAACATAAAATTTCAGTAACAATAAAATTACATTCCACTTTATAAATTTACAATTTAATAATAAAATACAATTTAATTTTATGAACTGAAATGATAGATATTTGAACCAATAACCTTTTTTTTGGAAAATGTAATTTAACAATATACTCATTTACTATCAATTCAAAGCTTATATAATCCATAAACTTAAATTACTTTCAAATATTAATAATAAATTATAACTTAAATTACTTTAAAATATTAATCAGAATTAACAAATATTTTAGTGACGCCCAAAATTCTAAGCCTATCATTATTGAGCTCCGCTGGAACTGAATTCCAAAAAATGTATTAAACAGTTCGAGGGTTTGCATGATTATCGGATGGATCAAACCCTTGATTGGGCCTCTTGACGCATTTCCCTCCGCTTCGGTTGCCTCATAAATGGATTTAGATTTTGTAGTGTCTTTGACTAATTCTACTTTTAGTTGCTGCATACAAATCAAATGCGTTCAGAAGTCAAATTTTAGTCAAATATCATATCAGAGCTTACTGGGCAGTCCAAGTACCAGTGGTAATTAGGCTGGGACTTGTATGACTCGTAACAATAAAAGTTCAAAATTATAATGTATTCTAACAATGGTGACAGCAATTAAAGTTTGGCATTCTCATTAATTGTATATAGTTGTCTAACTAAAACCAGAAATAATGTGAGCTTGTTAATTCCATCTAATTGATTGCGTTTAAAAACTCTCTATACTTTGAAACACGATTTCATTGAGTATACTATTCTACTTTAGTTTGCTTGAAATCCTGGTCACTTTTTCTTTTTAAGATATGTTTTATGTAAGAATTTTTTCAACAGAGTTCATCATTCTCATACTTGTCTCACTACTTATGGAGAGCTTGCCATAATCATTCTGGAATTCGTTAGATTTGTATAACAATTCTCACCATAACATTAAAACTTGTGATTAATAAATATTCGTGTTGCCTGCAAAATCTAACAGCAAATCATCTGTCCTCATTTCATTCAATTTTATATTATACAAATGAATTATGAATACTGTCGATATATTATACGCAGTCGTATAAAAGATTATGAGCTGTTGAGGTGTGCAAAAGTGGAGCTGCAACGGTTTAAGATAACTACTTTTGATTATCTCAACTACTATTATCTTACTCTTCATTATCTTAACTATGAAATTATAAATTAATTACTTTAGAATTCAATCATCATTCGCATAATTTTGTATCAAGCACGGCATAATTTTGAAACAAGGGTTGCGCCTATAGCAACCATAGTCTATAACATTTTTTTAATTACTAATGATAATGATATCTTCAACATCCATAGACTCTATCCATCCATAGACTCTATCAACGCAAATACATACACAGAAAAGTTCATTTTTAATTAAATAATAAAAATGATGTCATCACCATCCACAAAAAAACTCGAACAAAACAAAACTGTATAAAGAAAATTCCATTTTATTAGGTTGGTTTCTGAAATCTGATGCGTGATATGAGTATGTTTTTCCTTCATAGATTAATATCTACTTCTGCAATAGAATGTCTTCTATATTGTATGAACTCATATCACGCAACCAACATTAAATAATCACCTGTTTACATCTTAATTACAGGGTACCCATTTAAACGTGTATGTCGGTAGACGAAACTGGTGTCATCTGTTTGGATGGAGAAATGGAGAACGATAGTAAAAAATTACAAAACAATTGCATAGTCTAATAAATGTGGAATATTGTTGTTAAGGAATTTGTTTAGTTATTAACATTGTGAGTATATATGCACAGTGGAAACAGTAGATAAATTTGATCTAATAAGTATAAATGGAGAAATAAAGAAATGAGGTACACATGGAAATAGGAAGAAATGAGAGTTGACATTATTTACATTAAATATTAACACTTTAGATATTCAAACTAAAATCAGTTGATGAAAGCACTTACAGACTTTGTCCTTGCTGGATGTGCAATAGTAATGTGCTCAGAATTTAAGTGCCAACAGACCAACCACCGTATATTTAGCTTATATCTATTCACTTTGTTAACTGGAAAAATATATATTTATGTGTTGACATTATTTAACTCTTTTCATTATTTATGTGTTGAGTTTTTATCATCTACATAAAAAGTTGAGTTGCAACAAATAGATATGTTTTTTGTCCAGTAACATATTATATATAACTTTTTAAATATATCAAGGATTTAAGAACATTTTATTCTATTCCAGTTTTCAAAATTTTAGTGTTTAAAATGGATTTTAGTGTTTATTCTATTATTATGTTGTTCTTTTTAGATTATGGTATATGGAGAGCATTAGTGTCTTTACTCTCCTGGTTATGTTTGCAGGGAAAAAATATGTCCTGTAAATAAATGGCATCCTATTTTTCCTTTGTTGAAGAGTCCATAGAGCCCTCCCCCATGGAGTGTGCGGGTTACGAGCAGTATGTGCATCTCCCCGAGCTCAGTGCCATGTGGAAATTCAAGGAATGGCCTGGTTGGTCTAGAGAGGGGTTGGTAAAGGCTGCCTTACAATCATTGGAGATTACTTTTCAGTTTGTTTCGTCTGTCCTCTGTGACACAAGGACTTACATTGACAAAGAGGAATGGAAGAGAAGGCTTGAATCCTTAATTAGTTCCCAGATTGAGTTGATTTCAATGATTTGTGAAAATGACAAGCAGGTTCCCACTCTTCAGTTGTCAGTAAGTAGTGGTGTTCTCTCATGGAAAGTTTTCCGTGAGGTATGGCAGAGACCTGGTGCTTTACCTGTGGTTAGCAGAACAAGTGAAGAGAGCTTACTTCCTCGTTTGGGTACATGGAAAAGCGCTGAAGCTATGGTTTCTAGAATATGGCTTGCCATTGAAGGCCATATGCAGAGGACTCCCTTCACTTTAGGTCTGGGGGAACCAAATATGTCAGGTAAGCCTCTTCTTGAATATGATAGAATCTGCAAGCCAAGATATTTGCACTCTTTAAAACAACATAAACAGTTCCATAATCTAGAAGATGCCAAACTTTGCAATGTCCTCCAGATCTTTGAGGCCTGGGTATTTGTAGGCCAAGAATTGTTGCAGAGAGTATATGAAAGAATAGACTCTGGGGATTTCGTAGGAGCATCCATAGACTGTTGGATGGTTGAAAGGATGTGGAACATGCTCACAGAAATTGTGAATTTGCTTCTAGTGATGGACCCAGATGATTTCCTTTGCCTTAAACACCAGTTGGCAATTAGCAGCACTAGTACGCTTGCAAGCGCATATTGCCTTCGGTCTGCCCCCCTTAGAGACCTTACAAATGCATGCAAGGAACTAAGGCATCTGGTGCCCAAAGTCATCGGTGTTGAGGCTGATCCAAAGGGTGGACCAAGGCTCCAGGAGGCACTTATGCATTTGTTTCATTCACATGGACTGCGCTCACATAACACTTCAGGTGCTTACCATGTTGCAACAATACATGTTCTGTTGGCCTTCCAGGCAATAGAAGCCGCGGTGAAAAGGTTTTTCTTCTCATATCAGCAGCTGGTAGTAACAACCATGGGTAGCACTGAAATGAAGGGTCCATCATATCTAGGTGCTTGTGATGCCCTACGTCAGATATATTTTGAACCACCTTATTTCCCTAGTGTGGATGGTGCAAAGACATTTTTGGGTTACTATTGGCACTAAAAGTTACAACTATGGTGGATGGTACACTGGAAGATCTACAGACAAATCAAGTGAAGTTTACAAGAGAAAGAACAGTGCCTTCAGTTTTTCAATGTATTACCCCAAATTCATACATACACTTTTTACATTGACAGTTTTGAGTACTATACATAGAATTATATTGGATATAGGATTAGACTCATTTTTGTTCATCCCCATCAGTAGGACCAATCAATAGAACAATGCTAGAAATTTGGGATTTTTTTTTTTTCCCTCTCCAACATGGATAGGATACTAAGGATTCATAGTGTGCAATTCCTCCTTCGTTAAATAGTGTAAAAGATTGTCCAAAATTAAAAAGGTAATTATTAAAATTATTAAATTTTACGAGTTGTTTCTTTTTTTAATTTTTTAATTCTTTACCTAAATTTTATGATGAGTTTAATGATATTTATATAATTCATTATAAATTTTAACATGAAATGTAGTTTAATGCTGTTATTTTTATATTTTTTTAAGATTTTTTAATTCAGTGTGTGAAACTGAGATAATTATAATTTTAATTTGTTAAGTTTTTTTTTTTAATTAGATTTTTTGTTTTTTAAGATTTTTTAATTCACGTGTGAAATTGAGATAATTATAATTTTAGATTATTGAATTTATTTAATGGAATATATATCATAAAAAATTTAATGTATTAAATCTATATCATATTCAAGCTACATTCCTACCATAAATATCCACTCATTTCCAAATTTTTGAGAAAAAATATTAGATAATGCATTTCAGATTGACTAATAACATATAATTAGTATAGCTTTTTATCTCTACATTTATTTTACAAAGTACTCTGATACTTCTCTATACTCTACTTTAATTTTCTTGCACATGGCCTTGTGTTATTGCTTAGGATGTCATTTAATTTAACTGAATTTATGGTAAAGGTATAAATTTTGCCTTTAGTTCTTCAATACTAATTTGTTTTAGTGAGATTGTAAATTTTAGTCAAATTATTTCTAGTATAGTATCATTTATAAAATATGTTGTTATTTAATCATATAAGTTTAAATTTACAACATTGATAATGCATATTGCTTATAATCATTCTCACTCTTAATATCTATAATTTGGCTTAACACTTATCATTTTCTTGCAGATTGACACACAGTTCGCTCGCTTGTGCAGAGCCTAACCCCACAGTTTACAAAGAACAAAAACAATCATTGTAATTTTTCTTTCGTGGGTGACTGACAACCTTTAGTGAATTGCCTTCACCTCTGCAATTTTTTTCCATATAGTTCAGATTGTTTTAATAATCAGTATTAGTAGGGCAATTACTTAGCCTTTACTTTAAAATTTTTACATTTCACACATAGCTTAATAACGGGAAAAGTAAGTGGCCATAATCCACACATTTTTTCAATTTGTTTTGCTATTTTACCGAAGTCAAATAGTTTAATTAGCAAAGGAGTAAGTGGCCCATAATTCACTCATATTTTTTACTAACCAAAGCATCTTTACTTCATTAGCATTGGGACTAGGAACTGGGTGTTATTAAAGAAAGGGAGTAGCCCCTGCTTCCCTTGCGCCTTTTAGACGATCCTGGGCTTGCATCTGAAATCTTTCTCAAAGCACTCAGTTTTTCATCTCCCTTTTTAGGCTCACATAGTGTAATAGGAAGGAAGTAAGTGGCCCATCAACCACACATTATTTTATTTGCAGGTAAGGAACAAACATAATTTAGTGTAAGTAGACGAATTTGAAAAGGATCATCGAATATCCACATGACTACAAACTTTGTATGTTCACTCTGTCACTTACACACACATTTCACTACACACACTAAGCTACTCTAAACTTTGAACAAAGGAATCAAGTGTAAAAACCTTTTGTACTTAGTTTATTTAAGCTTAATTTTTCACACCATAAGTGAAGGAAGACACGTAAAAGCAATCATAACTTGAACAAACTAAATTTCCCCACATGGGCCACAAAATAATTTATAGTTTAGGTTAGGACTGTTGGGGGTAGGCATCCAATAAGCCGCCATGGTCATGTTACATTTTGAAACATAGAAGTTGTCTTTTAGGGTGCTTCAAATCCTTCAATCAGTCCATGGAAAAGACAACCCAGGCAGCACAGAGACCCGATTCAGAGGGGGTTCGGCTTAGGCTCAGTGCGTGCGGTCCTATATGGGGCTACCCAACCTGTATAGTGCTCGGTACTGATAACCGATTACCAAGAAGCTAAAGACTCGACTGCCTCCGTGAGATGAAGGTATCCTATTGGCCAAATTTTAGGGCATCTTTCCCTATAGGTGGAGGTGTGGGAAGCACTAAAGCCTCATTCAATACCTTGGTTGATTCTTTTCGTTGCTGGAAGCGTCACCAGTTCTTTCGGGACGTAGCCCCAGTACTCGTCATTCTTTGGCTGCTGGAAGCGTCACAAGTTCTTTCGGGACGTAGCCCCAGTACCCGTCATTTTTTGGCTGCTGGAAGCGTCACCAGTTCTTTCGGGACGTAGCCCCAGTACCCGTCACAAAAGATATCTCCGCAAGGCCCAGTTACTTATAGAGTGGAAAGGACGAATAGGTCTTCATAGGACCTTTTATCATACGCAAAACAATCTAAAATATTTTCCTTGTTTGATTGATCACATAGCTTAACTTAAAGGGAAAGTAACACTTTATTTTTCATTTTGCTTTATGTATGTAATTTCTTTTTATACACATTCCTCTCCTCACCACAAAAGTGACACACATTCTATTTTAAGAATACATAAATACTTTACTTTTTCATATTAAGAATAACAAGACAATGCTACAGAAAACATTCCAATTCTTTGTTTCACCTGAATATACATTAAAATAAATTCTACAAATAAAAATTGAAATGAAACATGTTTTTTAACTGATTTAAAATGAATTATTGGATAACTTGTTATTTATTTTGATATTTTTTGGGTAGAAAAATTGGAGGAATTATCTTTTGTGACATATTTTATGATATGTCTTAATTTTGAGATTTAGAATTTAAAGCCCTCTAAAGTTATCTTGGGATATGAAACGAGTGACAGCTTTGTGAGCATAGCTCTCTGCCTCTTGATGTCGTTTTACACACCAATTCTAGCATTCAAACAATGTGAAAATCACCTTAATCAAATTTTTTATGCAGAAAGTTATGCCTCCCACAAGTTTAGCTAACTAGTTCATACGGTGGTACCAAGTGGACGCTGCATCAACACCATTACTTAGATATGTGGAGTTAGTCACGTGTGGACATTCAAGAAGATCCTAAAAGGTCCAAAACCATAACACTAATAGTGGCTTGAAAAATGTGAAAACCCTAAACCTTAAATAGTTTCCAAGCTATGTTAAATACTACGTCACTAGGAAGAGAAGGGGTTCCATCTTTTTAGGATTGTATTAAAACATAGTTGAGCACAACATCTAGGAGTGGCATTTGAGATCAAAACAAAGGAGAAAGATAATTTGCAACAACCATATAGACAACAATGTCATAGGCAACTCAATCGTAAATGCCCCTTTCTTTGTATTTGTATTTCCATAATTAAATAAAAAAGAGTAGAGTATAAGCCTCACCTTCTAATTAGGTTTTCTTTTATATGATATCCCCTGAGTTATATCTTGTATTAAATTATATGATTTTTATATTCACTTACATTTTTTTCTTTTATGGGTTTAAATATTTATATGTATTTAACACTAACGAAGTGTTGGGACATGTGAAAACCCTAATCTGAAATCATTATCAAACTATGTTAAACACCAGGTCACTAGAAAGAGGGGGTTCCATCTTTCTAGCATTGTATTGTCTCGTGGTAGAGTAGAGCATCTAAGAGTTAGATTTAAGAGCATAACATAAGAACCATTAAGAATACAATGTCAAAAAAAACTCTGTAATAAATACTCGTTTTTCTGTATGTAAAGTTTCATAATTAAATAAAATATAATAGAATATAAGTCTGCTTTTTAATTAGATTTCTCTGATATCATATTTTATAAATTACATCTTTTATTAAATCATATAACTAATATTTCCATTTACTTATTATTTTTTAAATTTTTTTTTTGTAAGCTGAGGAGAGTCCCTTTTTTCTATTATCATAAATTGAGATCAATACAAAACTGTGGTGATCTCAACCCGCCCCTAAGGGAAACCGGGTTTGTTGACCACCTGAAGTTTTTAATAGCAAGCCAAAAATAGTATATCCTCAGTCTATCTTTCCAAGCTTTATAAACTGCGATCCTATATCTATTTAAACTGTTTTTTGTCTGCATATTAAAATAAAAACAACAACCTACAAAAAGCTGACTGTAACTAGAGGGAGATTTTGCATAAAAACCTCTTTACATCAAGCCTTCTCTTACTGGTTCATTGTTCCTGCCTGTTGCTCCTTTTCCTGCTTGATTCCCGATCCTCCTGCTTGTAACTGCTGCTGAATTTCGTCCATCTCCTTGTCCTGCATGAG
The DNA here is from genome assembly GCA_031772625.1 of Pinus tabuliformis. Classification (NCBI taxonomy): domain Eukaryota; kingdom Viridiplantae; phylum Streptophyta; class Pinopsida; order Pinales; family Pinaceae; genus Pinus; species Pinus tabuliformis. The sequence goes on along the minus strand of CM062812.1, from coordinate 729,997,102 downwards.
CAAGGTAATCTGAATATTCATCAGCTCCTTTTTCAGGTTTGGTATCCCCTGGGATAGTTCTGCCATTTCCATGGCTACTTGTTCCATGGCATTGGCAAGGAGTCTCTTCATCACCCAATATACGTGCTGAGATTGTTTATATAGGGTCATTCGTCCCTCGTATTACGGGTCCGGGCGGGAGAAGATACTCCCAGTCCTCCATTTTCGACTCCGACTGAGCCTGCATTGACTCTTCTTCCAGGTGTTCAATTATCCTTCGAATTTTTGGGTTTGTGTTATGGCAGTATGCCCTTTCAGCAGCCTGCACTCTCCTTCCTATCTCCCTCCTCCCTTTTTGTACCTTTCCTTGTTCCGCTGGCCTCCCCTGCTTCTGCCATCCCTCCTCCGCTTCTTCTTCCTCGCCCGCCTCTTTCTCCTGCTCCTCCCCTTCTCCTCTGTCCTCCCCTGCCTCGCCGTCCTCTTCTCCCTACTCTTCTTTCGTAATCCTCTCCTTCTTCCTCAATCTGGTACCCCTCCTCAACCTCTCGGCCTATTTTCCTCGTCCGAGTCCTACCCGACCTTCCGCCCCTGCCATAATCTTCATATCCAGGTACTTCTTTCTCTGGCTCGAAGTCACGAATGTCGACCTCATCCTCTGAATCGTCATGGATTGACAGAATTTCTTTCTCTGTCTCCTCCTCCGCAATGTCCTTGCCTTTCTCCTCGCGTTCCTCTCGTTTCTGAATGCCTCCCTCAGCCTTACTTCGCGTCCATCTCCCTGCACCCATGCTCCTTCCCTCAGCCATTATCCCTTTTCGCCTCAGATTTTCCTGACTTCCTTCTTTCTGTTGCAGGTTCCTGGTCCTTCCCCGCCCTTGAACTGTGCTCGTCGACGCTTTGTCACCCTTCTTCGTTCTCCTGCATGCCCCTCTCCTGTTTCTTTTGTCTTGCCACCTTCTCGCTTTAAACTTTCTCCTCTGCCTCCTTTTCTTATTGACTAACTTCCTTTCCGCTACTCCACCTGTCTTATCTTTGCTATCATGAGTCCGCCCATCCCCTATCAGCCTGACATCTCCACCTCCCTTCATCGCTACTCTTCCCTCACCTCTCCTTGGGATGATATCCTTTTCCGCGGTTCGCTTGATCCATTAATCATGATTTGGTCTCCGCTTGCTCGTTCCTGCATGCTCTCTGTCCGGGCATTTATTGTCCTGTCTACTCTTTTCCTCCTCACGATCGGAAGTCTATTGATTATCCTTTTTCCGGGCAATTGGTTCATTATGATCTTGGATTATTATATTTTTAAGTTCATTCCAGGTCGGTTCATCCTCTATTGATGGCCAACTAACGTCCAGTCTTCTGTTCGACTCTTTACTCCCCCAATTCGCCAGCAGATCCGTCGCTCTATTCCCTTTTCGCCTTACATGGCTTATTATTTTATATTCAATTATATTTAGTAGCCCCTCAATGTCTTGAATGATCCCCGCAGTCCTCCACTTTTCGTTACTTGTTCCCAACTCCTGCCATCCCTTAGTTTTCGGAGCATCTCTATTGTGATCTGTGAGTCTCCTTCGATTTCCAGGTTCATGTACCTATTTCCTTACTGCGATTCGTAATCCCTGATGTACCGCCCAAACTCTACTTCGTTATTCGTCATTTCACCTCCCCATTCCGCAAACACCCACCTTGTATTTTCCCTGTTGTCCCTGAAGATGCCCCCCAGGCTGCTTGCCCTGGGTTTCCTTTGGATGCCCTCGTCGAAGTTCAACTTAATCAAATATTCTCCAGGATATCTGAAAT